>CM059265.1:25957352-26164852 GCA_030347295.1 Setipinna tenuifilis | reverse complement strand
CTAACTACCAAGGAAAATGTGCAGAAAAAAAAAATCATTGTCACGCAACGCTGCTTTCCACCTTTGGTCGATAGTTCACTATTGCTGTAAAATTCAAACAGTTTGGCATGCTTCGTTAATTATCATTAGAGGCATTCAGAACTTACAGCGAATTCCCCTGAGAAAATAAATGGAAAGTGAAATGAAAGACGGCCTAATTGAAGAATAACACATTTGTTCAACAGTCACATACGGTAACGAAACCACTAGCCTACAGTAAACCAGGATAAGTCACTTTTCAGTACTTTTCACTTTTCCGTGAAAAAAAGAACTCTTGATTGCAATACCTGGGCAGGAACAACTCGTTATCATGGAATTAAGTCTAAGGGAAAATGGCCTATTATCACCTTCAAGGATGAAAATCTGCCAAACTCTGCCGGTCTGTGCGTGCCTGTGTGTGTTGATGTGGGTGTTCGCGAGGGCTCCTGTGTCCGTTCACATTGGCTACTGTTCCGATTAATCTCAGATTGTCGAACAAGGTAGATGGTCACGGTGCCTCATATTCTATGCCATCCAGATCAGGATCAAATTCCAGCTGTTGGGTTTTTCTTACATACAATTAGGTTTTCCCAATTAAAAAACTACATCCAGTTAAACATGAGCAATTACTTGGGCAAGGGTGTGCATTCGCCTGAGTGCCCATGTTTCGTTTGTCACCCAGCTTGTCTTTCGAAGTGTTCCACTAGAGGAATGTAATGTCACTTTCGCGCTGTCAAACTATGGTCCGTTTAAAAGCTACGTTGTCACAGAATGGCATGCAAAATTAAATACATAGTGGTGCTAAACTGGTAAACATATGCTGAAATACACAAGACTTAAGGGAGGGAACCGTTTTCCACCACAAAGTAGATTACAAACAATATATGTCTGACACAGTGCTTTGTCCGCGGGATAGTTCTTGTGACAGGCGTTTAAAAATGCCAATCGCCTTCGGGATCCTGGAGACAAAGAAACATATTTGCCCAAACTGACCTCTAATAAAATAGCTCTCATGTTTAATATAGCCTGAAGCTAATTTCGTCATGTGTTTATAAACATACCAAAGCCCATCTAAACACTACATGGTCTATATTTTGCATTTTCAGCAAAGTTATCCATCAGTCTATGTAAATAAACTGCTTTAACAACAGTTTACTCACCAGTCTCAACGCAATCAAAAGGAAAGCCATTGAGGCGTAAGTATCCATGTCCATTTGTGCTTAATATCTCGACTTCAAACTTCTTCCGCTTTTGTGTGTTCCTGTGTCTCAATAATAATTCTCCACTTTTATATTGCAGTGATTTAGAGTTTACAGTGAATCGAGAACAACGTGGGGTCGTGAATAAGTCACCGTTGGTCCTTGAGCAAGTGTACGAAAGCACATCATATCCCCGTGAAGTATGTTCTGAGAATGAGCTCTACCGCAATCAAGCCAGACAGCGACTCCGAGCACAAACCTTAAAAGACGTATTCCTGAAACCTCAAGGCACTCGTAATTATACGAAGATAGCAGAAAAAAATCCTAAGCCATTTCATTAAAGCGATACAGTTTTCCACATGACTAGTTGATTTCCGAGTACGCGCGCTGGTAATCTCCTCTGCTCCACACTCCGCCTGTTGCCACCTCTGAAGTGGGACTGTGGTGAATGTGTCATTGTGATGTAGGCTATCAGACACCTTTTGTAAACTATTAAAGTTAATTTTTAAACCCGCTTATCAAAACGAACACACTTCTTTCCTACTCCTTCAACGAAGAGACCTGCTGGAAAATTTAAAAAAACCGTTTAGGGCTTCAGCTATATGACTCATAGTAGCTTGACAAAAACGGCTGAAACGGCCATGAAGCATCACTGAGACGCATACACGTATCATATTTTAGTGACCAGAGAAGGGAGATGATTGTGTGCAACCTATATGATGTTGACTTCTGTTGCTTCTCACGACCTTCAAAGGTTAAAGAGAATTCCGTGATTTATATGTATTTTACGAGCTGCCACTTGTTTCATTTGCTAATGTAAGTAGGAATGGAACCCATGGAGTTAAACCTGGCACTTACAAATATTTCACATGTTCATGAATACCTTCCTTAAATTTCATGCAAACGGTGCATGTTTCATTAGAATTAAACAAGCCTGTCACTTCCAGATTACTATCTTTACATTTCAAGAGGTCTTGGTCAGTGTTTTTTAAGGTTTGTCTCCAAAGAAGACAGGTAAATAGAGTAGGCTGAATGGACACATGAACACAGGAGGCAAAACAAATGAAAAATAGAGGCAAGTGTGCAATGTATTATCAATGTCACCACTGGCATCGTTTTTCTAAAGCACCAGCAACACATGTGGTTGTGCACTGGTTGAAAAAGAGCTGTGAAAATGTGAATTTTACAGAAGTCTACCTGTCATAGATTGTTTCACGTCTTTCCCTGACATTGGGTCTAATGTGGGCTCAAAGCAATGGCCTCACCAAACCACCAAACCTGTGCATTTCACTCTGCTTGCAACTTTTTGATATTATCAGTGCTTCTGGGAAAAGGGGTTTCTCAGCTCTTGCACATTAAAACTCACATCAGGTCTACAATGTTTCCAGAGTCAGTTCCAAATTTTGCCTTTATATAGAGCAAAAAATCAGAGCACTGGACATCAAGGACTTCAGCATTTGGAAAAGCTAAAGCCAGGAGAATGTATTGTCTAAATACCAGCACACATATACAATGAGTGTACCATTTACCATTTTCTCTTAGTCTTTTTTTAATCTTTCGCTCCACATTGTTACACCTAATGATGTCAGCATTCAGCCACTCCAGTCATCTCACTGACCTATCACCCTGAGGCCCTTGGCCAGCCCCCCCCCACCCCCCCCAACACACACACACACATGCATGCACACACACACACGCATGCACACACACGCATGCACACACACACACACACACACACAGACAGACATGACGAAAAAGCCCAAAACAGGTTCCTTGTGTGACCTGCCATGGCATCATAATCTAACCCCTGCACCCCCACCTCCACCCCAAACTCAAGGGGACCCAAACTGAGGACCTCTTAGCTTGGGGCCTCCAAATGATTAAAACCACACCTGAGTATAGCCAAAATACAAATGTTAAAAATGTAAAAGGTTATTTGGAATTGAGCAGGGATATTAAATGTTAATTAATGTTTGAAATGGGGGGGGTGTATTGCTGTCAATAACCAGCCAATATAAAACCCTGCAGACATGAAACCTCCTTCCATGTAACTCAAGGAAACATGATAGTTTTAAGCCCTAAAAAGAGCTCCTGGGTTGTTAGCAGAGCGATCTGTACTGCCACTCCAGCCTTTTGGGCTGCGTGCTCTGCTCTTCTACAAGATTACACATTTATGTAGAATCACACGAGCAACACATCAAAGTCTATACTTTTTCAAGTTCAAAATCGTATTACTTTGTCTATTTCATGAACCTGCCATTGACACCTGACCTACCAAGATATCATTGCTTAATGTTTACTAATGCAAAAAGGGATCAATAGTTTCACTTTTCAGGATCAAGGAGCTGTTTCAAGTAGTTTAGAGACAAACCTGGGTAAGTTACCCAAAGTAAGAAGTAAGGAGGTACACCATCTAATAGAAAAGCTGTATAATTTTGTGTTACTGGGAGAATAAAACCAAAGGGCTGTCTTTCTAGGGGCCTTACTAGTTTAAATTAACTTACCAAGGTTTGTCATTAAACAGAGTAGGCCCCACAAAAATATCCCTTAGGAGCCATTCACCCTTCAAACAGTGTTGGTTTTGATTGAATATGGATCTGTTTGAACCATAAGACACATTGCAACAGTACATGCAGGATTTATCCTGTATACAGTAATGATGGGTTTTCCTAGGTATGATTTTACATTAATGGTCAATTTACTTGCTAAGCTCATCTAAAATCTTGACATATAGTCTGAAATAGCACCATGCCTACCTCACCTCAGTCCTCTGCTTTTTCCACTGTTTTATAACAGTGGTCAGTATATATTCAGAAACAACAAAACTTGTTTGTTCATGCGCATCCTTCTTCCTCTGTGTTCTCCTACCCTAAAGGGATGTGCAGCTACCTGTGACAGTGCATCCAGCTGTCTGAGCTACTGAGGATTAATCCAGCCCTGTGGTGCTGCCGGCCCTGAAGGAGTCCAAAAGTACCATCCGCACAAAAAAACACGACAAAGTCTTTGGAATGTGCTCACACAGGGACTGTGTGTAAAATATTGTAATGGATTCACATAACCAACATGTGGACAACTGCTGGACATGTTTTACAGAAGGCTGTCAGGTCTGTTTCATCGGGCTCATGAGTAGAATTTTCCCTGAACGTCTGTTCCTGTTCCCTCCAGTCCCTCACCCTGTGTGTCCATCATGCAAGTGCTAACTTGCTGACAAAAAAATGCATGCTGCCTCAGGCCCCAAATGGGAAAATGATGCATATGATGCTAAATCCAGGACCTCAGCTTTACAAGAAGAAGCTTTCCAGAGAAGTGGATTTTGCAGGAGGCCAATGTGCTTGGGGGCTTATGGAGGAGAGTGGGGGCCTATACGCTGTAATGCTGCATAGCTAACTGCTCAAATCTGTGTTATGGTGGGCCGAGAAAGGAGCCCTGGAACCAACACAATAATTTGTAGTAAGCTGGGCACAGATTAACAGACCTGATCTGACCCTTGAGCTGAAACATTCTTGGCAATAATCTTTTTAAATTATTCCATACATATATAATTTATATTTATATTTTTATATTTTCATAATTTTTTGACAGGCCTTGGGTGTCCAAAAATACATTTCATGGACTGCAACACAGGTTTTTTTTAAGTGTGTTGAAGGACGGAGAACTGTAGTCTTGACCATCAAACTGCTTATTAACACCTGTACTCAACTGCAGCATCCATTAGACATTTATGAAGCATTTTTATTTCTTTGGGTAATCTACTTTATTTTGATAGCTATCTCTTCAGCCAAACACTTGTGAGTAACCAAATTAATAATGTTTAGTTGCAGAAATTGTCATTGTTGTTAGTGGTTTTGTTATTGTTAGGGTTATGTACAGGTAAGGTATGGCATATCCAGCTGTTAGCTGAGCTAACACTCAACACATTTTAAGGGGGAACCAGGGATACCCTAGATACGTTATACCTGTTTTTTTGTACTCCTTTTTTTCCTACATGACAGTGGTGATATATTGTGTTATTTATAGTTTTCATTGTATCCAAGCCAGGGTTTCCTGCTGTTTGTAATTATGATTCCTCTGTCTTGGACGCCAGAGCCATCTTAAATTGCCTGATTTTCTCAGTCAAAACAAAGATGTAGTGTGAAGGTCCTTTGGGGAGGCATAGATCTTCTCTGTAGAGAGAGGTAGCGTGACAAAGAATGTGGATAAAGACAGCATGACTAATTACCTGTCTTGCCACCGCATAAGTTTGCAGCGTGTCTTTCAGCCCCATTCACGCCAGTGCACAGCCAGGGGATGATGTGCCGGGCGACAGAAGGTGGGTGGTGATGGGGAAACCTTTCCTCAGTTGTCTGTGTCACAAGCAGAAGAAAAAAGAAACTACTAAATGGGGCAGACACAAATAAGGCCCAGATGTTTTGGTTTACTGTCTGGGTGGCTGCAGTAATATTAAACGAGCAAAAGAGCAACTCTATTTCTAACAAAGCATTTAGGGCCCCAGACACATATTCTGGTATGCATTGAAATCCTAAAAAAACAAGGTTATCCACAGATATACACATTTGACCATTAGCCTTCACATCAGACTTTATTTTCTGGCAAGTCATCAGGAGAATTCCTTAAATTCCAGACTTGTTACTGCTGTCTTAAACTATGCTACACATTCTTCACCACACAGCTCAACATATTCCCACAGCCATTGTTGACATATCACGGGGTTGACATAAAACATTTGTATACTGCATCTCCACAGACATACTATGTGTTCCTCCGCTGTTGCTGCTGTTGTTTTTGTCTTTTGTTTTGCCCTGGATCTAAACAGCAGTCTCTCTCTCGCTGCTCAAGACAAGGCCCCTTACACTACTGCGCTGCCCCTCCACATAACTGGATCAGCAACCTGTATTCCTCAGGTTAATCTATTTAGAGCTTCCCAGGCAATGCCGATTGCCTCTCTTCCCTTTACTTATTGTCAAGCAGACATCTCTGAAGGGGATCTATAGCAGAAACAACACAACAAATGAAATGATGAGGTGTTAATGCCACAGGCTATAGTTTGCTGCTGCAATAGGTGTGTTCTGCCTTTTGAATGACACATAAAGGGTTTACATGAAATTCAACTCTCCTCCAGTTAAAATAAGCTTTGATCTGGTTGAGCCCATTTTGAAACTTCAACACCCATGGGATGATTTGGGCGTCCCACATGGGATGGACACCATGATGTGTGAAACACCCATTGCGTGACATCTTTAATTACTGCTAGCATACAGAATCAAAGGAGTGTGTTGAAAGTGTATTTTTACACAACAGCACTCAGGACAAATGATAAAGTGATGTCTGGAGGCACCACCTCCCTCTTGGAGCTTAGTGCAAACTCCTGTTTTCATGCAATTTATAGTACATTGAACTTGAGAGGAGGTTTTGATGGTGCCTTTATTGTTTAGCCAATTTCATCACTTGCTTGGTCTGTTGCTATAATTACAGAACTCCACCTTTAATGTTGTAGTTTCCAAAGCTTTCCTATGCAGATATTGTATTCCTGACTCTGAAATTGCTGTAAAAAACATAAAATACATCTAATATAGCTGATAAAATATACACTCATATGACTTACTATAAGTTGTCAAAATTGTTTGTGTGAATGAAATGAAGGAACAGCATTCAAAAAGTATGAGGCAGTTAAGCAATACCTGAAATGTACATTTTGACTGGTTGTCACAAAAATCCTCGTTGGGGCTTTTATCAAACAAGGATAGTTTACAGTCAGAGACCAGTCCATCAGGGGCAGGTAAAAACCCTTTAGAGTTCCACAGCAGGACATTTCCCATGGTCACTGCCTTTAAGCGGCTTCTCGCGTTGGACAATACTCTATCAAATGCCTATCTGTCAATATGATGACACATTCACAGTGTTTCTACTCCCTAATCATTAACCAAATATATCAGAAGAGTGCACAGCATTTCAGCCATTATGCCGAGCACATGGATGTACAGTAAGGCCCCTATATTAACTCAGATGTAACGATTTATCTGGAACCAGTTTATGACTCATGGCCTCGGCTTTGCTGTTGCTCATGTTTCATGGTGGGATTAGTGTGCAGAGATTCCTGTGTCATATAGGATTGAGTGCCTGTGTTTGATCAGGATCTTCCAAATGTCAGTGTGGAGAGTGGGATCCAGCTAATAAAATATGGTTTAACAACTCAAGGCCCAATTACTAGTCATAAGTCATCACTTCCAACAAGATGAGAATAGAGGAACAAAGTTACTGATCTCAGAAAGTACATAACCTCCTTAAGTGTATCAGCCTGTGTATGGTGGGAGGGTTGGTGTTTCAGAATTGTGCAACCACAAATGTACAAACCATGACACTTATGATCTATAGCAGTGTGCCTCAGTGACGAAAAGCAACATGGTTGCAACATGCCTGAGAGAAAGCTTCAACATACAGCAGTGCCATTATTATTACTTTAGAGACTATAGAGGTATAGGGAACATAGAGGTGCTTGCACTCATTTCGCTGTATTGGAATTTGCATGCCAAAAGTTAAGATTATTCTGAAGGCACAGGCAGTCATAACAAATATACAGTGCATGGTAATGAACACTACACTCAAGCAAGCACTGGTACGCTGGAATTGAGATGCTAATCTGTCTTCCTTCAGAGAAAAGGATAACTATAAAGGAACTGAGATAAGAGATAGAAAAAAAATATGCAAGGTACAGTTTCAAACATGATGCAATAACGTCTTTGCACGGGGCAATAAATAAAATGATATTTTTTGAAAAGATAATTGTTTGCGCTAGGCTGAATGGGAAAAGTATATGTCTGTATCATATCTAGTTGAGCTGATAAGCCAAAGGATTGTGCACAAGATGATAAAAGCATGAAACTCTCAGGGTTTGTTCTTGATTAATTAATTAATTAATTAATTAATTAATTAATTTCAGATGTGGAGGTGTTCTCAGTTTGACCTTTGAGGTCAGCTAGAGGTCACTAAGGTCATTAATAAACATTTCCATGTACAGAAGCAAAAAAGGATTGTGCACAAGATGATAAAAGCATGAAACTTTCAGGGTTTGTTCTTGATGCCATGACAATTAATTTCAGATGTGGAGGCATTTTTTTTTACCTTTGAGGTCAGCTAGAGGTCACTAAGGTCATTTCCATGCACGGAAGCAAAAGTTAGTGTATTTTAGGATCTAAATGTGATGGAAATGTACAGTAAGCATGATATATATATATATATATGTGTGTGTGTGTGTGTGTGTGTGTGTGTGTGTGTGTGTGTGTGTGTGTGTGTGTGTGTGTGTGTCTCCTTCACCTAAACTGTGTCAGGATGTGCTCACCACAGCAGCTGTGGAGAACATAGACCACAATCCTAGTTCAGCCACAGCAAAAGAGTCCTTTCATGGTACCTCCATCTCCCTCATTCAGCACCCTTTACAGGATGTTCAAGGCACAGATCGTGGTGTAGTGGTACTATGTAAGGAATTATAGTTGCCCTGCCTGAGACAAATGTTGAAACAGCCACTTTTATCATCTTGTGCACAATGCTTATGCATATAGGGCCTTAACAGCTCCACTAATCAGCATACCTTAGCTTTGCCCCTTTTGGTTCACATTCCAAACAGTAACGATACTACATTGTGTGTGTGTGTGTGTGTGTGTGTGTGTGTGTATGTGTGTGTGTGTGTGTGTGTGAGGGTTGGGCAAGCCCAAAAGAGTATTCTTTCATAGGGTCTAAAATGTACAGCGGCACCTGTACAGCAATCAGGACATGAGGGCTTTCACCTGACATTCTGATCATCAACCTACAGTGATGCTGGTTTCATTCAGACGAGTTGGGTCACATGGCCATTTTTATTGCAAAGATTTTATCTTTGATGACCTTTGATCTCCAGCTGTGAGTCTGGTGAACAGAATTAAGGCATTCACTTATGTCTGATTGGAATGCTGTAGTCTGGTTATCATATGTGAAGAGACACTTGCTGGGATATTCCTTTCTGTAAATCAAGATGTCACCAGTGAAAACACCCCCCCCCCCCCCCCCTTTCTCCTAGCTTCTCTCACCTAAACTCCAAATTTTCTTTTTAAGGAATGACATAAATGTGACTTGCACAATTTATCATCTACCCATTAGGGTATTAATGAAGTAGTTAAACTGCATTGTTGGGTTATTGCACACGGTAGTAGAGAGCAGATCTGGATCAGTGGTGGACATGAATTAGATCTGGTCGAGAGAGAAGGTTAGGGTGCCCTTGGGGATGTTAAGGAGATGAGATACTTTATGGAGGATAGCTGACACAACAGCTAAGTGTGATTGCCTGAATGCTCACATGTATCAAGATACTGCCCCTTACTGATATTTTTGACAAGGGATTTAAGTGTCCATACAGTGTAAAACACAACAGCATTCTTTGTTCTGAGCTGAAAACTGTTTCACACACAGAAAAAGCCACACCATAGAGACCATCTTATACACATACACTGCATGTGACATTGTAACGCATCATACAGGGAACTTCACAATGGTTTCACACCTCTCAGAGGAAATGAAACTGCTACTGAAAGTGCTACCAGAAACACTCCGTCATTGCATTATCTATTGTTTCATAAATGACATGCTTAGACATATCTTATGATGTCATCTGTTTAATATTTGCTTAATACCTGCTTAATATCTGCACCCCACCACCTCCTGTCCACCTGTCTGTAGTTGGCTCCGCCTATGCCATCCTATTGTCAGGCAGGATCTGCGGATCAAGACTTTCCAATACCTGGACTATGGTTGGGGCCAACACCAAAGACTTAAACTTATTGTTGTGGACAATGAATGGACTTATTCAATCATGTTATTTTCCCATTTGCTTTTCATTAAATGAATTTGAACTTCATCTATTTATCTATAGGTCTTTCAGGGAGAAGGAAGTAAGTGACAGAATCCATTCTAGTCTTACCCAGGGTGTCTTTAATATCTGAATCTGAGCTACAACTGGCATCCCATAGAAACCAACTGTTTGTTCAAACAGACATAAACAGACCACCATGTTTGCAGAGTGATACACACTACTCATCTATTCAGAGGCCTAATAGATTAAGTTCTTTATGTAGTGAACCACTTAGAGTCCATAGTAAGTGTTTGCTTTTAGACAGATGTTGATTTTAGTGTACAAATGTGTAGTATCTATTTGAGAATAAACAATAATTAAGATGGAAATTTATCAATGACACTGTGAGGTGCAGCTCAGGATCCAGCTACTTAAGTCCAGTTGGTTTGATGTTAAACCAGTAAGCTCTCATCAAATATTTGAATGAGAATGTTAAAAAAAACATGTTTTCCGTCTTTAAAATGTATTTGGGTTTTTCTAGCATTTATTACAGAACAAGCATAGACTTGTATTACTTACTAAAAAGAAGAAGTTTGTTGCCGTCAAGATCTGATAAGGCTTCCTGTCTTATAGTAGGCACAAGCTACTGTGGTGTACTTCAACTTCCTTTCAACTACCTTTTTTTTTTTTTTTTTTTTACAAATTAGCGTAAAGCATATGTTTCATGTACAAGAAATAACTTACTTCATCGATTTCATAGTTTCACAAATGTGATTCATTAAACAATGTTGAAAAAAATAAGTAATAAACAAAACATCAGAGCACAGACTGAAGACATCTGTTGTGTTATCACAGATGAAATAGAGAAGTCTACCATTTATGCCATGCATGAACTGTCACGCTGACACCCAATTTTTCTGAACTCCACAGCATGGTCTGTGCCTGTGCTGAATGGCCCCTGATTATGGCAGATGTCTCCCTGTGTACACAGTAGCTCATTTACGATTGGCGAGGTGAAATCCCTGACACTTGCACTGAACTGAGACAAATTATTTCCCAACAAGTTCATGGTGGCTGACGAGTCATCCATCACAGCAATGGCATGTGCTGCAGCTTATGACCATGAGAGAGGGATAGGCTGACCCCTGCAGTGCCCCCGTCCACAGAAAGGCAACTCATCACAGACCTGCCTTCCCACCCAGGTAACTGGCGACAGCCTGCCTCAGACAACAAGAGCCTGTGCACACAATGCTGATGTGTAAATTATTTTAATTGTGATAACAATGACAGAATATTAACATATAAAAACAGGGCTATTTTTAATCTTAACAAGGTGTCATGTATACGTTTATATCAGTAACAAATATAGAGCTATAGAGACATAGTTTTAAAACACTGTAAGTATGGCACATCTGATAACATATGCATAGCATATTACTTTTGTATGTGTTTCTGACATGTACACACAAGCTAAAGCGCACAGTAGACCATAGGATGAATGGCAGCATAGGGGACTGTTCCCCACTGTTTGGTTACATTTCTGGGTTACATGAGAGTCGCCACTGGTGGCATTTTAACCTGCGTTCTGTTTGTGTCTGAAGGAAGATTATCCTGAGAGGGCAGGCTGGACTCTTTAACCACTGTTATCTTGGATCCAAGGCAGCCTAACCTACCTGCAGCCCTCAAAATGTCTTCCTACTGTAGTGCATCAATAATGTCATTATTGTACAAGAATGTTACAAAATAAAAGGATTGATCCACTCGTGCAGAACATGATACCTAATACAACAAATCAATAATTAACTCCGCTACACCATGCTACATAAGCGGGTTCCTGCTTCTTTTCCATATCACCATTCCAACTCGAAATGAAAACAGCAAACAGGCCAGCACCAGGAGGACAACTGAGAAAGCAAAGGAAACACAAAAAGACTGACTGTTGGTGTGTAATATGCATAGCTGCTGTGTATATGTGCCCACTGCTTTGGTCTTCAGTATCTTTGCTTGACACTAGAGAAACAACCTCCTGTCATCATAATGACAAGTCATTTTATACAGTTCATATAGTGCATTACTCTTAAAACAATGGTTGCACATTAAATCTTCAGTCAGTTTGGCCAATCTGCTTATTCTCAGCTGTTTCTTTGCTCAATGAAAAATCTAGGCTACGCAAGTGTCAGTGGAATCAGTGGTCTAATTGATTGTAACTCGGTCTGTACAAAAGCACTCTTGACAACTTTCTGTCTATGGGATCTTTGCCAGACCAACCTCTTGGTGCAACAGTCCGGCTATGTTTAATTCATACTTAGTGACTTCATGTACTGCGTTGGGCAATGAAATGTATTTACTTTACATATAAGGGGCACCAAAATTATGCATTTTTGTTAAAGTTTGTAGGGCACTAGACATGATTTAATGAAGTATTACGTTGGAGACCCCATTACCCTTCCTTTAATTAATGAGGATTTGTAACAACCCCAACCCTGTATCTAAAATAAAGTTCAAAAGAGATTAGCACAATGCTTTCAGTTTGGATGTACTTTTCAAGGTTTATCACTCAGTCACAAACACTTTTCGTTCAAAATTACACGTCCAGCACGTTTTCAAGTTCAATGGAAAACAGGAAATGGAAAAAAAACAAGGGCCTAGGAGCAGATGTAAGAGAGCATGACTGCCCCTGGAAGTGGGCAGATTATAAGGGGAAGTAGGGTATGTAGATAAGGATGCTGCATTTTAAAAAACCCAACCAGGCCTGGATAGAGTGAAAGGAGCACTGATGGCCAGCTCTAGGCAGGTAATGGGTGCATGCAGGCCAGGTCTGTGAAAGCACAGCTGCAATGCTGGAACACATGGGCTGCCAGCACGGCACATCACATATTAGAGTTCTTTCAAGTTATACATTTATACCTCTATTGTACGAGGCCATCTAGAGGAAAACATTAATGTAAATAAACACTTTTTTGCAGTCTCCAGCTACAATGCGGAATGGTAAATGCGCTGTAGCCCACCCTGAGAATTTACAAACTTTCCAAAACAGAAACATGTTGCAATTTGCTTCGCACCTTACATTGCTCACCTGTAAACGTAGCATTTCGTCCAGGTTCCTCAAGGTCAAAGTGTTTGTACACATTACCAACTAGAGCCCATATCACCACAGGATAAACTGTGAGGATATACCGCATATGCGCACAGTTCTCTAGGAAACACCTGCATGCGAAAAAGAAAATAATTTAATTGTGCTAATTTTCCCTTATTTTGTATACAATCAGCAAGGTAAATGTATATTGTTTCTAGAATCACATATTTTATAGTAGGTAATACAAAATGCAAACTGCTTACCACAGAAGGACCTCAATCAGAAGACAGCAGAGAGATACTGTAGCAGCATCTGTCTTTGAAACCCCATAGACATTCAGTACAATCGCGAAATTAATGAGCGTGGCTATAGTAGTCCATGTTGTGTATATGCCAATGCCATTCTGGACCTGTGAGAAAACACAATACCCACAAGGCAAGTTTCCACATAATAAAAACAACTTACCACTCAATAGTGAAAAAGGGTAACTACCAAATATGTAACTACAAAAACTGGGTTTTAACCTTTACCCATAATAAATGTATAAGTGACTAAAATATAAAACAAATGTATAGTATATTATTTCACTGAGAGGGCATCATGAATGAGTAACATTTGGCTGGCGTAGTCCATCAAGACAATGTCATTTTACATACTAGTATTCTGATGCACCATAAGTCTTTGGGATAGTGCTGCTGCAGCCAGCTGCCATGTGCACTGAGGCCACGGCAGGAGAAGAGGATGAGCAGGTAGTTGGAGAAAGCAATAAGTGCTAGGACTATCAGTGCAGAAACCATCTCTCTGTGGGCAATAAGATGCATAATGTTACTGTCAGGTGGAAACTTCATATGCCCAAAATAAATTTCTTTCAGCAAGTTCAGAAAAATGAATGTATTTTTTAAATAATTTAACATTGTGATGCCAAAGTTGGTATTATATTTTGACAAGTGATCATGTGCTTGCATGTTAAATATTTCTAAAAGTTACAGACCGACATTAAGACTGACCTATAGTATTGTTTAATAATAATAAAAAAAAACTAAAAATGAACTTAAGGGATTTTCTCAGGACAGCAGCAATAAGTAGGTTTGATCCATTAGACACAAATCAAAATATCAATTAATAGAAGGTAGATATTACTGCAATTACAGTCAATAATAAAGAAATCAAATTCATAACAAGACAATAACATTTCAAGAGAAATTTACTCTCTGTCCCATAGGAAAAGCCAGGTCATGTTAAGAATCATATTAAAGATCCAGGAGAGGAAGAATCCGGTGGGAAGAACTGCAGGGCTGCAGTACATCCAACCACTAGGACTCCTGAAAAAGTCAAAGTCGGACAAGAACTGTGACTAGGACAAGGTTTGGGAGATTATTTTGGTAGGCACGATAAGTATGAATGTCTAGGAGGAGTCCCACCTTCTGCAAAGCCATGTGAGGACATAGACGAGCATGATTAAAAGCCAAGTATATATGATTCCCCAAATGGAGAAAGTCCATCCGGCAGGGGTAATTTCAGTCTCGTAACTGGCCGACACATCTCCTGTTTTATGCAAGAATGGACCTATGGTGGGACAAAAATGAGTGGTTCATCTTGGCTGACACAGGTAAAACAAGTTAATATTGTGAAAATAACAAGATCGAGTACTGTTAAAACATTGCAAAGCGTTGCAAAGCGTAACTACCTTTGCCAGACCCTGCCAGTGCGTTAATTACTAAAGCTGTAGCATAAACTACAACTGATAGTAGTATTATCACTACACGAAATGGACTGTGGTCTCCGTCTCCCATTGTAAGAAACAAATCAAGGTTTGTTTGCACAGAAGTTACGACAAACCCAAATTAACGACTCAACTAATTTCATAACCGAGGTGTAAACTATTTTTGTGTGTTTTTTTTTTACTTCAAATTTCGAAAACGTTTCTAACAGGTTATAATCGACTTCTGACCATGTAAACATGTTACACAAACTAGCGTAACTTCCTGTTTTGAAAAGTTTTTTTTCCCACAACTACCATAATCTCAGGATCAAATGTGCCTTAAAAACCACACGCTGCAGTGCAAGGCGCCTCATATCGCCTTTTACCCGTTAGTTAATCTACGCCCTAATTGAACTGTTTTACTCTAATTCAAATGTATTTTATTTATAACCTTCTAGCACCTAACTTAAAGGGTTAATACTGCCGTCAAAAAGACAATAAAAACATACACATATCGTGTGCTACATCTTAAAAGATGACTTAATTCCCTGAAGATACACCTTATATGCTCTTAAAGGTATTGTATGTTCCAAAGTGTTCAAGTTGGCGATCTCACTTTTAATGGTACAGAGCGTAAAAGCGCACCGTAATGACCTGTGGCCTGACCTGCGACAGACACCCTAAGATGAAAATACGATGTCGCCACCTACTGGAGAATAAATTTCGCTCAGGATGACACCTAAACCTCAGTCTGTTAAACCTGTTTTAGATATGTGACGTCTTTCGTTGTACAGGTGATTCCTATATTTGCCACGTTCTCAGCTGTCTCGACTGAAACTAGCCTACTTTGTCACCCAGTAGGAACTTCTGGCCCATTTCTAAAAATGCACTACTTGAGAGAGCCTACCTTGATGAAAGATGCATTCTGCTACATACTGACCATGCTTAATTTGCCCTGCTGCTGCTTTTAAGAACCAGATGGTCAACAAGCTCAGTGGCTCAAGACCTTACAGCATATTTGCTATAGAACTGCCCGCCTGCATGGCAATGCAGACTCCTTGTTCTGCTGGCCATGTGAAGCGGCACACTACCGACACTAGTAGGGAAAGAGTGCAGATCTTACAGTGTGGCTGCTGCTTTAAAAGCTGCTTTCTGTCTTCAGCTACAGCAAGCAGAGATCACCAGCTTTTATCTACACCATGCAGCAACTGTGAGACATTAGAAGCCACCAGTGAAACCACAGGGCTGTCAAGTAGTGGCTCTAGTGGACTGTAAAATAAATATGCTGTTCTGGCCTGGCAGTGTGTCAGTGACTATCATGTCAGCCTGGCGTACAGAAACCAAGACAAAAGTTAAAAACTCTAGCAACCAGGCTAGGTATGGTTGGATGAACCAATGATTGTTACAGTGTAAGGAAACCCAGCTGTATCCAGTGCTTCCATTCGGTGTCTAACTCTTAAGCTTTATTTTAATAAAGCCAACAAAAAGGGACTGACGAGTAACCCTAAAAGTACTGTGAAGTTTAGGCTTCCTGTTTTTTTTTTGCAAATCATCTCCTATATTTAAGTCTTTCTTCATAAGGGCTTCCTCTTTCTATAGGCCATCTCAACAACAAGGTAAGATGATTCAGAATGTCCAGACATATCTCACTGTACTGTCTAATATACTGCAAGTTTATTTAGCTTTTGACAACACAGGTTGTCACTTTTTGTTCACAGATATCTGGAGAGATGACTCCCCCATGTATGTATGGTTGAACAGTTCAGAATAAGGAGTTCCATTTTGAAATTGTGAAAACAAAAAGCCAAAACATGTTTCTTAAACATTGCACAATCACTACATGTTACTAACCTTTCCTCTACTTTTGTAATACTCAGGGAGACTCCGAAAAAGAGAACCACCGCTGCCATGTAAGTGATAAGAACATATGGAATATAATCCAAAGATGGTTTGATCAATTATGGTCAATTATATTTTCTTTCAACTGCCTCTATATAATCTTTACCTCTGATATCATCTTTACTTTTTTTTACTTATTTCTCTATAATTTTTGACAGGGGTTTTTGGTCCAGTTTATCGATACTTCTTATTTGCTGTGTGGATTGCCTTTATTGTGTTAATATTTATTATAACATATCTGAAAATGAAAATTGCAGAAATTAAAAGTAGAGTTAATACTCCAATGCATGGAAATATCACTTCAGGAGATAAAAAGACTGAAGAAGATGATGAAGATGGTTATTATGAAGTGGTGGAGTGAAGTTCTTTATCCACTCTCAAAGTTTTTTATGCAAATCATAAATCTGTCATCTTTTATATAATGTATTTTATTACTTACAAGATTTTTGAAAATTCTGATCTTGCAATTTTGACACCTGTGAATTGTCATTGCAATTTATTTGTCATGTAAAGGAAGATGAGATGATTATCTTAGACACTTCAGGGCAGTGTGGAAGTCACACTACTACAAAGATCAGAATATAATATTAAAGATTATTTAGCTTGCAGATATAATATTGGAGATGGAAACTATAGCAGTCAATTATTAAGATGTAAGTTTAAATGAACTTGAGAAGGACTGGTCCAATTTCCTCAAAGGCACTGATTGCATGAAAGGTGAGGCATCTTATATTTTTTCATAATTTGGAGTAGAAGGATTACTGGTTGTCCACAATTTGATGAGTGATTTGGTTTGTTGAAAAAAAAATGTTTTCTTTGCATTTTGATGTTTTGTTGTTGATTTTGAGTAGTTGTGATATGAATCTGTAACATATTTAAGCAAATATGCACACACACACATCTGCACACCCACTGACACACACCTTCACTCACACAAGCACATGCATACACACCACACTCACACATGCTACATGTATAGACACTATTTGATACAAATGGCTCAATGTTGTTTTCTGATGTTTTTGACTTCCAATCTCCTCTATTCTCCTCCACTATTCTCTGACTGTCGTGTAATTTCACACACTGAAATGCACAAGTCAAACAGAAACAGTATACACAGAGAGATGGGGAGAGAGATTAAGTAAGTGCACTCACTGCTCTATCTTACACACAGACTCACTCTGTCATGTACATAAACACACATGCAAACTTTTCTTACTCTCTTCCCATACACACTGGTTGGGTTTTACTGTTGTTGTGCTATGAAATTACTACAGTTACTATTAATGTTTAGCGCTGGTCATTGTAAATTGACAAAAGTTCTCTGATGTTTTGAGGAAATTGTAGGAAGTGGCCTACATGATACAAGTTGTTGGATGTAACTCTTACACTGATGTAAATGTCAGAATGTTCAAAAGTTGAGTTTTAAAACAATTTCAACTTCTGCGTCTTTCTTTTAGCTTATAGGCCCAATTTCTGCTCATTTATGGTACTGAAAACTGTCCAGTGTATGTAATTATTTTACCGTATGAAATGTAATACTGTAATGCCACATACAGAAGCGTTTCTGATATAGTAACTGACGATATGGTAACTATTGATTACTGCTATTATGCTTATAGTAACATTACTGTGATTCAGTGTACAGTTAGTTTACTGTAGAAGGTGTAAAACAACTTATTAGCTAATTCCTGCCAGCTAGTTACTATGTATTTTACACTGCTTTACACTGTTTTACACTGTCTATTAGAACTCATTTCTTTTAACTTTCTCTGTATAATCTTTACCTCTGATATCATATTAACTTTTCACTTATCTCTCTGTATGTATTTGACAGTAATTTGTGGTCCAGCTTATCAGTATGTCTTGGGTGTTGTGTGGATTGCCTTTATTGTGATAATATTTTGTTATAACATATCGGAAAATTAAAATTGCAAAACATAAAAAAGAGCCAAAACAGTAATTCATGGAAACGTGGAAACAAGCTTTATTGTGAAGTACAAATACCTGCATAGTTTTGCAAGTTTTGCTCAGTGTTTTTTTATTGTAGTGAAAATAATAAACCTGTTATCTTTTACTTACTGTATTTTATTACTGTACTGTATTATATATTATTATTTATAAGATTTTGATCCTGTCCTGTCAAATGATTAGAAAAAATGTGAGAAGTCCGATTCTGCCATTTTGATACCTGATACCATGTAAAGGAAGAGGGGGTGACCTTGCTTGTGCAAAAACGACAGAAATGTTTGGGATGATAATGAATGAATACCAATCAAACCAAATGTAATCACCAATACAGTTTTTCAATATTAAATAAACCATAAATCGCTCAAAATAAAAGTAAACCTAAGTGTGAGGGGGCTCAAAGAGAGAAGAGCCAATGCTGGGGTTTGCAGCATTTGCATTATACAGACTGATATGTAAGATCAGAATATCTACCACCTTACTCTTCCAACATATAAAATGTCTCTGCTTATGTGCTAGGTATGAACGAACTAAGTGTGCTATTTGTAGTACAGAATAGAATAGTGCTCTTGGGCCTGAGGAGAAAGACAGGCAACATGGGCAGCTATGTTAGCATTTAGATGACCCCAGGCCCTTAAGTGTGAACTACAAAACAAAAGGACGTTCATGTTCTTCTCAGCAATCACGGTAACCCATTTTAAGTTCAAGTTCAATTTAACTTATTCATCATATACATAATCATAACAGTGTAACATTTGCAGTGAAATGTGGGACTGGTAGACTCTATAGACTGTATACATAATAAAAGTAAATAATATAAAGTAAAAATAAATATACTATTAGCTAAATGTTAACATGGATAATTACACACAGGCTCTAGTGAAATTGTATGCAGAACCATTTTTATTCTGAATTTTTTAAAATAGCAGTCATATCCATATTAACGAGTCTAATGGTCTGGTGAAAGAAGCTCCTCCTAAGGCATTCAGTCTTAGGCATTACACTACAGAATCTCCTGCCTGATTTCAGTAAGCTGAACAGGTAGTCGCTGGGATGGGTGCAACCTTTAATCATTTTCATGGCTCTGTTTCGACAACCCCTGGTGTAAATGTCATACATACAGGGGAGAGCTGGCTTGGAGATGTGCTTAGCCAAATGCTCCACTCTCACTTCCCCCCTAAAACAGAAACATTTATATGCCAGCTTCTCTATAGCAAAAAAATACTGACTGTATGAGTTATGATGATGCAGAATGTCATCACCACAATGACCCACACCCTGAATGTGGTTGACTCCAGGGTGGGTCTGCACACACAAACACGTGTGTTATCATGCAAGCTTAGGCATATATGCACTGTGTCTGTGCCTGCTTTGATCTGTTGGTAAGTAATTACCAACTGATTATGACTACGGACTATACTGATCATGCATAATGTAAGCCTTCCAATTTAACTGAAAAGGTCTGCTTAAGCTTTTTATCCTACTACACAAGACAAATTCAAGATTGAGGTGAAGGTCAAGGCCTGAAATGGAAGACAATGGGGATATCTGGGGTAAGCCTAAACTGACAACCAAGTTAAGAGAAGTGTTGCCATGGAAATGAGTTTTTCCTCGGTGCTCCAGGCATACATGCTGAGGTATTGTTGGCACTATTTTGCAGGTCTCCTTCAGGAGTTCTCACTGTATAGACCATCACCTGGATGCATTGGCACCTGGTATCGCCATTTTCTTCTTTCAGTTGGTGTCTTTAATATCCTCTTGATGCTTCTTTTAAAGTATTTGGAAAATGACTCCAAGAAGTGGTGGAGGAAAGTACAATTACAGCATCTTGGTAACCCACATATACCATGGCTGCCAGGGAGATCAAGCAATAAAAGAAAAGAATATGATCCAGAAGAGGATTTAGATGTCAAACTATGACTGTCAATGATTAACATGTAAGCGGCAATGAATTTGAGAGGGATTTCTTTAAAGGCACTGGTTGTATGAAAGCTGAGTTATCTTACATCTTTCCATTATTTGGAGTAAAAGGGTTACTGATCATCAACAATTTGATTAACAATTTGTTGAGAAAAAAACTTTTTTTTGCATTTTAAAGTTATGAGTTGTGATATGTATTTGTAATATATTTAAGCAAATGCTATACACATAAAATGCTGAAACAGACAAAATGTCTGTCTGACAATTGTTACAGGAGAACTTTTATTTACCAAGCCCTACCAAGACAACCAGGAACATTTGATCATCAGATTGTATGAGATCATACTCTGTAGATATATTACTTCATTGTAATTTTCTGTAATTTCTTTTCTAAAATGATAAAAGTGGCAAGTATAATGTTTGTGAGAAATACTTTAATAGCTAAAGGGTTAACTATCTCCTTATCAGGTTTACAGCTACCTTGGGGTTAAATAAACCAGGTTTGTCACTTAACCACCTTTGTATACCCCAGGGCTGTGTACCAACATCCAAGTTTCAAACATAAACACAAAATGGCCAGCTATAGAAAAGTCAGGAGTAATATGATTATTTGAGAAGAAGTGTATGTGAATTAAATCTTTGACTGGTCTATTGAGGCATTCATGTTAACAGCCATTAATATGTCCAACAATAAACATTTAAACCATGTATGTATTTTTGACATGCCAGAAATGTGTTGTGTTGCAACAAAAAAAAGCTTCATGTCTTGCTGAGGACAGGACGTAGTGTATAATTAGTGCTTCCTGTGAAAAAGTCAGCTACAAAAGAGCAGCGATGTTTTTTTTTTTTTGCAAAAATGCTTCACCCACAGGAGGGTGTCAAAACAAAAAGGTTAAACATTATGAGTATGTCAGACACTTCCACTAAGTACTGTTTGGATTTTTAAAAACATATTTCTTGGTCTGTGATAATTACAAAAATAATGCTTGCTAAAATTTTAATAGACTGTTGTCCTACACTGCAAAAACTGCTATGAACCAACCTAAAAAATTAAGCCAACATGCTGTTTTTCTTCAACTCAAAGTTATTAGGAACATATGCTAGTAAACTGTAACCAACATAAAAGGTCTATGCAGTATGTTGCCTAAATATTTTTTGATTATGTAAAAGGAACTTGATGGAATAGATACAGAAGCAAACAGTGGGCAGTTGGTGAACTAAATTAAAACTAGCAAGCTTTTAAGGAACTACTGTGTAAGTCACATATCTTCTGTTTCAGTAGGTCTTCCTGTGTCAGTACATCAATGGGTGATTTATTTTTAGCTGTTGGTTTGAGGCTGGCTTCTGACTGTAAAATGACTGCACTCTCCCTATTCTAAAATGACTACTCCTTATTCTGCATTATATTTATTATCTAATAACAAGAATATCACATAACATGCATTCATACATACTTTCACCCTCATGGTTCAAGTGATAGCCTAAAGTTCAGGCCACGTCTAGAACTGACCCAAAAGAGGAAGTGAAAGTAGAACACTATTACAATTCTACACTAAAACAAAAACATTGTTTGGTGACAATGCTGTTACATGTTATCAGGCAGTGAGGATATTGTGTGTGTGTGGGGGGGGGGGGGGGGGGGGGGGGGGGGGCTACTGTTTGCATCCACAGCAAGGAGCATTGCCACTTTCCATCACTCAACTCAATTTTAACAATATATACAGTATATGACAAATTTGTTGAGCCTTTGAACTCTGTAAAGCTACATGGCAATACATGCAGGATGTCACAAGTCTTTGTTCTGACCTCCTTTGTGCCTTTTTCTCTCATCTCTACTGTTCTGGGGTCAGCTTCTCCCTCCAGTGTTTTCTTCAAACCAACTGACTGCACAAAAGCATGTCTGACACCCAGGCCTGGGAGCAATACGCTTATGGTACCAGCCAAGCAGCATGTTAACTAGGCATTTTTACATTGGGTTAACTTGTGATGCAATGTATGTCTTGCAACGTATTCAGAAGGCTGTGGGAGCATCAGTTGATTACTGGGCCTCTGGGCCATCGTTTGAAATTGTGAACCGGTGATTGCATCTTGGGTGCCCTTTTCCTTCCCACGTGAGTTTCCCCAGCTGAAGACTGTGAGAAAAAGCCCCAAAGGACTTTGTTGTTTTCAGCTGCTTAAACATTTTTGGATTAACATCCTAGATCTCACCAGGATCACCAAATTAAAATTCTTATTTTACTGATACACCCCTTTTAATACTCAGAAGTTACTCAAGTTACTACCAGTTGTCCCTATAGGTCACTAACATTTCTCATATTGGCAATATTGTTATAACTTTGCTTGATGACTTGTCACTCCAAGTTTAAAAAATATATCTGGAAAAACTGGGGGTCATTCTATATTAAATATCTAGCTCTTTTTTTTTAATAACTACAAATTCTCAAACTTTTTGCCTTAGAAGACACCTACCCCCATTTTAGTTAAGGAGCTATGAGCCATTTTGACAACAAAGGAGCCTCATTTTCATTTTTCATCCATAAAACAAATCACCATTTCAACACTTCTGCAACTGCAAGACCAAAGTTTAGATGGCGATAAAATAAATGTTTCAGAGGTAACTTCCCCTTTGTTGATTTCCCAGAATCTAACTAAAAATGATGACAATATGACAGAACGTCATCCTGGTAGCTTATCTGTCTTCCTCTCGCTTTCTGGATTCTCAGTATCACCTGACCTTGCTATGCCAGAGGGATGTTTGGAGAATGACTGCAAAAAAATCCTCAATTTTGACTACTTCCTGTATACATCTGCTAGTATATTTGTGCAATCCCAGTCTATACATTGACAAATCCTCCTTTTATTGGAAAGACTGGGAAACTGAGGTGTTTGGTGATCATAACAAAGAATATATATCCCTCAGCAACTTACCAGCTGAATCTCACTCTGCAAAAAACATTACTGAAAACCGTGCCAACACAGTCTGTAAAAATCCACTTTTCAAACCCCATTATCCTTCCAAATACAGGGGCTTCCCATTTTATTACCTCAAACTATCGTAAGGGACTTAAGGCCTCTTTCTACTCTGGTATTACAGGAATACACATAACGATGTCTTTGTGAAATGTAAGAGGAACAGTGCTTGGACCATGGATGTAAAAACACCCTTCATTATGTAAAGAATATGCCACAGCATATCTGCCCTAATGATATCATTAACTATTGTTATTGTAAGAATAAATGTATGGGTACCCATTGGATTGCAAAGAGTACTGGATGTCTTTTTGGATTTGAGATCATTCTTGCCCACAGAGAACAGTGGGTAGGGATGGACACTTTTCCAAATGCTTACTTCTATTAAGGGGACATTTTTAAAGACAAATTTTCCATCATTTACACTAAATTAGTACATATAACCATTATGCCAAGTATGAGCCTGTGTATCCAATGAAGCAAGTTGGCCAGGCACTATTCATCACAGAAAGGTGTAATTTCCTAAACTTGCTTGATAAAATTAAATTACTTGAAATAATTCTTCATTGCACAAATGGCCCTATACACAAACCTTAAATTCAACTCTTTTTTGTGTACTGAAAGACAGACAAATACAAGCATACACATACACACACACACACTTAATTTGACCATTTTTCCCAGCAAATATCTCTAATTTCAAGTTGTATAATGTATTTTACATGTCCTTGTCTAATATATTGCAATGCTTTTAAAAAGTCATGTTAATGTTCGCACTTATCTACCTAAATGTGCCCCCCCCCCCCCCTCATTCAGTGTCATTTGATTGTGGTTTTCTCAACTGTAATGTGGCTTAAAATACATAAATATGCTGAATGAATGAACACGCTCCAAAATGCCTCTGAAAAATAGTTATTTTTCATAGATTTATAAAAACACCTTAAACAATGTTGACACATCAGTTTCCCACACATTATATCTGAAAACAGATAAACTATGGAATAACAGGCAGCCAAGACAATGGATGAAAAAGCAAAACAAAATAAATAAAAACCATTCTCAGTATATACTGCAATAGTTGGTTTCAAGGGAGATGTTAAATTCTCTCGAAGTACAATACTAAGGCTTACATAACAAGTAGAACCTTGGAAACTCTTCATGTCAGCTAACGGGGTTCTCATGTTGAGTGGAGCATAAGGCACATGACAGACAGGTGAGAGGTAAAGTCAAAACCCAACATGGCCACCGGAGGGCAGTCAACTCTTCGCCTGCTTACGTTTCTGTATGAGTTCAGCCAGCATCTTATAACGAATCATACATTCTTCCTAAAAACAGAAAGAAAGAGGAAAAGAAAACTTGGTCAGGACATATTGGAATAAAACCAAAAGCATCTTATGCAATCATCCAACCACTGGGTGGAGGCACCAATTCTTCCCTTTCCCTGTAATTCTTTGGTGATTATAGGTTAAACTTGATAATAAGTGTGAAAGAAATCCAGAGAGCCAGAGAAATACTACCACTATTATCAGTTAATTTGGCAAAATACAATATAACTGAATGTGAACAGACGCTTAGAACAATCAAAAGGGTGCTGTGTGTCTCTCTGCACTAAATGTCCTAAAATCTTTTCTAACACTACGGGATTAAATGTTGCACATGTGGTAAAATCCCAATAAATTACTACGTACTGAACAGGTAAAGATTAAGATTTAAAAAATAGAAATTAGTGCAACAGTAAAGGAAATTGATAAGAGACCCTAACATAATCAGCAATACTGACATTGTTACATAATAAACTCCCTATGCACCACATACTGTATAAGCGTTCCATTTGATATTTCTCCAACTTGAATGTATAACTCCTATATGGCAGTAGTGTTTTAGATGCCAACTTCCTCGCCTGATCTCACTTGTGTGCAACCCACCTTGGTCTTTCCAGGCACCACTTTGGCAATTCTGTCCCAGCGCTCTGTGGTGCCTCGGGGGTACTGCTGCAGGGCCAGTTCCAGAAGCTTCTGCTGGTTCTGGGTCCAAACATCCTCTGTAGTAGCAGCAGCACCAGCACCAGCACCAGCACCAGCACCAGGACCGGCCTTCTCCTTCTGAGGTGCCATCGCTTGCGCCCTCCGCTCTTCCTCGCTGTCCTCGTCCACAGCACTGGGGTCAAAGTCCCTCTGGCGGCGGCTCCTGCTGGGCTTGTCCTCCCCAGCACTGCCGCTTCCTCCTATGCCCCCTGCCCCTGCCGCACTCTTCCTCGCCCTCCTTCTCAGGCTCTTGCCCTCAGCCTCCTCCCCACCGTCTGCTGCCATGCTCTCGATCGTGACCTCCTCTGCAGCCAGGGGTTCCTCCCGCTGGGTCATAAGCGCGTCAGGCACAGGACCTGCTTTGGAGGCTTTTCCTACTCCAGAGGCAACTTTCAGATTGGACAGCTTCACCAGCCCTGTGAGGGAAGGCCACAAAGTACATCCATGACAAAGTGGCAATCTTTCCCTGGTCAAAATCAAAAACTTGTTCCATACTGTGTGTGCAATGTTTTTTTTTCCATCTTACCTGGTGTGGTGGTAATGTTGTCTTTAACTTGTTTGACCTTTGCAGTCACCTATTAAGAAATGATACAGTAATTGGAGAAATTGTTTGATATTGGGGAATATGCTGCTGACATTTAACATAAATGTAAAATTTAGAACCCATCTAGCATAGTTCTAAAACATATAATCAGTGTTTGCTGCTTCATACATAACACTACAAGACACATACAGTACACAGTGTTGCAGAGGACGAGCAAGTGAGACAGACACACACACACACACACACACTTAAACAAGGCATGCACAAACATGCACACATCTAGGATCAGTGTATTTTACAACTCTTCACTGTACAATGTTGCACCATTTACAACACACCCACTGACTAATAACATACAAACAGTTCTTACATATTTACTTTCTGTAAATGCATCACATGAAACACACACACAAATACACGCATGCGCGCACACGCACAAACACACACGCACATGCACACACACACTTACCTCTGACACTGATCTGCCTAGCTCATGAGCAATCTTCTCCCATCGCCCCGGAGTGCCCCCCGGAAACTTCACCATGCACCTGCTCAGCTGGCTGAGGTCGTCTTCTGACCAGTCGGGGACCTGACAGAGAGAGTCATCAGCACAGATATTTAGGCTGCCCATTTCATGGCGCAAGCCGTAGGTGAGGCGTTAGAGAGGGGTGCATACTTTCTTTTTCTGAGATTTCTTGTCTTCTAGCCAATCATCCATCTGGTCCTCTATATCTTCAATGGACGTTCCCTGATCATATGGTGTTGCGTAAGACACATCAGAGGTGCTGGGCTCATAGACGGGGAACTCTATCTTGGGTTTCTTCACTTTGGGACGTTTTTCCTCTACAGAATTTAAAAGGGGAAAAAAAACGCACAATGGATTACAAAATCCCTGATGTTTAATATATACTCAGGGGTTAAAAAATGTGGTACCACTGTTGCATTGCATTAAGGCAGGGTCATGTAATTTTAGTTTGAAATATGAAAAACACACAAGTTCTGCTACAATGTCTTGTGTTTCTTCTTTCATTTTGACGAGATTTAGAGGTACGTTTTGGTTGTATGCAAACGTAAAATGTAAAGCTTTACATTTTCACAGCCATGTGCATTTCCAAATGCTCCCTACTTGCAAACTGCTTCCAGCGTAGCCCTAATCATTACCATGACTGCGTGCTGAGCAGCAAAACTGTCTCTCTTGCCATAGTTCTAAAAGCTGATTGCTATATGAGAAGAGGTGGCTCACTTTGTTGGGCTTCCTGAGCAGCCAAGGCTTCAGCTTCTTCCTTTTCTTTGATCTTCATTTCTTTATAGTCTTCATAGTACTGTTTAGCATCCTGAATGACATGAGGGAGGGACTTCACAAAGAGGTACAGCCCGATGCTCAGCTTGAGTGGCAGGATGTCATGCCAGTGGGGTTTTTCAAAGGATCTGAAGGATGTGAAACAGTCAAAATTGTTCAGTGTTTGCTAGGTCAATGATCTGAACATACTGGGTGGATCATCGACAAATAAAAACGTGTTACCGCTCATTCTTCTCCTGAGCAACCGTCTTCATTTCATCTGTGCCCTTGCTGCTGCTCTTTTTCTTTCGGTCCTTCTTCTTTTTGCTCATAAATTCATCCTACAAGAAAATTAAAAATGAAACAATAAAGCATTAATAGTAATCAGCTGTAGCAATTAAGCACCAATAATAATACACAATAATGTGTTTAGTTTATATAGCACCTTTTTTTAAAACTCAAGGTCACAACAGAGGCAAACAGACAGACAAGCAAAAATCAGTACAAACAGTCAAATAGAGACAGAGACACAGACACAGATTTGTACAGAGGGTAAGGTATGTTACACAGAGGTGACATGTTCTTGAAACTTTTCAGATCAGATTTAAATAGAGTGAGGGAAGAGCAGTAGAATAGGCTAGAAACATTTGGGTTCCAAACTGTTATCAATGCCATTACTAAAAAAATATTACACTATGTCTTATTACAAGTTCAGGCCAAATGAAATACTCATGTAAGTATTTAATGTGTACAGACAATACTGAGTGCATACCTGAACTACTCACCATTAGCTTCTCAAAATAAATAGCCCAGATGACTGCATAGTGACCAACAGTCAAAATCAGGCAGAGAAGGAAGCCAAGCTCTGCATTGCTCATCTTCCTCACCCGCCACCTGTAGTACTCTGGCTGTTTCCAATCAGGAAGTCCATGGACCAGAATGTCATTGTATCTGTGGATGGGAATACAGGAGGATGTCATTGCCCTACTGGTTTCATGAACCTCTGTGAACACAGGGAAAGTTTTACAGAAGCATGTGATGCATGCACAAGCTGGTAGGTGATATTAGTGGTTACCTAAAACAGCCTTCCCTACAAAAAATTCTACAGCATTCAAAAGTAACATTGTCTAAAGGCTTTGGCGTGTGTTAAAGGGGGTTGCACATCCATGCATGTACCATTTTGCTCATGGTCAACAGTCAGTATTTGGTAGCATAGTAGCAATTACTGTGTATCTGTTATGACAACTTACTCCCTCTTGACTATAAAGTATCCAGACAACTAGCCTCAACAATAAGCCTCATAATACCTCATAGTTTTTAAAATTACAATGTGTTGCAATGTGACCAATGTGGTCATTCATTTCATTTCCATTTTTTAAATCTGAGAAGTAGGTCAGAGCTGACAAAGTTCAACACTGAATTTAAGGGAATGACACCCTAAAGTTGTTAGTTCATATGACACCCTATGATGTGACTAGCCTGGCTAGCACTGGCCTAGTGCCTCCTCGCAATATTGTATTTTGCTACTGTACTACATCAAGGAGCTCTCCTAAGGCATTCGTTTCCCACAGCTAGTTTTAGGTAACCAATCAGCAAACAACCATAGAAGGCAGAACCAATAAGTTTAAAGTTCAAACAATGGGTCCAGCCCCTGCAAAGTAAATGTATGCTTATCAAAAGCGTTGAAACTTTTTGCACAAAGTGACAGTAACTCACCTCTGTCTCCTTTCTTCATCTTTCAAGACCTCATATATTGCCACAAGCTGTAAAGTAATAATAATGGGACCGTTAAACTGTATAGTCATTCCAGTACTTTGTTCTCCGATAGCTACACAAACATTAACAACACAAGCATCAAAATAGGATCTGAATACCATAACAGTCCTTCAAAAGTAACAGCAAAACCTTGAAAAATATGTCCTGTCAAAAATGATTATATGAGGCAAAAGAAAACAATAAAAGCCTGCAGGCCTTACCTGTCTGAACTGGGTTTCTGCATTTTCATCTTTGTTCTTGTCTGGGTGCAGTATGAGGGATAGCCTTCGATAGGCCTTCCTGATATCAGCAGATGAAGCATCCTTTGTAAAGAAGGAGAGAGAGAGTGAATATGACTAGGAGAAATACAGGAGCAGGGGGATATATGTGAAAGAACTGACTATGGTATATTTAGTACATGCAATGTCCTTAAGCCCTGGGTTAATTCATCATGAGGATATAGACACAGGGTAACGTTAACATTACCACCCAATCTTGGGAAACCTATTCTGGCAACAATTTAAATGCTGGTGCTTTAACTTTATATTGGAACACACAAAAAACTTTCGAAATCACTGGGGTGCCAATTCATAGCCGCTATTTTTCTTTACAAACCTATAGAAATGTCCATCAGCACCTTTAGGTAGTAACGCCACGTAGTAACAGACTGACGTACACGTAGCCCACATATGTTACATTTACTTTTACTTTAAACCAGTCACAAATACCGACTGATTGTGGCTAAAGACAGGTCACAGCCAAGTAATCTTCCAGCTCAACATTTTCTTAATATCCTCGACGGTTCCTTACCAAGAGATTTGCCTCAATTGCTAATCAGAACAGCGTAAAACAACACAGCTGTTATAGTGAAACAGGAAGATAAAGCATTGTAGCTGCAACAGCCCAGTTCTGCTCAGTGGTCCTGAGACGGCAGGTCATTAAAACTGTTTCAAGCGTCTTTACGCATATCGTATACCATTGTGATCCAAATCTCAAGGATGCGTAAACTGAACAACGCGCAATTAAACAAAGGCTTACGGTGACATAAGCAGTTAGGCTACCTGATCCACAGACAAGAATTCATAAAATGTTTGCGGTATTTCTTCTACGAGATCGAACAGCTCCAGGTCCCATGCAAGTGTGGGGATTGGTTTTCCGATAGAAAGGCAGAAAAGTAAAACACATGTTGAGACCCATGATGAGGTCATTCTTGAAGGTTTCCCTTTTAATTACTAAAACACCGGTGCGCCCCTCCACCAAAACAGCTGATATATGAGATCCACCAAACAGCTGATATATCAGATCTTTAGTCGGGCCTACACGCCGAGGCATACTCTCTTTTCCTCCTGAAGTCAAACGTGGCTACCGCTTCCCCATTGCTCTTAAAGGGAACGTAGCAATATGGCTCTTGTTGCCAAAGCTAAGGATTTCCTCCTTCATCGTCTCTGCACCGCACTAAACTACCACAGAGCGTCGCTACATCTTTTCTATGCGCTTCTCAGAGACAACCCCGCACCACTCACATCGGTATAAGCCAGTCTTCAAAGGCTAATTGGCATGGTGTTTACAAATATTATTGTCTATCAAGTCTGTCATCAGCGAATGAGGTGACACATATATTGGCCTACATCTAGCCTTTACGAAACATTATCCTAAAATGAAATCTCACAGTTTAAATCACATCACAATGGACATAACGATTCGATATGACTTTATTGCCTTGCCCTTAATTGAATCTCTACGTTCCGGGCATCCTTGCCATTTTACGCATACTCACTACTGTAACAACATAAAAACCGCAGCTAAAGCTCATTATAATTTCTAGAGACGATTTCGTATATATTTTTATTGCACTCAATGTTGTTAAAATTGCTGCTCTTATTCGATGTGACCTGCAGAACTGGTTCAGTAAGGGCGATTTCAGATCTTTGTGAAAAGCGTATTTTGGAACATTAGATCCTGCGATCAACATTGAAGTTGAGGATGACATACCGACCAGCCTACTGGACCGGGTTTGAACAATGCTTATTGATATATGTATGCAAATGACTGAATAGACTATTGACTACAATACTATGCATCTTTTACCTTTCAAACGGGTCAAAGCTAAAACAATAGATGGAATGCAGGATACCAACTATATGTGTTAGCCTAAAGTATCAAAATAAATGCAGCATACCATCATCAAAATATACCTTATAGTTTGCCAAATAACAGCTATTTACCAAATCTGGGGAGAAATATATTTTTAGTGGTCTGTTAGAAGTATGCCGGTGAGACTTTTTTTCGCCTTTCATTTACAGCCAGGGCACCAAGTGTCGAACCAAAAATGTGTTCTTTTGCCTAGTAGAGGAACTTTAATTTTTACAGCCGCATCTGAAGGCAAGAGAAACTTGCTTACGGAGTACAGCAACTTGCTGTACTCCGTTCTTACTCTCAGATAACTTTTAAATTATTTGAATATAACAGTTCAGTAAGCGATGAATAATTTAAAAAGCCTGCTTTTTGCCTCTGCTGTGAAAAAAACGGCGACAGCTGTACGGCTAAATATTTCCCCTACAGAAATAAAAACCTGCGCAATATTCCAAAAAAGCTATTAATATGGCAACTTTATTATGCAAGGCCTTCGCTAAGACAGTCTAATGTGACAGTTACCTATTCTTTGGAGGTTTCTGACTGACACGTTAAATAGGTTGATTAATACTTTTCGCCTAATAGAAGTGACAGATGAAGAATAAGTAACGCCTATTATTTTTTTAAATGCATATATGTAGCTTACATGACGTGATTCATACGTTTTAACAGTTGACCGCCAAGCACATTCTCTTCGAAATTATATAAATGTGATTTTCTATTCAACACCAAATAACATCGTCTTTTAAGGGCCTGTTCTCACCTGTGTCACAGCTGTAGCCTAGCCTATACTCAGTTTTTCTGTTGCTACCTAAAGGTTTGATCAAAATGATAAAAGCAGAGTTTGTGGTCCCCAGCGAAGCGGGTGGGAGGGAGGCAATAAGACCATCTATGTGTCACATGGACTTGATGCAACCATTTTTAAAAATGAAGGATTTATGGATGGCACAGCATGCGGGTAAAACATCACTACACAGGTTAGAGGCCGTAGTTCCGCCACAAGCAAGGTGGTGTTAATGTATGATGTCCAGAAAGATGTTTTTAAAACCTTTTCAACACCGAGACTGACTACTACCGATAAATCATGACTTAACAAAGGTTTAGTCTCGAACCTGCCCATGGAATGTGCATGTCCGTCTTTATTATTTAGAAGAAAACATTTTAATGATGAACCCAGATGGGAAAAAATGTGTTAATAAATTATACGGTGGCACTAGCTACAGCGACACTTTCGTTTGTATTATCTCACTAAGTGCTATAAAATATTTTGTCAACGTCCCGTATGTGATAGGCTACTGCCTATAATGTATGTGGACAATAATTGTTACTGGGTGAATTTAAGACAATTTAGTTGTGTAATAGTGTTTACAAAGCTTGGGTTTTCATCTAAGCGGCTCAGTTGTAACTTGAACAGTGGACCTAGAGATGAATCTGACTTCACAGCCTTTCGGATCGTGGCCTTAAAGGGGAAAATGAAAATGATTCGAAATCAAGACTGGTTTGCGTAAAAACTATCGCCTACATTATTTTAAGTCCGTCAAAGATTGCTGCCAAAGATTGAGCGCCGTAAGCTTACTAATGAAATGGGAGTGGTGTCATTAGTGGCACGCGACGTGGTTACTTTTGTTGGTTACCTTTGGCCTGTCGATTTCCCTTGTAATGTATTTGTCTCATTACTATTCAGTAACACTATAGCGGCAAAATAATTTAACGAGATATTTAAATGAACTCAATAGAATTCTGCAACCTATAGCTGGTTTCGTTGTAGCCTATTCAGCCGGCATGGATTCCAAGACAAAAAGAAGGCTTTTCAAGCAAGTATAGGTATTTAGTTGCGCCCTGGAAGATGCCTATGGATGGACAGACACAGGGTGTCGATGTTGTGGTGGGATTTGATCAGTTCATAACAGGCTTATGATATAAAAACAGCACGTAGCCTTTTTCAGAAAAAAAGTCAAAAACTGGCCTAACCTTAAAAGGACACAAGGTTTAGGCACTTCAATTTGAGTCTCTGAACTTCATTTTGTTTTTTTGCGGCGCCGCGGTATGCTGCTTATAGACAAAAAAAAAACATAACTGGTTGGAGAGGGAGGCGAGGAGTTGAATCGAGTTTGTTAGATACTGCTCCCAACAAGTCCTGTCACCGACCACTGATTTCCCGCTTCAGGAAGGCCACCGTAGCTCACCTCGACACCGAGGATAACTTTTCACTGTTCAGACTACCGTTACATCTCTGAATGTAGAGATATGCTGCCTTTGTTGTGACTGGGTTAAAAAAAAAAAGTATATATATATCAGTATGCTAACTATGCTTATTATTTTCCTGATTGTTTCTCCAAAATTGTGAAGACTTGCCTTACATAGTTGGCGCTGTCATATGGTGCTGCGAACACATAAAACTAAAAGGCTTGAAGGCAACATTTCACGAGAATGAGAAACTGCCTCGTAGACCTACTTGTTTTAAGTAGGCTATAGGAAAGTTCAATCCATGAACCGCGTTTGGTCTGAAACGTGACTATTGTTTCTATGATCCTCTTAACATCCATATTGTCGTTGAAGTTTATCTTATAACAGGAAGTCGGCCCAACATCAATGCTCTGAAAACCATTTCAGCTGCACTCAGCTGTGATCCTTTGTTTTCCTCGCAAACGTGCTCTCGCGTATGACGTCAGGGAATCTCGTTGACTTGCAACATTGTAGCAGGCTGCCTCTTCTTAGCAAGCTATTTATTTATCATCTTATAATATCCAAAATCATCAGGCGCACTGGACCTCTGCATTTGCTTGAAAGTTTGGAGTCTACAAAAGGCTACTTGCCACAACCTAAACACCTGAGGAAAGTTTTGTGTCAAAGGGACTACTGTCACGTCACACTGTCCATTTCCTCTGCCACAAACGGTACTTTTTCTGTGCGTCCAACCAGCGTCTGTGTGATTAAGTAGAGTCATAGTTACGGTAGGAGATATTAGGATGGTAGACGATATCTAGAGGACATATATGGTAGCCTATTCTCCTCGTCCATAAGCTATTTAACAAAACCAGCCGAATACGGCTACTATGCTATGTTCCTCAAAATAAGTCTGAGGGTGTTGGTAGTTCTTTATGTGTAGGCTACGACAGGGTTTTAGGTTGGCTTCATAGAGAAAGAAGTGTCAGATAGCCTCGTGTTGGCTTCCTTGGTTGCAGCGAATGAGTTGCGAGTGGTTGTCCTGAAACTGAACAAATCTGTGTACAATTTCTACTCAAAGCAAATGTGTCCGGTGATCTCGTATACTTTTAGCCTTTCGCATGCTACTCCTGATAGAAACACTTGACACTTAGCAGGAAACTAGCTTGTATAGTTTCAAAGTAGGCTTCGAGGTGTTCGAGGTTTTCGCTTCTGACTTCCCGCGAGTTGAAATCAGAGTTTGGAGTCGACCGCTGGGCTTGTCCCTCGCTCACAGGTCTGATGTGAACGCATGGTGTTTACAATGTACCTTTGTGCATTTTTACCTTCTTACTTTGACTGTTTGTGTTCTTCGATCCAGAGCAGGTGTTAACAACGGCACGGGTCAGATGTTTTGTTTTTACTTTACAACCTTTCGGCTATAATACTTTTAAGAAAAAAACAGCCTAAACATTTTAAGTTATCTATTGGTTCAAGAGAGTCCAGTACTGTTCTGCGTCACGTTACTACAGAAACAAGTTCGATCTACCCCTGCACTAACACAGAAACACAGACTATAATATATTTTAAATAAACATCTAAATAATGATCCACGGAAAACTGTGATAATGGGCATTGAAAAATAGCAGACCTTCACATGCATGCAATAACTCAGTGAAATATGAAAGTACACTATACGTAAATTATATAGGTGGGAACTTTCCAGTGCTATTTAGACAACTGGGGTGGATGTGTAGACTGGTTCGCCTTTGCAGGCTGCATCCAATCCGCTCTCAGCGTTAAGTCAAAGGCAAAAACGTTCATACTAATGCGAAATGATAGCTGTCTGCTTCATGGCAAGGGTTAAGTAGTAAGGAAGCACAGGTACACATTTCGCATACATAATATTGTAGAGAGCGATGGACGTAAAAGTTGCAAGAGAGCACAGCCGAAGACAATAGGGACCTTCCTCTAAGGCTGGAGTATTGATGATCTTCTACACACCGCTTCTAATTCCCAGGCTACCCTCAGGAATGGGACCACGTGACAGCGCGGGGCGGTCGAACTACAAGCCATTTTGGAGACGGTGTCAGTTTCTACTGAACCATCAGACACGGCATTTTTTGAACCGCTGAACCTGTACAGGATTACGAGACTTCGATCAGAGCAGAGAAATAATAGCACTGGGAATCTATTAATTTCATCATCTTTAATATCGGAGGGTTCCCGTTTGCGCGTAAAAGGCAATTGCGTAACTACAATGAACTCGACGCTGGTGCGTTAGAGCCCTGGCAATTGACAGCGTCTGCAGCTCGATCCAAGATGGCCGCGTTGGTTGCATTCATTTTTTGCTGATCGACTTCCAAGTTTCATTGTATGTAAATCTAGCTTGGATATCAGCTCCGATAAACCTGGTAAGTATGATGGAAGAGGCCTTATAGTGCAGTCTTTTTTTTTACCGATGATGTGATACAGGCGATTGAAATATTCGCACAGCAATAGAGAATGGCTGTCGCTGATTGCTTGCTTGGTGCGAACATGTTCTTTGGTCTATGCAGAAATGTTTAAAATATGTATCTCTCTGCTACATGTCATGATCTTACCTTCTAAAACAACGCCGCGCGCACACACATGTCTTATTAAACACATTACTTTAATGAAACAATTACATCTTGCTTTCTAACTAATGTGTTGAAGGCATCAGGTTGTGGAAAACCAGTGTAGGAATAGGTTAGATCTCAAAATGTTCACATTGTAACAGTTATTAAAGTCCTGCAAATCAATTTGATGAGCTAATATTATAGGAATGAGAACTGCTGCTTATGTAGCAATGGGCAAAAATGACATTTGATCATTTAATGACTGATTTGAGAGTTTATGAACTTAAGTTCGCATGCAGAGGTTTCTCCCGAGGTGTGGGTGCCCAATGGAAAATCTCAGTTCTGCACACATAGTTTAATAAAGACATAAAATGTTTGTATCTACTAACAACAGGTCAACATGTAGATTGACATTATGGTGTCCACTTATTTGAAGTGCTCTTCTATGACGCTCTTTTTTTCTTCTGCATGAAAGAGACTCTGTCTTTAGCTGAAGTCAGATGTACGCTTTGACAGTAATTCTTTGTCGCCCTATTCCGTTTTCACCTTTAATTAAAACAGTTAAGGTATGCCAATTTGACAAAATTTAATTAGAATTATTTGCTTTGTGGAAGATTCCATCCGAACCTGGAAACTGTTTAGGTCATTGATTTAAAGCATTGTCAGATCATCAAGTAGCCTACAAAATGTATTTAAAAATATGGGATGTATGCGTTGTTAAATGGATATAAAAAAACAAATTCTAGGCCTACAAGGTAACTAAATATGAGTAACTGTATTTAAACCTTTGATAAAACATGTGGATTTGTAGGGCGCTGTAGGCTGCAGTCGATTGTTTGCAGTTTTGTTGTTGACATGACAGATATCTGATGCGCCGACTTGTCAGACGGTCACCATTCATTGAAAACTGTATAATATATTCCAGCATGTCTCATAGCCTTCTTGCTATTCCCATAAGCACCTGGCGAATACTCCGGAATACTGGAAAAGCAGAAAAGTTATTTTGTAGCATTGGTGTCTTCCTGCAGGACAATCAATGCCTGTTAGTTTTTAAGCGGTTGTAGTCAGAACATACAGATTCAGTCTTTTGGTTCCAATAACCATGGGGATCGCATCTCTTGTAATCATTGTCAGTCATTAACGTGCCATTGTTATGCTGTAGTGTTGCTGTATTTGTTGACTCTGACAACTGGACATTAATTTCGTCATTTTGGTGTGTTGGTTCCATCACTGTGTTTCTTGTCTAGTATAGAACATATTTCTAGTTGTAAGCCTTTGGCAATATTATAATGAACCCCTGGGAACTGACGTAAAGGTTGCTCCATGAAGCTTTAGTGGCAAAGGTTCTTAAGCACAAGAGGATAAAAATCAACCAAACCTTACAGCACCTTTGCTTGTTAGGTCTTATCTTTTACACCTGATGTTTCTGCCGGACACATGTGAACCCAACGCTTTGAAACTTGGTTTCTTAGTTTTTGGCGCCAATGCCTTGTTTTCCCCGTGTATTACGTGCATGTAAGCGAAGCCAGCCCCTTTCCTGTTACTTTCTCTATCCGTAATAAAGCGATGCTTTTGGACTGGGTTGTGCTGGCCATAACGACTTAGCAGTGGAGGGTGAAGTTCTTGGTAAAAAGCCTAGATTTCCATAGGGCTAAAGAGAATAGTGTTTCCTTAATGGGTAGCCTAATTTAACGTTTCCATTTGATGGATTTAGTGCGTATTGGAACCCATTTTCGTTAGACACCAGTCTGCAAACCTCCGAACAGTCAGCAGCCTACGCAAACCAAATGAAGCGAGCTGAACACTTATTTACTCAGGCGTGTCATATTCTAGTAGGACTTCGCCATGCACATGAAGTGAAGGGCTTGTAGCCTAGTACTTTTTGAGAACCAGAGCCCAAGAGTCAACATCTCGAGCTCCTTCCTGAGGGAAAACCACCCTCTTAAGATCGTTAACGTTTAACGTAACCCCATTATCGACGTAGGCTATTTGTGTATTCAGATAGGCTCATGTCTTGATTGTAGTGCCCATGCATCATTTTCGGTAATCCCAGAGAAAAAACCTTAGATACTGTTGTCGCGTTCGCAGACTCACGTGAACAAACTTGCGCGTGAAAACGGTCTGTCTGCCAAAATGGCAGCCACGTATGAGCTGCACGCCGAGTTTCCGAGAACTATTGCCTGTGCTGCTAAAATTAAACGGATTATTTGGCATGGATGACTTTATTTGGCGTCATGTTGGTCTACGCCGTGTGTACAACATACGTACCTCTGCGAGGCTCACCCCTGAACTGGCAAGGTGCCAAATATTACCGGTTGCTATAGCAACTGTAAGTGCTGGTATTTTGGCATCTCCTATCCATAACTGTCCTTAGAATTATGTTACGCCTGTTTCAGTCCAGATATTTACTTCTGCAATACGCACTCTGAAAACAGTGACTTGATTGATTCGACCCAGCCATATCCGCGCAGATATACAATACAACTGTAGGCCTATACTTAATACTTTATGTACGTAATGTATTTATTACGCTTTGTGCATGCTGTGTATGTGTGTTTGTTTGTGTGGTTATGTGTGTGTGTTTCTATAAGTTTCTACACAGTAGTGTTTACGTGTTAAGTGTGTGTGATTTGTTTGTGGCTCCTGGACAAGCCACTCAAAATGCTTCACCTAAAATCAGTGTTCTCTGTTTTTTAGCTCCTTAACTTTCAATCAGAATTTAAAATTAGGTAAGGCTAGGGCTTTTCCACTGTTATCTTTTAATCAATTAATTTGTTTGTTTGTTTTTGCCCAGACATTCTTTTTCCATGATGCACAGAACAACAAGAATTAAGATAACTGAACTCAATCCACACTTGATGTGCGTTTTGTGTGGGGGTTACTTCATAGATGCCACAACCATTGTTGAATGTTTACATTCCTGTAAGTACTTAGCACATAATTTTACATTTATTGTTCAAGACGATATATAGTGTCAAAGCATCTAAACACAGATAGGCCTATCTCTGATTTATTATTGCACCTGTTTCCCCATAGTCTGTAAAATGTGCATTGTGAGGTACCTGGAGACCAGCAAGTACTGCCCTATTTGTGATGTGCAAGTCCACAAAACAAAACCTTTGCTGAATATAAGGTAGGCCTACAGCGTACAAAATGTATACAACACATGCCACTTATCACAGACTGGAAGAGGCTACAGTGTCTTTTGTGTTCTTGTTAAGGTCTGACAAAACCCTTCAGGACATTGTATACAAGTTGGTCCCAGGCCTGTTCAAAAGTAAGTTTATTTTCAGCACAAAAGACTAAGAGTCTTGTTGTTTCCCACATAACTAAGTGTAGTCTTTTCTACTTTTCTTCTCAGATGAAATGAAACGCAGGCGAGATTTCTATGCTGCACATCCATCAGTTGACGGTAATTGATTTAAGATTTAATTTGTGCTGTTGTGTGCATATACTGTATTAAGGTGTTGGAGTAACTTAAGTTCCTTTGTGTTCGTCTAACTGCTCAGTTGCAAATGGATCAAATGAAGACAGAGGCGAGGTAGCTGATGAGGACAAGAGAATAATTACAGATGATGAGATAATCAGCCTGTCCATAGAGTTCTTTGACCAAAACAGGTAAGGTTTACGTTATTGAGACTTCTCAACTCATCTCAGTAAATTTCTGAAAGGCTTAAGATTTTGTATTAGTTGAGGAAAAGTGCAAAATAATTGAGCTATACTTGAGTTTTAGCATGTATGGATTGGTTATACCTAAACCATTTTGTTTTGGTTGCAGGCAAGAGAGATCTGGGCACGTTAAAAGTAACACTAAAGAGGTGAGGGAAACATGTGTGTGAGTGTGTATTTGTTTAAGATATTGTCAAAAATGTGTTTAGTATTTAAGATGCTGCCAAACATTTTTTTTGGAAACTGAATTAAATAGTAAATGCATGATTTGGTTGAAAAATAAGACTGATGTAACTTTGAGCTTCAAAAGTAAGTGTTTGATTAAGTGATTTCTTAACTTCACAGTTTGTAAAGAGGTACTTGCAGTGCCCAGCTGCAATGACTGTCATGCATTTAAGAAAATTTCTGCGAAGTAAAATGGATATACCATGCACCTTTCAGGTAGGAATGTGTGTAAAAAAGACTATAGTTGTTTCTTTTGCAGTTACACATATTGGTGGGAATTAGTGGAAATATGTTATTCATGTGGCTAAGGACTAAATCTGGTATGTGAGTTTTGGCAGAACTAAAGGTTGCTCAGTTCTTTTTGTCTTCCCTTATTTCAGATTGATGTTATGTATGAAGATGAACCACTGAAAGATTATTATACATTAATGGACATTGCATATATCTACACATGGAGAAGGGTATGAACAAATTTATTAGATTCAAAATATCTACGTTTTTGTTTTCTAATAAACAGAGGTATAGTTTAGATACTTTGTGTAGGTAGTAAGAACTATAAATACCAGCGTTATCTCCCATGGCATTTTCCAGAATGGACCCCTGCCCTTGAAGTACAAGGTGCGGCCTAGCTGTAAGAAGATGAAACTCAGCAGTCCTAGAGATGAGCGGAGCAGTGGTGGCACGGACAGCCGGCCTGATGCAGAGAGTGACTCGGGCAGCGACAAGCCCAGCAGCCCCCCTGTGAGAGACCCCTCCTCCACCACCACCATCTCCTCCCCGCTGCCCAGCCCCAGTGCCACTGCCCAGCCAATCCACGCTGGCATCTCACTCACCTCCACGGTCAACGGCCTATCGTCCTGTGCCAGTGCCTCTCCAACCACCACCACCACTACTACCAGCAGCTCTGCCCCAACAAACAGACAGCTACCCCTAAACAGCAAAGCCTGCAAGCCCTCGACTGTGAATGGCTCCCCCCCACTCTGGGATGATGTGACCAAAGCCTGACCCCTATCCTGTCCCGCCAACAAAGCTGTTTTTTAAGTGGAAAGTTTCAAGAATTTTTTTATTCTTTGATTTTTTTGACATGCTCACATAAAAAAAATAACATATTTGTCAGTGTAGGCCCTTATTGAAAACTGCATGATGCACAAGTTGTTTGTTTTTTTTTTTGTACCAGGTGAAATCATAAAGCTTGGACAAATGCTTTCAGTTGAGTAAGCTTTGAAGGAGATTTTATTCACATTTTCTGATTTTGGTTTGAAGATGAACTTTGCCATATATAAGTTATATTCATTCTGTCATTTGAGTCAGTCACGGGACTTGAGATTTTCTCCTGTTTTTCATCAAAAAAGACCCCAGTTTGTCCTCACAGCGTTTTTAGGTTTGCTCTATAGCCTTAATATTAAACCTTTAAAACAGTATTATGTTTTTGCAGACTTTCTTGTGAGAAAGTGCTCTCAGTGTTTTTTCTTTCTTTTAACGAAACAGATTAGATTCTTTCAGTGAGATTATTGTCATTGAAACATTCAGCCGAATGGAGCACAAGAAAGTTCAATGAAGGGGTCATGTCATTTTGAAAAAGTTCATGTGTAAGCATTTATGAGGATTATCTCAGTGTCTAGTGTTTGCTGTCACGATTACCTGTACCCACTGATTATTTGTTGCAGTTATTGTACCATTTACTGTTGCCGCATAGAGGGGGATGAAACTTGTATAAAATAAACATTTTACATTTTATTATGAAACTCTGCTCTGTGGCAGTGGTGACTTTGTTTTACCCGTTTGCGTTCCAGAGAACAGACCAACACGGTGACAATCATTTCGCTATGTGGCCTAAACTGCAGGCTGCAGCTGCACAAATATAGTCAGGTTATTTCCTTGTAACAAGTTGCAGGCCTACCGACTGTCAGTAACAGTCGGCAAGGCCTGACCAACCGATCAGCCTACATTTTCTTTTGCGTTTGTGGGTTCTAGTTCTATCGCTCTTTCGCGTTTGAGTTTTGGCCTCCTATGTTAAGTTCCTGGTGCTTCAAATGCGTTGGCTTTGTTGCGGAGTAATTAATAAAGTGAGGGATTATATCCTATGACCTATGTAACTTTTGTATTGATTTAAAAAAAAAAACTTTTTAAAAAGCCACGTGTAGTCAACTGTTTTGTGTGATATGAATGTTTTCCTAGCGAGAACCCTGGTATGCAATAATCGATTTTAAATTAAGCTACCCTTTAAAATACCTTAATTAGCTTGCTAATAAACCTACGTTACCGAAGATTATTTCATCTATTGCTTAAACAGTAGGCTAAACCAGACAAAATAAATTAAGTGTAGCTTATATTGGGCCTTTATTAATGTGAACATATAGGCTTACATGAAATGTAGCGTGTGTATTAATACATCAAAAAACTTGGGTGGACATTAACATTTCACTGATTTGCGCGCACTATTGCATATAATGGGCCAATTTAATCATGTCATTTTTTTTTTTACTGTGGGTTGCAAGGGTTGTTGTGACTTATGGACGAATTTACTAGTGTTCTGGCTTGAGATAATTATGAAGCATTGCCTACACTGCCTCGGCCAGTAACGAGATTAACCCTTCCAAACGAATCAGATAAATTATGTCGTCAAAGCAGACACATCTGTACCTGGTTACAGGCCCGCGTCGACAGACTGAAAGCTTTGCTACAAGACATAAAGTTACCGGAGCAAACATTCACTTTTAATTTCCCTGCTGATACAGCTCGGTTGGACCTCTACGCCGCTAATTTAGAATACTCCATAAATTGTTCAACTGACCCAGACCACAGTAAAGAAACACGATCCATTCGGACATCAAGGAGAAACCGTCTTAGATGGGCCTGCGATATCAATCAGTAACGGATTTAATCTTTAATCTGAAATCTTAAACTGTAGCCTTATCATTAAAGACCTCAGGAAAAGACAGACTATAGCCTACGCTTAAGAATGGTGGTTGGCATTAGGCCACGACAAATTTAGGTTGCCTATGTCCATGCGATTACAATGACAAAAGTTATTTTTCTGTTTTTTTTTTTTTTATTTAATTTTATTTTTTTTGTAATCTCAGTAGCCCTGTAAAGGGAAATCCACAACCAGTGTAGCCCACAGAGCTTTCCTGAACACTAGCAACGCACAAATAAGTCACAATTGATGAACTACACCGTAAAAGAATTCTTTACCTTGATTAAATTGTTTGATTACAGCTATTCAATAGCCTGGTCAGTTGTCATGATGTGGGTTAACAAACTAAGCGTTGTTTTGCGGACACAGTCATGCGGTTTCTTGAGGTCAAGTGTTATGTCATCATCTGTAGGCTGACTTCACACTAAATAATTGTTTGTTTCCAAATAGGTATTTACCATCTTAAGTGGCTCTCGTGGCTCTTGCCTGGTGCCTCTGATTTGTGCGTGTGAGAATTATACATATGTGTTTCGCACGAAATGATTGACAGGAGGACGAACAGAGCTTTGGCCTCAGCATGGTGCTGCGGCTGCTGTGGAAACCTGAAGCATGTCGCCTCCTACCGGTAGGCTGACACACGCTACATGAAGTGGCAATGTCTTGTCAGGGTCAAGCCACATGGTTCTGCATATCATTTTGCGACGTGGAAAATAGGCATTTATCCCTCAGTTTTCAGCAAAGAAAAAATAAAAGTTTAAACAGCAAATAACCTGAGTTCAGCTAGCTGTGGTCTTACAATTACCTCATCATTTAAGATCTTATTTATCCTGTAGATAATCCTAATACTTGATAATTCATATAAATATGAGCACATTTGTCCTTGTTTTCAAAACCATGTTACAAAATGTTTGCTTAATATACTTAGGCTATAGCTTATTCCTCACCTATAGTCTGCAGTAAAGTTGTTGTGAACATTTAAGATAACATTGACAAATGCAGACCTGCATGCAATCCAAAGATCACTCAAGGCAAAACACTGGGCAGAGCAATGTTTAGATTTATTGAGGAGTGTTGTGAGAATAGGGTGCATTACAGCACACGGACATGAGATTGACACTGGCTCCCACAATTGAATTCACAAGGACGATGACGCATAGACAAATGGATTACAATTTACTACCTGTCACCAGATTGATGATGTACAGCACCTCATTATCCTCATTATCATGAACATGCTCCTCCTCAACTTAAAGCCACATTTTGCTATCACCATGGGTGGGCAGGTGGGGGAGGGCGGGGGAGGGGGGGGGGGCTTTCAATGTTTCTATTCAATGTGAATTTACAGTTACTTTTTTATAAATTTGCAATATGTAGGGTTACAAAGTCAATTGTTGAAAAAGCTCAGGGAGACAATCTACTACTTAAAAAAAGCTTTGAACTTTAAGTGTTTAATGTTCTAAAGCTGAAGTTGTAAAGTCAAATTCATTTAGAAAGGATTTTTTTTAAACATTGACCTTCCTGCAAATCCTATACCTGACATGGCTTAAAGTTCTCTTTTTGTATGCTTACACATTAATTTCATAGACAATGTTTGCTGGAGTAGTGCAAGCTTTTAACTGTTCAGCCTCAAATGGGATTACAAACATCAGCTGATGAACTCCAACTACTTGGGATTCAAAAACCTCAATTTTAGACAGCTATCAACAGAAGCAGCAAAACAGGTACAAGCTGTTAAAGTAGACTAGTAATGGGCAATACACCCACAGCAAGTAAAGTCAACATGTTAAAGGTTTGTTGGGTTGTTTAGCTTAAGGAGTAACATTCAGTGATAAATCACAAAGTTAACATACACTATAAACCTACATGAGAACAGCTGAGCAACCTCAATATTCTTTCGATATATATATTTATATATATCCATTTTTAGAAAATAACATATTCAATCTTTCATTTAAAAAAAAGAAATACAAAATTAAACAATTCATAGTAAAAAAAAGGCACACCCCTCGCACAGTGTAAATATTTAGAACATTACCTAGCATGTTTAGGATTGCTTAGAATTGCAAATGAAAATGCAGAGGAAAACAAATACATCCACAGATTTCACTTAATACTATGCCAAGACTACAATACATTACAGCTATGTACCGGTAGAGAGAAACATGAACAAGTCCTGCTGTTTTAGGCAACGTTCTCTCATTATCTGAAGTGCTGCGATGTTCCATAAAGTGTTACAGTTTCAGTTACAATTTCATTCCCATCAAGAGAATGGCACACTTACTAACACATCTTATTATATTGAAATCAACAAATGTAAAAAATATATATTATATGCTCTATAACACAAAAAACAAGCAAACAAACAAAAAACAGCAATGCAAAGGACCATATTTCTGTTCAACTCTCTGGACTATAATATAGTGATTTTATGCCAATACGGTATGTAGTCTACAATGCTCTACAAACTAATACACGCAGTACAGTACTACTACTATTGCATCTTAGATTTTTTTCTGCAACCAGCTTTATTTGCATAAACATTTTGGTGCATTAGAGTAAGTGCAAAGTATAAAATTGTCATTTTTGGAGTCCATTTCCAGTGGGCCCATCTATGCACTCTAAGAGTGCATGTAAGCCCTCCTTAACAAAGAAGGAGTTTAGTCTGAAAATGTAAATCTCTTCCCTTAGCTTCCTTGCTTTCCTACCTCCTTAGATATAAACTATAGTGAAGTAATGAACTTAAGAAATTATCACTTAGCTATATCAGTTCCACAGGCAAACAGCAACATGCTTGCTCATTTAGTCACACCTCTCAACAACAGTTTTTAAAAAGTGAACCAACAGAACATAATAAAAAAGCAGCTTTGACGATGCCAGGGGGTGGATAACACAGTAAAACTCAGCACAACAACATCACTCAACTCTCCACTCAACAATATCTAACATACAGGTATATATTTTTGACACATAACTACATTACATCTTTCCACCCTTACAGTTTGTATAAATAATAATAATAATAATAATAATAATAATAATAAAACACAGGGGGAAAATGTAAACTGTCCTGGGCCGAGAGCCCAAGATGATGGGTGTCTGCCGGTCTCTTTCCCCCTGAGGCAGGGACTCTGTGCCTGGGCTCAAGCTCTTCTCCGTGTAGCCTGGGTAAACACCACTCACAGTTCCACATCTGATGAAGTTAGGACATGATGGTAGTGATGAAGTCATAGAACCTCTTGGAATATTGCTCAGGGTTGACTGTTGATATTTCCGCACCAGACTGCATGGAGGTCAGAACAAAAGAGTGTTTGTTAGTTTAGTACTAGCAAAAGCCAGTCAGCTAGATGGATAAACTGTGCACAGATTTGGGGGATAAATGAACCGCACTGATACTTACGCCATGCTTCACAGTTTTGGCTGCATGAGCTGCTTTCTTCTTCGCGTCGTAAGGTGTGAGGATATCAATCACTCCCATGAAGTAGACCTCACGTTTAGGAGCATCTGATGAAAAGAAGATGAAGAAAACTTAATCACTCTACATTAATAAGCAAAAAGCCACAAAATCAGATCAGGCACAACGAGTTTGACATGTATTCCTGACATACTTTCCAGTCCCCTATTCTATGTTAAGTATCCATATTATCTAGATATTTTTACAGGTAGTGATGATACCATGCAATAGTTTCGAGCCCAAGCCAAAAAAAGTAATTGGGCCCTCAACAAAGCTACGTTATGGGACCCTTCTCAACAAAACACATACATGTACACAGACAGACCTAGCGATAAATGAATTTTATTCAGATGATTTTACATAAGCAACGGAAAATGTTACATTTGATACTTGAGGAGGTAACAGTAAATACTGTCGTTTAGAATATAATTTAGTTATTATTATTTAGATGTTATTCCTGGCATGTATAAACTGTGGGTGCCCCCTAGTGGCTGGGCCCCAAAAAGATTTTTCCATTACAGGTGGACCTGGTGCTTCCTGTAAAAAGGGATTTCTCAGCACTGTTGCCATCTTCTCATAAATAGACAGAATTTGCTTTTTGCAATGTATACTTCCATTACATTCATTTCATGTGGACACTCAACAAGTCTTGTTCCTTCCTGTGTGTTACAGGTTTTGCTGCTTACAAATGTAGGGGAAAATGTGTATAAAATAAAGGGATGCATTTTGCAGAGTGTGAGATGGTGAACTTCTCACTCACCCTTTTTACCGTTTTAAAAAAACTGAACTCTTTGCTTGCGACGCTTGCCCCACCTAACCAGCAGCACGGCAATAGCGCCATTGGGTGGGGCTAGCGTCCAATTATCTTGTCGTTAGCCCATTAATTGAACTCTGTATTTAGTAGGGCATCATTTCCACCTTCAGAGAAAGAGCGATACACAAACGTGAAAACCAGAACAGAGACAAGAGAAAAACAAGAGCTGAGTAGTAAGGCCCTGCTGGTAACCGGCTGAAGCAGTGAGCCTAAAAGCTTTGTTTGAGTTCTCTTTATTTTTTGTAGAATTTTGGTTTCGGATTAAGTGTCGTGTTAATATTATTTACTTTTTGTTTTGTTTGTGCACGGGGTTTTTGTGTATAAAATAAAAGGAAAGTATTTTTCTACATACGTTCGTGGATTTTGAGGTCTTTTTATACCACTTCACCCCAGCTTCCAGTCAGCTCGCATCCTACAAGTGAGGAGCCTGACCGGCTACTTCACACAGAGCCCCCTTAAAGCTTTACCATTTGTAAGAAATGTCTTACAATGTACATTGTTTTTTTTCCCAGTGTTTTACATAGCGTCCTTGTTGGCTAAGGTACACTAGGTAATAACAATGCTCTGGCATACTCTGAGCTATTACAGCTATAAATCTGAGCTTCACACAGTTTATTAACAACTTTATTCCTGAGCCTTTACTTTTAAGATTTTAGAGGCTCAAATGTGTCAGTGTTTGGATATACACATTGATTTCAATATTAGGATCAATATTTGTTGCGTTGCACTGTGTCATTAAATTGAAAGAAAACTATTACCTGTTAAAACCAGCTGTGTATTCTCAATTCTTTGTGTATGCAAATCGAAAGCAAATTATTAGTCTACAGCTGCCCTTTTTTAAATCTTTTAAAATTTTTGACTTGCATGTAGAACCTCTTGGTCTTCCTTTCTTATAATGATCACCTGTGCGCAGTCTTACTCCAAGTCATACTCATCCCACACTAAAACCCGAGCCAGTAATACTTAATTTTACAGCTCCTTTTTATTGTATCTACATTTAACAACATGTAATATTATGTATTTATACTGTATATATCTAACACTAGCCCTAACCCTATGCTACAGTTTAAGTACATAATGTAACATATTTTAACACATTGTCTTACACTGTACTCTTACACTGTACTTTTTAAATCTTAAATATGAAGCGACTCGTGGATTAAACTATTATTAAATCCTCAGCAGAGGGTTCATTGCTCCCCATTGCCATTATTTCCATGGAACCGGTTATCCCTTGCGGAACTTGCTTTATGCAGCTTTCAATAAATGTAACGTAACCTATGAAGAATCCAAGTTGTAATGTATAAGGGCAGATTTTTTTTAACAAGGTAGCAATGTTGTAATGTAGTACTGAATTATTTTTTTCCCACTAGCTGAACAGCGCAGCATTCCGCTAACAGAACAGCATGTGCTGAATGTTTGAGTATGTGTCTTGCACCGAGGATAGCAGCAAGACGCACTCCAAATGCTTGCATTAAGTATCTATTTGAAACTTGCTGATCTCGATTCACAGAAATCCCAGATGGACCACACTTACTGTCATGACTCCGGATGGCATACACGTCGATGGTGGGGTCAAACTCGCCGGGCCCCAGTGGCTTGTTGCTGTCCAGGGTGTTGCTAGGGCTGTCTGGAGGGGTGCCCGTGGCCCCCCCGTCGCTCTCCGCCCCTTCCTCCTCCCCGGCGTCGTTGTCCTCACTCTCTTCCTCCGGCTGCTCCTGTTCCCCTCGCTCCACATCATGGATGCCCACCAGCAGGCTGTAGTCCATTAACTTGAGCTGGGACAGGAACTACACAAAGAGAGGGAGAGGGAAAGAGGAAGACAAAGAGAGAGAGGGAGTGCAGAACAGAGAGGGGGGTGTCGTCAGGACAAAGGGTAATAGATGGGTTCGTGTTTAAGCAGGGTGAAGGACTGGTGGAAAGAAGAGTCTTGGAGCACACATGCTAGTGAAAATAGAGTGACGAGACAACCAACAAATTGTAGAGAACTGTGGTAAAAACAAACCTCAACATCATTCTTCAGCTTCTCCAGGAACATCTTTTTGTTCTCCTCATCAATGTAGATTTTCTGTCCATCATTAATGAAGTCATTGTCTTTGTATGTAGGGAGCTCTTTTGTCTGTTCATAATGCAAAGCATACAAAAAGTGACTACAAAGATCTTTTTCAATACTTCTTTTAATGTGGATTTTGAGCAATGTGGATCTGTCATAACCCGGAAATTGTTATGAAATTCAAAGTGCAGTTCAGTCACACTAGAACTAACACATTTAAAAAGGTTGTATTTTAAAGTTACCATTTAACTATTTGGCATTTTTAAAATATGACTTTCCTTAATAGAACATGGCATACACTACCTGTCAAAGAGAAAAACTCACACATTGTGTCAAGTAAAGTAAGAGTGCACTGAAACAAGTTCAGGTGTAGGCCATGAAAGATGCTGGTGAGATCACTGGAGGAGAGCCACAGTACCCACTCCACACACCCAGATGTGTCACATCGATGGGAACATGACACGAGACACTGTTTAGAACAGGAGTGGTTCCGACACAGTGAGCCCTATCCCCACGTGACCTGCACGCTTAGTAGATCTAGAGCAGGTGATCTGCAGGCCCTGTCGCTCCAAAACACTTGACTACCTTCGCTGCTGTGCTGTCCTCTTCAAATACATCTCTCTACACTGTCGAAAAAAGAATAAGGGGTCACCCCCAACTCTATCCAAGAAATACTCAAGCAAGGCGGTAGTTTCCACAGGCATTTGAGGGTGTTGTGTGGAGTTGGGACAAGATGGCCGTGAGGCATGAGCCTGGGCCAGAGGAACAAGGGATGTCAGGGGGGCGTACGCTCTGGCCGAAGAGGTCCTTACGTGTTTGATGGCACAGTAAAACCGCGTGGCAATCCGGATGGTTTGCAGCTTTTGGCTCATGCGCGACTTTGTTGGGGCCGGAGCGCCCTCCTCGGGTGGACGTGGTTGCTAAGGAAGTTAGGGGAGAAGCAGCAAGCCTGGTTCATTATCAACTCACAACTCTGCGGAGCCTGTGCTGCCTGGAATCCCATTAGGAGGGTTACACGACTGTATATATAGAGAGATATATATATATATATTTACTTTTTAACCTTGAATTGCCAAGCACAAATGCTTTAAATTCAAAGTCTAGTTCACATAATTTGCAGGTTAGAAGTTAAAACATCCATTGACTTGGACATTAACACTGTGATTTTAACATATGATCATTTTAAAACAATGATATTCCAGCAAGCACAAGCGTCAATAACACTGGACTAGTAAATCAGAATATAATAATTTAGCAATATTTTACCCAATGCTGATCGGTTCCATCAAGCTGTATAAAATCCAACAATCTATCATACAGTAGTGATCACGTCATTAAGTCCACTTACGCCAAGAACGATAATGACAACTATAACAAGATGTGGGTCCACACTTAAGTACACCTTTTTAACGAGAAGATTAATGAGTGTAAACTACTAGTAGACATACAGAGCATGATGTCCTGTAATTTCTAATCAAGCCCAATTAGTCAGTGTTGTTATCGTTTGGTGAATTGCTCTAAAAGAGATCTAACAACATTATTCAGCTTTGGTGTTATATTTGTGGTGTGAACTCTGCAAGTTGCAATGATTTCCTAAAAGGATGCTGTAGTTATTGTTGTAGTTATCGTTCCTGGTATGCATCAATCTTAAATTTTTTCATTTTTTCATACGTAGCACTTCTACAAAAGCCTGCATTTCTTACAAAAGCCTACTCTATGAAGTAGCTGTCAAAAATGTAGTCTAGTCACACATGTCTACATTTGTATTTAAACAGTAATATTAATGGGACATTTAGCACCAAACTCAATGCTACTGGAGAGCATTTTATTGTTGAATCACCTCATCTACACTCTCCAGCTAACTTAAACTGCCTTATTTAAATGATATTGACATGAGTAAGGAAAATATGTCCTTAACAAAACTATGGGGACCGACATAAATATTGTCATTCATCCAGGTCATGTTAGTCAAATGAGCTAAGTTGTAAGCAACTAGGCTTCTTTTAGTAGCTTGAAGATGTTTCACCTTTCGTCCAAAAGGTTTCTTCAGTTCAGAACTAAGGAAGCCTTTTGGATGAAAGGTGAAATGTCTTCAAGCTACTAAAAGAAGTGAAGTTGCTTACAACTTAGCTCATTTGACTATGGGGACCAACATGAGAGTAGAAAAAAACTCAAATTTAGAAAAACACTGTACATAAACTAAAAATCTAAAAAAAAAAAAAAAACAGTGAAACAAAGCAATAGCACAGTATTTTTTTTCCACTAACCTCAAAAAATGATACTGTTAAAACAGCATCATGATAGAGCACAATGATGAAAAACTTTATGTGTGAACATCTACACAGATCTCAGTCTCATGTTAATATTTTTTATCTGCTTTTGTGAATGATTAATGCCCGGTCTGTCTATGGATCATAGGAAGAAGCAGAGGGGCATAAACTCAAGGATTCTCCATCATATCAAATGGTCGACATGCAAACTTTGGGGAAACAGCGATGCACATGCATTTCATCCACATGCCCATACATTACATATGTATGAGAGAAACACATCGACATTTCTATGCTTCTGAGTAAGAGTGGTAACCAGCTATCGGTCTGTCACTGCTCATGTTTTCTATCAGTGCTGGGTTAGCAATAAAATGCAGAAAACTGTATGATATTGTTACATTCTCCACTAAGATTTCAAAGATATGCAAGGCAATAATGCAAAAGGATATTTTCAGTTTTTACATGCGAGCCATTAAAAAAATCAAAGCAATGTATGTTAATTTCTGCAAAAAACTGCAACGTTATAACAGCGTCAAGATTACAATCTGCCCATGCGGAGGTGGCAAAGACAGCTGCTTTGGTGGAGTTCATTTGCTGTGGCAGACACAATATCACTTTATTTCTCACATATGTAGCACCTCAGACACAGCCGGTGTCTAATGTATCAGGCATCTTATATTTAATAAGGCTTTGTGGCTTTACAGATATTACAGAACGTGTAAATCAGAAGCAAGACCCAGGGATAAAAAAAGAAACCGTTAATGGAAAAGACAGGCAAAAGAGGAGACCACAAAAAGAAACAATAGGAAGTAAACTGCATTACCAACTGTATTGAAAATGCTTTTATGCAGAAATTGGGCATCACAGGGAAAGGACAAGGGGGTTAAGGGGATACCTCCCAAAAATAGACCTCTTGCTGGGCACATCACCAAAAGCAGACATGCAATGGATCTCACATGCAAGTTTCATGCCCTATATCTGAAAGTGTCTCCTGATGCTCACATGCAATACCAGCTGCCCCTGTCACAAATTCATTTTGTCAGTGAGCAAAAGACTGTTTACCTTTTCCTTGTCACTAGCCTCTCTGGACACAGTAGAACCCTAAAAGGAGAAATTAACAATAATAAACTTAATCAATTGAGAACCCATTTCACAGATTTTATTTAGGGACACAGAATTTACAACACACATTAAGACATTAAGACAGCCAGCACAATTTTACAGTATCCCTAAAGCCACCGAATCCCTGATCTTTTTTTTACCTTGAGATCATATTTTTTGTAGACGGCCAGGCGGTGGCTAAACACGTTGCGGGTGACAATCATGTATGTCTCATCGCCGTCCACTGTGAGGCGATACATGCCCAGGAACTGCGGGAGAAGAGTGTTGCCATGGCACTCCACAATGTACTAGAAAGGATGCACACACACACGCACACGCACACACACACACACACACGCACACACATACACACACACACATAACAAAGCATGACTAATGCCTCCTGAAATTGAACATGCCTGGCAGCCTGGCGGACTGCAGCAGATTCCCATGACGCTTGAAGGCTTAAGTCTCACCTGGTGGTACTTCTTGAGGATGTTGTGCATCTCGGCGACATCTTCGCTGGTGATAATCTTGATGACGTATCTCTTGTCGTAAGATGTGTGGAAGCGAGCACCGCTGCGGCCCTGAGCATCGCTGATGATAGGAGCACTCCGAGTTATGGAGTTCTGCAGCGAGTTAAGACAGAGATAAGCAGAGAGGAGAGGGCAAGACAGGGGCACAGGGAGGAAGAAAGGAAGGGAGGGAGGGAGGTAGGGAGGAAGGCAGGGAGGGAGGGATAGAGAGAGAAAGGGTGTGAAAAAGATGGCGGTTATTTTAAATTATATTCCAATATTCCAACCTGACGGTAAGAATAGATCAGTGTAAAATGCCACAGAGTGAGAGCTTCATAAAGTGTGCAGCCACGGGAGCGTTGTTGTCCCGCTGCTCCGAAACACAGATGGATTAAAGGTTACCGCCACTGAGGCGCAATAGGACACACTACAGTGGGTGTGCTGAGGAATTCTGGGAGAGGAGCCAAGGCCACCGGACATTTTCTGCTTTTGCATCTGGCAATGAATTTGAGGGATTTCTGGCTGTCCACCTGTACAGCCCAAACAGAAGCGACAGGGTCTAATGTTGTGCACATTAACTATAGCGGCTGACAGTAATGCTATTATGAAAGACAAGACATAATCTGTCCTATTTTTGGGTAAGCTGTAAAGGCAATGTTTATGGTTCACCCTTGTGGGACTGGTGCCAAGTGTCGCGCGCAAAAAAACAACAAAAAAAAAAAAAAAGAGTACGAGACAGTGAGGCCATCGCTTCTCTCGGCGCAGTGGTTACCGTGGCAGCCTGCACACTTGAGGAGACTTGGAGCTTAGCTGATAAACGACAAACTGACACTCCTTTTCTCTGTGGCTCAGGCTGATGAAAGCTCTTCTGCTTCAAGGCTGCTGCTGCTGCTTGCCTTTGATTAAGAAGAACTTGCGTAGATGTGTGTGAGTGCGTGAGAGAGTGAAGAGTATGTGAAAAAGGGTGTTTCATCTTCAGTATTTTCCATGTGTATGTTTCTTTGATTTTGAAAAAAATGTTTGGCTGAAAGTGTGTGTGAGCATGTTTGTCAGTGTGTGTGTGTGTGTGTGTGTGTGTGTGTGAGTGAGACAGAGAGGAAGTACAAGTGTGTCTTTCCTTCATTCATTTCTAGTTGTGATTAAAATAAAAGTACCTTTAAAAGAATTTTGCATGTAGCAATTTTCATTAAGTATAACAGAAGTACATCAAGCTTACCTGATACTCTTGGTCGTCGATAGAGAATCTCTCCCTGAGATTCCGGAAAACAAGGGGACAATACTCCTTGAATTTGAAATGGCTTGGCATATTTTCCCTATGGATTTTCAACATAATAAAAAAATCTATTACCATTCGCAAAACAAATGCTGTTTCCTTATCAAAAGCAATAACAAATTGCCAACTCATCAAGTATCAAATTCAACAAAGTTTAAGAAAAATGTCTTATAAAACAGCCTTATTATCATGTGGAATTAGCTGTAACTGCTGTTGTAAATTATCAGGGACTGTATAGGCCAAGTTGTCAATCCAGGCTGTCATCTTCCCATTACTTGATTTCATTTAAGATACACAATGCATTCATTTACAAATTTGACCCCAATGTCGTAACATGTTACCCTACAGAGGGCATGGTGCATAGACATAAGCACCATGCTGTTCGACAAATATAACCTACATTGAGGTTAGCACAATAGGTGTCAGTGAGCTGTCAGTAATACAATAAGGTAACAATAAAAAGTTAATATTTTCAATCACAGATACAAAGTTCTGTTAGGGTTAGGGTTATGAGAATACATTTTAATAAAGCTGTTTACAATACATTTACACAGTCAGGAAACTACAAAAGGCACAAAAACTGACATTTAACACAATAAAGTGACTGAAGATACCTGTAATTTCACGTAGGGAAAGCTGACCGAGGAAAATTAAGTTTTCTCACTTGTTAAAGAGGTGGTTGTCCACCTTGATCTTCGAGTTGGCTTTAAAATCATCAGGCATAAGCATAACAGGAATCTGGATGTGGCTGAGTTCATTTATCTGCGGAGAACAGAGCACAACCAATATGCTGACCATCGTCGACACATAATACCAACTACATTTCACTGCAGCTTTATCCCCACATGACGACCAAATACATCTCTCTGTAGCATCTTCTACTCATAATAATGAATGCATCTCTTACAGCGTTGCCCACACATGTGACGCCTTTTTGTATTTTGTTTAAAAAGACACAAAAATCTTCAATACGCTGTAAGGAGTCAAGAGCGAGTGTGAAATGTAAAGGGGATTATGTGAAAATGGTGTTGGAGGTAGCAGATGTGAGTGACACTGTGGCAATTTGTGTGTGTTTAGAGGCTTGATATAAGTGGTGGATGAAAGACCAGCCTATATATTCTGGTACAGCAATTATGGAGGATTTAAGAAGTAAACTCAGCTTATGAACCTAAAAAAAATAAGATTGGTTTTGGGGTACTTGAGAACAAACTAGCAAATAATGGGATAATAACAGGAATGTAGGCTAATCGGGTAAAAAAAAAAATGAAAATCATTAGGAGGTAGAGAATGTGTGGGAAAAGAGCCTTCAAACACACGCATGTCGGGTAGACCATTTCCTTGTGTTCATATATAGTTTTCCAGTGTAATCCTGCATCCTTTGCAGAGTGACACTGCATGACAACATCTGCTGAAGGTCTTAATATAGCGCACGGAGTCAGCGATGCCACAGGTTTAGCCTTCTTGCTCAACAGTTATTTCCTGTCATAACGGCTCAACTGACTTTGCCTCTGAATATATTAGGGGTATGACAAAATGCTACTTTCAATGAGCAGACAGCTAAGACTTACTGACAGCACACTGAGAATTGCACTGATAGCTTCGGGGCCAAAAAGCCCCATCTATTTTCATTCAATGTTTCAACACACAGGCAAAAAAAAACAAAAAAAAACAAGGAGGCAGCCAACACAATGGCAAGGATCGATGAGATAAAGTCCTCAGTGGTCAGGTGATGTACAAACACCTTGTATGAAAAAAAAAACAGTCTGTTGCTATACAACAACCCCACCAAATGTCATACTGGTGGAGAACTGGATCTGTTAATATAGCATGACTGGTCCCACAGGACTGCATCTGAATGACCTCTGAAAAGGGTGACTGCTCACTTCAGTCCATCTGGCACACAGAAACACGCAAGGGGAGAAAGCAGTTCATACCACTGCCGGTGACTTTGGTATACAACCTGCCTACAACTTACTCTCTCCATCAAACGTCCTGACACACACACACACACACACACACACACGCACACACACACACACACAAACACACACACACACATACACACGCACGCACGCACGCACGCACACTGCTCATACTATGTGCTATTTCTGCTCTCCTTCCTGTTGCCTCCATCTGTCTGCAGCATCAGGGGGCTCTCTCTCTCTCTCTCTCATCTGTGAGGTAAACACACGGCCTGGCCCTCATGTCAGACCTAACGCATTCAAAGGACAATGGCAATCAATTTGGCTAGTTTCTACATGTCTACGTGCTGTCAACATGTGTGCTCACATTCGTTGACATTAGAATTAAAAGAGTAATAACATAGCCTGAATACCTAAAGGATCCAAGACGTTTGGGAATTTTGGACCAATGTCTTAGGGCCTTTGGCATATCTAGATGATTCAGAGATGACATTAATCTAAACTGATAAATTCCCAAGTGATACCTAGTTGCATTATTAAATTCAGCAACAGACATTCAGAGCACAACTTCAAGGAATGCAGGTGTCTTACTGCGTAAAGAGATGAGAAGGAAATTTTAATGTTTCAATAACACAGAGATGGAAAGCATATTTTAATTTATTAAATATTCTACCAGATATTCTAACTTACCATTACTTTGCTGTGACTGGCAGCCATATTTTGTTTTTCTGAACCACCAGAGGCAGGTAATGAGAGGGCTTGGATGAAAAACTCTTCACGACTACATAAAAGCAGTGAGTGTCATTCGCTTTACTGAGCTGACCGACATAGAAGCCAATGTCAGAGCAGGCTTTTTTCCTTTACAGATATGAACATTTACATACCTCATTATCTGTATTATTGACTGATTAATTATAAAAATACAATAACACAAAAGTAGCACAACTACAATTTCTGCTTTTGGAACAAGACAGTCTTTCCTCCCTCATCTCCATCGCAGAAGATTCCGATTTATCTGTGTGGCAGACAACCTCCACTGAATCGGTCCAGTCAGCTTTCCTCAAATCTGTTCTCGACAGAGCAAAAGGCATTTGGGAAGGTAGTTACTCCCTTTGTTTGAGGCCATCGATCATTGCTTGTCATAGTCTTTCTCCTACTCATGTAACCTTGCCTCACCCATGACTTATTCTGGTTACAGTCCAAGAAATTGTTAAGAGGATACCATCATATGAAATCCTCCAGAGTTTCTGTACTGCTCGGTATCTAGGGATGTAGTCCTTTAATCCTTGTACTTGTACCAAGCCCACACATACAGCACAAAACTGATGCCAGGTCACTCACATGCCTTATCTCACACACAAACACTGTGAATGGCAAGAGGGATCACTTCCAATTTCCTATTCCCTTTTTTCCTCTTCTCTCAGAGGATTACCAGCTCCCTGCGGGATACTTTACAAGCTCTTTGTAACTTCTATCTGGCACATGGGGCATCACAAAATCTACTAATGCAATAGATACACACCACCACACTAAATGGATTAGAGACAACAGACTTTCCAACCATACATTAACGCTGCCAGTATTTTTGTGTCCGGTGTACTCCTAACCGCTCCACTCTGAAACACCCACCGGGGGTAAGCATTAACACGAGACAATAAACAGGATGATGTGACCACAGACACAGGGAGTGGGCTGGGCAGCGCAGGTGTGCAGTGCGCAGCGGGCATAAATTCAGCGTCCTCCTGACAAGAGGGTGGGAGTTTAAACAGATAGAAAGGGTGATTAAGTTTACTGCCCCATTATGAAGCTCTCTGAGGCTCCGTAATGACAAGGAGCTTCAATCTTTTTCCACTGCAGACCCCAGTGCGCACCGTAGATTATGTGAGGATATCCTCAATGACAAATGGGCATGAAGGGGCAGGATGTGATTTGCAACTCCGTCCGCGTGCGATGATTTAGGAACTACTATAGGTACTGCTGTGCATTTTCTGTTGCTACGGTCGATTTCAGTAGTCCTACCACGAGCCAGATGAAGTTGCTAAGGTGTGTGAAGTCAGCAGTGACCATGAACTGATTGATGAAGGGGCTGAGGAAGGGCTGAGACTCAGACAGACATGTCCTCTAATTTAGGTGGCACTTAGCAGTAGGTCACTTTTAGATCACCTACAGACAGTATTCATACAGTACATTTCTCTGACTACACCTGAGCCTGGGCCTGTGTTTGCGCATGTGTGTGCATGACAGCTGTGTCACCTGTTGGTCTGTAATTGGGTACCCAGGTTAACAGGTTGGAGCACTCACACTGCCTACGTTAGAGATGATGATTACTGAAAACAGTAAAAAACCAAGATGCCCTATGGCCATCATGCACACACAAGAGAAGCTGTGTTATCCAGCTCTTACTCAGTTATATAAAATAACACGAGTCACACACCGACCATATAACATCCTGATGATTTCCCTATCATGATAAAATAAAACTGAATTGAAATAACGCCTTAAAATATTACAACAGCTTACTGGTGACAATTTCTTGTGTTTAATTATCTAATAGCTCAATATCATCCATAATAAAGAACACGCTCAGGCAGGTTCCATTAAAAAGACAAGTTGCTAACACCACCTCACATTTTGGTGTCACAAGGGCTATGGAGCAATGCGTATTTAATTAACAGTGCAGTGCCCACCAGTATTTGTCATGTTTGGTCATTTGGGTCGGTTGTATAAAAACGACATTAACATTCATAGCAAAGACTTGCTTGAAGTAATGCCACTTGCCACAAAGTGAAGCTGTTTCCAGTTAGATTTCTGACAGAATTAGCTGCACATTACTATACAGAATTAGCTGCACATTACTATACTAAATTAGCTGGACATTGCTATACCGAGTTAGCTGGACATTGCTATACTGAGTTAGTTGGCTGTTACTATACTGAGTGAGCGGATGAATCAGAACCTATGGCTCCGCCTTCTCTTGGCTGTGCAAAGCAGGGCCTGCCATCTCTGATTATGTCACAGAGGAGGGGAGCTGGACTCCGCGTATGCACACACACACACAAACACACACACACACTTTCACACACACACACACACACACACACACACACACACACACACACACACACACACACACACACACACACACACACACAGAAGCCCACAGGGAGCAGTATTCAAGCTGCAGCTGCTTAGGTTGAGACAGAAGAGAACAATCCAGGGTCAACCTTCTCTCTCTGCCCCTCTCTAACACACAAGGCCTTTTCCACAGCAACATTTTCACATTCAGCCTCATGAACATTTATGTAATCAACACAGATCAAATGATATGAGTCAGCACTTCATATTAGGAGTGGCTGTCTTTCAAATCAGTGTTCTGAGCACTGTATTCTTTAGCCTACGCAAAATGTTATTTCATTTAAATAATCTAACTTTGCACACATCACTATGTGATATTTAACATGCATCACATATCAGGTACAAGTCTCCATCAGCTGCATCCTAGTTTTGTGCAGTAATTTAAATGTTCGCTGCATGTTTTCTGCATGACTTGATTAATGTTTATGCGCTAGTTCTTTTTCATGGCAAAAACGTTATGTAATCACGTGCACAATGTGCTTCGAATAAAGCCACCGAGAGACGAGGCAGACTGAAAAGGCACACAGCGGTCGGCGACACCATCTGAGGAGGGTGCCATCCTCAGCAACCATCAGCATGTTCAGCAGGACATGCCTCTGCACCTGCTGCCCATATGGATCCGCCTGCCGTCTCCCACAGGCTGTGTGCGTCGTCAAAACAAACAGAAGGAAATCTCAACACTTATGCCCACCCCATGCAGCCATGTACCACCACAGAAGAATTTGGGGAAGGGGGCGGTGGGGTGCTGCTAGACTGTCTCTTTTTTTTTTTACAACCTGATAGATTTGCCCATAGAAAAGGGTGCATATTACTCAACACAGTTCAAGGTTTTAATCCTGAGAACTACCAGTGTAATGCAACGCAGCTCACAAGAAACTGTTGTGTGGTTCTACAGGTTTCTCCATCCTTTGCAGGAGCAACTCTCTGGGCCTAACACTGGGTATGAAAAGCCCAGGTTTTTTTTTTTCTTTTTTTACGGGATGCAGTATCCCTCGGCTCACAAAAGCTGTAGGCTACTTCATGCAGGAAAAAGAAATGAAAGCTCTGCTGACACTTCAGCCACTCTATCAGTGCTTTTGCCAAATGTCAGGTGCACTAGGTCTGTCCCAGCCCAGTGTTCGCTGATTTCCTGCCAACAGACCCACAGCTTTTTCATAACCATTTGAAGCCCGCACTTCATATTTTCAGCTTTGTTACCCCCCAGGTACTGGCTGTTCTACAGATTTTCCAATGGCTCATGCTTCTGCAAAATAAGAAGGATGAAACAAAAATTACTCGCCAAAGGCAAATTATCAAACAAGGTTTAACATGGTTTTTCTGAAATCTCCTCCAACTGTTTGGTGATAATGCAGTAAATATGATCTGGGGGCAAATAATAGTGTATTATTAAGAAGAATAAAATTAAATAATATAGAAAATATCTTTTACAAAAAGGTGGCCATTTGATTCAGGATTTTCAGTCACATTTTTCTCCAAAAACCTCCTGGAACTGTTTAGGTTGCAGTTGACCAAAAAAAGGGTCAGGAGTAGGAGTAGGAAAAAAAAGAGCAGTAGAAAAAGGGGAGTATGTACAGAACAAGCTTTAACGATGCAGCTATGTGTCCTTACACTCCATCCACAGCTACCATACTGTAGGTGAGCTGAACAACAATCAGGTCAAAGCCTGCTAGTGATGACATGGCTTCCAGCCGTGGCACTGTTGGAGCAACACAGCCAGCAGGCTGAGCTGAGTCAGGGGCACTGGAAACACTGCGTTGCTGTCTGGGAATATCTAGCTGCATCCAGGTAATGTCCATGACCACTTTACAGCAGACCATACCACCACCACATATCATTACTGTTGTAGCTATTACAAAAGAACTGAATAAGAAATATGATGGCAAAATGTTCTGCACTGATATGGTTAATTAGCACAGAACGGACTCCATGGAGGGTGGAAGTGAACCTTCTCACCCCCTCCAGGCTGGGAAAGGAGGGAAGATGACTCAGCCGGCCCTCGCTGCGCACACGGTACACTAATCCCCTCCAACTGGTCTAAAAGGAGCGGCTAGCCCACTGGGGAGCACTGCCAAAGCCGGCAGAGCACAATCAATCTGACGGGGCTGGGGGGGTTTGAAAAAAATCTGCTTTTTTTCTGCAGAACAGTGATTTAATCCACCCAAAGGAAACCCAAACTCAACAGGCCGTGTCCTTAGGCTTGGGTTGAAGGACAATCAATACAGCATTATGGCGTCTTGGGGCTGTATGGATGAAAAGATGACAGTACAGTTGTACAGTTATACAACCATGTAGTACAGGTACATGTGTAAATGTACTATTTGTACAATCCTGAAAAAAAACTAAAAAGAGGCAATAGGGGGATACAGGGCAACACAAGGATGGCTTTAGAATTTAACAATCAAGACTTACTCAAGACCAGCTCTGAAAGATTAAAGCACAAAACTGTCTGCAAAGCATATTGCAGTTCATGAAATTCCTCTTGAAAACTTCAAGAAGTCTTGAGTTAAATGTCAGTCAAGTCAAGTTTATTTATAAAGCACTTTAATAACAACAGCAGCTGACCAAAGTGCTAGACAAGCACTGGTAACCACTCAAAATTAGGCCCAATGCTGTTTCAGTGCTTGTAATAAGTTAATTACTAAAATATAATGAATGGTGATGGTAAAACACTGACAAACATTCCGTTTTTTTAAGCAATACGAAGACAATTTTTTTTCTTTAGACCAGTGCTCTACTCCCAAGGTTAAAAACTGACATTTTAGAATTCCTGCAAGCTACAGATCACAGCTTTTACTCGTATTAAAACTCACATATCACATTGCATATAGAGAAGCACTACCCTAGCCATTTTAAAATGTGCATGTCTCTCTGCCTTTCCATAGAAATCGCACACACTGCAATTCACAGCCACACTTGACTACTTGCATGTGACGAGGGAGCTTTTGATCAAATAGCATCATGCATATTAACACTGTGTTCCAGAGCAAGCACACCTCCTGGCTCTAATGCACGCCTCACATTTGCAGCATCAGTGAAAGTCAGTGTCGCATAGTGCTGGGCAGTCTTGACCATAGTGGGGGTGCTGTTGAGGGTGTGGGCCAGTCAAGGACATGCTATGACCCTGGGCAGTCTGCTGACGGTGGCCTTTCTGGTTTTTGCTACCAATGGGCCAGTGGCTGACCCCACCGTATTGGCTGCTAGGAGATCAATCCTGCCCATTCTCGGCGGTATTTTGCGTCACTTATTTACAAACAGTAATGAATGGGCTCTGCCTCTAGATTGGTGGTTGATGGATTTGCACTGGTGCAAAGACCACTGGTCTGAAAGCACTCACACTTTAAAATCGATAGCTGGTTAAGATACGAACGTGATTGGTTGGATTTTGTCTGTTTAGCACAAATGACCACTTACAGCCATATGTCCCTTACCTAGCACACCAGGTGCACCAATTCAATAAAAAAAGTTTGTGAAAACATGTCACACTACATCAACTTCCCAGTCCTAAAACAGCTTGTTTAGAGTTTTTAATCATTTTCCACAGATGGATTTACATGTTGTAATAAAAGATATTATAAAGGTAATAAAATAAAAATTATTTTGTCAGATCATTAAATGTGGGCTTCTGTGTCTACGCACTCCCGCTTCAACAGTCACATAAAAGGCTCTTTTGGTGCAGTGCTTTGGTTGTCATTTGGGTCTACTCTTAAAAAGAGACCTAAGTCTAAAATATCACCAGTTGTCAAGAAAGATCAGATTTTCTTTTGTTTCTTTCATCACTGCCTCTCTCAGGAGATACTTCTGGAGTACTTGCTTCATTAACATTGTGCTTACTAAGATTCAACCTGACTGAAAGCTGATTACTAAATCTAACGAGGTGCATGCTGACACATGGTAAAATCAATATCTGGTAGCAGTGGGCTAGATGTAGGTTAGTTGAACATTTCATTAAATCAATCAATAATCATACTTATCTGGCCTATGGCTAATGCCCTCACACACAGGGGCTAGCTATTAGGCCTTGCTTATCAACAAAGTGGACAAAATAACCTCATACAATATTACTGAACTGACGAGCATGTTTTCCTTTTTATCTGTGTGTGTGTGCGCGTGTGTGTAAGAGAGAGAGACAGACAGAGAGACAGACAGAGAGAGAACCTAAAACAGAAAAAAATACAAAGAAAGAGGTAAAGAAATTGTCCATTTCTTAAGGATTGAAAATACATCAAAAAGCAACTTTCATTTAAACCCAACTACAGAGCTGTTCTTCCTAAAAACCATATAACAGTGTGGAAAAGTCCATTTCCTGGCTGCATGATGATTTGTGATATGTGGCCTATACTATTACATTTACATTATCTGCTGGTCATACTCACATTACTTTCTGTGCTGGAACGTTCTATAATATTTCTCTTGAAGTGGTCAAAATCACTGATACTGCACAAAAGTACTATGAAATATAAATGAGGTATAGTTTTGTATAACCTTTTCCAGGCAATTTACAAAGCAATGTTTGGTGAATGTGATCAGGATATTTTTGATACACTATATATGCCTTTTACAAAAAAAACACATTAATGTAAGCTTAACTGACGTCTTATGCAGCAAGAAAAGGCATTGACTGTCTGGAATGCAGTACATTTAATTTATCTTTCTGTTTTTGGCCATCAAGAAGTCAGATAAAGAATGACCACAAGGACTTTCATCTTTGCCCATTGTGTTATATGTGTTAGAAAATATCATTAAAAAACATTTTGGTTTCAGATTAAAGTTTGGATGTATAGTGAATTCACAAAGTCCCTGTAGAACTACAAGGCGAGGAAAGATACTATTTCCTTGGATTAAGTGGTGTGGCACAGAATAGAGTATGCTATACAATACAAAATAAAAACATTTTGCACCAGCAATACATTTTCAAGGCCATATTGGCAGGTGCAAACAACTGCTGTCAGAGGAAACAGATGACCTCCCATTTCTGTTTAACAAGCATCAGTGGTAGCCAAGGCTTTTAACATGACTCAAAAAGCTATCCCGCTGATCCTATAATAACCATGATGCCACAGAAGCACATTCAGTGTGCAATTTAGGGGGCGGGGTCGCCACTCGTTTAATCAGTAAGGCGACAGTGAAACAACTAGCTGTATAATGGATATTATTACTACGAGCGTTGTGGCCACATCAACGTACCCCAAATATTTTGACGTTGATGGCTTAACTGCAGTAAGGTTACCAATCTAAATCAAGTATGTCCACGCCACAACAGGTCCCATACCTGAGGTCAAACCCAACTGCCTACCTCTATTACGACCCATACTCTACATTTGAATTTTGCATGACATATAGGGTAGCCAGTTATGATACAGTGGGTCAGGAACATAGAATGAGTAACATTCATAAGTTAACTTGAAGCTTACTCACCGAATGGTTTACACCCCACATTAGCACGCTGAGGAGCGGGTCACTGGCGCGAAATAATTTCACTTTCTGAGCCACGAAGTGTTTCTTCTTCGTTTTGGTTTTACTGGCAATTGATGCAGCGAGGTTGCTAGCAGCAGAAGCCATGTTTGGTTCAGCTGTTGAATTGTTAATTAACGAACGAATTTACTGCAGAATGTTGAAGAATCTTTGCGAACTAACGTTAGCTGTGTTGGCTAACTGTGACACTCCAGGTTGTGATACATTAAATAAAGAGTCCTATATAATGCGTGATATGTCGCCCCGTCCTTTATTTCTTCAGGTCCATGCATTCCTCTTCAAATGTGTAGACGCATATCCAAATGCAGGTGACTGAACAGGGTCCCACTTGAATGACTGGCTGCAATGCCTTTCGCGTTATGAAACACAAAATAATAGAATCAGGTAGCTAACGTCTGACAATATAAACCGTCATTGACGCCAGCTTGAAGGTTATCGTTCGTTAGCAATCTGTGCTGCTAGCACATCTTCGTCCCATCTTGTGAAATTGATTTCGGCAAGCAGAGTGAGAATCACTGCAATGTCAAATAGACAGTGCGTAAGGAAATAAAAAACAAAAGCATTCTGGAAGCGGTTTATATGTTTTACGAATGACTGACAGATAAACAAACAAACAACAACTAAAAAGATGTATATCACCTATATGATGATAACTGCGCTTATTTCTCTATTACACCACGACGACCGGTTACTCTGCCAAAGGACAGCAGCTCCTTGCAGTAATGTACTAAAACATGTTATCGCTTAATATTAGTACAATAATTAAAAGCTAGGTTACGTTGTTCATAAAACAGCTTCACTGGAAAGCTGCAGCGTATTGTCATTCAATCCCTTCGAATTGGTTCGAATGCTGGATGGATGCTGCAGCTGGAAAAGACCGCTCAATGCTCGAGAATGGCTTTGCTCCGCACGTTGACATATCGGTTTTATGTTTTACGTCACACCGTTGATCTAAATCACATAGACGGTAGGGAAAATAAAGTGACAACTCGCGTACTTTCCGTGAAAACATAAGTCAGGTTGATTGCCATCCATTAAATATTAGAAAATCAATGTATGCAGTAAAATACTAAGGAAAATTACATGGTTGTTCAATGTGCCCACTAATTTGTCATGATGATAATATTGCTAACTACACGAATGATGTCGCCGGCGGCTCTAATCTTAAAATAAAAAGAAGAGCAACTATAGCCTAATATGAGACATGGGTGTAAACCTCAATCATGTCTGGATGCTTACTCAGTAGCCAACTGTAGCCCATATAGCCTAACTGTGACCATTCAACTTATGCTGACTTTTTTTTTTTTTTGGGGGGGGGGGGGGGGGGGGGGGGGGGGGTTACACAGTTAGGTCATTATTTTACATAAAATGTCTATAACCTTATAAAAATCTTTAGCATGATGTGATTCTGTCTGTCCCACCAAACTTGCAAGCCCTTCTATTTTTAATTAAAGTAATCGTGCTTAATGGCAGGTCTTAAATTATAATGTAGCAGAACTAGAAGTCAGAGGAAGCGTATACAGTTTGAAACCCTTGAAAAAGATTAATTGGAGAACAGTTCAACAAATGACTTACATAGCTGTCTCCGAGTACAACCTGTGCACAATATGACCTCTCTGAATTGATAACATAACCCAGCTTAGCAGCCTAGTCGAAGGGAGTTAAATACGTCGCCCAATTAAGCAGGCAGGCAGGTTCCCTCCCGAACTAACTGCTGGACCGCAGTGCAATTGCATGAGACTGAAAAACAGCATATTCCACATTGACTCTCATGCAGCCTCATCGTATGATACACATACATAGACTATAGGTTTTGATTTAGGCTAGATATACTGAAAAAACACCACTACTGAAAGTGTATTTCCCTTGAAGAGACCCGAGCAACCATTCTCACTTTTCTCAGGTTTTCCAATTTGCCAAAGAAGACTGGGACAATAAGCAGGCTACATGTGTCAGGTTCCGAGACAATGGATTTGGGGGGGGGGGGGGGGTAAAAATAAAATGATATTACCTTCTGGCCAGGGCAACGCTTGCGATCGAGCATCGAATGTGTTGTGTTATGAATATACATTTATTTAGGTTCTTGCTATACAAACCAAGTAGGCCATTTAACTTTGTTTTTCATTGGGCATTTCAGTTTACACAGTGGATATGGGTTTGGCTTGGCCCGGTATCACGTAGTCTATTGCACGCTGATTCCATGTTGTGTTGCAGTGCCAGCTCACAAGCTGGTAGGCAACGGACTGGAGCGGAACAACACCAAATGAGCGGCGCGCTTTTGCGCACTTTGTATTTGTCTCTGTCTCATTATTCTCAGTGTAGGACACTGTGTGGACGGGATTCATCCATATAAGGTTTAATTGAGTATTCAAATCAAGACTTATTTGTGAATTTGGCTAACATATTTAGATTGCGCTTTGCTGAATTAAAATGAATCCATCCTGCGCACGCTGTGGCAAAGTTGTCTACGCGACTGAAAAAATAAATTGCCTAGATAAGGTAGTAGTAGGGGGAATTAAGTGAAAAATCGTTACGCGGTGGATAGAAGTGTGAAATTTGGTACAATTGTCCCTTGGGTGATCCTAAGACATCCTAGAAGGGGTGCCCAAAAAAATTTCAAACAGGAAGTGAGTTATTGAAGAAATTCAAAATGGCCGACCATACAATTAGCAGCTGATTCAAAACACACCACAAACAACCTCATAAAATCATGAAATTTGGTATATATGCTCTTTGAGTAACCTAAAGGCATCATGGAAAATTTGGCCCAAATATCTCAACCAGGAAGTGAGTTTTTGAACAATTTCAAAATGGCCGCCCATATAATTGGCAGCTGATTCCAAACCCATCAAAATGCACCACAACCAACCTCATTAAAGCATGAAACTTGGAGTATACACTCTTTTGGAGACCCTAAAACATCCTGGAAAATTTGTCTCAAAAATCTTAAGCAGGAAGTGAGTTTTTGAAGAAATCCAACATGGCTGCCCATATACTTTGCTGATTCAAAACCCACCAAAACCGGCCTCATAAAAGCATGACATTTGGACTGTATAGTTTTTGTATGACCTTAAGACATCCTGGAAAATGAGTCCCAAAAATCTAAAACAGGATGTGAGTTTTTAAAGGAATCAGAAATGCCCACCCATACTATTGGAAGCTAACTGAAAGCCCACCAAAAAAAAAAAAACTTAAAAAAGTGAAATGTGAAATGGCTACCCATGTCATTTGCCTAAAATAAGATATCATGCACTTCAAACGGACTATCTACAACTATAAACAAGCAATGAACTATGAAATATATCTATTCACATGTTCCAGCACATTGGCATAATGCTGTACATGGTAACCCTGCATTCTTGCATCTACACTTTCGAGAGCACAGAGGTTCCGTTTTGCAGCCACATTTAAGCAGTTCTCTACAAACGTTGGCTGCCTCTGGTAAAAGTGCCCATAAAGGTGTCCAGCAATCATCTGTTTTGGTCCATCCATATTTGTCTGGAGTCACTGACTGAATAGCCTGCATACTTTTGGACCAAATGCTGGCTTAGTACACTGCTCGATTAGAATGCTGTAGCAGTGCAGCCTGTGTGGGAGGGATATTTTCCATTGTCAGAAATTTTTGAAAACATGTCCTTCCTGAGATCATTGACTTTGTCCAGGTTAGTTGTCTTATCATAAAGAACACATGTGTACCTCTCCAACATTCCAAAATGTTGGATTTCTGGCTAAGCTGTTGAAAAGTTGTGGAGAGTGGGTGCGCACATCCAGGTAGTTTGTCGGCAGGTGCAAGACAAAAGTGTCAGACAATGTAAAGATGTGGGTCTGCACACTGCCTCGTTTGCTCCAAAAGTTAAACTTTATTACTTTAAAATGCAACGTTTCGATCCTTGTGGATCTTCATCAGGCATATGGGTAACAGGAAGAAATGGTGGCCTATATCACATGACCCATCAAGCTACACCCGCCCAGGCAGGACGTCCGACGTATGTCAGGACGCAGGACGTCCGGCGTATGTTAATGAACAAGGCTGACAGGCAACCTGGCCTGTGTCGGCAACACAGTTACATAAGCTGTTGAAAAGGACATGCAGTCATAGCAATGAAAGCATCTGTTACCTCTGGAAATGACTTCCATGCAGCCCACGCTGTCTTTTTGCCCTTGCACTGAAATTGAGAAGTTGTATCACAACCTGTGAATGTGTGGAAACCTGGTAGAGCTGCACATGTATCCTTCCCCAGGGTTTTGAAAAGATCGTTGATGTGTACTTCTTTAAAGTTTTGCCCCATACCAAAAGCAACCCACAAATCGACATATGGGTAGTTGTCAAGAAGCTGTCCAAAAACTCCAAGAAGAATAACTACAATGTCTGTGTCCACTGTCCAGAGGTGGACATCCCAGGTTCAGAAAGTAAAATTCCTGCCACATATTTGTTCCAGCCAATTCACTGAACCAGCTGATCCTAGGTAGATGAGATAATTATTGAAATCAGCTGTGTTGAGGGCACAGGCAGAAGCAATACATGGGAGGACTTTTACTTTCTCAGTCCGCTTTGTCCGCCTCTGCCACTGTCCTAACTACAATTCTCTGCACACCATTTTGCAGAGCATCTGTTATATGCAGGCATACCCTTGTGTCTGCCTCTTCATGGTCACACTCTGGGACTGAAGTGGATTGACCAGATGAGACAACATGTCTGCCTTTGGTGGCATGTACTTGCTTTCCTTGCTCAAATTGTGTAGACCTGATGCTCTCAGCCAACATTTGAAAGAGTTCTTCCTTGTTCTTTGAGTCCTTCAGAAAATCAGAGAACTTGCGGGGAAGCTTTAGCCTGGGCACGCCCATACTTCCTGTGCCGCTGCATTTGCATTTCGCTTGCAAGTCAGTCTGGCCAAGCTCCCTGTCTACACCGTTTCTACATTAACAGAGAAACTGGGACCAATGAAAATCTAGCATTTCAGAAAGGCAATGACGCGGTATTTTAGCGACCAGAAATCTTCCTCAGTCACTGTCAACATGGCGAACGTGGAGCAACAGCAAGATTTCAATGCAACTGTAGCTGCTGTTTTGGAAGAATATAGAGCAAAGGTCAGCCCTTGAAGCATTCCTTACAGGAAAGGACGTTTTCGCAATGCTACTGACCGGCTTCGGTAAAAGTTTAATTTATCAGTTAGCCCCACTGGTTGCCAAGTCGATTCTCGTTGTTTGTATCAAGCAGTTTCTGTCGCTGCGTATATGTCAGAGGACAAAGGGGTGTGATTGGTCGAAGCTTCGTCCAGTAGCAAACACAGGCATTTCACACACGTGGGTTAAGCCCGCCCTCTGAGAAATGGGTTTACAACACAGCTTGGCCAATGTTCGCAGAGCATTGATAAGTCGCGTTAGCCAGGCTAGGGAAGCTTAGTTATTGCACCAACTTTCTGACGGATGCCTTGCCCCCGCTTTTGCCGTGTTGAATCTTTAAGACTGTTGTCTATATACACATCCCAAACCATGTCAAGCCTGTTGCATGTCTTCAGCTGATGCTTCATCCATGGCACAATGACCTCACTGGCATACTGACCAAAGGTGGATGCCTTATCAACAGGTAAAGAATACACAATGGCAGCCCCATCAATGATCTTGACATCAATCACGGAAGGCACACGCGAGTACGTTTCAGGAGCTATTAGTCCAAGCAGATCAGATTTCTGTGATGGCAAATTGAGTTTACCCTCTTTGTAGAGAGCAGGGGGATAAATGTTGTTCTAATGGGAAAAGAACTCATCCAAATCTCCATCTCTGAACTTACTTGCAATGTAAAGCACAGGGCGTAGCGTGTAGAACGTTAGTAAAAGCTTCCCTCTTGACACTTCAAGAACGCCCCTAGTCGGTTGACCGAGAGCCTAGGCTTTTCAGGCGACTGGCTAGAGCTTTCACCTCCTAATCCATGGTTACTGTGTGGTTGTGAGGTCGTGGGTTCGAGCCCGGGCGTTTGCAGGGCTGGACTAGCGCAGATGACATCGGTTACACTAGCATGGGCAGTAAATCCCGTCCCTTATAGCATCAAGAGGGGTTTACTCATAACACAGCTATTGTACCTGCTGGCTATTACTTGTGATAAATAAACAATTGAGAGTTTCCCAATATATATTATCAGTAGGGCTATGAATTTGTACATTTATATGTGTATGTGTGTGTGTGGTGGGGGGGTGGTGGTGGTGGTGGTTGGGGGGGGGGGGGGGGGTGTTGTTAATGAGTTAGTAACTTAAATGGGTTGTTGCACTAAGTAAAAGTTATCTTGGCATCATAATTTTCAGGGTAGCATACTTAGTCTATATTGGCTAATGCTAGTGCTAACATTTACATAATATTATGACAGTGAGTTGTGTCCCAATTTAAGGCTTTATCTCTGCTCATATGAACATTTTATCAATAAATTATTCTTTGAAAGTTAGAAATAAGTTCCTGTGGAAGTTTTTAAAGCTATATATGTATGTATTTAAAAAAAAATTCCCCACTCAAATGAAGATCCATTTGAAAAGTCATCTCATTCAGACTGCTTTTTTAGCGTTTTTTTCCTCTTTAAAGCTGTATAAAAGTTATGAAACATTATTTTATGTATGAAATTGCACATATTTATTGATGGCAGTCTATATACATCACATGCAAAAAAACTAAATGGCAGAAGGGGCCAAAATATCCAAGCTATGTAACATTTTGTTATGTTTGGGTCGTTTTTGGCAGCCATCTTGGATTTTCCCTTTTAAAATGACCTTAATTGACTGAAAAGTTTGGGCACCCCTTCTGAAATGATGAGATACATCCTAAAGAATATCTATACCAACTTTGGTGCTTCTATCCACCGCGTAACGATTTGGCCCTTTTTTGTTGATAATTCCCCCTACTATAGGCGGTCTCTCGTGTTCTTCTTCAGAATCACTCAATAACATTATTAGACAAACATGCTTGCCCTCATGCCAAAGTGTTTCAGACTACCTGAGATTAGTACTCACGTGGTATTTACAGTGACTTTTTTTTACAGTGACAGAATTTTGTTCCACTAAAGATGTTTTCTCTCTTCTCTTTTTTCTTTACAGTACTGGCACAGAGGATGTTTTCACTGCGAAGTGTGCAGAATGCCTCTCAACATGAATAACTATAAAGGCTACGAGAAGAAACCCTACTGTAATTCGTACGTTAATTATGGTCTTTGTTTAAGCCTAGGCTACTCAACAGACTAATGCTTCATCACCGACATTTAATCAGCCGTGATAATGCGCTTTCATCCCTCCCCAGGCACTACCCTAAACAAACGTTCACCATTGTGGCCGACACCCCTGAAAATCTGCGCCTGAGACAACAGAGCGAGCTGCAGAGCCAGGTGAGATCCCTGACTTTGTCATATGCTCCAGTGTCGACCACTGTCCCATTAATTATTGCCTACACTAATGTGATAAAACTCCTGATAGACATTTAAATATAGAATTTTTCATTAATTATTTAGTTAAAATGTGACACAAAACAAACAAATAAACAAATTCTACAATTTCAATTTTAACTTCTTAGTGTGCGTGTGCCAGGGGCATGTGTCAGGGTGTGACACTTTGAGTTCAGCAGGAGATGAGTCTGGCAGCTGCCATCTCTGCGGTGTGCTCCAAGATCCCCTCTGGCTTGTCCACCTGACAGCCTGGGCAGCAGTGCCAGGCCTGTGCTGCGGGGGTCTCACTCTCCGTCCAAATAGACCAGACAAGGCGATCAAAACAAACGAGTGGCGACATTCACCCTGCCCTTGTCTTCGATGCATTTAATTTGTTTTCATCCTCTGTACATTTGTAACCGTCCGGTGGTTTTTCTTTCACACAGGTCAAATACAGGAAGGATTTTGAGGAGAGCAAGGGGCGGGGATTCAGTTTTGTTTTGGACACACCTGAACTGCAAAGACTGAGAAGGACCCAGGAACAGATAAGCAATGTAGGCAGACTAATGACATCATGGACTCATGGTGACAATCTAGGCACACAAACCTCATGGCTGTCTCATATTACTTTTCTTGTAGGCTAAATATCATAGGGACTTTGAGCTCTCGGGTGTACAAGGACTCTCTCCAGGGATGTATGGACATTACCTGGTTCGATCACCGATGAGGCAAAACAAGCAAGAATCTGGAAACACATCACACAGAGCTGTGGATCAATACATAATGGAGATGGACCGAAAGCCAGGAATTATTGTGGGTATGTCAGATGAAGTTCAGATCTTTCATGGTTTATCTGCATTTTATTGTATCTATTTAATAGCCTATCCTGGAACTTGACCTTTTGACCTTGGTGGTGCTATAGTAATAAGCACTTGTACACATATCCTCACAGGGTGCAAACCAAAGCTGGTATCATTAGGAAGAGTGGTTCAAAATGATGTGTGATGATCTTTGCTTATTTCTGTCCCTGTTATGTCTTTAGCCCCTGTCCTGCCTGGAGCATATTACTCAAGTGGGCGTACACAGGGTCACAGCTACATGCATCAAACAAGCATGCATTCCCTTCGATCAGGGCAGCACAGGGCATACCCTATAATGGTGAGCCTTTCCAGTTTTTAACCTTTATAATTCAACTTTCTTAAGGAGGACTGGCAATGACTGAATTCTTATTAGCATACTATTCATTCACATAGATCGACTATTTCAAATATTCTTGACATTTGTAATTTCAGGATATTTCCTGCATGTTTTTTTTCCTTTTTCTCTCCTGACTAGAGTGTGTACAGAGCTCTGTATGACTACACAGCACGAGACACTGATGAGGTTTCATTCCGGGATGGTGACATCATTCAGCATGCACAGCCCATTGACGATGGCTGGATGTACGGTACTGTGCAAAGGACTGGTCGCTCTGGCATGTTACCTGCAAACTATGTAGAGGGCATACGCTAAAGAGCTGTACCTACTATCCTGGGTGTCATAAACCTCTTGGGGCCCTCTCATATACAGGGATAAATTGTAATGTACCTGTTACCATTTGTTGACAGTCTGTGGTAATGAGGCTTTCGTGAATTTTCCAGACATTTTAAGTGTAATAACTGACAGTTGCATCATGTCCTTGTATTTCAACTTCGTAAGGTCTCTTGTGCAGCAGAGACTAAGGAGGTTAGTCTTACCATCATATTAATGATGTAAAGAGATGGTCATAGGCCTGATTTAATATTATTACTGTACATACTTGTAATAACTTAATACACATAAAAGGCACTTCATGATCTTGCCTGAGAGTCTTGTATTGTTTTTATTCTTGTATTTTTACTTTTTTCTTCTCTGATGAAGACAATGTCCTTGGTGCAGGAATATTATTTAAGTTAATATCATGAAACAAAAGGACAGATATTTGTAATATCATATGCATATAATATGTATCAAAACTGTGCACTGTATTAAAATGGTTACATGGATGTTACTGAATTCCACTGATTTCTTCTTCTTAGTGTACATGTCCATGAATTCATTTCACTCAGATTTTTTTCTAAAACAGTGGTGGTACAATGGCGTAATCGCCTGAAAAAAGTTTGTTTCAAAATGAGTTTCTCATTTGGTGTCAATAACCACCAAGGAAAGTTGTGTGAAGTCCGTCCGAACAAAATGATGAGTTCTTGTTCATGCACCGGTATCATCTATTCATCGTCCCTTTTTCATCTTGGCTGTTTTCTCTTTACGTTTCTTCACATGCTTTGGAACTTTGTTCTTTCGTTTCTCTCTTTGAGCCTCTTTTACCATTTTCTTTCTTTCCTGTAAAGTAAAAAGAATAGCAAAACACAGAGAACTGGTAAGTTACATGCACAACAACCGGCCTACATGTGTAATGATTCATTTTACATGGAAGGATAAGACAGAGACTGACAAAATTGTAAATTAACTAACCGAGCACAGCTTATTTTGCCCTAGAGGGGGAGCTACTGGAGCATATTAAAGGCAATATGAGAAAACGCCAAGACTGGTAACTCACTGTACAAACTCCACAGATTACCTTTCTGTCCACTGTTGCCACTTCGCTCTGGCCATCTTCTGCAGCTGCATCCTCTTCATCTGAACAGTCTGACTCCCCCTCCTCTTCTGACGAACTTGAGTTTCTGTCTTCTTCACAGCCTTCCAACAGAGCAGGCACCTAGAACGGAAAAGTTTAAATGAAGCAAGCACTATAAATTTTGTCCCTTATTTTTTCTTCTTCTTACTTTGTATGGTTATAAATATTTCCTGCAGTCTGCCCTCAGCCATAAGCAACGCTTCATTTCACTTCACACTCCTCAATCAGCATAGTTAATATTCAGCCACACTGGAATACTAGTGAAAGACTAAACGTCTCAATCAATTTCAATATGCCTTTGTGAATCCCCCAAAAAGGCTATACTAGATGTAAACAATGTAAATAGTGGTAAAACCCTGGCACTTACCGTTTGAACTCCAGACAGGTCTTTTCTCAGGCCCATAACTGTCTGGTACAGGACCTGTAATTTACAGTTTTACAAAGTTACTTGTTACATTGTGAATGTGGTGAATATACCCAAGAAACATCCCTTATATAACGCAGCGGACAGGACAGTGATAATGCATTGAAGAGTCCGAGATATTTGTGAAGTGTGAGTCTCGTGTACATTACTTACGCTGTCATTTTGTGTGTTCAAAGCAGATTCCTCTTCCTTTGCTTTTGTCATGGAAGCCACATCACGTTCATAATGGCTGACCTCTGTAAGTGTTCGTGGAATATAGGCATTCTTGAACACCTGGACTCAACATAAAGATTGAAGAATGAAAACCAATGGCGTCACATTACTACATCAAAATGATAGGAAAAGAATATGTTTGCCATGACATTTTAGCAGGGTTCTGTTCCTTACCTCTTCATCCACCTTGTCCTGATTGGACCTCTCCTCTGCAGTCCTGTCAGATGCTATCTCCATAGCCTAAAGCCGACAAAGGTCCCAATGCATTAAAGTGCAAGGCCAGCAATATGTTAACCAAACTTCCTTAATAGATAACCAACCAATGTGTACAATATGCCAGAAGGATACCAGATATATAATGAAGCACAACATGTCTTTGGTAAGAAAAAACAGCTCTATAATAGTGCACTGTAAAGCTGCAAATAACAGCAGAGTCCCGAGAGACGGCTGTCTCTTTTAATAGCCCGTGCCAGCAACACATTTGAGCAATAAAGGCCGGTCTCCAATAATAAAGGAATTTATCTCATTATTAGCCTTGATTCCATTAGGGGAAGTTCTGATGTCAATTCAGGGAGGGTTGTGTTTCCACTTCAAAACAGAACATTTGTGGGACTCCAGGGTAAACACAGGAGCAGTGAACATAACTGACTGCGGAAGCTTGTTAGCCTGCTATCTTGCTAAATTAGTTTACTAATCTGAAGATAACAAGTCTTTCTTCAGACTAATCTGTAAATTTAGAGAAAACATACTTGCATGGGTAACTGTATTTGTAATGAACGTTGTCTGTTGAGAGAAATTCATTTTGTCTGTTTAGAGAAATTATTGTCACACAGACTGTGCAGCTGTTGCCTTTGCCAGAAGAGAAAGTGTCAGAAAAGGGCACTGTGGAGCTTTAAAGTGTGTGGTTAGGAGAGGTTTTTTGTAATCGCCGCCAACATCAGACTCAAGTGCTTCAAGCACACGTTGACCCTGGGACATTATCTGCTATCCTTGTCACCAATGTTATGTTTGCAATAAAGCTTCAAATCCATACGGGAGGTAACGCTAACTCAATGTAAGCTTTACTTGTCTTTGGAACACACATTCGGAGTATTGGAACATTCATTGGTCATGATATATATGTGTGTTCACAAAGTTGTCATAAACTACGTTTTGTATAAACATTAAACGTCTGTTGGGAAAATAAACGCCCAGGCTATTATTTACAGCTTTACGGTACACACAAACTTTTTAACCTGGCAGATGAAACAGAGGAACGTTTGAGATAGCATCAAGGTAAGAGATAACCCAAATAATGTCCCTTTCTAAGTCGCAGCTAGAAGAGCCACAATGGTTTATCCTGACCTTTTCAAGGTACTGATTGATGTTGTCATTGGTGATGGAAGGATCAGTGATGAACTCAAACAATTCACGAACAGTCATCACTGCCACCTGATGCTTCTGAAAGAAGTCTGTAGAAGGGACAAAAGGCAATTGACAATATGTACAAAAAGGAAAAATACCTCCTCATTTAAAATAAAGCACTGCTGTCATTATTATGGACTACAAATATATCGCTACTGACCATTGACATTACTGCAATCTTTCCGTAAAAACTCCAGGGCATGAGGGTGATCATGCTCCACAGATTGTGATACATCTATAATGTAAGCATCTCCGTTGTGATACCTTGCAAAACAGAAACCAATTAATTAATCCTTTGAATTTGAAACTGAATTGTAAGTGCATGTACACCAAACAGATATTTACTTATCGTGCTGTGTTTATCTGTGCAAAACAAAGTGCAAAGACAAGAATTTCAAGTGTCTCTTACAGCATGTTGAACTCGCTAAGATCCGCATGGACAAGTCGTGCCTCCTGATACATCTTGCGCATGTTCTGGATCACCTGCAGGTAAAGCTCCCTTGCCTTGGACTCTGAGAGCACGGCATTCTTTAGGAGTGGAGCTGGCCTAAAAACACAAAGTCACATGCCATTAGCTACATGAAACATGCAACATATATAGATAAAGAACAGAGACAAAAACCTGTCAACAGAGATGGGTCAATATCCAAATTCTACAAGTCCTAGCATGTATTAAAGTTGCTTGGTGGATTTTATAAACAGCATTTTTTCAGTGGGTATGTAAAGACAAAAGCAAAGGCATAGAAACATGGAGGCTTTCAAAATAGTCTGTTCAACGTACATGTCATCCTTGCCAATGAAGTCCATGACAAGGACGTGGCTGCGAAGCATGACTGGCTCAGGGCTGGGAATCTCAGCTGCGTGCAGCCTGCCAAACAAACACACAGAGTCACATCTGCATCACACACCAACAACACTCCCTCAGGAATGCTCATTAATGACTGTGGTTAAACCAAAAAAAGGACCTATAGACAGAGTGTGTGGAGTACAGTCTGCAGCTCCAGGGCAGCTCACCTAATGAGATTCCTCATCTCTTTCTCTGCCCATGTGCGCACCATCTTCCTTGGGTTGCCTTTGCAGTAGCCGTGTCTGAATCTACAGTAACAGGTACATTTCATTAGTGCACATCCGGGCATCTCTGACCCAAGGTGCCTGCTGAGGATGTGTAAAGCTAAAGTTAAATGCCATCACCACCCAAACAACTTACCTGAACTCTCCACTGACATATTTGTCTCTGTCTTTGAAGAGTAAAATAGAGGTCTTGTATATTTTGATGGCTCGGCTCTCTCCCTTAGCAGTGCTTGCATGGTAAACATTCGCCTATTAGAGATTAACCACAAAAAAAGAGTAAAAGAGAGAAGAGAAAAAGACAGTTCATACATTGATGTAATCAGCACCCAATATGTTATGTTACAAGTTTTTTTTGGTATTATAATACAATTGGGATAACTAAGCAATTCCAACATTTGAGGGTTCTTAAGGTAGGTAAGGCATACCTCTTTTCCTGTGCTGATGCAACCATTGATTTCAGAGATAACACCCCTACTCAACATCTTGAAAAGAATCATGCGCGTCCTGGGGTCCAAAACCTGCAAACACAAAGAGCTTAATGACAAACAACTAAGTACATGTTTATTTTCAGTCAAACTTCATCAAGTATCAACCTATTCCTGTGAATAGCCACTTGAACATGTCTCTGCACTCTAATGGCCATAAAATATGTATGACAACAACTGTAAAAGTCAATACAGCATGGCTAATGATTACAAGCCCAATGAGAAACAGCTGACTGACATCCGGATAAAGATGTCACAGTCTGACTAGTGTACTGCATGTGCTTACTCGCCTGTTCCACTGTAGCCCTGTCTGACTTGTCCTTGACTCGATACCTGGGTGGGGAGGGGTTGTTTTCAATGTAGCAACATTAAGTAAAAAATAAAATAATTTAGATGCTTTAATTTTCCAATATAAATGTTCAGAGGGCTGTACATACGTTTCTGCTTCTCTTTGTCTTTCCCTCGCCACCACCTTGTTGATGACGGAGTCAGCGTAGTTCAACTTATCTGTAAAAGAAGATCACACAGTGTCTTAAGGCAGCCTGGTTAGACCTGTTTGAACAATTATTATTGGAGACGTTGCAGTACAGATCTTCACTGTAAAACACATACTACTAATATGACATCTGCTATCAAAGCAAGCCGACAGTGAAAACTGATGGGTAAGTGTGTATGCCTACTTAAAGGAGGCACAACCATTGCATTATATGTAAGGTATGCTTGTGCTATACATACAGAATAAGGACAACACACAAGATAAGGTCAAACTGGTTTTCTGTTTTTTTGTTTTGTTTGACAGCAACAAAGGTCTTCACTAAATATTCTTATATCTCACAATCTGAAACAGTCTGTTCTCTCACTTTTACATATTTCACAACAGGAGACATGCAATATTAAAAAAGGATTAACATCAAAAGAGGATCATCCAGTGAATATCACATTTTGGTAAACTACTATCAAAACATTTGATACACGGAGACAGATGACAGAGGTGAAATAATGGCTTGTGGTCAAGATAAAGTCACTAAGACTTTATAGATGAGAAAATATCAACAAGCCAAACAGGTCATGTACTTTCGGGCAAGTAACCTTTAAGAAAACAAACTATTCCAAATAGTACATGATCCTTCAATATATGTGTGTGTGTGTGTGTGTGTGTGTGTGTGTGTGTGTGTGTGTGTGTGTGTGTGTCTGTCTGTGCCTCTTTGTTTTTAGTTTGGGCTACTCTTCAAGGACTCTGGTTGTGGCTTATCTGTGGAACATTCTGTATGCCTCCCCCGTTATTCTGCAGACTCATTTTTCTTATCTATGGGCACACTGGCTTTTCTCATTGTATACAGGTGGCATCATATGACTGAGACGGGGGACTACTGAACAGCTACATTTCAGAAAAGCTAAAAAATATATAAAGCTTCCTTAGCGTCCTTTATTCCCAATGACTGTGACACAAAGGGTCTCATACCAGATGTAATATCAGAGCAAATATCCTCTTACTTTTCTTCCTATCCAAAATTTCTCACTTTAAAATGGTTCATTAATGGTTTCTTATTTTCCCCTCTTCTCTAAGGCAAGTTGATCAACAACACTCTTGCCATAAGAGTTATGATAAGAGAAAGAAAAAAGAAACACAACTTGCTTTGCTTGATGTTAGAAAACACAACTTATTTATTTGAGGAACATAAACAGTGCATAAATATCACACAATCAAATCTGCATAGCCAAATGTGTATTAATTATATATATATATATATATATATATATATATATATATATATATATATATATATATATATATATATATATATATATATATATATATATATATATATATTAATAATTAATACACATTTGGCTATGCAACTTATTAAAATATTTAATAAGTTAAACTATTACTACAACTGAATTTATCCAATAGATGACTGTACATTATGGTCTTAAATGAAATGTGCCAGAGTGTTCACAGCACTGATTCCAATATACAGTATCTCACAAAAGTGAGTACACCCTTCACATTTCAACAAAAAATGTGGTATATCTTTTCAAGGGACAATGCTACAGAAATGAAACTTTGATATGGTTTTAAGTAGTCAGTGTACAGCTTGTGTAGCAGCATTCATTTACTGTCCTCTGAAAACAACTTTACACGCAGGCATTTTTGTTTAAATTGCAGGCCACAAAAGTGAGTACACCCTCAATGATAACTGTACATATCAATTAACCCTGAAAAGCCACTTATTCAATTCATCATTTTTGGGTTTGGGTCTGCTCAACTGGACCATACAAATATGTGTGCCATGTATTAGAGCTATTCATCTTAATGTTTTGGGTGTCCAACATGGCTCCTCATAGCAAGAAAAACTGTCTCAGGATTTCAGAAATAGAATTATTTGCTTCACACAATGATGGCCTATCTATAAAAGATCAGCAACACCATAAAACTGAGCTACAACATCGTGGCCAGATTCTTTAAGTGGTTTTCTAAAACAGATTCCACTTCGAACAGGCATTGACAGGATCAATCAAAGAAGTAAGGTATACACACTCAGTGTCAAATGCAGAAAAAATAACTGCATGACTGCAGCCAGCATTGCTGCAGAAGTTGCACAAGTGGGAGGTCAGCTTGTCAGAGCTCAAATAAGATGCTGCACAGTGTAACAACCCAGTCTGCATGATCATCCTCCAAGAGGAAGCCTCTTGTAAACCTAAAAGCATGAATTCCTGAAACCATGTCCTGTGGTCTGACTAGAATAAGATAAACTTGTTTGGCTTAAATGGTGTCAAGCATGTGTGGCAGCAACCTGTTAAACAGTACCATTATAAGTGTGCCTTGCCTAGAATCAAGCCCAGTGGTGGTAGCATCGTGGTTTGGGGCTGTTTTAATGCTGCCAGAACTGAGGAACTGCCGTTCGTTGAAAGAATCATGAATTCCGACATGTGCTGTGACATTCTGAAGCAGAACATGACACCCCCCCCCCCCCTTTGGAAAGTGGGACATACGACTGTTTTTTCATTATGACAACAACCCCTAACACATCTCCAAGATGACCACTGCCTTCCTAAACAAGTTGGATGTGAAGATAATGGAATGACTAAGTATGTCTCCAGACCTGAACCCTATTGATCACCCATGGGGCATTCTTTAGCAGGAGGTGTAAGAGTACCAGTGTCTAATCTGTCATATCCGTAATGCCATCATGGAGGAATGGAAAAGGATTACAAAAACAACCTGTGCAGCTCTGGTGGATTTCATATTAGGTCAGTGCTAGATAACAATGGTGCTCACACAAAATATTAATGATTTTGACACAATTTGGACATGTTCACTTTGGGGTGTACTCACTTTTGTGGCCTGCTATGTTTAGAAAAATTATTGTGTCTTAAGTTATTTTCAGAGGGCATATAATCTATACTGCTACACAAGCCTTATATTAATTACTCAAAAACATATCCAAGTTTCATTTGTGTAGTACTGGCCCTTAAAAAGATATAGCACATTTTTTGCTAATGTGTACTCAATTTTGTGAGATACTGTATGCATATTAACATGTATACTCACAGCTCAACTAAGGGCATTATGTGGGAGGGCAGAAGCTCATTCTGATGCTGAGAAATCAAAATGTTCAGTTGAAGTTCTTGCATGAGCACACAAATAACTCAGATAGTGACAATTTGTTTTAAATGATATTTAAATTTACCTAGGTTGATCTTGTGTTCAAATTTTCGTAGAACTTTGTCTGAGGGTGTAGACATTTTTGATTTGTTACTTGGGTTCTGTCGATTAGCCTGAACAAAAGAAAAAAGAAAAGCAAAGCACTTAAATATGTTACAAACCAACTATTATACAGACAATATTTTTAAACAATCCTGGGATATGCTCAACAGGAGTGGCTATAATGCAGCCATAATGTAGGCCCTGACAAAACGATGGTTTCTGAAGGAAGGTGTTGATTCATTTTCATTTTAAATTAAAACCAGGACTGTACACCAAAACGTAAGCTTTTTGAGAGTATACACTGGACAAAAAAGGGGGAAATGTTGATCAAATACACTACACTAAGTTTTAACCATGATTTACAACATATATCTGATACGAAGTCGAAAAAGCAAAGGAACCTGTTGATTGTTCCCTATCCTTAGGGCGGTATTGCGTTTGATGAAATCTTCATCCACGTCCCAGTCATCATCGTCTTCTTCGTCGTCGTCATCTTCGTCTTCCTCGAACTGATCTTGTGCAGGGTCATCCTGCTTTGTGGCATGCACGTCGACAGCAGTTTGCTGAGTGGCTTCTGTTTCGCTGAAATGTGACGAATAACAGAACGACTGAAGTCTGTAGTCACGGTCATACATTTAAAGTCAGTTAATGTCATTTTGCAGATATACCGCCTGTACTGTATCCATTATTTTCATACTTATACAAATCAGTTCAACAGTGTATAGCTCCCATGGAAAAGTGGTACGTATCGTGTCCTATCAGTAGTTTGAGTAGCAACTGAGTAAACATACATCTTGTACCTAATCGAAAGCTATGAAAAATACATTAATCTGTAGGACAAGATACATATATTACCACTATTTGTTAGCCAGACAACAGCCAACTACAGAAAAGACAGACTCAACTGTAGTACTGATGGCAGAAATAACTTGACATGTTTGCTAACTTAAACTAGCACACTCAGTGTGTCCAAAACCAAATGATATCTACCCTTCCGATTCATCTGCGTCATCAAACTGTCCAGGTACGATGTGTTCCGTAGCCATTGTCTTGAAATATAATGTTAGGATCAGAACTATCACTTAAACAAACGTTGTTTTAAACACAATCGACAATGTGGGTAACGTGAAATTCGCATCAGCTTGGGTGCATACCCATACCCATGCTCCCTTCGCGAATCGCGAGTGACTTGTTTTCCGGCCATGTGTTTACGGGTGCCGAAAAGGGTCATCTTAAGAGACGCAAACTGGAAATTGTTTAAACGCCATTTTGTTTCTTTTTGGAAAGGCTTTTGGGCCTACATAAGGCGTTCCTTATGTTCCTGTTGTTTTTTTTTTATTAAGTACTATTTTTTCTTTCAGAAGAAGTCCCTGACATGTATAGGAGATGGACGATTGTCCGAGATATTGCAAGAGACAGTAAAGCATCCCACAAAAGGCCAACTCTTTCTTAGTGTACATTTATTGTTTAAATGATTTCCACATAGAATAACATTACAAAGAATCTGTACAGAGTAAAAGAAAATAGAAAATCAAACCATAAGTAAGATCCATGATGTTTCAAGCCCACTTGTTTAAAATATTCTATGGTGATTTCAACAGTCAATTTGGATAGGCTACAAGAAAAGATGAAGGCAAAGATAAAAATAAGCTGAGATGAAGCCATTGGCAAACTTTCCTGAAAAAATTCACAGTCAAGTGCACATGTAATTGTAGTGATTGCTTTTCTCACTATAATAAAGATCACGGATTTCCCCCACAAAATAATGATAACAGAGAGTATGCATATTCAGAAAAGCCCCTGAGAAAGAGAACTGACAAAAGAACAAAATTGTAGAATAACATGCAAAAACTATTCTAAGATCCAAACTCAAAATATGTCTATGCAAACGTAGACCAACACCCACTTTTTGTCTTTTTTCTTTTCCTTTTTTCCTTTTTTTTTAAGCATTTTCTGAATTAGAGTTGAATTAATTGCAACAAAACAAGACAAATTAACAAATGTAATTTAAGGCCTATACAGTATCTCATGCTTCAGAACCCATTACATGTACGGCTAATTGAAAATCCAAACATCACTCCATCTCTCCAACCCCTCTTAGCAGCATGAACGTGATCTCATGGCTTCTCAGGATTGCTTTCACCGCTTTCTAGTTTCCCCAATAAATAGATTAAAACAATTCAGTGTGTTTTTAATGATCAGACTAGCTGTTAACATGCAAGCTCACACAGACACGCACGCACACACACACACACACACACACACAGACACATGCCCACACAGACACATGCCCACACAGACACACGTGCACACAGTCACACGGGACATAATGAAGAGACCGATTAAAAAAAAAAAAACAAATACAGTTCTAGGGTGAATCAACAATGCCTTCTGATTTCTGCTGCAGAAATATGCAAAACAAACAAGCCAGAGTAATGGCTAAAGGAGTGTCCTAACCAACCACCTCTAGAATTAGTTCAATGGAAGATGCTATGCTTTAGTATAATACCATTACTTGCTTCAGAATCATACAGTCCATCTGTTCATCTGAAAATGCTGCATATTACAGTTGACACTGTTGACTGTGCAGGACTGGACTTTTCTGCAACTCCATTTTGTTCTACGCCATTCAGAATTGGGCTTTTTTGCCAACTCACAAATTAGTTAACACTCCAACCATAACCTACACATTAACAGCTTCCGCTGTCACACATTTTGAGGTTTGTTTCGTTAGCTACTGAGGTTGCTTCTGTTAGCTACTAAAAAGGCTTGTTATATTAAAGACTGCAGTACAAACGAAGACAGGCATATTCTGTAAGGCAACAAGGCCAGCAGGGCACACAACAGAATACAAGCTAACCCTTCCAGCTCGAAGACAGCATTGAACAGATGCACGCAGTGCACTTCAGTTAACACAGTAAATGAAATACTTATTGTTGTCAAACACACACTGTTGTCTTATAAACGCAGAAGTTTCACCCGGACACTCACGCACACACATAAACATACACACAGTCTTCCTAGCTGCAAGACTAAGCACCACAGCTAGTGTCTTGACATAAAGCATGACAATCCCAGCCACCAGGGGGAACAGTCCCACAAAAGCTTGTCCTTGACTGGGGTTTCTTTTTCTCCATCTGAATGGCTCAAAGAAGAGCAAATATTGCCCAAAAATGTTCCATCAGTGAACTGTCAGAGGTGTTAAATTATGAACTGAACATCTTAGTATTTGTATTTCTTCTACCGGTCCAACTCCTCCAATGAGCATCCGTTCAAAGATGATGCAAAGATATTCAAAGATGATGCACTTTGAAGGCACTTCAGGTCTGCCTTGTCCCATACGAGACAAAAACACATTCAAGCCAAAGGTCTCATTAATACTAAAGAAAAAATGGAATTTTCATTTGTGAATAATACATTTTAAATGTTTCTATATCTTCTCAATGTCATTTTTACAAATAGAATGTGATATAAATGCTGTTGAACTATCATTTTATTTCAAAATTATCAAAACAGTAAAATATTCATAAGAATTCTCTCCAGTTTATAAAAAAAATGATCTGGTCTGGGAAAAATATGAAGGCACTCAAAAATTATCTTTGAACTGATTGTTTAAATTTTTCCACAGCTACGAGATAATATGAAAAAAAAGTACTAAATACCATAAGAACCCAGAACCATTTTGCACCAGTTTTGTTGACATATGGCACAAGAGCAAGACTACGTTATGCTTGGGACAAAACCCACAGTAGTCTGTCTCCACTCACTGAGTGGGCTCTGGTTGTTCCTCAGCCTCTGCCATGTCATCAGCCTGGGCCTCAATGGACTCCATAGCGCCACCTGGCTGGTCCTCTACGGAAACACTCTTGGCTTTAGACTCTTCAAGGGGCTCCTTAGGCAACACCTCTGTTTCCTCCACAGCTGCTTTCTCTGCCTTTTCTTGTCTCTTGTCTCTAATCTCCTCCTCCTCCTCCTCCTCCTCTTCCTCTTCCTCCTCCTCCTCCTCTTCCTCCTCCTCCTCCTCCTCCTCCTCTTCTTGCTGTTTCTCATCTCCTATTTCAGGCTCGTGTTTGTCTGAGGACTCCTCTTCCTTGCTCTCATTTTCGTCTACTGCAGCAGGGGTGGCACTGCAAGCAGCTGACTCGCTCAAACTTCCAGAGGCGCAGGGGGAGCCCTCCCCGTCTTCGGAGCCCATTTCTTCCCTCAGGAGGGCCTCATTCACCTCGTCATCCTCGTCCTCTGCCTCCATGCCTTTGTTGTCCTGGGGTTTCTGGTGGATGCGCTGATGCCTCACAAGGCTGTGCTTTAGGGTGAAGGTTCGCTCACAGGTTTGGCATTTGAATGGCCTTTCACCTAGACAGTAAAAGACATAAAGAGGTCACAGAGGTTACAAACTGGTCTGGCATTAGATGGATAAGCAAAAAAACAAGTTATTAATGTATTACATCAACATAGCCTACGAAGCAGATGTACTGACCTGTGTGTGAGCGCATGTGTCTCGTGAGGTCCTGAAGGCTCCAGAACCGCTTGTTGCACATGCTACAGATTTTCTTCCTTTTGTCTGTTTTCCCTGCTGCTCCATTCTCCCCACTCCCGCCCTTAGACTCAGTGGAGGCGCTGTCCTCCTCCTCATCACTCCTCTCCTCTCGCTCTTTGTCTCTGTCGTCTTCCTCTGCCCCAGAGTTCTCCACGCTGCTGCTGTTCATGTCTTTCTCCGGGACTGCCCCATCCTGCTCTCCCTCTGCCTCGGCAGAGTTGCTGGTGGTCTGTCTAGGCTGACGCCCCTTCTTTTTGGCAGCTTCTTCTACCTGGGTCTCCTGCAGATGGGACTTTTGATGGCGGTTGAGGGTGGCGGCATGGCGGAAGCTTTTCTTGCAGGTGGGACAGGTGTGCTGAAATTCATCTGCAGAGCCACTCTCCAGCTCTGCCCTGGCAGCAGCAGAAGCCACCACCATCGGCTGAGGCTGTCCACTAGGTGACAGTTTGAAGTCAATGAGCTTACAGGCCAGATTCACATCCAGGCTTTTATTGCTTTGAGTGTCATCGCTGTCCTCGGCTGCAGTGTTCTCCATGTCTTCTGCTCTGTCGTCAGTGTCGTCCGACCCACCCTGGCCGTGCTCTGCTGTGGAGGGCTGATCCAGCTGATCTAGGTCCTGAGTGTCAGCACCACCTTTGCTGCCTTCAGAGGTAGGGTTTAAATCCCCGGCTTCTGAAGGCGCGCCTGGCTCGGTGTCAGATATGCTCTCTGGAAGAAGCCAAACGCAGTGTTAAAACAGAAGAGCCAGAATGCAGTAGTCAACATACTGACATTTGCTGTTGGAGGATTTAGTTATTTTTTGACCATCTTTGTAGCCCTGCATACCTGCACTTCCTTGAGAACCTTCCTCTCCTCGGGTTTTGGAGCGCGGCCCATTGTTCTGCAGGAGGCGACTGGTCACACCATGTTTGCGGAGCAAGTGACGCTCACAGTTGGACTTGGTGGAGAACAAAGCATCACACTGTGGACATGGATATGGCTTCTGACCTAGAAGGCACAAACATTCACAATTTGAAATAACATTCCTGCATTAGCTCAAATCTCCAGGGTAACAGTGAAATGGACAACTAGCATTAACTGGTCTTCTGAGCAGAGATGTCGGTAATAAAAATAATATCACAACACAGCAAAAACAAATGACATGTAAACTAGTTGTCTAATATCTATCTTAAATAAGTATGAGCACACACCTGTATGTGTAAGCATGTGCCTCTGCAGAGAGCTGGCCCAAGGGAACACCCTTGGACAGTAGGGGCAAGTCATCTTTTGCACCGAATTGGAGTAAGCATTCTTCTTCCCTTTGCTCTGAGGTCTCTGCCTCTGTTTGTCCTTACTCCCCTCCTTCTCCTCCTCGCTGGTGGACTGCCTCTCTCTCTCCAGATCTCCTGGCACTGGATCCACTGCACTCGGCCGCAAATAAGGGCTAAACTTGTTAGCATCTGTGGTGGCTAGCATCTTCTCCACACTGGGAAACTCCCCACTGGACTCCAGGTCCAGTCCACAGGCCAAGCCAAGGCTGTTTTCATCAATGTCCTCAGAGACAGATCGCTTCCTGCCTCTCTTCTTTGAGTTGCCTGGGACCGAATCCTCCACAGCAGCATCCTGACTAATGCTGCCAGATACGGCTTTATCACTCAGGACCTCCACACCAACCAGGCCTCTGCTGCTCTCGGAGATGGAGGGGCTGCTGCTGGTGCTTCTTCCTGCTTTGAGTAGTGCCGGTGCAGCAGACACGGAAGAGATGATCTGAGCAATGGAAGCAAGAGGGGGAAGCTCTGCGGCGCTCGGCACCACACTTGGTTTGGGAAGCAGCGGCTTCAGCCTTGGGGTGGTCTTGAGCTGTTCACTGTTCAGCACTGAGGTGAGCAGCGGAGGGGAAATCTGAAAAGGTCGCTGAAGGCTGTGGCTCTCCTCTGGTGCTTTGTGTGTGCTGGTGAATGGCAGCTCCTTTTTGAGATCCGCCACACAATGGAGGGGCACAGGGTCTGCCGCCTCGTGCTTCATCTTTTTCCTTTCTGGGTCCTTACGAATAGAGAGGTCAATGGGCTCCATGGAACAGTCGTATGGTTGTGGTGAGGGTGCTGCTTCCCGCTTGATGGGGATATTAGTAGACTTGTTCGAGAAGTCAAGAGGCTGGTCCTGATCTGCAGAGATGGTGTACGAGCTGGTGTCACTTTTAACACATTGTAGAGGGGTTGCTGTAACGAGGCCATTTGAGGAAGACAGGGGCTGGTTGCTCTGAAGAGTGGAAGCAGCCATGACTGGCGTCAGAGCAGTGATATGTTCCTCGATCTCTCTCTCTGGGACTTCAGGGTGACACTTCAGCAGATGATGAATGCAGTTCCTTTTGGCCAAGAAGGCCGCACCGCACTGACGACACTCGTAAGGCTTGCGCTGACAGCCATTGTGGGTCCGCAGGTGGATCTGAAGTGACCTGTAGTTTTTGAGGTCTTCTCCACAGTAACGGCAGGCAGTGACACTGGTGCCAGCTGGGTCCAGGAGATCCAGTGTCGTGGGGCTGACGACGCCACTCGAGCCTGAGGACGTCACATACTCGATGTTCTTCTCGATCTCTTTGCGGGTGTTCTTCATGTGCTTCTTGCGCAGGTGGCGCTCACAATTGGCCTTGACAGTGAAGGGGTAGTGGCAGAGGCGGCAGACGTAGGGCCGCTCTCCGCTGTGCGTGCGCAGGTGGCGGATCAGCGTGGCCTTGTCGGGGGCGGCGTAGCTGCAAATGCTGCACTGGTAGGGGGAGGCTCCCAGGTGGTGGCGCATGTGAGCCTGGAGGCCAGCAGGGAAGGAGAACACCTGGGTGCAGAAGCGGCAAGGGTACTCAGTTTTGGAGGGGGCCTTGCTCTTCTCCTTACCGCCCGCCTCCTCGCCACCTGCAGCTGCGTCGTAAGGCACCGCGGTCACTGCACTGTCGGAACCAATTTGTGCATTTTCCCAGTTATAGGCCTGGTTGACAGGGGATGAGGAGGAAGATGAAGACGAAGAGGAAGACGAGGACTGTTTGGCGGTCCTGAGGAGGTGGCCTGTAGGTGGTGGCAAGCTGGGGCTGATGCAGCCAGGAGAGGCCTGCTGGGCACTCATTGGAGGGGGCGGAGGATTGGAGGTCCCCACATTCGAGCGGGGCGTCACCGGCGGCTTGGGTTTGAGCGGCGGAATGTGCTTGGCATCGGCCTGCTGAGGATGGGCAGATGTCTTGGCCAGGGCGGGCATGGCTGCCATCTGCGAGGACACGGAGGTGGCCATCTTCAGGATCTGTTGCACATCCACGCCAGCCTGCCCGCTGATGGGCCTCACCAGCAAACTGCTGTCAGCCCCGATGACGAAGCCTCTGGGCAAAGGCTGCAGGGAGAGCAGGTTGAGTGCGTGGCTTTGGGTCAGGCCCTGGAGGGAGAGGGGCTCCACCAGGGGGAGGCTCAGGCTGCTGGCCTCCTGAGGTAGATTCGTCACAGGGGGCTCCACGCGGATCACCCGGATGCTGTCCAAGATGGCCTGCTGGATCTCCTCCTCGGACTGGGTGGCTTTCACCTTGGATGTGTGCTGGAGCCCCAGATAGTCCATAAAGCTAGTCTTCTGCTCATCCTCTGAGGGCAGCGGATCCTTTGGCACGGCCTCCCCCTCCCCCTGCTTCTCATCTGTGGAGCTAATCCCGGGTTTATCTGCAGCAGTGATGTCATCAGCACTTGGTGCCTGAGCTGCACCTGTGGCGGTGGCAGTGGATTTGTGTGTGACTCTGTGCAGATCCAAGGACTCCTGCAGAGGGAAAGCCTTGTTGCAGACTTCACACACAAACCGGTGAAACTTGCTCGAGCATCTGCGCAAGTTGGTTTCACACCAAACCTAAAAAAAACAAGCACACGAAATTGAAATGTGATAAATGACATGGTAATCGTGTTGGAAATGGTACAGCAAGGTGAAAAAAAAAAACGAGCTTTCAAATTCGATTTTTTATAAATGCAAACAGTCTCAATTTCCTTTTATCCAAATAGTTCCAAGATAATTGCTGAGGACAAACCTGGGCAATCTGGGGGAACTTGTGGCAGGAGAAGTCAATGAAAGCCAGGTCACTAAAGCCAAGAGGCACTGAGGGATTGCTCTGGATAAAGGGTCGTCCCGAGGGGTCTGTGGGCAACTGCTTGTGGATGACTGAGTTGTGGCGGAGAAGGCCACGATGAGTACGGAAGGTGATGCAGCACAGGTTGCACCTGCAGCAATAAACAAGTTCGCTTTAATTTTACTTTTTAGTGAGCCGTTGGTAAAAAAAAAATAAAGATGACTGTTTTGACTGAGCTTCAACAGTCATTTCACATGCGATGAGTGTGTTCTTGTCTAAGAATGTGTGTACATATTACTTGCTCTTACTTGATCCTGTCAAGCAGGTTGCATAAGAATGTGTGTGTTTGTGTGTGCGCGTGCATGTGTATGTGCGGTGTGTGTGTACGCGCAAAAGTGTGTGTGTATGCAAGTGTGTGTGTTGGTGTATGTGCCTGTGCAAGTGGGTGTGGGTTTGTGTGTGTGCTTGTGCATATGTGGTGTGGTGTGTGTGTGTGTGTGTGTGTGTGTGTGTGTGTGTGTGTGGTCTGTGGTAAGGCTCTTACCTCAGAGTAGTGTCTGGATGAGTCTCCATGTGGGACTCAAGCCCATATTTACAGATGAAGGTCTTGAAGCAGATGGGGCAGTGCAGGAGCTCCTCCTCACGCTTGCCTCGACCTCGTTCCCCTGCCTGATCCTCCATCATTACCTGGGGGAGGGGAGACAGCAAAATAGCACAACACAAGATGCTCAGTCTGGGATCTACGGCCTGCTCTCGGGTAATCATACACTTCACCCTAGCAGCACTAGTATATTCCAGTATCCCCCAACAATACTGTTTTTTTGGTGAAGGATAAAGAGAAAAAAAAAACAAAACAAACAAACAAAAAAAAAACAATGGCCACAAATATGTGTGGATGGTCATGCAATGTGTAAGTGTGTAAGGGTCATTTTAAAATGTATCTTCCCAAGTAATAAAAAAGGTACCATATAACTGCAATATGGTGGCGTTGTTGTAGCTGTTGTGCATTTTTTTTAAGGTTCTTAGGAAAGTTATGGGCCTTTTTTTTTTTTTTAAAGGATCTCTTGATTTTTTTAAACTTGTGTAACAGAATTTAAAAATCTGTCTGGAATACTTGTCTAAATAAATATCAGAAAATAAAAATAAATTTTACTTTTGATCCGGTAATGTGTTTATATAATGTTTATGTATGTTGCATATACTGATAACGGCCATCAGTACCTTTTTGTTGGGCGAGTGGTCAGTTATCTCTTCATCATCCTCCACACTGGGCTTCCTCTTCACCGACAGCCGTCTGCGCTTGGTGGGGGAGGGTGGGCTGGTGTTCAGGACCGTGTTTGGGTCCTTGTCGTGGATTTTCATGTGTCTGCAAGGTCACACACACAACACTTAGGGTCATAACAGCACCGAGCCACAACTACAACAAAGGAATGAAAACAAACTGGTGCTATCAACCCCAGAAACGAACAACAAAACAAAACAGTATTTTTGTAAACAAAGCCAGTCAACCTAAAGTCAAGGATGAACAGGCATAAAGTAATATCTCGTGATCATCTCTGCCTCTGTGCAACAGTATTTCACATTTATATGACAAAGGTCACAGACAATGTGTTAAATAATTTTGTCGTGACACTACACTAAATTTGCATGGGCACTGAAATTAAATCGTTGCTTTATTGTATCATCTAAAATCAACAACTAGAATGAGGTTACAGATTGCACTGGGCAGTTACCCAGCATTACCGAAGATTGCTAGTCTGGGCCTAATTGTTTCTATTCTTAGGTACGCCAAAATGCAGGTCTGCATCACCCTTCGTTCTTTGTATGAGTAGCCGAGAGAAACCATCATCTCCAAACACCATCATGTGTTTACAGTTGTTTCTCACACAAGTTATTACTGTCTTGTCACAAATTTTAATTCAAGGCACCAAACTCAAAAACATGAGCTACTGGTATGTAAATGTGTGTGTGTGTGTGGGGTGTGTGTGTGTGTGTTTGTGTGTCTGTGTGTGTGCGACAGAGAGCGAGCGAGCGGGGAGGAGAGTGTGGGAAGATAAAAATGCATGGCATAAACACGGACAGCAGAGGGCTTTCTCCTCAAGAGGTCAGATGCAGAGAAGAGTCACATTACAACATGCTGAGACGTGCCCCCCTCCTCTCTTCTTCTCTTCTCCTCTCCTCTCTGCTCTGCTCTGCTCTCCTCTCTTCTCTCCGCTCCTCTGAGCTGCAGCTCTTCCCACCCCTCAGCAGCACTGAGTGCCTGAGCAGGAACAAACCCACCTTTCAGGTTCTACCACATATGAGACTCTCTGCTGCCGTTGGATGTGGGCTCAGCGAGGAGCCCTCACAATCACTGTTAAACCGAGTGTGTGCTTCGGCATGTTCCTATTCATTTCAGAACAAGTCTTATGCCCCCCACTCCTCCCACACGCACACCCAAAACACTAGAGCCTTCAGCATGAAAGCCTGTGGTATAGTGTGCTATTATGTGTGTGTGGGTGTGCATGTGTGTGTCTGTGTTCTTGTGTGTGTGTGTGTGTGTGTGTGATTATGTATACCCACATGCCAGACTAGAGAGCGAGGAATAGAGAGACCAACACTGATTGAGAAGAAGTATGAGGTAGAGAGGCAGAGAGAGGGGGGGGCAGAGAGAGAGAGAGACAGAGAGAGAGAAAGAGTGAGAGAGGGAGGAGAGGAGTGTATAAATGTCAGCAAGCGCAGTGGTGTGAATCTTGTTTTACATTCGGCAGCCAAGGTTATTAATAGCAGACAGGCAGCGTGATGGCCGCCCATATGTGGACCCAACTCTGACAGCCCAAATCCTGTTCCATCTCACATCTCAGCCCTCTGGCCTTGCTCACGCCCCGTTGTCATGGGAGATATACTGCAGCTCATTGGCCAGCTGCATACTGCTACTGTTGGGTCAAGCGACAAACTTTTCAACGGCTTGCAAGCATGTAAAAAACAGAAAGTGTCCCGAGTATACCCAGAGAAAAAAACAGGATGGTGTGTTGTTGATTTACTTTAATAGAGGACCATAAACTTTATCTGAGGGACTTTTACTGCAGTGTCTTGGCACATGTGCCAGAGGGCACTGTAGATTTCACAGCACACCTCTCTCTCTTCACACTCTCTCTCTTTCTCTCTCTCTCTCTCTTTCGCCCTCTCCCACAAATTTATCTACAGGCTGCAGGGGGACTCGGGAACGGTGAGGGAGCGTGTTTATCTATGACCTAGAGTGTCCTTTCTTCAATGAATGGATTAGACATGATTAATTCTCTCTGTTGGGTGAATGAGTTAATATCCTTGCCCAACATGCCATGCTGTAATGAGCTTATGGCTTATGTGTGCAAATGGCCTCCTCGCATCCTCGAAAAGCTCTCCCATTTCCTCTTCCTGTCTTGCTCTCTCTAGGTCTCTCTCTCTCTCTCTCTCTCTTTCTCTCTCTCACACACACACATGCACACCTTCCATCCATATAAGGAATGACTGGATGTCAGGACTACCAAGGGTCCTCCATATATACATCCACAAACCCTAAGACAAGATGTAGCCACAATGAAACACAAAAAAGCTGCACAACAATAAACAAACATGCAAAAAAAAGTATCCACCCTTTCTCTAATGTAAACAAGTGCAATTACACTGTAAAGGAAAAGCAGGAAGTCATCTGACTGCACAAATCTGAGTAGGGATCCCCCTGGTCCTCCTCACCCCTTTCCTCAGTCTCCCCCTCCTCCACCCTTCCTGTTCCTCCGCTCTGCTGGCAGACCATTACTGGCTCACCAAAACCCAATGCCACACACTCAGCAACCAATCGCAGCAGCAGTTCTCCCATTTGTTGCCTCCAAGCAGCCCCCTCATCCTCTGCACCTCTTCAGGACCTGGCAGGTGTGGAGGGCGGATTACTCGGCTCACCTGTGCATGTTGCCGTTGGTGGTGAAGGTCTGTCCACAGATGGAGCACTTGTAGGGCCGTTCGCCGCTGTGCACCAGCATGTGGCGGTCCAGGGAGCTGGCCGAGCTCAGAGCCTTGCCGCAGATGCTGCACGAGTGATCCGTGGCACCACTCTCAGTGTTGTGCTGTGGGGGTACCATGGGAGAGCATTAGCATGTGGTGATGCTGGACACTGTGTATTATTACAAAATAAAACTGTGTATTTTCATTGTGCATCCAATTCAGATGTGTTATGTGAGTGCAACTTTTCCTTCTTGCACATTATGAAAGGAGGTAGGGGTGTCTTTAGGGCACTGTGTATGTTGGACTGTGGACATGAAGACATGTGATTACCTGTCTGATATGCATAGTAAGCTGGTGCTGGGTTGCACAGGTCTTGTCACATAGGGGGCATATGAAAGTCGAGCGGTCCTCTTTGACCTCCTGCAACGTGAAGGGAGAGAGAGCAAGCATCTCAGTGAGGGCATACCATTCCAGCACCCTCTCCGTTCGTCCGTCCCTCCCTTCCTCCCTCTCTCTCTCCCTCCCTCCCCTCAGCAACCTCCTTCCCTTGCCTTCATATAAACCAGCCCAGGAGAGAGAGACAGAGAGTCAGCCAGGGCAACGATGCAGCCCTGTTTCCCCCCTCCCCCCTTCTCCCCATCCAACCCCCCACTCCCAACACTCCTCCTGACAGGCACCAACAGCTGACTCTTATCCCCCCGTTAAGTTTCCACAGAACATCAATCACTTTCGCATGAAACACATCAGGGCGAACACACTGACCAGTGACAACTCCTGCAATGTGATTCAGTTACAATAGAGAGATAGCTAATCACAGCTGCTGAGTGTCATATACAGTGTCACATGCAGTTCAGGGTTTCATTAACTGGTGCATCTTCTATTTTGACTCTCGAGGGTTACAAGCTAGCACATTTCCATGTGATGAATTAAACTGATATCTACTGTAGTGTAATTAGATTACATCAATATGATTCACAAATTCTGACACAGGCACATAGCAGGTTGATTAGTATGAATATTTCTCTTGAATATAGTCATGATGGGAATGCTATTAATTAGCACACCTATGCTCAGCAAAAAGAATCAACACAGAATGTGATGATCACAATATTTCTTAGCCTTTTCTAAATGAGTGTAACCCAAGTCTGTATAGACTGTTTTAATGATGTAAAAACAAAAAAAGCTAGCAAATTGCATCGTTTTAAATTGATTTCCAACAACACATTAAACTGATAAATTACATAGTACTATGCACAGAAGCTGGAATTAGATCATCATAGATAGAAAGATAGATATTTTATTGGTCCAAAATATATTTTAGTCAGGGAAAAAATAGGGAAAGTTATAAGCTGCATGTGTGGCTATGCAAGCTAACATTATAGCTAGCAAGGCTATATGTGAACTGAGGGTAAATGATTTATACTTTCTGTACTTTCTAATCTATAGGTTAATGTACACCATTAGAAAATGAAAAATAAAATAGATAATATTTCGGAAGTAGGAAGAGAAATAATTAAGTGCAACATTTGAATCATGAAACGTTAACATTATGTTTGTCTCTGATGTTAGGGAACAGCTAACCACATCATCCTATTATTTTTGTGGAGAAATATTTTGGACATCAGTTAGTAAGCTACAATTTTTCACAGCCTCGGAATGCACCTTTGAATCAGATTTATGATTTGTGGAATACACTTTTTCTGCTGGTGTTTTAAACGTACAGCCGAAAAGCTAGAAACAGATAATGTAATAAGCCAATATGTGGAAAATCATTGAAACAGTCTGTATGTAGCCAATCTCATCATCTTGGGCTCTTAGTCTGAAGACACATAGTGTGTCGGATTCCTTGTCATGTTGACTCTGTGGCTAATCATTAACCTACAATGCCACAGCAGCACAGCACTGAACTTCCTATCCCCAACACATCTCCCAAACACACACACACACACACACACACACACCTCTCCCTTTTTTTCTCTCTAGCACAATAACACATTTAGCAAACTTCTTATGAAGTCAGCTCATCTCTGCATTTTCTTCCAGCCTGAAACCCTCCAAACATGGGCAGTGCGTGCACGAGTGAGTGAGTGAGTGTGTGTGTGTCTGCATGTGTAGGGGGTGGGGGGTGGTGGCCGTGTGAGTGTGGGAGTGTGGCGGGGGATGGGGTGGCAGGAGGTGTGCGCCTGCCTGACGAGGTGAACACACGGAGCGCTGTGTGCTGGGGAACAGTTGTTCCAGCGCTGGCGTTATGGCGGATCACAAGTGGCCTCCCCATCTGTCTGTGGCTGCGCTGACAAGCGGCACTTCTGGCCTGGGCCAGAGCATCCCTAATTCACCAGGATGGGACATGGCCAGACCCCTGCCGTCGGCGATCAGCCAATAGCCCCCCTCCCCCCACCACCAGCAGCACCACGTATGGAAACGTGCTTAGCAGCACTGACTGAACAGAGCAGCGTGGCTTGTGTGGGGGCTGGAGAAGGATTTTAGGGTGCTGGGGAGGTGTGTGTATGGGGGGTGGGGGGTAGGGGCAGTAGGGGGGGGGTGAAGGCCTTGGGGCTGAGTGGTGAGGGGGCAGAAACACCTGTTTGCTCCACAGAGGAGTGCTTCTCTGAAAAGCCCCACACTTTAATTGGAGGCATAAGACACGCACGGCCGCTGACAAAGGGGGGATTGAGACGGCAACAGGGACCATTTGCTGCCGCTCGTTCAGCCAGAGTTCAGGCCAGTCAGCCCCATGAGCGACACGGTCAGACGAGCACATACACACACACACACTTACAATGCATCTGCCCATCCCACTGTGTCCAAACCCATCCCTGTGTCTACAAACCATCAAGTGCCTGTCTAAAGGTTGTCTACCTATCACCAACACTGACATCATGGTTTATTGGAACAACAGAGATTGTGTAAGGGTCGCTGGATAAAAAAGAAGGACATATAGGAGTGTGTGTATTTGTGTGAGTGTGTGCATCTGTTTGAGTGTGTACATGTGTGTATGTGTGTGCATGCGTACATGCGCAAGTGAGTAGAGACAGAGAGAACGAGGATGCGAGTGTGAGTGTGTAAGTGCACTTAACAGATGCTCGTACCTGATTCCTTCTCCCCGTGCGATTCACAGAAGGGGACTTGCTGGTTGTCTTGACGGGCGTTGTGCTGGTGGAGATGGGGTCCACGCCCCCGTTGATCTGTCCCGCGTTCATGACAGTGTTCATCATGGAGTTGATGGGCGTCAGGTCTCCTCCCTCTTCCCCGCCCCGCGCCTCCTCCGTCTCCGGCCCTCCTGCCCGGGCACTTACATCATCCTGCCGAGGCACCTTCTCCTCTGCTGGCACCTCATTCTTGTTGTCGGCCTTCCCTGAGAGCAAAGGTAAGACAGCAGCAATCAACCCACTGATAAAAGAGAAGCCCTTGTTTGTAAAATCGGGGATACTGAAAGGCTGACTTTTGGACTCTTTCTTTTTTTCTCTCTCTCCCTGGCCATTCGAACACTGGAATAGACTGTGGTAATAAGTCGTAAACTACTTGACAGGCAGCCGTGTACTCATTGCATAACAGTGGGCTAGGAGGCCCTGAGATGGCCCTGAGCTGGGGACGGGACAAGCCAGTGTATCGTTCTGCCTCTCTAGTGCTGTATCGGGCCTTATCTGAGCAGAGCCAGCCCCATGTGTGTCCATTTCCACCACTATCTGGCCAGGTCACCACAGTCCCTCACCTTGGAGATCCTCGCATGTTGTGTCTAATTGGACCATGTCCTTCGGCATGGCTGCAGAGGCCCCGCCTCCAACACTTGTCTGTTCAGTGGACCCGCCGTTCATATCTGGGAAAGAAATGTACGAAGAGCACATGAGTGATTGCGGTATCATTCAGCACCTATGCCTGCAGACAGTATGATCAGCTGCTACAGGTTGCAGTGAGCACAGCATCAGGGAGAGGATCCATCACTTGCACTGCACCAGGAATAAACATGAACAAAAAAAAGTTCTGTATTTCTGATGAACATCACAACAGTGCCAAAGAATTTACCACACTTGCTCAACACAGTTCAGCATTACTCATAAATACGCAGATGAAATGGTCTTCATAAAAAAAAAACACATTTCAGCCAGTCATTGAAATATTCCAATTTTCTTGTGGTGTCACACAGCTGAGGTTTCAGTTTAAGTCATGTCATCACATTGTTACCAAACTACCAACACTACCAATAATCTCGTTCCTCCCAAATCCATCACGCTTAGGACAGTGACACAACAGTGGCCAAGGCTAATAGAGATTGGGGAGGTGGGGGGTGGGGGGGTGTCTAAAGTGCATGAAACTGAGACCATGCGGAGATTGGGACTGTTTCCTGAAAGGATGTGGGTGGTTGTGGCGAACGGGGAGCCAGTGGGGGGGTGGGGAGAGGGGTCCGGCTGATCTGACAGACGCACTAAGGCAGCACAGGATCACACACGGCCCCCTCGCTCCAGCCTAGGGCCCAGAGCTACACCCACAGGAAGGACCTCTCCGGACACTTCCTCTTTTAGCACATGCGCGTGGTGCGTGTTTGCACATTCCAGGAAGCTCTTTAGTCACTGTGGCTTGAGTTTGTCTGTAAATCGCAGACATCTGCAAAACAGATAGCAGTGGATATAGATATGAAAGTCAGTGTGGTATCCCCCCTGTCTGTTCTCTTTGGGTCTGCTTTGCTTGAAGAGAAACAATGTTTAAAACTTTTGTGTCAGAAAAAAAAGTTGCTGCGTTGTTCAACTCATCACTCTTGAAAGCGTCTCCGTCTGTTTACCCAAAAACCGAGGTCTGAGTCGACCTTTAAGTTCCCACACTGTGACGACATCTGCAACAGCATTGAGATGTGCACAGGAGGGCCGGGAGCCCTGAACTGCGAAAAAGGCTGCCCAGCTGGTATGCGTCTCCCTACAGTCGTTTTTCAAAACTTCAGGGCCACTGCATCTGCAGAAAGATCCTCTCCTCTCCTCTCTCAATGCACAGGTTGGCCAGTTGGGTAGCAACCCGAACCAGGACCAATGAGAGCATCCCACGGCAGGGACCCTATGAGTCCTGTTTAGGGCAATCTGAGAGGGCTGCGGAGAGAGAACTCCCAGGCCCTACTCTATCTGCCACAGCTGTGGGTGTTTCCATTGATAGCAATGCACAGAGCAGCAGCGCAGTGAGGCCCACCCCCAGGAGAGGAGTGGAGTGGAGGAGGGGTGGGGGTGTGGGGCTGTGGGGGGAGGGGGGAGCAAGAGAGGACATGAGCAAACAGCCCGAAACAGGCAAGACAAGACCTCACTTGAGGAAGAGTGCAAAACAAAAAGATGGTGGAGAGGCAGAGATGGTGAGAATGGGAGGGAGAGAGGGAGAGAGAGAGAGGGAGAGAGAGAAACAGAGGGAGATAGTGAGGCAGGAATGAAGGAGGGAGGGAAGGAAGGCGAGAGAAATGAGAGGCAAGAGGAAGAGGGATGGGGGAGGAGGAGTGGAGACAGAGAGAGGCTTGGAACTCTCCTCCTCACTGAGTGAAATACATTCACACACACACACACACACACACACACACACACACACACACACTAAGCTGAGGAACACAGGGGGTGGGGTGGGGGCGCAAGCTAGAGCAGGAAGTGGCAGAGTAAAAGAGACTGCGTAAGAGAGCAAGAGAGGAAAAGAGACAGCAAAAAAGAGAGAAAGTGAAAGACAGAGCGACTGGGAAAAAGAACGCCAGAAAAGGGAGGCAGTGTGAGCAGGACAGGGCAGATAGTTGCCTGCTGTTGGTTCCTCTGACATGTGCTGCCGTTACAAGGAGCATATCTAACGCAGCCAGCAGCGTGCTGCTCCGTCAGGCAAAACCGCCCCTCGAACATTTGTGAGGTGGGCTGAGCTTCAGAGCTGCTAGAAATCTGCCCCCAGTCACTGGCAACTGCACCCGCACTTAGACTAGCTGTGCTGCTGCTGCTCAGCGCTGCTGCCGCTTAGCATGTTGGGGCTGCTCTTCCAGTCTCGCTTTAAATGTAGCAATCAAGGATGTAAATGCTTGTCCACAACACACAATAGTGCCAGCCATTAGAATGCAAACTATGCTTTGTAATCAATGTGATGTGCAGCCTCTGTTGTGTGTGTGTTGTTTTCTACTGTGTGCTGGCTGAATGGCTGAAAAGGAGGAACAGAAAATGAGTGTGTAGTACATAATTTATGCCGAAACTATCAAAATACTCATTTTCACTTTGCGGTGCTGCACGTGAAAGCCTTTCTGAATGTGAGCATGGACATGTGAACACTTCTCTATGTCGTTGGCTTCTTCCCCCTCAGCCTTTCGGCTGCCTGCAGCTCTGGGCTGGCGGAGAGCAGTGGCTGTGCTAAGGGGCCCAGGCTCCTTCTCAGTGGCCTGGGGTGCGAGGGCTGGCGCAGAGCAGAGCCTGAGATTAGCCGAGGATTAATGGCCTGCCATTAGCCCGGCATCCCTGTACTCTGCAATGGGATCAAACGAGACGCTAATTAATTAGCGACTCAAGCTAATCACGACCAGATGGAGCTCTGATGCACAGCTCGGGCCGGACAGCAGACTAAAGGGGATATATGCCTCCTCGCATGTGGCATAATCTGGGAGGGCGATGTAGAAAACAGACAATGGAGACAGAGCACCAGGATGTCGGAGCAGAGAGAGAGAGAGAGAGAGAGAGGAGGAAGAGAGATGGAGAGGGAAGAAGGAAGGGAGGGAGGGAGGGAGGCAGAGGAAAAAGGAGGAGACTGGTCAGGGGGAGCTACAAGAGGGAAGTGCAGGAGAGCAGAGCAGCGGCTCTGATGGATAGTGCCCTGGCCAGGATACGACCTCATATGGCCAGAGGAAGAATGAGGGGAGAGGGCTGCAGCAGAGTGGTGCTCCCCCCACCTCCAGCCCTGCTAAGCTAAGATAACCCAGAGGCAGTGGCCGTCCATCTACCTCATCACACACACACACACACACACACACACACACACACACACACACGCATACACACACTCTCTCACACTCACTCACACACTCACACGCAGTCTCTCTCCCTCCCTGCCTCCCTCCCTGCCTCCCTCTCTTTCTCCACCTCCTCCTCTTCACACATCCCTGCGAGAGTCAACAGCAGCAGGACAAAGGAGGCATGGAAAGTTTTCCCCCCCTCAGTACTGCTCTCGCTCTCCCTCACTCTCTCGCTGTCCCAGCCTTCCATCCTGTCACTAGCAGAGAGCAGGAGCATTTCCGGTTTTCAGAGTCGACTCTGGAGGCACGGGGCGCGCCTCAAACGGTCTGCTACACTCGCCTCCTCCCCTCCCCCTCTTCTCTCTCTCTCATTCTCTCTCCCTCATCCCCTCCCACTGCCTCTCCTCCCCCACTCTCATCCCACCATCTCTGCTCTGTCTTCTGAGACCTTCTCCTGAGAGAACCTTAATTCTCATCGGAAGTTTAACTAAACACAACTCCAAACTCTGACATTCAACAACTATAAAAACTTTCTGCAAAGGAATTACATATTAACATCTTAGCCTGTTTTTTTCTTCAGTCAAATCCACACACACACAGACACACACAACTTCAACACAAACTAACATAATTCATAACCACCTCCTCTACAGCCATGAGTTAACTAACTGCACTGTTTCGTTAAGCAGTGTTAAGCAACCCTTGATCCCTTCTCAGAGTGCGTGCATACACACACACACACACACACACTCAGCCACCCATACATGCGTACACACGCTCCCTCCCTCTCTAAGACCAGTGGCAGTGCGAGCAGCACCAGCCAGTGGGAAGCTGGGAGGGGTTTGGAATGCAGCGTTCCTACCAGTCAGAGCCAGCAGATCACACAGCAGCAGTTGAGCAACATCCACATCTCTCTGCACAGCAGAGACACAGAGAGAGAGAGAGAGAGAGAGAGAGAGAGAGAGAGAGAGAGAGAGAGAGAGAGAGAGAGATAGATAGTCATCTCAGGAGGACCTTGAGGGCACACTCCATCTCTTCCCCCCCTCCCTCACCCTTCTCCTCCTGCTTCTTTTCTTCAACCTCCACCAAGGCACTAATCTTAGAACATCTCACTACAGTGCTTTTCAAACTCTTATCTAATTGTGCTGGTGTTTTGTGGCTGCTTATAGATGGCAAAAAAGGGTGAAATGAATGGAACCCTCATAGACAGACACACGAAAATACACACACACTCACACACACACACACACACACACACACACATACATACACTATGCTGTGAGGATTGTCAGGTGGCTGTGGCATATTTACCCGTTTGTGAGTTCGGGACCGCAGGGGTCAAGGGGTCATGGAGTGGTGGGGTCACAGTCGGGTAGGTGAGAGGGCAAAGCAGAGAGACGCTCAGCAGCTTCTGTTCATACTGCAGGGAGAGGAACACAGGCCAGTTTTACTCCATTCCAGTCCAGCAACAAGACAGTGTCACACAACAGCATCTCAACAGCGACAGCAACAGTGAATCCAGTAAGAAATATAGGTCACATGCAGTGAACCATTAGACACAATACAAAATAAACATTTAAACATTTCACAATTTCATTTTTTAGTGGTTTAGTTTACAGTTCATTCCGTTTACAATTTTAAATAAATGTAAAAGAGTCAATATATGGCAAAGTTTCACTACAAGAAATAATATTTAGCCTGAAAACATTTCAATAAAACAGACACAAAAAAGGAAAGAAGATCCTTGGACTGGCAACATGGAAAAATGCATCCTGTTGGCTTGCAAGACCGTGCTTGTACAACAACAGCGAAGATGAGGTGCGAGACCCATTTGGCCTGGTCATAAAGGGTGACGTCACACTGACACAGCTCCTCCACTCACCAGGACGTGATGGCGCAGAGCAAAGGTAACAAGAGAGACTCGGCCTAGGGCTTCTGGTCCCTTGTTAAGCTGGTAAACTGAGACTTCCTGCCACCCCATAACACATCAAAGCCCCACTGCCTGCCAAGTTTCCTTTCCAAGGCAAGGAGCAGACAAACGCAGACCGACCGGACGACTGACTGGTAACACACCGGCAGCTGCGGCCAGTCATCCTCTGTGCCATCCACTTAAACAGGCAGACAGGGCAGGTAGAAAATGAATAAGGTCCAGGGAGCCTGGGGATTGAGACTAGGGAGGCTGGGGAAAGATGGGGCAGATGGAACGCAGATCAGAGGGATTTGGAGGCGAGACAACTGGCTAATTAAACTCTGATGAGCACAAACGTGGTGGTGGTGAGCACTTTCAGCTCGTCATCAGTTTTCCCAACAGTATGGCTAAGTGAACAAATGGCAGTCAGGAGGATTACAAAGGACCTGTAGACACTGAGTGAGGCAATCAACTGAACTAGGAGGAGCAGGAACCCAAGAGGTACCACTTTCAAAACTCTAACCATTTTTTAAAACCAAGAACCAAGGTTATGAGCTTTTGCAGACATACATTTCTAAAAACGATTACGTTTATGGACACACATAAATACTTTTGAGTAAAGATGTCACTGATGAATATGAAGAGGTGACTAACATCTCTCCTTTTTTTCCTTTGAATGCGAGCACAGAGGATGATGTCACAATAGTGCTCAACAGTAGGGAGGCAGGACTGAAGGAAAAAAAAAGGGCCTGACAGACAGTGACTACGTGAGTGAGTGAGGGTGCGTGAATGGGAGTGAGTCAGTGAGGGAGTGACCGGAGTGAGCCGGAATGTCTCAGCAGCCGGCAGCCGCCACATCGGCCGGTGACAGGCACAGGCAAGTGCAGAGGCTGGGGCCCGGGCCTGGGCAGGTGCTGGCTGGGGGGGAGCTGTATCGCGTTCTGCTTGCACTATACTCCGCTCGGCCTCCTGGATCAGTTTCAGTTCAGCTCTGTGTGGTGCAGCACAGAGCAGGGAAGGAGAAGGGGGGGTAGTGGCAGAAGCAGCAGTGATGGCATCCGGCAGCAGGGAGAGAAACACCGCCACAAGAGAATGAGAGAGAGAGAGAGAGAGAGAGAGAGAGAGAGAGTGAGAGAGAGAGAGTCTGGCTTGACTGGTTTTGCTGCTCTGTTTGCCTCTGAAAGCCTTGGCTTAACTTCCCTCTTTCACGTCACTTTATCTGCACACTATCTGCACAACACATATGCACCAATGTATACATGTATACAGAAGCACATAGGCATAAGAATAGACAAAACACAGCCACTCTCCTCACAAACACGTGCAGACATGTGCATGCACATCCACCTACAAAATATTGGTATAGCTGTGCCATGTACTAAACTACATTTAAATACATTTAAGAACAAAGCAAATTCAAAACTGCAGAAAGACTGAACATTTTTTCATGAGATTAAGCAACAGAGTAACAATGAGCAAACAGTATAGGGTGAGGCACAGTGAAAAGGGAGTACATAGGAGGGAGTCGGAGGAGAAAGAGAAAGGGGCGGGGGGGGGGAGCGAGAGAGGAGGACGCGAGAGAGATGTGAGGACCCCTAAGGGGTTAACAGTAAGAGCAGTGAGGGGCGGAGTGGGAAGCCCTTGGCAAAGCTGCACTCAGCTGTCAGTCCGAACAGGTGGCCCTGACGCGACCTTTGGCTTCTTTTGCATACAGCCTCCATTTTGTTTGAGGCTTCAAGGCTTTAAGCTCTACCATCTTTTCTTAAAGAGAGCTCTCTCGTGTCCAGATGAACTGATGCTCACCAAATGTTACTCCCCACCAATGCATTCCCTGTGAATGACTGTGTGTGTGTGTCTGTGTGTACGGATGTGGGGAACAAAATACTAACCAACACCATATTCCTGGTTGGGTAGGGGGGAGGAACATACTAGGTCAGCCTCACCTGGATAAAGACCTCAGCATCTTTAAATAACACCGTTTGGTTATTTGAGGCGACAGAATAGCAAACACACACGCGGGCACACACTCATCGACACACACAAAACACTTTCACACATGATGCTGTGGCTGACAGGGAGGTTTATTTTGTCCAGAGAAGCTCTTGAGCACACCGCTGTTGACACACACACACACACAGGCACACACACACACAGGCGCACACACACACACACAGGCGCACACACACACACAAGCACACACACACAGTGGCTGTGATCGTATAGCTGTATGGCCAGGCTGCAGCCCACTGCAGAGCCACCCATTTCCAGCACTGTGCATTCCAAGCTATTTAAAACTCAGCCTGCTTGCAGATTTACCCAAGCGTACACTTCTGTTCATTATTTCATAATCATCCCTCTCTACCCCCGTCCCCCCACCACCATCCCCATCCCCCGTTCTCCTGCTTTACCTCCATCTTTCCCTAACTCTTTTTATCTCGTGTTTTCCTTTTTCCGCCCGCCCGCCACCTTCCTCTCCTCCACCCTCCTTCTCCTGACAGCAGACAATGAGGGGGGGACAGCAGGCCACAGACGCGGGCCGAGTCACGGCACGTCAGACAATCCAGCGACAGCAACAGTTGAAGTTGAAATAGGTCAGAAAGTTTATTTGGCAGCGATGAGCGTGTTTACATGCTTAGATCCCTCTGCCTCTCTACTGTATTCCCCACAGTCTGACCAGCCTCCCACCCCCCAGTTAGGCCCTTGTGATTCACAGCTCTCTTTTTCCCTCCCTCCCTCCCTCAGTCTCTCTCAGCCTGCCTCTCTTTCTTTTTCTGTCTTGTGCTACATCCAGTTCTTCAAATACTCACATACTCCAAAAGTTTCAGTTCTGTCTACTGTCTATGCTCCTCTTTTATCCCTCTACTACTTAAAGCATTCGTCTGATCATCTTTCTGTTGTTAGCATCCTGCTCTTTTTTTCTTCCATGTTGTCTTTTCGGCCATTTCAGCCTTTGTTGTTTTCTCTGTCGCACACACAGCTTCCCTACTCTGTACTTATCTCTCTCCCTCTGTCTCTCTCTCTCTCTTTTTCTTCCTCCCTCTCGCTCTCCCCGGGTGCTCAGCTCCTGACGAGTACTCCCTGCTCTCAGAGTCACACAGACATGTTCACACTTACACAGGAATGTGAATAAGTCACTGAGCTGACTAAATTATTAACACAAGAGATCCGGTTTTATTGGTTGAAATCATGCTCTGTGCACACTGCATCAGTATCAGCATTTATTTTTTATTGAGAGGACTGTTTTTTCTTAGTTAGATTTTTCTTCAGATACATCCTTTAAACTTCAGGACCAGGATCATCGCAGATAGCCACATCATCAGTCAGGGCCTCAGGTTCCCATAGAAACTCCCATCCACTGACCTACACCTTCAGGCTACCACCTCCTAGCCCCACCTACACACACACACATCCAATCCCCATTCTCTCTCCCTCATGTCATGTGACCCTTCTCTGGCCAATCCAATAAAGGCAGGTCAGATGACAGAGCCCAGCCAAGCTTAGGAGTGGGGGTTGTGTGAGAGGGACTGACACCTGGGAAACAGCAGGACACTATCCATCAATCACCAAGTGTGTGTCTACTACTGCCACCACAGCAACAGGCCTGGGAATAACACATACACACACACACACACACACTCACATATGTCCACTCGCTCTCACACTCACTAGTACATGCCAAATACACAAACACATACAGGGACACACACACACACATACACACACACCAAAACTGCCACTCCGAAATAAGAGTCACATTGTGCTTGGGCAGCTCCGCTGTAGCAGTGGGCTTTATGAGAATCAGAGCCTTGGGACAAGCTCCTACTGTATAAGAGGGCAATTCATCTGGAACAGGGGAGGGGGCAATAGCTCTACTGCCTCTCTGGAGGAGGCAATTCATTTCAGTCTTTTGGGGAATACACACGAGCAGGTCTGAGCACAGGAAAACCCACAAGCCCGGGGCCAAACGTGCATGTGCTGTACAGATACTACGTAAAGTCTTTAAAACCCTGGTCCTCACACCAGAGTAGGTTTCTTAGGGTGGACTCCCATCACTGTGATGACACTGCATCACGTGACCAGCCTCTCATATTACCAGCATTCATTTTACCTCCTTTATTTTTTCGATTTTAAAAGTCCACACTGCTGTACAAAAAAGGCCTAGACATCACCTACAGATGACCTCCAGCAAGATGTTTCTTAAAGTCATCATTATTCTTTATGCTCTACACATGATCACCCTGATGTTTGCACTGAATAATGCGTGTCATGTGACATGCATCCCTGATTGCAGAACAGCCCATTATCCTATTCATGAGTACCACACCATTGAGATTTGTTATATATGGTACAGCAAGCCTGTATTAGCCTAGTTGGCATACATATCATCTTGGACACACACCATGCTTCATAGTTCCTGAACAACTGTAGGCTTACTAGCAGTGGTCAAACTGAACTGAAGGTCCCGAAAACAGTTAAAAAAGGGGGCATCTTAAATTGAGAATTAGGTGCAGCCACACTGGTGCAAACAAGGCGCTAAACACTTATTTCACTCGTTCAATCTCATCTGGATTATAAAGGGCGAGGGCAATGACAAGTGCCAAACAATAAAAATCAAGCTCCCATTGCTTACAAGCTAGCGACCTGGGCATCCATCAGCAAGTGCACACACCTTAAGCTAACTAAACCTGCAAATAAGAATAAACAGTGTGGCTGGCACAATGATGGGATTTACAGAGCAGGGGAGTCTTGGTGGGCTTTCTATTGCTGACTGCACACTCACTTGAAAGCTAACAAAACTAAATGAAACGAAAACAAAGCACTGCTTGCTAAGTGCAAAGGTCATCATCAGGGATGTTCTAGTCACTCATTTAACATCCCAAGATATGTTTCAACAACACATTTTTTTCTGACAGTACTGGGACGGCAATGGTGATGTGGGTGTGTGTCTCTGTCACGCCAATGACCACCACTATCATCTTTCAATGGAAATACCAGAACATGTTAAGTACCGCCCAAAACAGAAAACTAGCCTACTGTGTGGCTAATTGCGGGGGTTATCCCTACATACAAATCAGGTCTCCTGCTGGGGGCGTTAGCCCACATTTGGAGAGAAGCCGCCCGTGCTGACTGGCCGCCAGGCCTGTATTTGAAGGTCCTTCAGATCCCCTCAGTGCAACAAACAACCCCTGGTCTCCCTGGCAGCAGGATGCTGATGGGCCGTGTTTGTGCCCGGGTGTGTTTAGTCAACAGGGCCTCCATGGCTGCGTTTTGTCACACATCATATGTCAGCGGGTCCATCAGGGAACTGTGCTGCTATGTCAGGTCACTGGTCAGGGTCAACGGCTAAGGGAGAGCAGGAAGCCGGAGACACTCGCTACACTGTATGCTCACCATTCGTTCTCCCATTTCACTCTTCAGCGCGACTCTGTATGCTGCAGCTCTCAGCACTGGCACACCCACTCAGCAAACCTGGAGATCATAAACAGACCTCCTATAGACTAGCCTAGTTGCCTTCTTTCATTCTAGGTCTGTCGCCATTATGTTCCTTTTTAATACTTCACTGCCTCACTCTGACAACATTGTCAGGGATAGCTACGCATCACTTTAACAGTGCAAAATAGTAAACTCTTCCTTCTCTGATAGTTCCCTGGATATCCAACTACATGCAAAAAATGCTTTAGAGCACAAGTACATTCATAAAATGAAAATAAGATAGCAATACCCTCTGTTATACTTAAGTAGTGCATAAAAGGACATCACATCATTTGTCCTTCAAGAATATATATATATTGGTAAATATATTACTGGTGGAAACTAAGTTTTACAACTACCTTATAGCAACCCCAAAGGTTGGGTGCAAGACAAAACTTTTTTTTTGCTGTTACAGGTCCATGTCATAAGACCCAGCCTGGTTTTCTTGCCCTCCTTTTGCCATTCTTGTTCTGATGAGCTCGCTGTAGCATTCCTCTGAGCCAGGAGCACAAGTCTCATACTCTGTGATAAGGGAGTTAATATTTACAGAAACTCTGGAACGAACCAGGCTACAAGAGGCACAAGTGACCTTTGCCTTGTTTCCAAGCTCCATTTTATATTTTTTGTTTAACCCACTGAAGGTCACGTTATTCATTCTTCGCTTTCTCTCTCGGAAACAGCAGGTAGCCTATGAGGGAGCTCGATGCAATACTCATTCACTTTCACATATTCATTCATACATCTTGAGATGAAAATTTTTTTGACCACAACAGTCATCTAGTTCCATTTGGGTTGTTTATAGAGAGCAGTGATTGGCAGTGAACTTTTCAACTGTTTGCACATAACTGATGAGCTCAACAGGTTAAGAGACCTAAGAGCTATGCGAGAGGGTGCTTCAAGAGCATCACTAATGCACCGCATGTTGCAGGCAAGTCGTCCTCCATTATGTGTGTGGGTGTGGGTATGTGTGTGTGTGTGTGGTTAGGAGACGGGAGCGGCTGGGTTTCACATCACTGAAAGGAGGCCCTCTCTGGCCTATTGTCTGCACCACCTCAGGCCATGTTGGGATAGGCTGCTAAAGGCCTGGCTGACTTGACTTCATCCCTTGGGATGGCGAGAGCGCAGTGTTAACATCCTCCCGCATCCATGCCTTTCTTTCCCTCTAACAGCAAACATCTCCAGGTGTCTCTTTCTATGGTGTGCAAGGGACAAAGGAGGAGCGAAATATCCCTAATGAGACACAGAGGAGAGCTCCTCTGGAACACAAAGGGGCTAAAAGAAACTTTGAAACGTTTCCTTTAATTTTGATCAAAATGTAACGACATGGTGCTACCAACTTCATAATAATATTTCGAATTAGCCACTATTATTGTTTTGTGCTTCCACAGATGTTTTTGCTTCTTGCTTTCAGAATTTTTATTCCAAACTTAACCTAATTAAATTTTACTGCCGATGGTAGAGCAGCTGAGGGGGGTGCTGTTATTTAATTTAAACCAAAACAGTTAACAGTGGCAGCCTGATGCAGTGGCTGAATGTTTGGAGTTTTGGTAAGGTCTGGGATGGAAAGCTCTATGAGAGGAGTATTGAGCTGAAGCTCCCAACACATCTGTTTCCCATTGCTCAGCCTTCTCAGAGACACAGAGGAGGATCTGTCCAACCCGAGTGAGAGCTTCGGCGGCTCCCTCGGAGTCTGCTCTCGGCTGTTAAGACTCGGCATGGCTGCCGTGCCAGATTATCATCTACGCCTCCTCCCGACTCCAACACCGGTCAGATTCTCTGCGAGGCTACTGTCATTAAGAGTGCCCCAGGAGAGACAGACACTTAGTCAGACTACTTCTACAATGCACAAGTCCATAAACATCACTGATATATATAGGGCAGTACCAGAGGAATCTCATTTGTTAGTCAGGATGAGGATATATTAGCAACTACTGCCAAATGCCTCTACACCATCCTGCCCTGTCTCTTGCTAAACCAATCTCCCTCCCCTTCTCTTTCTCTTTACCATTTATCCACAGCCTTGTGCATCTTATTTTTATATAGTAAAGAACACCTAAAAGCGTTGCCTTTCCCTGTAAACAACTATTAATGGCACTATTGTCTCAATCTGTAAAGTTGTCTTGTGACAAAAAGTAGAAGCAGTAATAACAGATGGGTCATCACTTTTTGTGGCAGCTGACATGCTGACCTAATGTTAACCTGAATTTGATCACACACTTAAACATACTCTACACCCATTCATGACTAGGCTAACGAATGCATTACTAATACCCCAGTAACAGGCAGAGTCAACTTCACACTAGCGATGGCCTGTTCTAGAGAAACAGGTTATACGATGCTGCTTTGCCTGCCATCCTCCCCCATCTCTCCCTCCCTCCCTCCCTCCCTCCCTCCCTCTCTCTCTCTCTCTCACTCCCTCCCTCTCTCTCTCCACCTCCCTGCCTCTTTCCCTCCCCCTGCACTGATCCCAAATGAGCAACAAGTGTACTTCTTCTTGAGTACCGACCCTCCCCCCTCTCTGTTCTACCTCGAGAAGCTATCACAAATCCACAGACTGTGAGCAACTGCCAGCTGACAAAACTGTTTAGTCAGCAACAGAGCCAGGGTGGGAGAAAAGGGGAGGGGGAAACAGGGGGAGAGGAGTAAAAGCTAGTAAGAGTCGTGGGTAAATCGTTCTCTGCCTTTCTTTTTTGCACATTAAAAAAAACCACATGCATGTCAGATGAGTTTACAGGACTGGGGTTTAAAACCTTTCTTCAACAGGACCAGGGAGCTGAAGTGGGAGGTCACTGTATCCAACTTCCTCCATCTTCCTCATGCACAGACTGTTTCATTTCCTGTCAACCACATCCCTGCTCTAGTCACAGCCTCCATTTTCAGATCTGTTTATCTCTCTCCTCTTTTCTCCATCATAGCATCAGTGATGGTCTTTTAAGGTCACAGTTAAAAATATGTTACAAAAAAGTTACTTTTTGCTACTAAGTGGGAGTGGATGACTATGCCGTACAGTGTTAACTACACTGGCTAACTACACCAAACTCCACTGCCTCAAAGTTTCATGCTTAGGGAGATACTTTTTTGCAAATGTAAACAGTAACAACATGGAGTTCATGTAATTTTTCCAAAAGCATACAAAACTGTCACCTGGTATTTGCAAGAAAAAAATCTAACAAAAAAAAAAGTTAGCATCCTTGTTGAGAAACTTTGCTACATCTTTCCAGCCCGCGCAGGTACAGTAGCACATTCTACATCATGTCTCACACCTAAACAGGCATCCCATCCCCTGTGAGGGAGAGGGAACATAATCTTATCCAAAATAGGCGCGTTAAAAATAGGTCCCAAGCGAAAGAGGATGCCCATCCATACCCATGGACGAGTGAAGAGAGCACCCATCACCGGGAAGAAAAGGCCTGCTGAGGTGACCAGGCACTCTCCATCCTCCACTAGTTAACTCTGACCCACTAGCCTGCCTATTTAGAGTTTTTGGGAAAAATGTCATTTTAAACTTTTAGGGGAAAAAAAGTGTAACTGGGTATTCAACCTTGACTTTACAGCTGTTTGAAATGCGCACAAGTGAAAGGGCCAGCCCACCTTAGGGTGTGGCTCGTTAGTTCTTAAGACTATCAAAGTTGCTGATTAATCACAAGTGTACCCAAACACATTTGTTCTTACGGGCATATCAGTGAACCTCGCATCAGTTGTATTTCAAAGTTAGTCAAGCCTACACTTTTAAAGTGATATAGGATTTGAGGGTAAACTATATGCATTTGGCTGCAAGATCCTGTAGGCACTTGACAATAGTTTGTTTCTTTGTATCCCCTGTTGACAACCATTTAAAACCGGAGAGATTATTCCCCCCATTTCATGTTGGACCATTGAGCTTAATGTGCCTTAGGCTTTTCAGCCTGCCTCAGGCTTCACACATCTTATTCGCACCGAACAAACAGATCTCCACCCAACACCTAGCTCTATTGTGCAAGCAGCCTTTTCACTGGGGTTAGATGGGGAATAGAGAGGACAAGTTAGGCTATAGGTCTAGCACTGCTTTGAAAAAGTCCCATTCTTTTCAATGCCTGCAACTGTGATGGAAGTTCTAACAATAATATTTGCACACTTAAGAACTTGTTTTATTAACAACATAACCATTCAGCATAAGGTATCTTATCTACACTATAACATCTAAAGCATTGTCATCACCCAATTCAACTTCGAAACATAGTCTACCTGTCGACTGCGTTGCTCAATAGGCTACACATCTACAAACTGATGGTTTAAGAATCAGCGCCGAGCTGGAGTAAAATAGTGGATGATACTGCCTCCCTAGGCCTCCTGGAGACCCGTGTAGAATTTCGTAATGGAATGTGAACTGTTCATCCGGATCTGCACTCTGCTCTTCCCTGACTCTCGAAAGTTAAACGATCATGGGAAGAAAGATGGGAGGAGAGCGATCGAAATGCCAGAAGCAGGATACTCATTGTGTACAACATGTACTAAACTGCAACTTATCGCGCTCTCCGGTATAAAACTACCAACTTGTTTACAAACTGTAACACCACGTCGACAACTTGTTCGTTTGGACTTAGCATGGCAAACAGGAGATCATATGCGAGTTATATTCTCCACCAATCAGCCATGACATCTTCCATGTTTAGTTCCATCTTTGAGGAGAGTATCTGATGAGGAAACTCGCGCCGTTGAATCGACGCCCGTATTATACTTCCTCCTTTGGGACGACATTTGTTCCTAAATATCCCTTTACTTGACGAGTATCAAAAGTCACAAAGAAGGGATGATGATAACGGCATACTTAGTATACACAGGAGCTAAAGACAGCAGCAAACAAACTATTTGGAAAACATCTCCGCAAGGTCAAAACGTAAAAAGGACGCGTGTTCACCCCCCCCCCCCCCTCACGTTGGCTCAGATCAAAGTACATACTGAAAGATGTGGATGCTTAGCCACTCCGTCGACACAAACTTGGTTTCAGCCTCAAGTTTTCAAGTAGTCAATCGATCTCAATACACAATTTACGTTCAGATACGAAATGATAACGCAGTATATTCTCCAATTCCCCCCATCTCGAGTTACCGCAGCCCAGGTAGTTATAAATACATGTGCGCAAAGGACGGACAGTCAAATTCCTGTAGTCAGGCGATCAAACTATGGACTAGGCTATGGATGAGAGTGAAACAAGGAAGCGCTGCCGACCTGTAGGCTAAAGAAAGCTAACTTCATCCTTAGATCATTCGAAACTTGTAAACTTTAGTTGTTTCAAACAAAGTCATTTCGCTGAACATCTGTCAATGTGTACGATATATACGAAACCAAGATGCCTGTTGCACGGGCAAACTTTTCAAACTAGCTTACTTACGTTTGACTTTGTCGGGGTTGGGCTGCTTGCGCCGAGGCATAGATGATGGTGAATGGAGATGATGGAGTTAGAAAAAACTGCAAACTTGTTCCGGAGAGCAATCAAAATGGCGTTTCTGATGATGTTCAAAGTTCGTCAACTCAATAATTTAACCCCCCTCTTGTTTGTCTTCTAAAAGAAGTAGGCCTACGATAAAAAGTGTCGACAGTCGACGAGAGGGAGAAAACTCACTTTTTCTTCTCTTTCTCCCACTTAGGTCGTTCCTAGGCGCTGCTCACTAAACCTGATAAGTAGACGCATCACGTGTTGCTCCTAGTCTCCAAGGGGACGTGTTACTGAGGCTGCTGCCACTGCGGTTCAGCATGTGAGCATCTCTACGGGAGGGGTCTCCATCGAGCTGGGAGGAGGGGTGGAGAAGTTACCAAATTGTTATCTTCCCTGTCTGAAACTGCTTCAGTGGCGTCACGGAGTGGGGGATGATTGTCTGAAGTTTCACGTAGCAACACATAGTTGACTTTACAAGCATTCTATTTATTAGGCTAACATTTAAGTTACCCGAAAAATCCGTCACTAAGGACCAACTTTAATATTTATGTTAGACATCGAAGTCTTAACCAAAAAGTTTTCAGGCGGATGAACAAGAAAAGAGCCGTGATTAAAACAGTTTAACCTATATTTTACATTTCAGCAGACTAACTTTACATGACTCTAAGAAAGCTAAATAGTGCAATACTTCTCTTTGCCTAGTGTAATTTCTGTTGATAAACCGTCGTTGCCAAGACACGGCTAACCTGTAGGCAAAAAGGAAAGGAAAAGTTGTTAGACTGTCCGCGTCATCACCTAAATTAGTTCATTAGCTGTTATGGATTAAGGAATCGATGTTTGGTAACGTATAATAGATGCAGGTGGGGAACCGTAACCTTCTGGTTAAAGTGTGAATCGGTAGCTTAGAAGTTTTCTTTCGATGCCATGTTTGTGACGGTGATGCAATCTTCCCCCAGCCTCGCGCTCTGGCGCCTCCAGCCCATCACATGAGACGAACACCTGTTGGTCGTTAGTGCAACAGAGAACATCACTCATACCCTGAAAAGAAAGAAATAATATTTCTATTCAACAGGTGGGCTATGCTGAAAACTGACCTTATATATTTTAACCGAGCCTACTAGAATTTACTTAAAGAGTTAGGATAGATTATTTCATTCTGTTCTGATAGCCTGATAAGTCCTTTCAAACTAGCATTATTCCCCATATTTTTTATTAGCGCAACAAAAGTCGCAGTAGCCTATACATTATGAAGCCTATATGTACTTTTCAAACAAAATGGCTTATTTAATTATTTTTTAGTGAATAGTATGCTACCATACACGTGGTTAATGTGGTGTCTTTAAGGTGGTAACAGTCCTGTCCTCCTCATCTGGGATAGGCTACGTGAATAATAGGCTGAGCATCTTATTTAATATTGCCTGTTTTACCCTCAAAATATCAAGACATTTGGCCAAGAAGGTACAATGACAATAAAGTATATATATATTTTTGGATTTGGTGTTAGAACCCCTTTGTTCAGGGTAGCAAAAAAGTCAGCTTAACAGGCTAATTGCAGCATGGCTACATGCTGAACAGTAGGGTATGACAGATAGGCCTACTTTTATTTAGAGAAGACACGAAATAAGTCAAAAGACACCCTAAAATTAATTTCATTACTACTATTCACTTATACATAATAGGCATAGATTATTATTAGCCTATATAAATAATCTACAGACTGGGAAAAATGAAAAGGTATAGAAAAGTGAACACAGTCCAATGGTGAATAAGGGGCTGTTCTTATTATTTTCTAACCATCCTCTATCATCTGTAATATCAAGGTTGTATGGCATCTGGTTAGCCTGGTCTAGCACTACTGATGAGCACTACGGTGACTGACTTGATGTGTGGAAACAACTGGTCTAGTAAAACATTTCCTAGCAGCAGTATAATTCCTCACTATCACAGCGTATTACACGTCTTCCATCATCAGTCAGACAGGATCAGGGCAAATACCTAAGCAAATGGAAAGGATTCCTCACTTTTGTCATTTATAATGTGGTCTCTTATAGATCCTTTAATTGTTAAATTGATAGTAACACACCATTATAGCTTGATACTCACACTAGCTGACAAAAAAACTGTTTTACACTTTCTTCAAATGACATTTGCAACATAAACATAAACACATATATATGCTCCTTAAGCAAGAGCTGCTATTTTGGCAGGGCCCATAGAGCAGTCATCCATGCAATCATTAATGAAAATCTGTTTTCTTTTATTGCGGTCCTAATTAAGAGATTGTCCACTGTAGATAAAATCTGACTAAGGGAGTACATTTGAAGTTATTTTGGGGGTGACTGCTGCTGCTGAAGGCTCTGAGTAAGTCATTTTCAAAATGAAGCTTCATTAAGGTACAAGTATGGTTTTCTGGGGCTTCAGGTATCATTCTAATCCTGCCCCCGCCCCCTTCTTAGGCAGGGAGGTGTAATGCAGTTGGGCAAATTTAAAAGGTCTTTCTTGGAAGAGTAAGGTAACTGCAGCTGTCATTGCTGACAGAAGTCTGGATAAAAATATGTACTGTAATAAGCTGTAATACTTATTTTTACATTAACTGTCCAACTTTCTTGCTTCTATATATGAATGGGTGTCTGAAGGAATGCTGGGAAATGCTGAGTTGTGGATTTCTGTTTTATTCACCACTAGAGGGCAGTCCTCCCTTGCAAAGGGCTTATGTAACAGTACAAGCCCGACCTTGTGTTTGTACAGCCTTTGACACACTACAACCTGAAGAATTGCCTGTGGCCTACATGTTATATCTCATCTCTCCCAGTCAAAGGTTTACAATAAACAGTGTGGTGCTTACAGAATTCACACTTGTTGCAGTGACTTCATATCAGCTACAGTCACCCACTCTCTCTCCCCACACCATTATTAGTGTAGGTACACTAACCTTTATCAGCATTTTCTTCCAAACTTAAAAATGTTTTCAGTACACACATAGGATATGCATCTACATTAAAAAGTGCATTGTTGTGGGAGTATTCCAACAGAGCAGCTTTAAGCATTAAGCTGACTGAGCTGAGTTAGAGTAGACAGCGATCAAAGAAGCACATGGAACATGTTCAGCAAGAGAAATAGTGAAGTACATTGCCCTCCCATGGTGGTTTTAATGAACTATTAATGGTCAGCTGTATGTGATGCCCAGATGTCCTCTGGCTTCACCCCACCCCATCTTTTGTGTAAAAAGTGCAGGACTTGATTACAAGCCATTGACACCACATTCCTTATCTTCTCACTGGGGGTAAAGCAGGCCTATTGTTGATTTGTTCCCAAAACAATGATGAACATGATTAAGGCTTTGCACAGTATAAGACATTTACTGGAAATAATGCACTGTCATTACTTACATTTTCAATGAATGAATGAAAGTGTTGCATCTTGACATCTCTAAGAATCTTAAGAAGTGGACGTTTGAATTATTACTTGTACTACCACAGTGCATCACATTTCAATGACAGAAAAACCATCATATGCCACAGTTTACGGTGACATAGTGTTTGAAGTGAAAAGGTCTTTATTTTAGATATGTGATGAAAACACTTGTTAAATATGTTTAAATTGAAATGTTTAGGGTGTTATGAGGGAACCAATCCAGCCTGTCCATGGCCTTATTTAACCCTTGCTTACAGTCTCTTAAAGTGCTTTAAACAAGTATCAGAGTCCCACTTCAGTTCATTGTTCTTTCAGTTTTCATGGTCTTTCAGTGTTCATGTTTGTTAGGTCATTGTCTTTGTCATAAGCATAGCAACACCTTTTTGAGAAGTTAACTTATTTGGCAGATTAAAATCAGAATATACACAAGTCTCTTGTCTGTGGTGGAGTGTCTTACATAATTACATCCAGACATGGGAATGACATGCATCATCTAACTCTCCAAAAAAAGTGGCATGCTCCTTTAACAAGAAGCATTTGACATTGACACCATAATATGGTAGAAATGTATCTTGTTGACCCTCATGAATCCAAAAGATCTCTGAATGGCTGTGACTCCATAGTGGTTGGTCATCATACATTCCTACTCCAGTCCCTTACGTCACTGCTCTCATCACCCTTTACCGTAGTCTTACACCAGATAAGTAGGTAAAGCCATTTCAGCAGCGCTGACACTGGCTCAACTCAACTGCTTGCTGTGATTGCACTCTGTAACTTTAAGTAAACCTTTTTTTGTTAAATGCGTTCATTTACACATGACTAATTACTTGGTGATCAATAAATATATCAAGGGTGACCATTTTGATGGGCTGAGTCAGGAGGCATCTGTTGCTGTCTCGCCTACGGTCAATGAATTTTTTATTTTCTTAGTCATTTTCTATGTTCACCCCCCAGAACATACAAGCATCTGAGCATCTGTTGCAGAATGCCTCTATAGTGTCTTGCAGGCTGCAGTCTTTTTAACAAGGAATGTTCACACACATAGAAACTTTACAGGTGCAGCCAAGGACATTGTCAAAAGGTTGAAAACAAGCTACATGTGCTTGTACTGACGGACCATTCTTTTTCTGGAGGTCGACTGAAATATGTATTCAGGCATTTTAGTGATCCAAAACACATTGGCTTTTTATTTTGTATATCTGTATTCAGCATCAGTCTGAAATGCTTTGTCAGCTTGCTTTCAGAGCTTGCACTCTGCTCTGAGGGGTTATGAAAGCAGCATCCTCCTGCTATAAGACTGAACAGAAAGGTTTTGATTCATTAGACTGGAAACAGGCATGCTTTACTGTAGGTTAACTCTTTTCTGTTGTTTCTTTACATTTTGTTTTACAATGTACAACGACTTAACTGCAAAGACATGTCACCTTGTACTAGACAAAATGTGAAAAAGATGGCCTTTAAAAAACATACAATGTATTCCTCTGCCACAGTGTTTTAAGGTCACACAAAACTATTAAAAAGGGTACTAAAGAAATAAGAAACACCAGGAAGTTCCCACGTGGAATCTGAAATAAGGCACATGGCATTAAAGGCATTAAGAACCTTTAGTTGTGTTTCAGAGTACATTTGTTTTTTCCTGATTTAGATGAACAAAGCTGTGTAGTAAGCTACAATGTTTTAATGAAATAGGCATTTTTAATTAAGCTACAGTTCTATGGAGGTTGATGTTAATTTACAACTGCAGGAAACAAGCATATTTTTTACGTAGCCTACTGGAGGCAAAAGTGACTGTGAACACACACAGACATACACGCAGAGCAATATTCTCATTTTTATTATGTGGTTTTGGTATTTATTTTCTAAGGGCACACGCCATGCTGATTTGCTCGGATTGTTATGAGCCCCCTCCCCATATCCTGTATTCGAACGCTGTGAATGCAATCGGGGTAGCAAATGTCAAGGGACTCAATTACCTCACAGTCGGGTGCACTTGCGGTCAGACTATGGGTCAGGTAACAGGGGACTATTCCCAACCCAGTAGCCTGGTTGCCAAATGCACCCTTAGTATTCTGCAAATTCACCAAAGATGTGATTTCATGCAGAGTACTTTGGGGTGACATCGTCTGTCTAGTCATTTACCTGTCAGATGACCAATAACGGGTGGACGCTAATCCATAACGCACGACGCACTCATCCTTACATTAACCACTGTAGCTCGTGACCTTTTGGTAAGAGAAACAGTGTTGGAGGGTGTAGGAGGGAGTGCAACCGACAAATATTTACGTCACTGAATCATCTCTGGCCACTCCACCCTTGTCTAGTGATGTGTACTACCGCTCACGCTGCACTTCGCCTTATCGACTGCGGAGACAAGCGGAAAACACGGGAGACTTTGGGCATGCTGAACTCCTCGAACATGTCTTCTAATATAATTCCTGGTGTTTTCAAGCAACACGTCATATTCGAGTGGTTGAACTGATTGTAGCCTACAATGGGATTAAGTTTGACCAGTAAATATATCTTATTACTTCTCTTTTTGGAAATAATAGGTAAGACTTTTTTTACCTTTCCATCGGATTTACGCGTATCCTTAAATCACCGTGAATTAAAAAATCGGGTTTTGCATTAATATACCATATTAATTAGGTTACTAGCTAATGGCAGTAAAGTTAAGGGTCATACAACTGACTTAAGAATAGGATGCTGGAGAGCTTTTATAGCCCTACCTTGTCCATCTAAATATTCGAGAGATAAAATAATCGCTTGCGAGTTGTTTGGAAATTATTGTAATGTTACAAATTTAGAAATGTAGAATAATTAATTGAATTATTGAGTGTATGATTTGCCTAACCAAACTTTAGGCCAATTTTATACGCCGTAGGTATTAGTTTGCATGTAGCCGGCTTTATTGCATGCTATGGGAGAATCTGATAAAGGCCGGATGCTGAAAGGCATTTAGTGATCGATGTCAAAACCTGGATGTGATGCCAAGTTTGTGTCTTTTTCAGTTCATTGGTTCAAACAGTTTTATTCCAGCATCCTCATCATGCGGAGGTTATTGTATTTTATTGCTAAATTATGCATTTTTACTGTACATAAGTTAATTAAGCACTCGTATTCTTGCTAAACTCTAAGCCCTTAGAGACCAAAGTATTACCGTTGGCTTGAGTGCGTTCTTGTGATTTTGGGGGGTGTTTGGAAGTTGCTGTCCGAGTTTTATTTGACAACTGCTCAAGGATGTACTCAATCAGTTGCCCACATCACGAACAGGTGTGCCCAGAGACCTATCAAGACTAACATGTAACTGGAATTGAGGAGAATAGGCTTTGTGGTTGACTCTGAGGGTCCAGTGCAGTGAAACCAACTTTTATATTGTTTAGCATCATCCAAGTTACATGAAGGAGCAATTCCCATCGTCTACCATTGTCCTAATGTTAAAATGTGATATCATAAACAAAAACTACACACGTATTTTATGAGCTCTCTAAACGTTTTTGTTGTTGCTGTTGTTAAAATCTTTTTCAGCCTCTAGACTTCATACAGTGGATGCGACAGGGGCGTGTGACGCGGTATTCAGGGGTTTCTCTGACTGCCTGCTAAGCCTTGGGGAAAGCATGGTCAACTACCCACAGGCCCTGAACGACAGAGAAAATCTTCAGACCCTCTGCTCGTATGTATAACCCCGTTGGTGACGAGTATGGTTTTTCGTAACCTAAACATTTCTTCTGTTTGAAAAGTATGACTAAAAAGAGCGAGTGGGCGCTGTCGCAACCAGGGACAGGCCCATGGCTATCTTGCCAAGATAGAGGCAGATGGCCCAAGCACGTTTTAGTCTGCGTCACTGTAGGACTCAGACTCTCATCATACCATGACAAATATACCACATTTAGGCCCACAATGCAATTTATTAAACCATCTAATTGTGTGTATAGGCTAATTAGTAAGCGTAGCTGTTTTTACAGAATTTTACTTCTGCCATGCCTATAGATTTAGCAATTCACTACCCATAAAAGAATCTGTGAAAGCACAGTTCACAAATTTGTCTTATCTGTAGTAGCCCGTTTATCCACAGCTGTTTTAGATGTATTAAGAATGAAAATGTAATCAAAGTTAAAGTTATGGCATTTCTTTGTGTGAAACTGGATAGGTCATCTTGCTCTTCCCCAGGAAAGGTCACTGAGATTCTTGTAATACATTGATTCAGTGCAGGTTGCCTACACATGCTTGTGTGTACACAGATCCATTTACACACAAACTGCATTTGCAGGCCATTATCTATTTATTTATTTTCTATTTATTCATTTTTGCAGATATTGGGATGACTTCCACTCTTGTGCCACAACAGCACTTGCTGATTGCCCAGAGGGAGCTTCTGAAGTCTGGGAGCAACTTAAACATCAGTCCAGGAGCTTGAACTTTGAGGGAAGCTTGTTTGAACTCTGTGGTGTGGAAAGCGGGGCATTTAGACATAGCTTGTCTTATGGAGTAACAATAATGCTAACAGCTTTTTCCACACTAGTGATCTGGCTTTTTTTCTAAGGAGGGAGGAAAAAATGAAGCCAAGGACCACCATGAGGCAACTATGCCTAATAGGCAACTACATCACATAGGAAGCAGTACATATAATTATGGAATTATGGCATGCGGCAGGCCATTATCGCAAACAAGTATGCTGTAGTGTGCCAGTTTCTTAAATGCATGATACGATTGGCTGCTTTTGAAGCACTATCTCATGATACGTGATTATAGTCTGCTACAAATGTATTGCACAATGTAGTGTCTTTTTGTTTGCTGTCATTTTTGATGTTGACCAAATTGAGTTGAAACTAAATGCTATAGGAAATTTACAGGAGAAGGTCATACTCAGGAAATATCAGGTCCTACTAACTCACCTAGGGTGAATATGTAAATTAAGGCACACGGTAGACTGGAGTTTACAGAGAAAGTAAAGGAAAAATTTGACAATTCTCAAAAAAATGTTTTCATGTTTATTGCTGTGGTAACAAAGAAAGTCCTATGTGAATTATTTAACCGATTGGTGTCTTTGCTTGGATGTGTTTCATTTTGCACTTTTGATAAGCTTTACATGTCATACATTAATTTATATGTGCATACTTTCTGAATAAATGATAAATGCCATTACTATGAAATATATATGTTTTAAGACCAAGGAAGTATATTGTAAACATATAAAGCTCAAATGAAGATAAATAGAAAATATCAATATATTTCTGAAAATGGAAACTACAGAAGCACTTATTATTTAACAGTGAGTTTATATACTGTATATTTGTATATGTGACAGTGAATTTCTAGGATACATGTGATCATCCCTTTTAGAATAAATTGTCTAAGAGGTTGCACCACTTTTGCAACAAATCCTCCCGCTGATTTTTGCACAAGCCCAGCATAGCCGTATGTGATCTGCATCTAGCGTAAGGCCTAATAGAGTCTGGAAGAGTGTAATTTACTAAACCCCACAGCAAAAGCCATGACATCCTGTCATCTGAAAGAGTTCTGTGTGACTTCAGTTCAGTCTTCAATTTTTTTAAACTAATTTTTAGACATAACTGCTGAGCATTTTAGATTGGATAGGATGATTATTCTAGTCTTACCCATTTATTGTAACATGCATGTGTCACCTCTTGCAGCTTATTAGCCTAACTTTATAGCCTATTTAAACAGGTGAGCTCAGAGTTTGTTCTAATGCCACTCTAATGAATGGGTGCTTTAATGTTTAAAGTATGGCATACATATACCAGGGGATACAATGACACAATTAAGAACAAATAATGGTTTAATGTAAATTAAGCATAAAAATATAATTGTGTTACTACTTAATTACTCTGGTATTGGGTGTGCCCAGAGTATGGCTCGAAACATGGCATTCTCTGCATCCCATAGTAAGCATGCCCCCATAGGCTGCCACATACATTCTAAAAAACAAAATAAAACATAGACAATATTTCTAATTATCTGTCCATGTTAATAAGCATCAATGCACTGTGGTGTATACATAAGCCCACAGCTGTAGTGTAAAGTCTGAAAAATGAGCATAATCACAGAATTAGGTGTTTCACTGACAGGAAGAGCTCTTGTGTGACATGTAACTAAGAGTCATCCCAAGAATATAAGACAAGTTGTTGTCATTTACAAGTCAAGTGATTATGCATTGAGTGACTTTGAGCAGGTGTTGCACAAATGAGATATCTCAAGCTATGGTTAATTCTGAAAGATGACATTGTTTTTCTTTGCATATTTTAATATCAATGTCCATGTTCCTCACTTGTGTGGAAAAGTACATGGTTTCCATGACAACCACTCGTTCTGTTACTCCAGTGATGTATGATGGAACAGACAGCGTGCATTATTTCATGTAAAATTTACAATCCGGTCTCAGGGACAGGGGGAGTATGAGGATCAAGGCAGTGTCACAGGCATCGTTGCTGAATTACAGCATTCAATACTTTCAATTTCATTATTGGAGCTCTTTGTGGATACAAGATCTGACTGGTATTGAGCTGTCTCGGCTGCTGTTGAAATGACTGTATGTTCAGAGTATTGGTAAGCACAGTTAGCACAGTGTATATCTCTATGGTAAGGAGCTTAGTGAATCATATCAGGGGCTGTCTGTTGCGGAGTTTGGCCATATAGGGATGTTGTGCTGCACAGGGTTTTGCCATATTCTGCATAAGGCTGATGAGCCCATAATTTCATCTTGCAAAAAAATCAATAGAGCCATCTGGAGTCAGATTTCCATCTTATCCGGTGCTGATAGACCGCCTGAGAGCATAAAAGCACCACAATGCTTTCGGTCCTTTGTTCCCTGACAATTCCCAGCTATTTTCTTTGTCAACAAATCACTAGTTAACAACCTACTTATATCAAGTGATTGGGCCTATGTAAGCGGTATTAAAAAGACGAAACAAAGAGTGTATGTGCTATACTTTATTTAATATTGACAAAAACTGTGGGTAGAGCAACACCATTTACAAACGCACAAGGTTATGATTAGAATTTTCCTCTGTAGCCAGTACAATTCCCGACCATGGTCATGCCCTTGAGAAGAAGTCAGGATGTTTTATGCAGCCCTCTGCAGCAGCATCAGTCCCACCTTAGTTATATAAATAACAGCAGCCATTAATAAAAACACATCTCCAACTTAATTGGGAAGGAAAGCCATGCTGGAGTATTAATGGCATGGGAATTACAGCTGTTCCCTCCTGTAGATTACCACACGTGTGTACACACACATACACACACATACAGGCTCTGGCTTGGTTGGCTGCAGCAGTTGTGCGGTTTCTGAGCTCCCTGCCCCTGGCACTGGGAGCACATCTGTCCTTCTGGAGGTGTAAAGATGTAGGGCAAAGTGCTGAAATAAGTTAAGGTGGTATTTCACAGTACACTCTCTCACTGTGCAGACGTGATGAAGCTGTGTTTTAATTAGAATATGTTACTTGGAAAGCAAAATGGAGGTTTCAAGTTTGTGTGCATGTCTGTCAGTTGAGCTGTACAAACAAATGCACGTAAATATAAGATTGCACACACTCTTGTTTGCTAAATAATAATAGCAATAGCCTTATGCCTATGCAAACATACGGATTGGAGCAATTGGTTATGTAGTCTTTGAACTCTGACTTTCTGACAGGTTTTCCATAGCAGTATTTCGGTATTTATGTTACAAGGTCAGCTGAGATTCATATCTTGTATGTCAGGGTAGCCAATGTATTATAGCAATACAAACAAAGTTGAAAAATACCATTTAATACTGTTTGTATGTGGGTTGTAGATAACCTTCTGTGAAGAAGTCCTCTACCAAGAGAACACCAAAAGACCTTGATGTCCACAGATTAAAATTTTTATGTAACAAAAGAAAAGAAAAAAATCTCCCCTGCAGTGTGTAAGGCTGTTGAAATATTGAAAACACTGTCACAGTGGACAGCGGATGTCTCCGTCTGAGGTGGGGCAGCCAGCTCAGACACTGAGCACCTGCCATCTGTTTGGGAGGAACCCCCATGGAACAAGAGGCACTCCCTCAGAAGGAGAGAGGAGATATCACATCACCAGAACTGCACAGTGCCTGACAGTATAGTCCTGACACACAAAAAGTCATTTTAAAACAACACTTGGTAAGATTGTATTGTGCTTTTCTGGTTGTTTTTGTTAAAATATAACATAACATAACATAACATAACATAACATAACATAACATAACATAACATAACATAACATAACATAACATAATGTAATATAATATAATATAATATAATATAATATAATATAATATAATATAATATAATATAATATAATATAATATAATATAATATAATATATACACCATGTGTTGTAATCTGCTGTAAGGAGTGTACATAACAATCCAAATCACCCATAACCAATACATATAGTTACCAGCAAAAACAATGCATTGAGGGAAAATGAAAAATGCACAGCTGTGTGGAGCTGAGGGAGAAGAAGGCGGCTGAATGACACGAGGACAGAAGACAATGATAGGGTCAGAGACTATGATGGATGAGGAGAATCCTAACCTCGCCGCACTCGCAGGAAGCTAAATATCATTTCTTTCATACATGCCAAAAACACACAGATGACTATGGATACAGGAGGTGACACTGACCTTCTATTTCAGGCTAGCAGTGGCATGTGCATGCTTTGCACAACTGGCAATCATACAGACTTCTTTTTCTGGCAGAATTGTTCATGCTTAAAAAAGGGCAAGATTGCTTAATGGTTGTGCTGACCAGGAAGGGTCACAGGAGTTAAGAAAGACCACAGGATTAATACATCAATCAGATACATTCATAAAAACAAATTTATTTTTACATGCAAACTGACTATTGATTTGCTGATTGGTAAGTATGGGTTTTGGCAAAGTCATCTCTGAAAAAACAGCTTTATGTGCACTCTGGAAATAACCACAATATATCAAGGTGCACCAGCTGTAAACTATTAGACGAACATACAGTAGGGAAAAAAATGAGGCCTGGTTGGACCCATAAAGTATCTAAAGATTCAAGTCTTCCATTTCAGTAGTGTTTCCATCTCCATCTCCGTTCTCTTCTAAATCTTCTTCCTCCAGCACTTTTCGTGCCCGTGGTTCTCTCTGCTAATGAATTATACATTCGATACTCTGTGTAAGAAGGCTTAAGAGTGGTCACTTAGAGAGCCCTGAGGACATAAAAGAAGTGGATTGGCATATGAATAATACACAGCTATCAGTACTGTCAGACAGAGAGAGAGAGAGAGAGAGAGATGGAGAGAGAGATAGAGAGAGAGAAAGACAGACAGACAGACAGACAGACAGATAGCAAGAGCAAGAGAGGATAAGATAGGGAAGGAAAGACAAAGATATGGATCAGTCAACTTGACTGAAACAAGAGGATAATTACGCATTCTTAGGTTTTGGTCTAAAAACTGCAAAAGTCACCAACACTCCACTTGGGTCTTAAGTGGGCTAGCATGCTAGCTGGAATATTTTGGAGATACTTAACAAGGTTATTATAAAGCTTTTCTTCATCACAATGTGCTCCAACTCATACTAAAGAAGTACATGATGCATAACCTGGCTAGTCAGTCGGGAATGATACATTGGTGTTTTGGTGTTTCATGTGACCACATTTTATCAAAATGGATTTCAGGGTGATGCTGAAAGCAGACAGAAATAGATACCTCAACCAGTTAGAGGTTGTTGCATATTGTTGCTTTGAGAAATTAAATCAAATTGGGGACCTATAAGATGCTGCTTGGATGTGGATCTTTTTAAAACTCAGTTTCCTAAAGACACAGAAAGGAAAACTGAATAATTCACACCATTTTAACATAAAGAACAAAATAGTTTTCAATGAGGTGGTTGTGAAAAACCAAACAAACCTAATGTAGCTGGTATAGAATGACGAGGGGATGAAATAGTGTTTGTTTTTGAACACTGTGTATAAGATCCTAGAAAAATACATAAATTTTAGTGTCACCGATTTAATGGGCACAAGACATGTTATCCCTGGAGTCCTCCGAGAGGTATCCCAGCAGCAGAAAGCAAAAGGGCCTCCGGTTTGCCCTGGTCATTGTCTTAAACAGAGTAAACATTAGGATTTTCTCTAGTGAGGGAGCGGGACCTGGTCACAGCTCATTACTTACCCCCTGCTCAGCCCTGGCAGCATGGAGAGGAAGAAGGGAAGGAGAGGGGGCGGGCACGGGAGCGTGGGTGGAGTGGACGGGAGGGGGGATGGAGGGGAGGGGATAGGATGAGGATGGGGAGGTGGAGGGTGTGATTGTGGAGTGGTGCCGACCCTGAGCTCACGCTGCCAATCTGCGCATCCTAAAATACCACAATCTGTCTTTGCCTTCGACGGCCAGCCTCCATCCGTGTGAAACCACGGCGTTTTGTTAGCAGCAAAACACACTGCGGCTTAGTGACGTACAAGCTGATGGGGCATTGCTCACATGCAGTACACTGCTGTGGAATGGTTTGCCTGCATTTCCCAAATTATTTTTGTTTATATTTAGGTTAACATAAAAAAACTGTCGGATGTATCTATCTGCTAAATTATCCTTATTTCTTTACATTCAGGAATTACATTTCTTACCCAAAAATAATCAATCTGTGACAATAACTAGTGTTACTAGTGTTACAAACTAGAGTTTATGGTTTTGCATTTGCTTTACCCTTCTATGCATGCATATTAGTTGATTTCCTTTTGCTGAAATGAGGCTGGAAAGGGCTGCTAAGGAGCACCAGACAAAACAAATATTTATCCTGAGCTTAACAGGCACTGGAGCATGTGGCGATGGGGGGTGGGAGGGTGGAGCCAGTGAAGGGACCAAAAGGGGCTGAGCTGGTGGTTCTGTTCACATCCCTTCAGCACCACCAGCATGTCTGTCCCCGGGCAAGAACACTGGGCCCACTGCCAGGATGACAAACAGAGTGTGGGCCATCCCCTACCTGCATCTGTGACCAGCAGAGAAAATAAAAGGCCAGTACAGAGCGTCATGAGCAAACAGGAGGCGAAGGGTTTTTAAACTAAAAATAGAGGCTCAGAGACAGAGATAGAGATAATGACCAACAGAAACTATACTGCATTTACAAACAGGTGTTGCCTCAAAGCTTTGAGAAGGCCTAAAAGAAGACTTTAAATGCTCTTTTCAACATTCATAATATTGTATTATTCATTAGAATTTAGCATTATTAACTGTTAAATACTTTCCGGTGCGTTAAGATATGTAAACACATTTTTGTAAATCAAAACACGTAGCCTTTCCCACTCTATTCTGGCTTGGTCTGAAACATGTGGTCATTGGTCAGCTCTCAGTGTGTTCTTAATAGTCAAGACAGCAGTACTGTCATTCTGCTATAAGCCTGGAAGTGAGAGTATAGATCGACTAGATTGAAAACATCCATGCTTACTCATTTTTAAAAAATGTTAGTGTTGTTGCTTTCACTGTATAGATCAGAGACTGATACAGTCATTGGTATAAATGTTCACTGACCACCATGGTCTGTCTTTCCACTGATAAGTTGATTACACTCAGTTATATCTGACTACCAAGCCTTCATCACAGCTCTCTGTCACCTGCCTTTGTAAAAGTACACTCTGGATGCCATCCAACTTCCTTAAGCTTCATACCAATAACACAGAGGGCATAGTGGTGAACCCCAAGGCATTGCATCACAGGTTCGGTGACCTAATACTGGACATTAATAGCAGCTCCTGAACAACAACTCTGACAATCCACAATTTCGGTGTGATCTTTGACTGCAACATTTTCTTCTGCCACACATCATGACACATGCGATTTTCCACCTGAGGATCATTACCAAACTATACGGCTGTTCCTCACTGACTCTGTGGCTGAGACTCTCATGCATGTATTCGTCAACTTCATCTGATGGAGAGTGCAGAGTGTGTGCTACTACAGAGTGTCTGACAAACCCCTAGACAAGCTCTAATATAAGCAGAATTCTGCTGCCAAGGTTCCCACACATACCAAGTAATGGAAGCACATCACCACTACCCTTATTCATGTAAACATATGCCGTCATGACTCTTTGAATAAAATGATGGTCTGATCCTCCAGGCCATACCAATTCCATTCCATATACCAGACTAAACTTCAGTGCTGCTGCTTCTAAAATTATTTCTCTCTGGAATTCTCTCTCTTCTAAAATTAGTGATTCACTTTAAATAATTATATCCATACTTATATTTATTCAGAATGACATTTAGATATATGCATGTGTGTGTGTGTGTGTGTGTGTGTTAAGCATCCTGCGATAGCTTACACATTTCTATGCAAGGGAGGAAGGCAGCTTCTGTGGAATAGTTGCTCCATATGGTGTGCATTCATGTAAGGTTTTTGTTCGTTCTTATATGCTACTGTTTGCTACTTCATTTATATATGCTACTGTCTACATGCACAAACATAGTAAAGTCATGGGAAGCCCCAGAAAATCATTCAAAGTTTCCTTGAAAACACACTGTAGCAGGCAGCACAGCCTGGCTGTGTCCTGCTGTGCTGTTCACCCCTCACCCCCCCACCACCTCCACCTCCATCCTCTGTGCCCCTGGGTACAAAAGTATGATGCCGCAGGGTTATTAAGACTAGGTCCCATATGTTTCAAAAGAATGCTGGGGAACACCCAAGGGAGTCCTGCTGTCAGCCACTTTCAGATCTGGGCCAAAAGCACAACACACAACACCCCTTAATGAGTGGCAGTGGCAATGGTTTCAGTGTGCTCTCTCCCTCTGTCTGCCCCCCAATGCACTGAAACAACAACTTTTTATTAAACCTATCCATAAACATAATATTGCATCATATGATATATCTAATAATTATTAATTATACCTTTGTTTGCTTTTCATACCCTAATTGAAATGCCTAACTTGTCACATAATCCACCCCCAGTTTTGGTTGACAGACTCTGTTAATAACCCTCAGAGGACAATTAGCCCCTAATTGCCAACATGCTTTAAATTAGTAACTATGGATTAATGATGGTTGTTGAAGCACATTGTTAGGCTATGGATAATGACACATTGGCACTGAAGCATCCATGACACCAGAGATTTGCATGAAGTGCATGTGATTGTCTCCAGTGTTAAGGACTATCTGTTACTAAAACCTGAGATGGTTAAAAAACATGCAGTATACATAGTCTTTAAAGATAATAATGAAATTATTGTTAGGAGGAAGCTCAATCTAACTCCATTTTTCTGGTCAAACCTTTCATAGGCCTACATTTGAACTTTGACTGGTGTTAGCTATGCACAATCAGCCTTTATGCAATATTACTTCAATAATGGTTTTTGTCACTACAAAATTGCTGAAACTGAATAAAATGATCACTTTGAGAGATAGATATAGGCTATCTTCACATTTTAGCCTACCATTTAGCCTATCATTTTTCATGTTTTTTTTTTTTTCTTCACTTAAAATTTTGTGATGCAGCACAATTATATGTGTTTCTTTCTACAACATAAACCCACCACAATCTGTCTAAACCCACATGGAACAACAAAATAAAGATGATCCGATTGTGTGTAGGCTATACATAAAAACACTGCAACTCCTAAGGTCCTGCAGAATACTCCCCTCTGGTGACAGAAAAAGAGACGTGTAAAAGATGCTGCTTGACAAGACATACTGTGTACCGTTCAGTGGCATGAGCGATACCAATTCAATTTTACAAAATTAACATTAAGATAAACATCACCGAAAGGTTTTTTTCTTCCAAGACAAATAAATAAGTTAATTCGACACAACATTTTTATTTTCTGTTCACATAGAAAATGAATCACCCAAAATTAGGCTACCTGTCACATAAAGCCAACTACATAATAAATCACTAACATATGTAGGCTATATCTCAGTTTGTAACACCCATGTAAGGCATGTGGTCGTCAGACAGTTTTGGGAATTAAAATTAAATTCTTGTCACAGATTGGCTTTAACAGCATGACTGAGTGCAGACTCCAATGTGTTTGCAAAGGATGCTTATAAGGTGACTTTGAAAGCAGCAGGCATTAACAGATATGCTACAGGAAGGAAATGTCACACAACCACTCTTACACCACTAATGGGTAGGACGATAAAAACGCATGTGGTTTCCCTTTTGCGGATAGGCCATTTCAAAAGGTTATGAAGGGATGATACAAGAAATAGCCTATGTATTTAGGTGTAGCAAACAGGGATTTAGTTGGCTCAACCTTAATGGCATCTTTCGTTGTTTTATTCAACTGATTATTGACATCAAAAAGGGGAAAGTCCTGTTTCCTTTCCTTTCAAAACGCCTCAGCATCTTCAGTCTCTCTCTCTCTCTTTCTTCTCTCTTTTGCCCATAGGCCTGGTCTACGTTCCTCCTCTGTTTAATATTAATAAAGTGAATTTAAAACTTCATCTATTCAGAGGTTTAGGATTATCTGAAATATTTAATAGCAAATAAATAGCTACTGGAGTATAACCTATTTCCAAGTTCATCGAACGGCTACATCAAAATTGGAGGTTGTCAAACAACTGACAAAACTTACAAGACTCATACAGGCAATATTTTGACTTCCTAAGTCATGTCATACGGGGTCCTTCATACTGTTGTAAACATGGCATCCTCCAGTAGGGCACAAGTTCTCTCCCTCTATAGGATGTTATTGAGGGAGAGTACAAAATTCCCCTCTTACAACTACAGGTAAGATGTTAATTACCAATATAGTTACATGTTTAAAACCACTCGGTTTCTGTGATCCATGGCTACTTTTTTTGCGGTATCTGTTTCTGCAACTTGCTAGCTGGCTAGCAAATCGGGCTAACTAGTCGGCGAGTTCGCGTGAGAGGTTCGCAGTGTAGCCTTAACGTTAAATTGCTAACATTAATGTATTCCTTAATCTTGAATTAAGACGACCAATGTCTTTGTTACAAATATAGCAGACGTATAGTGTATTCAGAACATGTGGCCCATCATAAATGCTATAAACCATTATAAATAGTGATTCCAAATCTGTCCTAGCACCCTAGAGTAGCTTGCAGTACTTTTGTATTTTGTTAAAAGGTTAACATCTTGAGTTCTGTGGTAGTAAGTATCTTATTTACTCGTAATTCTGAAATCGGCTACAACATTCCGAACCACTGCATGGCATTTGAGCTGCCAACGTTGTTAGATTGGAGTCACAAAATTGCCGCCTCATGGGTTCGACTCAAAAGTTACACAGCATGCCTCTTTTGCAGTAACACACGACTTTTACCCTCAGACCTAGGCGTCTGGGTTTTGCTCCATAACGTAAATACGTCGGGGAGTCTGACACTCCCTGTACAGTATGAAATAAAAGACAGTGTTTTGCTCTGCCTTTCTGTCGTCATCTGGATTTAGACAACAGTTCTGTTCTTAGGCTGCCAACTTGCATGTCAACCTCGTGCTAAATTGTTGATGTGTATTATTTGTGTTTTTTTCCAGCACCTAATTAAACTATCCTTTTAACACTCAGGACATATGCACTACGCAGAGTAAAGGATGGCTTTAGAGAGAATATTGCTGTGGACAACCCCAAAACACTGGATGTGTTGTTAAACCAGGCCAGGGAGAGCCTTGCAGTCATTAAGCGGCAGGTAAGGTTTTTTTTTTCTTTTTTAACTAATCATTCGTTGTAATTTTGCTATTGATGCTATAGGTTTTCTGTAATAATGGGGGAATTATGTACTTCCTTTTTCAAATTAGTCAGGTCATTTGTGAATACCAATACTGAACAGATGTTTACAACTCATGGTGTGCCAGATACATTAATTCATGCTTGAGTGTTTAGCCTGGTGACGGTAGCATAAACAGCAGATTATGCTACTCATTATTAAGTAGATAAGGATTTTGAGTTTGCTTTTAAGCATCACTGTTCCAGCTTCCTGATTACAGAAAATGAAGTACACCTTTTATTAACGTAGGTAACTTCTATGATTAGTGATGACATAATCTGTTAATCAGCATAATTTTGATTTAGAGTTCAATTTTGTCTTGTAGGCCCGTATCTCACATTTACACAGGCAGGCTATTGCATGCTAATGGAGGAAGACAGCGCCTTATTGTTAGTAACAGTATTAACAATGTAGATCAGGATTTAAAAATCTCAAAAAAATTAAGATAAGTCAGTCAATAAATGTTGCTTCATTGCAAGTGTATGATAAATGTGTGTTGACATGTAACAGTAGTATTGTTTGCAGTTGTTATTTTTAAATCAGGTAAAACAGTCTGTTAAAATGAGGGATTGTTGTCCATCCATGGACTAAAAGCAGTGATACTGCTTTGGCCATCATGTTTTGTAATTGCTCAGATATTTAAACACAGTAGCCGAGAATGCACAGTTTGATAGTACATTATAATCCAAAATAAGTGATCTGGAAACACACCATCGTCTTGGGCTTATTGATTCAGAATGTAGTAGCACTATCTGATGCAACATTATAGTGGGTCTTAGTATCTTAAATATTTTGGTCTAAGCTGTAACCAACGATGCTGTCAGTGACATTGGAGTGTAATACTTTTGTTTATGTTCACATTTCTTAGCAGATGCCTTTGTCCAGGACAACTAATTTTAGACTTGTGCCAAATAGTGAACAAAATATGCAAAAGAGGTAGTTCATCTCAACCCTCTGTGCTCTCTGGGATAAAAAAAGAAACACAATAATGTATGGAACAAAAAGCTAGGGAATCATGAGGATGTAATAGCTTTTTCTGTGTTGTGTGTTTACAAAATGCTTAAAATGGTTAATAACTCCTTTCAGGTAGGACAGCTGCAGTCCATTGAATTACAACCTATGCAATGATGGCCTGCGTTGACTAAGTTGTAGTATTTGAGTTCATTTTGTTGTGGTGTTATTGTGAGGGGAACAAAACACACTGATCTGGAGTTTGGTTGCACTTCTGCCATCTGTATAAGGAAACGGCTCACGCCAGTGATGCCCTTTCTGGCTGTTAACTCTGCAGTAAAGAGGTCTGTTGTGGTTAGATATATTATCATGCTGCAGTTTTACAGACACTCTCTAGACTCCTCCAGCATTCTTGGGTGCATTTTTCAATGTTAGCATAGTCCTGCTTAGGTACTGTGTATTCTCCAGATCTAGTATCTGGTTTCTAAGGTTACCAGTTGTAATGACTCCCGCTTTCACACACACAAGATTAATGGCGCTCACCCTCTTTACAAGGCTAACTGTTCCCATGCACTATTTCCTCCTTCCCCTAATTAGACTAAACTTCATTTGATGCACAATGTGTGTTATATCCCCGTTTTATTTGTGTTACACATTAATAGGCTAATCAGTGATGAAGCCTCATGGCTTTAAGCTGATTACACATGCGTTGGTTTCATTATCACAACATTTAGTTTTAGTTCAGTGCATAGGTTTGCTGTATTTTCCATCCTGCTTTAATGTATAGACGTTTAGTTTTATTTGCCTTTAATAATGCTTTTCAGTTCTGTTGTTATACATATTTTGCATTTAATTTGTGTTTAACTTATGGCAAATGCTCTCTGATTAGTGACTTCATGACAACATTGGTTTGATTGAAGCATAATGGCTAATGCCTGTTGATGGCCTTGAAACTGCACCGCTCCTTTTCAGTTTTTTTCTACCTAACAGTTTTATTTTTTGTTTAATTCATAAACCAACTTTGGTTTAATCGGTATAATTTTACTGAAGAAGTGTACTGCATCTGTCTCATAGAACAACTTGAGTTATTTACATGTATGATTTACATAATGCAGAGGTTGACTTCAAAAACCCTAACTGCTTGCTAAAAGTCTTACATGTCATCTTTTGTAGACATAGGGATGTTTTGTAGAAGTTGTAAAGGTTCTAAAAATGCAAACCTCTCCAAACAATAGGCATCTGCAGTCCTCCAACAAAACTACACTTTGCTTTTGAGTCCACCTAGTGGAAGCAGTTGGTATTGCAGTAACACTTTCTTGACAGTGTAGATCTTTGGACCATGTATAGACTGCAAACACTACTATCATTTTTTTTATTTGTAAACTTGCTACAGTTTAAAATTGGCATCAAAAAGCAAAAAAAAAAAAAAAAAAAAACATACGTTTGTTAAGCTGTGAGTGAGGGAACTACCCAATAAGTACCAAAGTCACACCTAGCCGCACTGACTACAGTATAGTTAAAGTTTCACAGACTCAGTGTGTATTGCAGTGTGTATTTCAAATCCTTAATTTTATTTACTCTCTTGACACATTTTATGTACATTGTTTTAAATTGAGCAAATGATCAAAACACTGGAATTAGTCTCGTTCATCTGTCATGACCTTTCCCCTTGTTTCAGATGTGGGCATATGCAATACTTATGTGTCACTCTCACTTCTGCATCATGAGAAAAACAAACATTTTCCTGACCAATGCAAACACACGCTCTTGTACTTTCAGGTGGCCATTGGACAGTACTACGCAACCCAGAAGACAGTTGTGGAGGGCCAAAGGAACAGGAATGTTTGACAGCTGAGCTAATGGTATTAACTGGGACCAGCAGCACAGAAGGTTCAATGTATAGGCGTCCACCACTTATGTACGCTGGAAGTTACACAATCTTCAGCACATATAGCAAAGTGTACATTTAAATGTATTATAGTCATATTTTGTTCATGTCAAGATTATGTTCTGCAACATCTGTATTAAAGATATAGTGCTAAATACTTCTTACAGTATTTTCTCTCTTTTACCCTCTTTCAGGTTCAGGCAATAGTCTTTCAGGTCAATACACAAATACCCAAAGTAGCCTACATGACAAAAGTAAGGCATGAAGGTGTTCTAGCTCTATTGCATTGCCTCTTTGAAATTATGAATGCTTTAGGTTTAGTGTTAACAATGCCATTGGTCTTTATTTGCCGTTCACATTAAAATACGGCATGTTTTTAAAACGGTACCACATTCTGTTAGTGAAATCCTATGTGTTATCCCATCTGAGAATGTAGTTTCGGCCCTCGTTGTTGTCCCAGAAGTCCCCATCATCGGTAAGATAGTACACAGCAAATTGCACAGAGAAGTCTGGGTTCATATACGGAGGTACGTAGAGGGTAAACACAAACTGATTCCAAAGTTCTTGGTGTGCTTTGCCAGATTCAAGCACAGCCTTTGTGTCCACAAACGTCATCCAGTTATTAAAGGTATGCCTCACCCCGACTTCTTTCCTCGATGAATTGGTATCAATCACCCGAATAACACCTTTAACGTCAAAATGAGTGATTGACACTTTCTCCAAAGCAACTCGAAATTGCTGAAGGCGTTCATCGAAGTTGTCTGATTCGACGGGCATTGTAAAACGTGGGCTCAAACGATACAATTTTAAAGACGATGAAAATGTCTCACACAGATCGCCAACATTGTCTTGTGGCTCATTTAGAGGGTAGCTCCTCAATCTGCTGAAGACTTTGGATGGGACATGTGGATCCTCAGTTACATTGAAGTGCTTTACATTCGCCAAGTCTAGTCCAAACGTGTCTGCAAACTGTACTTTCTTTGCGCAGCTCTCGAGCAGGCATGCCTGTTCGGCGGATACAGGCAAGGACTTGGCTCTGCGTCGGTCTTTAAGATTACTTTTCTGTGTATCTATGGAACACCTGTTGTCATCATCTGGTTCCAGGTGTGATGAAGCCTTGTCCTCCTGTCTTCGCAGTGACGTTGAGAAATCCTGAAAAGCAGCAGCCAGTTCAGGAGAAACGATCGAGTTAGGCGAACCAGTTTCCATGACTGATGGATGGAGGCGATTAGCAGTCCCCAAAATCACACGCACAACCAAAAGGGGGCCTTTTAAATGTAGTTATTATGTACACAGGCTGCGCATGTGAAAGCTCACGTCACCTTCAGAGTTGCGTCATTTCTACGCAAGAAAGAATAAACAATAATATTGGCAACAATCATAGGCAAAGTCAGCAGGGCTTAGCATGGTTTAAGGGGAAAATGGATTAAATGAAGCTAATTAGGCTACAATTGATTACAATGTAATGGACTAATTAATATGAAAATTAAAGAAATTCCAAAATAGTGTTAGTCTGTCTAAGCATTGCCATTTGGGAAGAAAGAAAAAAACATGTACAAACTAACGTAAGTTATGTTTCCATCTAGGGAAAAGGCATGTATGGAATAGGCCATTTATTATGTTATTTAAAGACAAAATGCATTCAATATTACGTCATCGAAAGAACAAACAGTGAATGTGCGATTGTGTGATGACCCTTGATTTGCTTGCGTCAAAGACATTCAGCCTGAGCTCATGTTGTTTGTCAAGTTCTGTCGTTATAGAACCGCGGTACCTCAGATTTTGCGAGTCTTCAGAATTAAAGTAGATGGTGGAAGCCGTTTTGTGTAGGCATAATAATCATGCATATTGCACTAGTCAGGTCCATTAATCCAAAAATAAAAATTTCGGTTGGCAATATCTTGATCAGAGAAAATATGAAACGCACCAAATTTGTTATATGCTATGCTATTACAACCTCTGGACGGGCGTGCAGTTTCAGGATATTTGGTTCATAGGGGATGCTGTAAGGGCACAGCCTATCCTGTCTGATGTGGGTCTGTAATGCTTTTATTTCATCCTTGAAGAGCCCCTGCAGTTCATGCGTCAATACCTTGTCATTCCCACCTTCTACGTTTTCCAACCAACGACGCGAAGTCACATAAAATACATGTTTACGAAAGCTTTTCTAAACATGGTCCAAAATGAATAATTGGAAAATATGAGGCAGCGCTTTTATTAAAGGGACTAGTGCCCCCTACTGACGAAATTTCACACAAGTTGGTGTGGCTGTAAAGACTGTTGTGTAGAATGTGGACAGTAGGGACACAAAACATTGCCTGTGGACAGGAGGTGTAGTGGGTAAACTATGAATTTGGTGATCACAGTGAGGTTGGTGCGCTGTATGACATTGGATGTTTCAAAAAGATATTCAAAATATGTTTGTATATGATTGTAAATGGCCCTAAGTGCAAAGATTGTGATGTAGTGTGATTTTGGAATGTTAAAAGTTGTATTTGGTGCATAAACCATATTATGAAGTAAATGCACTCTATTAATGGGTGGCTATATTGTCCTTAGAGGTGGATAAAATTCTTTCTGAAATTTGAGAAGTGGATGAACTCTGTTTAGTTGCGTTTACCCTCCACTACAACCCTGCCTGTGGAGTAGTTATGACATGTGCCTTAAATAATGACTGAGATGTGCATGGCGAAATGCAAATATGTTTCACAGCATTGTCTGCTGTAATGATCCTACATGTTTGATGCAGGTGTTAGGCTACCCTCTTGGTGCAACATATCTAAAAATGGAAAATGTGACGATAATTAGATTTTTTTGCATTTTGGTTTTAACATCAACATTTGATCTTTCATGAGACTTCATGTTGTTAGTTGTAAAATGTGAAATGACCAGATAGAGGGAAAAATGTATGCAGATTCAGTTTCTCACACTGAAAAAATGGTGCGAGCTTGAAACTTTGTAAGGTGATGAAAAAAGTGTAACAAAAACTGCAGTGTGCTTGCTTTATTTTTCTAAGTTTTTACTTCATTTCTGAGAAAGTTTAAGCACCCAGTCACAGAAACACAGGATGTTGAGCACACCTCCTTGTTTTTTTTCAGATAGAGCTTTTACCAATATCTTGGGCAAAGAGCCCTGGACTTGGTTAACTTCACCTTTAGATTTTAAAAATGGTGGTGGTGATGGAGGTGCTTTTAAGATGTGGTTGCATTTATGTTCCATCAACATAAAACCTCAAGCATTTTGTTTGAGGGATACAGAGCTCATTGCAATGCTTCTTTGTACAATAATTTTAGAGCAGTGGGAAGCGCAGTTATATGGGTGTGACCTTAGTGCAGGACCTCTCAAAAAATGTGTGACAATTTTTTTGTGTAAACCATAGATTCAGTATAGGCTGTTAAACAAGCACCTTGTAGTACACTTCTTTTCATACAGAGTGTCTGGCTGTGCCTCCATTTACATGGTTGATTCCGGTAGAATCTTCACCAGACCAATAACCAAACAGAGGGAGTGTTCACAAGCGATGACGTTGACTTTGTGTGCTACATTTGGAATTGTAGTGCATAGGCAGGCTTATAACAAGTCTAATTGCATACATTATGACCAGACAATTGGGTAAAGGCAGATCCAATTGTTTTAAACCGAGTCTACACCACCAGGAATGTCCAAATGTCTCTCAAAGCAGGACAGACAGACCCTCGAAAAGAAATGTACAAGAAATGTACAATTTTGTAGGCCTACACCAAATGTACTTTTGTGAAACGACAGCACCCCCTGGACAGTTTTGCTGTGCTTTGTCAGTGATTTGACCAAATAAATTACACTTAATCACCTCCTCTACCTAAGATATTGGCAGAAGCTCTATTTTTAAATTTGGTGGTACTAACTGTAGTCACAGACATTGGTTTTTGAAAGTATTTCTGAGCATGCAGTGATATTTTTTGGTTTTACTAAAAATGTACTAAAGTGAGTTAAATTAACTGCAAGATATGCTACTGTTTTATGAGGGAACTAAATTATATCTGACAGTAGATCAGATAGGTGAAGCTCATTCATTAGCTCTTCCTGCTCCTCCTCGCCACTGCTGCCTTGTGCCATCCTGGGAGCTGCCATTAGCAGCTGGGCACTGGGGAGCCAGCATCAAGTATCTTTAAGTTCTGAATGTATTCATGCTCTTGCAGCAGGGTGTCAAACTCAAATACACAGTGGGCCAAAATTTAAAATTTGAACAAGGTCACGGGCCAACACTGATATTTATTGAAAATAAACTTCCTCCTGATATAATTAACCTTTTTATATAGACCCAAAATCTTTTGTTCAAATATGGAACAATCAAAGCTTAATACTATAACTTACTATTGCACACATAAATTAAAAACACATCACTGGCATTCATTTCTTAAATAACATTTAAATGCAAGGCAAACAGGTCTGTCTTTTGCATAGGTAAACCGATATTCTGTCTCCCACCTGTCCAGAAAGCTCCTGTTTTCTGCCAATGTTCAAGGCGTCTGCCCCTTATTTCTCCCTTTTCCTCTGGCTGACCAAAGTGTGTTTTTTTAACCCAGTTCTGTCTCACTTTAACCATTTGACGTATCACCTGTGTTAAACACATTTCTGAGATTAAAACCAGCACGCTTGCAGTCACCAGTGTATCATCAGAATAGGCCTATCTGAAGTGATGAGAGGAAGTTTAACAACCACTGAGATTAAGTTAACCCTCTCAGGTTTTGTCGTTGCAGATCTAGTTAACTTTAAATTTAGAGTTTATCTCAGTGGTTGTTAAACATCCTTTCAGAAATAATCCCCTGATGTCAGAGCTGTTAATGCCGGGATCAGAAAGTAAAAACCCCGTCACGTTTTCCTTCTAACACAGGTGACTTTACTGAGTAGCTGATCTACCTCTCTTCAATGCTCACTACGATCACCTGATTCAGAGCTGTTTGGATCAAATTTGCGGCAGGGTTTTTACTTTCTGAACCCGGGACTGACACCTGCCTGATGTAGGCTTTTTACATGTTTTCTACAGCCAAAACAGTCGCGCCGTTGCTTCGTGCATGTGTTTACGTTTGCCTAGGAAGTGACGTCGACGTGAAGAAACTGATTCTGAGCTTGTCATTGGTTGGCGCATATCTATTTGGGTGGGTTGTTCAAAATAAACGGAAGACATTAGGTTGCAATGGTTCTCACAAGCGTGAGTAGGATTTTTTCTGCATGTTTCAGTTGAAAGTTAAGCATTTCGTTAACCTTTATTAGACTAATCGAAAGCACATAATAGTCGCAACCATGTCAGCCGAACTGGAAAGGTGCTCCAGAAATTTGCTTATATGTGAGAAGTCCAACTTCAATGACGAGAAGGCTCGTTATAATACCCACGTGTCGAAACACTTTTTCAATTACAAGGTAAGTACCACCACCTCAAACTATTTGTAGATATATCTAAGTTGGGCAGATGTGACGCCGGATGTATATGCATTAGAAGCGAACATGCTACAGTAATCCTACAATAAAGGAGGGCTCAAAGTTATAGACCATGACAGCTGAATGTTAACCGTTTTTCGCAGTTATCCATCGTCATTCCGGAGTGTGCCTCCTTACCAGCATGCATCGCAGGAGTAATAAAAACGTTTAGCTCCTATTATCGTGTTCGTGACTTGCCAGTATATAAACTTCTTGAGGAAGACATTCTTCAGAAAGTCGTGAAAAAAGGTAACCTATAATCTAATCCTGGTAACATAATGTTGACTCAATAGTTCAATTGGCTACCATTGGACGTATCTTGCATGTTTTGAAATATACCTGTTGTGTTGACTTTGTGTGAATGCTCTTTTATTGTCTCAGGACATTTTTACGCACTTTCCTATAATACCAGAATTGATGAGGACAACACCATAGCATTTCTCCCAAGTGGTAAGAGTTTTTTTTAGAAGTGACGCTAGCATAATTCAAGCATGATCAATATTGCCCCACAAACATAACTTCACCCTAACTATTTTTGTGTCAAAGGGCAACTGATAATGTCCGTCAATAAGGACACCTATGAGCAGCTGGGTTTAGAGGGTAAACCGTCACAGTACACCCACAGAAAGGTTCAGAGATATGGTAAGTCAGTACTACAAAGCTACAAAGGTGGTGTCACATTGAGTATTGTGAGCTGTCTTTTCAATGCAAAAAATCCTGTTTAATGCACTTTTAACAGAGAGAGTTTAAAATATCATGTACAAGATATAACCGCGAGACTTTGTATGTTTGCAATATTAAGTGTTATGTATATCACTTTGTATATTTTCATATTTCTTTTCTGCAGTTGTGAATGTTGACTTGACAGACAAGTCGATGACTCCAGGTGCAAAGACATACCAGCGCCTAATAACAAGCCTGAAAGAACGGGTCCCGATTAAATGTGACTTCTTGATTTCCATGAAAATGACAGGTGAACAATTCCCATTTTCTGAAAAAGATGTCCACCCACTGATATGCCACACTTTCACTATGCCACTTTCACTGCCACACACAGTGACTATTCTTCAGCCTCACAGTAAAACAAAAATTTTGACTAACATTACCTTGAGTTCTTATTTCTCAAATCATTTTTTACTGTTGTCCGCAGCCGAGGATGATGGTGGTGCACTGCAGACTCTTCTCTCCCAGTACAGCTTTAAAGAGTACAGGCCTACTTTGCAGACACATACCCTGAAGGAAACACCCTTCCCCTCACTGAACCCGTCTGATCTACGTGGAGATGAGGAGTCCTGTGATCCTCATCGTTTCCTTGAGTGGCTGGGGGCAGTCAGTATGGACATCAGTTGGCAAGTGTTGAGTATTCTCCACTGCTAGCCGTTGATGTTACTTGGCATTCCCGGTTTCTTACTGTGGTTTGTTGTGACTTGTTTTGCAGTGACAATGAGGCTTCCAGCTTCCTTTCAACATACGTCTGCCCTGAACCGTGCAGTTCGATGAGTCACGGGTTGTTGTGTACGGTCACTGGGTTTCTGATTCCTGAAAACATACACTCTCTTTTACTGGAGCTCAGGTAAAACTTTCATGTGCATTCACTGAATACTACCTCTGAGGAGGCTGCTATCTCTTAGCATGCATGTCTCATAGCTGGATTTTGGAAACTAACTGGTGGTCCATGTTTCGTCAGACTTAATGGAAAGGTGTAGTGTGGAACAGGGAAGACAAGTAGCATTAACAGGGAGCCAGCTACAACTTAGGCCTGTGGTATACTCCTGCGCACGCACATAAGGAAAAGCACAGGAATTCTACCCTCCTAACACCAAGCTGTATTTGCCATATTTTGTGTCTAGTACAAATCAGCTCGTTGGTGGCGTGCATACTCATGCACAAAAGGAAACTCCCATAAGTTCTAAATTCTCCAACAATCCTGTTTTCTCCATATTCCTTATATGATACCGCAACAAACTGCGATTGAACATCTTTCCATGGCATGGAAATAAAATCCTTTTGGAATCGATCTGTATACTATGCCTGTTCCCAGTTTGTAGTGCTCGAAAACAACAGGAGAGCAAGTATGTCTAGGGTATGCGATGCATACTGCACTCAGCCGCTTTAGCAGAAGTGTACCAAAGGCCCTCACAGTAGTTTTACTTTTCAAAATCGGTCCTTAACCTTTACAGCTAAGCACCAGGAAGAAATCTGAAGAGCTTTAAGAATGTATGAAGTCCACAGACTGCCATCCTGCTTATGTCTGTATGTTTAAGTAGTAGTTGATGGGTAGTCTGAAATGCTCAATTTCATCAATTCATCAAAGTTTTTCTCGCATTTTTAAAAATTTCATTTGCATTCTCAGATGCAAGGCAAGAATTGTCAGCAGTTTTTTGAGGTTAATTAATAACTTATCTTTCAACGTGTGTACTTCATACAGGCATTATTTTGATCAGCCCAAGTTCACCTCTTGGTTGTCCCTGACTGTGCATGGCTTTGCGGACAGTCCAGTCTCTTGGGGAATTACAGAACACGGGTTTTTGAAGGGTGGAGAGAATTTCTACAACTTCGTTTGCTTTGGAAATCAGGACTACTGGCTTCACATGGCTACAGGCTCACACGACGGCTGCCCACCGTAGTAGGGATAAGAGAAGAGAAATTTCGCAAATTCTAGACATGTCCAGAGTTGGTAACCAGTGAGTTTTTTTTTGTTGGAAAACAATGACAAATAAAACATGGTAAACTTGTGAAATAGGTTTATTTTGAAACCTGTATATATCTTATGAATCTAATAAAAAAAACTTTACAGATTGTACAGTGTGTATACATATATATTTTCAATTTGTATACAAGAAGGAAAAAAAATACTGTTCCAGTTTCATACTAAACGCAATGCACATATACAGTTCTCCAGTCTGGAGGGAAAATAGTTTGGGAAATAAAACATACATCAGTAAAGGTCAACTGAAATCTCTTTCACTTCTAGGAGATAATCAAAATCAAAATTCAAAGTTTCAGTGGAAGGTCTGAAAGATGAATGTCATCTCAGTGCATTGAACATGCACCCTCATGTTGAGTTCTACAGGCTCCTTAGGCCTCATGGTTTGATGAGGTAGACCAGTTAGGGTCAGTCAGAATTCTTGTTAGAATGACATGGAATGAATTGCAATGTTTAATTCTGAGAAACGCTTTTTTTAACCCTTTGACAACAATGCAGTATGATGAATTTGTTTGAAGTTTCCAATATAACCTTTATCTCAAATTAGATGAAGGTATACACTCTGCAAACCGCTTCAGAATGCGAAAAACAAAAAAGACAAGATGTAAAAGATTAACCATAAAACATAAACACAAGCACATAAACTAAAAGTCAATGCTTTGTCTTCATGGTGCTGCTGACTTGTACTTTCATTGTTTTAAAGTATTTAAACACTCAGCACTGCATAAATAAATTTTAACAATACAAAAAACAGTAGTTTTTTTCTTACATATATATATATATATATATTTGATTTTGGGGTGAAGTTGACTAGGTAGGTTTATTCCAAGGATTCCTTATTCTAGTCTGTCACGCACATGAAAAAGGACTGGTGGCGTGAGAGCTTTTATTGACAAAGCACAATGCCAATACACCCTATTAACAAAGAAGCGTTATAAACCCCAAATAATGTTGAGCCAGCTCTTCAGACACCACAAGCAACGTCAAAAGAAAGCTTTCGAAGTCTCAAAGCAAGATGGTAGGTTATGAATTTTGTTAGAATTTAAATTTTGTGCAGTTAACGGTCCACTTGTGGTTCTAAAGAGCAACAAAACTGCTGTGCTTTAATATATTCCACCTAACCACAGAAGAAACACACACACAACCCAAGTTCCTTCTCAAAAGTGCAAAACTGAAGTTCACATCAGGATGTGCCCCAATCACCACACTGTGAATCTGAATGGGGATGTACAAGGCAACACTTTGGATCTCCACAGGCCTTTCCATTGACATAATTCAAAACAAACACAAACTAAAGATGTGGTCAACAAAGTCTCTCTTCATACTTCATAATTTAGCATTAAATAAATTGACCCTACTCTTAATTTAAAGGGAAATAACATTGATATTACCCTTGAACATTTTTGGTGACAAAAAATAATTCAAAACATTTGTTTGTAGAGACTCTTGCTTTTACAGTTCCATTGTTACAAATGCCTTGCCTTTAAACCTGTCCCATTTAGATCGTTTTCAGGGTTAAATAGGAGCAACATTGCCTGCCACTTATACTTACAAAAAGAAAACAAAAAGTTTTACTGTTCCCTCTAGGCACTTCAGGCTTCTTGGACTTCTTGGTGAGCCGAGGGGGTCTAGGCTGCAGACACTCGGCCTTTCCTCTCCTCTCCAGTTTAGAACTCGTCTGTTTTATTCTGTATGTATTTTAGGATGGAGTCCATACCCTGGGCTGAGCCCCAGACCCTCTTAAGTGCCTCGCACTCCCGTTCGTTGGCCTGCTCCAGGATGGTCCGGCTGGAGTTCCGCACCAGTGCTTTGGACTCCCGCAGAACCTACAGCACCACCACAGCAGTGGGTGCATGAAAAAAAATAAAAATAAAACAGAAACAAACAAAACAGGAGTAACAAAACAAAACATAAAGGTCACACAAAAGAAAAAGAAAAAGAAAAGGGGAAAAGAAAAAAAGACAAAATGGTTTATGGGTATGGATGCACTGTGAAGCTGTACAAAAATTCTCAGTCTAGTTCCTGGAGTGCTTTATGTGCTTACAAAACAACACGTAACAAATGATGCTCAAATAATAAAAAAAAATGTTAAGTACCACCTACAGCTCCTGTTAAATCAGTGTGTGGTGTGTGGTCTATGCATTATTGACGCCCTACAAACCAGATGTGTCTACTGGGGGACATGAGGGGATATGTGCAAGTGGGAGGTCTTTGGTAAGAACATTGGTCCTGTTTTAACGAGTCACATTTTTATTTCTTACATTAGTATAAAGGTTGATCATGTAAGATTCAACGAAATAGGTCTTTTTGCAATTATTTGTGCTTAACAATAACATCAGTACTGCATACTTATGACCAAAATAACAGGGAAAGGCCAAAATGTGGCTTTTAAATATTAGGAACAAACTGACACATTCCATCAAACCAAAGACCAACAAAAAGACAAAGACAGTGTTAATGTGTGTATGTGTGATAGAATGCCATGCCATATGCAAGAATGAAAAAAAAGAAAAAAAACTTTTAAATAAAATAAAGGATGACTTACAATGGTATTACAAGAGACTAGCTCTTTAATGCGCATTTTGACCTCCTGCATGAAGGTCCCTGGCCACAGTACTTGGGACACAAGGCCCTTGGCACACGCCTCCTGAGCAGTCAACTTCCTCCCACTCAGCAGCACCTCATTGGCCTGCAGCAGGAGCAAGAGGACAAGGAAGAAAAACAACATAATATTACTTATTACTTTTACACAAAAGTAACAACAAGTATGTAAACACAATCTGCCAGCAAGGAAAATTCTTACGGACTCCTCATGCCACACATGAAATCAAAAGTGCACTGAATGAGCAACAATGACCAAAAACAGATTAGAATACTTGTTTCCTAATGTTGTTAATGTTAGGAATAAATGTGTTGTTATATTGTAACAATTTTCCAATTTTGTGCGCCTTGTTCATATTAAAATGTCAGGAAATGGCAACTAACCGAGGCGACACCCATGATGAGAGGGAAGGTTAGAGACGAGCAGGCATCAGGCGTCTGACCAATGATGGTATAGGGCGTTTGGAACCAGGCCTTTTCATTGGCCCATATGACATCACACAAGGGCAATATGGAGGCGCCAAGTCCTATGGCAGGCCCATTCACAGCTACAACAATGGGCTTTTTAAACTGGATAAATGTGTTCACAAATGTCCTGGTAAAAGGGAGACATGTAAAAAAAAATACTGGTTTTACCATCATTTTATCTAATGAATTAAGACATTTACAACACAGAAAAGTATATATTTTTAGGACCAATGCTAATGGTACTGCTCTGTACCTAATTGTTTCGGCCATTCTGGCACTCTCTTTCTTCCGGTCATCAGTGAGGCGTCGTATGAAATACATGAAGTCCAAGCCACTGCAAAACACACTTCCCACTGCGCCGAGCAGTACCAGTTTACTGTCATCAGCAGCTGCTGTCGCCATGGCACTCTGCACCTCCTTCATCACCTGCACACGCACATGGACGGACACACACACACATATACACACACACAGAGTTTACAAACAGGCAAGACAAGCAATGTCAAAGGCAGGATCAACTTGTAAGTCTGTCTATAAGAGCTTACACGAGCCACCTACAGTGCATATCTTATTGACCACTTATTTCAATTAAGAGTTACTAGTGGATAAGTCAGATCTTAAGTAACTGGACAAAGTATTTCAACTAGGATTAGCCGTACCTTGAAAGTCATCCTACAGATGTTCAACTCACTTCAGTCACTGCTGCAAGCATGGTCACTGCTACAGGAAGCAAAATGCTACTGACAATTAAGGCTAGGGTTACTCTTGCTTCTTGCATTGCAGCTAATCTCCAGAAAGGATGTCTATGTGCTATGCGCCCAAAACGCACAATACTGGCAGTCTCCACTTGGGGGCAGACTACAGTATTTACGCTGCACATAGTCGTGTAGCTTGCTAGCCTACATCTAATGACAGCTTTGCACAGAATTGTCTACAGGGTCTTCATTGGTTCCTATGGCTATGTTGCTTAGATAATATTTAAACGTTATAGCGTTCCACGAATACAAGAAGTGTACTTGTGACTGTATACATTAGCTAGCTTGCTAGTCGTTAGCTATTTGTTAGCTAACTTGGCTAGCTCAAAATAATCAAGACAAATAAATGACTTGTACCTCTACATTAATCTGAACAAAGACACCTGCAAATAACAGGGCATTTATGTTTTTGTACAGTCATGGTCCAGCGTCAATTTGTTCCCCTAGGTAGCTCAGCTAGCATCGCTATGCATCTTGACCAATGTCAGTGATCACTTTGCCGGCCAGCCCATCATCCCTGGTTGGCCAGCACAGTAGCTTACTATGCCTTGCACATATTTTTTTTCATAATTATAAAAGGCATTGTTTCCAGGTTTAGTTTGTTTTACAACTAAAGACGGAATTGATCACCATGTTCGTTCACATGACTGCGTAACACTACCAGTATTTTACTCACATCTGGGTTCAGAGAGTTGTTCTCTGTGGATTTGGTAGAAAACAAGATGTGTGTGAAACCATCCTGCTTCTTCACCACAATGTCCCGATAACGGTAGGCACTCTCTGTCTGGCGGACGCTGAACCTCAAACGTTTGTCAAAGGGTGCTGTGCGGTCTTCAAGCCGCCGCTTCCCACTCACTGCAGAGGCACTAGTTACCGTGGTGACTGCAGTCTGCAAGCTAGCAGTCCCATTAGCTGCTGAGGTCTCCATGAAGGTAGAGGTGCCTTGTGGAAAAAAAAAAACATGGAAGCAATGACTGTCTGAAGATGAAAAGACCACTGCCAATCATTTTGTGTGTAACAATAACATAGAATGTTACAGTTGTCAAATATGTTAATTACACCTTTACAACCATTGTTGTGTTTTGTAGTTGTTTTAAAGTCTACTGCATATAATAAAACATACTTTACCTTCTCCATTAAGTACATGCATAGCTGCAGGAGTGATGGGGATCTCTGGGGGGGACAGAGGGGTCCGTTTGCGAGGACGTGTGCCCATGCGTGCCCTCTCCTCCCCAGGTCTTAGTAGGCACCCTGCTGGCTTCTCCAAAAAGGCCACCTCAGGAGGCACCGAGTCTGGTTCCTGACCGCCCTGCTCAAGACCTTGGGCGGCCTCACTGGGCGACTCCTCTGAGTCGGTCCGAGTGTTCATGGGACTCTTAGGCACAAGGATTTTGATACCAGACTTGGCAAGGTCCATGCTCCGGCGTAGAGTATTAATGGTGGGTGATACAGTCAAACCTGAGCCAGGAACGCTGTCAGCAACAGCACCCAATTGTCTATAATTTTGGTTTGACATCGGCTGCTGCTGCTGTCGCTGTTGATACTGCTGTATGTCAGCATTACAGTCCTTCAAACCTATGAAGAGCTGCTGCTGCTGCTGCTGTTTAGGGACGCTAACAGGGGAAGTGGACGAGCTTACCGTCTCTGATGGGGACTGGGGGACACCAGGGCTGGAGCTGTGGGGCGGGGTTCTTCGGATCCGTTTGCGTGCATTGCTGTTGCTGCTGGTGGGGGACTGGACGACGACGACGCGGACGCTTGGCAAACCGCGCGTGGAGCGAATAAGAGAGCCGTCCCGCTGCCGCTCGCTCAGCTGCAGGTTGAACTCATTGATGAACTCCGTGCAGTTGGCCAAGTGCATCTCCGGCTCCCAGGTGTCATCTTCAGAGCCGTATCCTCGCCACCGCACCAGGTACTCCATCTTGCCCCTCCTGTTCCTACGCCTGTCTATTATTCTCTCGACCTGCAATGTGGAAATTGCAACGAGGATAAGTCATCTGGTAGAGACAAGTTGTTTTTGGTAGTCCTTCAAACCTATGAAGAGCAGTCCTGCTTTGCTTTATGTTCCTACGCTTGTCTATTATTCTCTCAACCTGCAATGTGGAAATTGCAATGAGGATAAGTCATCTGGTAGAGACAAGTTGTTTTTGGTAGCTCTACTGGCTTGTATGGTATTCACAAGGGCATCAGTTTTTGTCACTTTTGAGACCTGTGTTAATTCAAGACGATAACCAACTTACAACAGGTTCTTAATAATGCAACCAGCTGCAGAGACAAAAAGGTTTTCAAGAAACTTAAGGGTCAGTCATACCAGAAACAATAACTATTCTGTAACCATGTCAATTTAAAAAATGTTGTAACTTAAATGGTTGGGGGGTGGGGATGGGGGGAACTGAACCGCTTGGCGGAGGTCTGCACTCACCCAGGTGCTTTTCTGGTTTATGTTTGTGATACTTCTGAAATAAAGCAACATTGTCAGATGGCATTTGGGCATTTCAGCGAGAATAAACCCCATATACTGAGGGGAATGGGCTTCTGCTGAACTAGATATCACTAGAGCCACTAGAGATCCATCGTTTATTTCTGTTTGCTTGTTTTGTCTGTTCTGTTTAATCAATATCAAATCACACTTTTTGAACCTTATCCATACAGCATTTGATGTTTGTTTAGGTTTAATTGGGTGCCTGTCACTTTGATCATCTTCCTGTTCTTACTTTGTTTCTATGCAAGATCCTGGTGAAAATCAGCAGGCTATCGCTACTGCAAATGTGGATTTATTTAATAATTATGTTTTCCATGGTTTCAGTTTAAATAAATATTAGCTGAACTCCAATAACTGGAGCAGAATCTCTATTGGATTATCGTATGGAACAGATGTGTCTTGCAAGGTGCATTTTTCTTGAGTAATGTTAGGCTACTACACAACTGGGAAGCAAACTTCACACGAGCCAGTTGGTCAGATTGCCAAAAGAAGCCTTCCAGGTGTAGCCTACTTGCTTGTTGTTCATTAAAGCTTGCAGTAAATTATGGCAATTTCACTGACCGTTTTCTAATAGCATTTGGAAAATCAGTGTTTCCATATTTTACACCTTACATCTGTACCTAGCATTGTTGCACCCCGTCAATACTTTGACAGCTATTTGAGCAATATTTAGCCTACATAGCAGGGTTAGCCATCCAACTGAAGTTTCAGCCATCGTTGTTAAAGATTCAAACAGATCGATCCATGGATGGACTGATACCCGATACAGCCAATTTGTCTAGTCTTACCCTATTTCTACGTGATGAAAATGCCTGCATGCCCTCTCCCTTCCATTAAGCTGGCCAATCAGGCCAATGTTCTGGGTGTGTGGGTGTCCACCTGTCCAGGTCAAATTCATTCACGCTTGCTTTATGTACTTAGATTCTTTGAGGCTTTGCCTTACGCAAAACACACAAAGCTTCTTCTCATGACAGAACACTGGCTCCATGACAATGATGTTGTGCACTACCAGAGCCTGTTACCTCTGATACTACATAGTAGTAGCTAGCTACATATGTGCATTTGAGAGGGCAGGTTATTACATTTCGCTTATTGGTAAAGCTTGCAAATAGTAGCGAATTAAATATAAACTGGGGAAAAATACATTTCTGAGCCCCAGGAAAATGACTGGACAAAACTAAACGAGAAGTTTAATGCTTTAAAAAAGTAAAAAAATACCTTTCGTGACCTGTTGAAACAAGTAGCAGGCATACAGCTCTGCAAATTGTGAAACTAGTCAGGGCTGAGTTAGTACACCTGTGCTTGCAATCAATCAGTGATTACCAGTAAATTGACTTTTGTAAGTTGGGGGGGGGGGGGGGGGGGGGGGGTCAACTAGTCAGGGCTGAGTTAGTACACCTGTGCTTGCAATCACTCAGTGATTACCAGTAAATTGACAGCCAGTAGTCTGCAGAGAAAATAGAAGGTGAACTGACTTAAGACTTTAACAGACCTTAACGCTGACCTCATCCTTAAACCCTCTTTAATTTAGCCAAAATACTTGAAAGTTTCACATAACTGTCCAAGAGTTGTATAATAGACATGTTCTAAAGTTATCGTAGATATTTAGGACCTTTTTCAAGTACATGGGTTCAAGCACAGGTTAACTCAGTAGGATGTAAACCTTCTGACAGAACAGTTGTACAGCCTTGCTTTGCTGAATGAGTAAAGCTATAGGACTTTTCAGGCATTTAGGTTGATTTACTCTGTGTAACATACCAAGGTTTGCCACTAAACCTAAAGTGCCCCAATGAAAACAAAATAGGCCAAATTGTACACTGATTCGAAAACTACTACTAATCACCTTTAATAGCATTAACCTTTAGCTATAAGTCATCAACCTAAATGATTCCAGCACCATGGAGAGCAAAACAAATAGAAACTATTGTCTCTGGTGGAAATAGGGTTGCCTATGTAAGCAATGACAAACAGGTTTAGCAGATATATTTGTCCATAGTCTATTCTATGCACTAAACAAACTGTAGGTCTACTATGGAGTCTAACCTACATGAAGCAAACTTAATCCAGACATAGGTGATTGGATGCATGGATACACTTGACATAAAAATAGTTTTCAAGAACCTCCTATCCTTATCAGTGGGTAAAACCAATCCCGCAAAAAACACACATAAAATGGTCTTAACATTACTGACAGGAATGAGCGCTTTTGGAGTGCCTTAAACATTTCAGAACAGTTTGCTGCCACATGGAACTGAACTGCAATTGATTAAACAAACAAGAAAAAAACAACTACCTTCAGGTGTGAGTAGTACTTCTATTCAGATGAGCAGTCAATCTAGTCTAATCAAGTCTACACCACTGGCAAGCAATTAAGCACCAATTCCAAGACTCATATCACTGACACCTGTAGTGTAATTTCTGCTGTAATAAGTCAACTGACAAAAATCCTTGCAGATCTCAGAAAAGGGACAAGACAAAATAAGTGAAAGAAATGGACATAAAAGACACGAATTTCTTTTTTCAAAGTGTCAACATTAGGGCTCAGATGTTGGAAAGCTGAAGCAGTGCATTTGTTGTATTCACAGCATTAAGGGAACAACCTTATAACCTCCACTTATTAACCTCCAGCCTTCTCCAAGCAACCAACTCCTTTAACACAGTCTTGTCGGAGTTAACAAAACCTTACGGTAGCATCATAACAGGATATTAACGACACAAACCTTACTACTCTGAAATTACTGACAGCGTGACACAACTAACACTCAGCATAATGCTAGTAGGTTAATTACAAACATGAAACAAAGAGCAAGTTGTGCTAACAATCTAAGCTAGCAATCTCCATCACAGAAGTCCACTTCTACGGTTTATGGACATTCACTGCCGTACAGGCTAAAACTAAGTTCATAATCATCCAACTAGAATGGTATATATTTCACAATTCATCTAGCTGGTAAACAGTAAGGCCTCATTTACCTCTGCAATAACTATCCAAAAGCTAGGTAACAGCTACTTCTGACACGACCACATTCTGTTCGCCTCATCATCAAAGTGAAATTATTTCATGCAGAAAGTCCTCCTACAGCATACGAACCGGAGCAGCCACGAACACAAAACGAACCATATCAAGCTATCGGGTTCGGCAGCAAAACCGCCTAAGGAACATTAGCTTGGAACAGTTCAGCAAGTTGAAATCTTACTAGCTAAATGCCCAAATCAAGCTAGCACGTTAGCTTCTACTTTTCACTCAGCTAGCAAGCTAGCTAGCTAGCTATCGCTATTCAACGACGTTACTAGGCAAGTCAGTGGCTACCACACATGATGACCCCAATGGTCAAATATTTAAACTGGTTAAACCAGAACACATATAACAATTTGACGTTACTCATTGCATTGAAACTTTTGAGTGTTTGATTCACATACCTCGTACAGCTCCTCCGAGGCCATCATTTGTACCACTGGAAAATACTGTAATGCGTGTCGAAACGTCGTTCGCTGAAGTGAACTGAAGAGTGAAGACACTTTTTTCTGCAGTTGCAGTTGTCTTTAGCCTCTCCTCCCAGATCACGGAGATTGGCTTCGCTCTCAACTATGATTTGCACGACCAGCTTTCAATCAAGTCTTGATATGTTGTCACCTGTGCGAAGTTTAAACTGTTAGTTATTATGATTCAGGCTTTTTTGCAGTTTTTATAGTCATATTCAAGACCTGTGTGAAGTTGCCACCCCATATGTTGAAAATGTGAATAAAAGTATTTTGATTCGTCTGTGCATCGTTTGTGCATGATTCTGCAGGTAAAATTAACATTTGTGCACAAACCCTCTTTATGATATTCAACTTGTTCTTATATACAGTCTATGCATTTAACAGGTTGGTGACCTGAGGTCACTCAGCACCCCATCAAGATCCAAATAATTTTAAAATGGTCGGAATCGTCTGTGCTTCGTTTGTGCAGGCAAAATGAACATGTGCACACAAACCGTTTTAAATGTAATTATTTGACCTGAGGTCACCCAGCACCACATCCAAATGACTAGAAAATGGTCGGAATCGTTTGTGCACGTGTGTGCAGACAAAATTCAGTTAAAAAAGGTCCGTCCTTGACAGGTATAGGCTATCATCGTTCTAATCTTTTAAAAATGAAAGCATCTATATTGCTGAATGTTAAACAGTAAATGTAGTGGAAAGCATGGTCCACTTGGCTGGAAAAATACTGAAATGTATCAATTTGCTACAGGATGTGTTTTACCACAGTATAGCATAGCCTACTTACCTTACGCCGACCCTCTTCTCTGTGCCAAATATCCGGCTACTTCGGGGTTTTTTTTGGACAGGCCTCAACCATTGCGCGTGGACAGAAGGAGCCGGCGAATCAGCGCTCAATAAGTGTGTGTGATGCACAGCTTGATAAAAAAATGTTTACGAGTCACGCAAAGTACCACAAGGTCAGACTCAGGTCAAATAATTACATGGTAAATATCATAAAGACGGTTTGTACACAAATGTGAATTTCGCTTGTACAATCGTGCCCAAACAATGCACAAACGAATCAAAACGAGTCTTGTTGGTGTTGAGGACCAGACAGCTTTCCTAACACCACTCAGCAAGATGTGTCAACTTAAGCCTGTTTTGTCTGTGATTAGCCCAACAAGGTTGTATGGTTCGCCAATGTCATGCTCTTGGATGGGGCACAGTTGGGTGAAAAGAGTACACAGTATTGGACTCTCATAGCCCCGTGGGCTTCCTGTGTTTAGGATGCTGGCTGAAGAGGTGTGTCTGCCAATTCTGACATGCTGTGAGGAACCACAGCCTAGGTTAATTTAGTGACCAGTTGTGGTATCACAGTGTTAAATGTGAAACTAGAATCCACAAATTGCATTCACATAGCAGTTTCTTAAGTGTCAATGCAGTATGGAGAGCAGGTATTATTGCAACCTGTGGATCAGTTTTCCTAATAGGCAAAATTATGTTCATCCAGGTTGGGTGGTATAATAGGCATCATGTGTGCTGGCTGAATTAACATGGCTGCATCATTGCACCTTTGTGATCTATCTATTTGACATGTTATGTCATTCAGCAGTCAGCACCCAAGGACACACAAAGGACTCGGAAATAATTGGATTGATTTGTGCATTGTGCATTTGTGGGGGTTTATGCAGTCAAACTGAACATGTGTCATTCATTCATTCATTCATTCATTCATTCATTCATTCATTCATTCCATCATTAGCCCCCATTAATACTCGAATCAAAAGCTTGGAGTTGTTTGTGTATTTATAGCGAAAGGCGAGAGCCCACTCGTTCTCAAACCCAGGTCTCTGGGGTACCAAACATGCACTCTGACCTCAACGCCAGAGAGGTAGTCTCGTTGAAAGGGCAGTCAAAGCATATCCTCAACCATAGTGATGGCACTCCATCACACTGCCCTTCTCTTTGGGAAGCACACCGGTGCCACAGGTTTTCATGGTTTGCCTTTACTTGGATACTGTGTGTGTCTTCATCAAGGCACATTTAATTATTGTTCTGGAAGGGACAATCTGTGGGGATAAATTCATAAATACTTTGAATTTCAAAGTACTTACCAGTCTTCAGAAGCAAACATGGTAAAAGGTGGGTGTTGGCAAGAGGACATCGTGCAGCAAACTGTGAATTGAATGACAGACACCTCCTAGCTTTGCATGACATCAATGAGTCATCGAAGGAGAGATCTGTAAAGGATGACAAGGATGTCAACCACCCGAGCCCAGGAAGAGCAATGCAGGGGACGTCTTGTACATTGACACGTCTCTAGAAGGATGAAGTAAAGTGGTGTTATGGAACGGAGACAACACCATGGAAGCCATCTTAGATAGTTCTGAAAAAGAAAACACCCTGCATTCGGCTACTCACCAGCTATGCCTGGAAGGCCAACCTAAACAGCTTCATCTAAGGACCGTCAGGCAAGAGCTACAGATTGTTCAAGGTGCTGTGGTCTCCTTCACTATTGCAGCAGCAGCACAGCCTCATAGAACATTCCATATTTACCAAAGCCTTACAGCTAAGAGTCTAGATCTGGCTGAAAACACCTATTCAGTCAAGAAGCACTACCTCTCTCAGCAACAATTTGTGTTCGCTACCATCACATCTCCACCTCTAGACATCTAAGTATGGCAGGAAGAACCTAAACAAGCTTTTACTTCCTGGTCCAACACCGATTCCCTCCCTACTGGCTGCATTGCTTCGGTTTTAGGAACATCTGGAGCATTCAGGAGCCTCTGAGTAGTGGAGGCTTTGAACTTAGAAAGTGGGCAAGTAATCGATCATCGGTCATTGCTCATCTCCCACCTTCTCTGTTCTAAATGAGACCTGTTCCATTACAGGTCACATTTAGTGTCCCAGTACAGCTATCTGCACAAAGCCCACAGCACAGGCTGGGTGTGGCAGCCGGTTAGTTATCTCTCTTTACCTGAACTGTCCTCATTTTAATGCCTTGCATTTAAATGCAAGCCCACATCACCTATGCTGCTTTCTGTCATTTATCGACCACCAAATCCACCCTTGAGTTTTTCAACCTCCTTACAACTTTTTGCATTTCCCCATCAGGATTCCTAGTAAGAGTCTTCAGAGACTACAATATATCCAAAACCCTGCGGCCAGGATCCTGATGAGAGTGTAGAAATGTGAACACATTACTGCCCTTCTTCACTTCCTCCACTGGTTTCCCGTCTCCACTAGAATTGAATTTACTGTAAGGTCTCCCTCCTCACTCATCAATGCATCCATGAAAATACCCATCCATATTTCAAAGAACTGTACACCCCACAAACCTCAACACACTCCCTCTGCTCCATTCAAGCCAGCTCTAAATACCCCAAACCAGACTGAGCATCACGGGGCATAGGGCTTTCTATGTGCTGCTGCTCCTCGCCTGAGGAATGCCCTCTCTGACAGATTAAGGACATCACAATCCACAGGCAGTTTTGAAAGAGGACTAAAAACATTTTGTTAACCAAGCATTAAACTTCCCAGTTCTCCTCTCTTTTTAAATCCCAGTTGTAGTGTGATTTAAAACAAGGGTATTGTGTAATCATGGTGTAAGGACATGGGTTTTACAATGTTTGTGTATCAGAAGTCCATGCACTTCGAGATGTAACTTGCATTAACCTCTGACACGTAAACACTGTCTTCTGTTATCCCTTATGCCATAGTACTAAAACATGCCAGGAAACAACAATGCATTTTTGTCCAAATTCTAGCTGACGAGAACTGTAACAGGTAGCCATTGATTGCTTGATATATAGCCTAAAACTAAGTTTTTATTAATTTATTTGTCTGTAGGCCTAGCTCAAAGATCTTTTTTATGGTTTCAACTCCCATTTATGCAAAGAATAAAGATTCAATACATTTTTACTGAGGAAAAGCAATATTTGTTGGCCATTTTGTATAATGGCCACTATTGTTCCCAGGGGCCAAATGTAAAGCTCACATGGTCATAAACAAGTTATTACTAATTTATGAAGGCATTAAGATGATTTATAATTGAAATTAGCATGTGCAGAAACTTGTTGGGGATGTAGCCCCCCCACTATATAAATAAATGGTAAGAAAAGTAATATCACTTTCTCTTTTAGAGCAACTTTCACATTAGTTTTTTTTTATTGCCAATTTTTTTTTTACTTTCTCATGCTCTATTATCTAATAGCTAGGTAGAGATCGTTGTCAGGCATTTTCTAATATTTAAGAAAGCAAGCTTTCAGGAAATGTGTGATGTGTACCCCCCCAAGTGCCAAGATCTTAAAATTTGAGGTCTGCCACAATATTATGTTATATATTATATAATAATAATAATAATAATAATAACACGACCGCCTACCTGTCCTAAAAGTGTGCGTGGGGCTTCATGAAGGGCTGAAGGTAAAATTTGTTGTGTTGAACAAAAAAAAAAAAAAACACGTTTGTTACAAAAGCAGACATACTACAAATATGAAAGCATCACTGGATCATGCGCTGTATGGACACAACCGGAACTGTTGTGACGTCGTCGATTAGTGATGGCGGAGAGTGGTGCGAAGGGGAATTGTGTCAAAAACTCTTCTTCACAAATCCGATCTCTGCTTTATTTCCTGTCTCAGTTGTGAGACGTTAAAAGAGGGTTGTTATGGCCCACCGGTACCTGTTCTTGTCAAGAGGTTGTAGAAACCTTTCAAAGATAATTTTGCCTCCAAACGTCAGATCAACAAACTATGCAACGTTACGACTGGTAGGTACAAATCAAGCTTGTGCAACCTATGTGAAAGCACAACTCTCGTTGCTGTAAAAGAAATATCCGTTATACGCTGAATTCTCTATGTCAATTATGTTGCAGTTCGAGCCTGTATTTTATGGTTATTTGGAAGGACCTCTTTCAGCCTGCCATGAGTTTAAAGCTAGCTAGCCAGTTAGCGTAACGTAATGCTTTACTTACGAGCAGAGCTAACAGGCCTGGGATGACATTGCGTTAGGTAACGTGCGCACTTCACAAACTTTAGCTGCGAAGTTATATCTCTGTGAAGTGTTGCATTGGAGATGATGTAGATGGCAGACCATTTAAAGGATAATGCATTGTGAGGTCACTTTTTGTTACCTTTGTTTTCACGTTTTCTTTTTTCATTTTGCCAACCTGAAACCCCAAGCGACCTAACTTCCAACGTGTGATTATAGCCAACAGAAACATAACATTTGACGGCTAACGTGAAAAAATGTGATGATTTAATGTTGAACGGGTGTGATTTCTGCAGACTGTGGTAACTCGTGTTCAAACAACATATCACATCAAACTTAACCCTCTTCATAGCCTACGTTGTCATTATACGTTGTTCCCCGTACAAGCACACAGAGGATGAATAGTAGCATATTTTTTTCAGTAAGATTGTTTTTCCAGACCTTTGCTCCTTCACCCATGAAGTGTGTTGATCTTTTCTCTCCGAAGGTCTCAAACCCAGCTGAGACTCAAACCACTTCTGCTCTTGAAAGAGGATCATTGCTGTGGAGTGTGTTAGGTGCTTATAAAAGACTATGCTCTAAGCCCCCAAAAGGTATGTGTTTTGACGCTAATGTGTGTGGTAGAGTGAAATAATTCTCTTTGGGATTTTAGTACAGTAGGCAGAATTTGTTTTTTTTGTAAATAATCATGCTATTATTTATAACAGACAAATCTTTGAATGTCTTGTAGGATTTGAGAAATACTTCCCTAACAAGACTGGCCCAAAGCATAGTGAACCAAAAGCAAGCGAGGCCAAAGGCAAGCATTTTTGAAATTCTGTTTGCAGGACTGTGTTCTGCTGTTTTCTTTCTTTGACTTACCTCTTTAAAAGATTGTTTTAAAGTTATGATTTGTGTCATCTCAGAGGCTAAGCCAAGCAATGGCAACAGAGCCAGTAGGTCAAGTGGTGGAGGTGGAGGTGGCAGCGGTGGAGGTGGTGCATCAGGTGGAGGGGGGAAAAGAGGGGGAAGGAAAGATGAGAGTTCTTGGTACAGCCGTCTCCAGAAGGTGAGATTGGAACCCGACTATTATACAATTTTTAAGACCAATATTTTTTAAATCTGATGTTATTGTGTCAGCCAGTACTCTTTTCGTCCTCCAGAACTACATGATATACACAGTGAGCTTCCTTAACATTTGTGTAGTTCTTTATGACTTTCCAAGACAACATGACATAACGCAGATCAGAAACTTGCTTCTATTGGCACAGTAATTTATCGCTCACAGTCTAGGTAACATTGTAAAGTGCTTTATTTGTCTTGTTTTGTTTTATCTTTGTCTTGTTTTGTTTGTTAGGTCATCTGTTATACCCTTTTGATTTTTAACCTTATGGTGTTGTTAATGTCACAGACACCACTTACAATTCAGCATGAGTTTTCTGACTCTTTTGGTGTGTTCAGGGAGATGTGCCATGGGATGACAAAGAGTTCCGGGCCTATTTTCTGAGTGGAGCTGCTTTTTGGGCAGCAGTTACATATTACTTCTTCTTCCGAGATGGCGGGAGAGAAGTTACCTGGAAGGACTTTGTTAATCTTTATCTTTCTAAAGGCGTTGTAAGTTGTATTTTTTTATTCTTTTATTTTTTATACCCACTTTACTGACTACCGTCTTTTGCTTAATTGGTCTTGTGCGTATGTGTGTCAAACAGTGTAAGCACATACGCGAAAGTGTAACTTCTGAAGTATGCAGATCTTAAGTGTCATATTTTATCAGGTGGATCGGTTAGAGGTTGTAAACAAACGATATGTGAAAGTGGTGTTCGCTCCAGGGAAGACCCCAGTTGATGGCGTGAGTAGTTTTCCAAATCATCCTCAAATCAACCAGTTGTTTGGTTTTAACATTGATTACAACAGCTATGCAGGAGTGACTTTTTTATTTTATTTTCCAGCAATATGTTTGGTTTAACATCGGCAGTGTGGACACATTTGAGCGCAACCTGGAGACAGCCCAGGCAGAGATGGGCATTGAGGGAGAGAACAGACTACCAGTTGTCTATTCAACCGAGAGTGATGGGTAAGGCTGACCTAAACATTTCATAGTGTTTTGAGGAGTAAGTGCTTCTCATGTTTAACATTATACACATCAAGCAAGGCTCCATGTTAGCTTGTTTAACTACAGAAGTTTGTTTGGTTTGTTTTTGAATCTGATTCTGATCTGATTCTGATTTTTTTAGTCTGTCAGTGCTTGTTTGTAAATTAAGATATTAATCATAAAGCAACTAGATGATGCATTTATGAATGATTTGAGTGATTTGGCTGTTTGTGGACAACACAAGTGTCCTCTGTTTAGACAGACTGCACCAAAGTTGACTGTGTGTGTTTCTAATGTGGCCCTTTAAAAATCAGCTTAAGTAACACTAAGTACACAGGAAAAGTCATCAGGTTATTAAAAAACTGACTTCATGTCTTTTTCACATAGGTGGTACTGTTGTAATTAATTTATTGCACAGACTGATGTTCTTATAGCATGTCGAACATGTTTGTCACACTTAATAGCTAAGTTAAAGGAGAAATGCAGTGTGAAATGAACCTGGGATGTATTGCAACCAGATAATGACTTTGAATGTTGGTTAGGGAGCAAAACTGTGCTAACCTGTTGCATTTAGTCGATGCTCCCAAAACCTTAGAATGCTAGTGCTGAGAACATAGTGATAACAACTTTTGAACCATAATCAAGACTCAAGGTAGCTCCACACTTGGTTAGTTGTATAATAAGGCCCCTAACATAAAAATGAGGCATTGAGAACTTTGTAAGTGTACTTTGATAGTTTTTTAAAATGACACAGACAGCACCTTCAGGTAGTTTTCTGGTCGCCGGCATGTTTAGTATAAACCCAGGTCCAATTCACACCAGATTTCTCCTTCAGGGCACTCCTAATTGTCTGTACACATGTGAAGGCCTTCCCTATAACGTACTGTTTCAGATGACACTGTGCCACCACTTTTCCACCAGGTCCTTCCTCCTCAGCATGCTGCCCACAGTGCTGATCATCGGCTTCCTGCTCTTCATGCTCCGCCGTGGACCAGCGGGGGCAGGCAGACCGGGCCGGGGCATGGGCGGCTTGTTCAGCGTTGGAGAGACCACCGCCAAGGTGCTGCGTGATGAGATCGACGTGAAGTTCAAGGACGTGGCAGGCTGCGAGGAGGCCAAGCTGGAGATTATGGAGTTTGTCAACTTCCTCAAGAATCCAAAGCAGTATCAGGACTTGGGCGCCAAGATCCCTAAGGTAGGTGGATGATTGCACTTTGTGTAAATTTGGATGGATCCCAAAGGAGTGACCTCCATGTAGACCAAATACTGACTTCACTTTCTACTGAGTAGCTGGGCCTTCTCTTGATTTATTGTGCTAACTGTCTCTGTTGCCTTCACTGTCAGGGTGCCATTTTGACTGGTCCTCCGGGAACTGGAAAAACACTCCTGGCTAAGGCCACAGCAGGTGAAGCCAATGTGCCATTCATCACTGTCAATGGCTCCGAGTTCCTGGAGATGTTTGTAGGTGTGGGTCCAGCCAGGGTGAGTAGATGTTGGTCTTCAAATGCTGGTCTGCTCAGATGGCTGTAGGCCTGATTGTTTTTATACAAGGGCTAGGAGGTTTTCAAAAAACTTGTTCTAGCAAGGACAAATTTCTCTGACATGACTGACTTCATGTAATGTCATTTGTCTGAGAATTTAGTGTCTCTGTTGTGATGCATATCATCATTTCTTAAGTTGTAGGCACATGAAGAATTACTAACTTACTGGTAATGGCAAATTTGTATGTGTTAAATATGTAACACATGTTTAGTATTTTCAACTCTGTAAAGCCAGCAGGGTTGATGCTGAACTCCATGCTGTTGTTGTGCAGGTACGGGACCTCTTTGTGCTGGCACGTAAGAATGCGCCCTGCATCCTGTTCATAGACGAGATAGATGCAGTGGGGAGGAAGAGAGGCCGTGGGAACTTTGGTGGACAGAGTGAACAGGAGAACACCCTCAATCAGTTACTGGTGGAGATGGACGGTGCGTAGACCTCCCCTCACTTTGCACTTCTTTGGAAGATTCGTTTTGGCTTGGCCATTAAGATTACCATCACAGTCAGATTCCATAAACCGTATGCAGGACAATGCTGCAGCACCATGAAAGAAGTTTGCTTGTGGTTGATTTCGAAAGTGGCTTGATGGAGGTTTCTGCTGTTTTTCTTCTAGGATTTAACACGGCAACTAATGTAGTTGTTTTGGCCGGCACAAACAGACCAGACATCTTGGACCCAGCACTCATGAGACCTGGTCGCTTTGACAGACAGATATATATTGGTATGAATGAACACTTGCACACAATCTGCATGGTAGAGCTTAAAGGTGTAGCATTTTCTACTTAGTACTGTTGGTAATGCAATAGTTGTATTGCAAAATACAACTGTAGCCAAACTTATTGCTTTTGTATAATAACTATCACTACCTTGTCTAGAACCTGCATGTTATTTAAGTATTTCACAGTTGTGATAGTGAGAGAGAAAGCTCCCTTAAATTTAGCCATTGCAATTATGTCAGTCAGTGTAAGTTCCTTTTAGTGTTTAGATCCTTATCAGTCAAAACCTAGAATGACATATTTTTTATTGAATACTGAAAGACTAAAACATACTCATACTATCTTTTGTTGTTGTTGTTGATCAGGTCCCCCAGATATCAAAGGCAGAGCCTCCATATTCAAAGTGCATCTGAGGCCCTTGAAACTGGAGACAGAGCTGGATAAAGACGCTCTGGCCAGGAAAATGGCTGCTCTTACACCTGGCTTCTCAGGTGACAGCCAATCGCTGATATAACCTAATGTCTGATTTTTTATTTAGCTTGGAATTGACAAAGTGGGTACGCAAAGTTGCTGCATTGCCATGCAGCCCTACACTGAGGTTGATGTCCAAAAAAATTGCAAGTTGGCGTGCAGACTACTGGGCCTGTGATTGGTCGGTCAACTGGCCCCTTTTGCTGCTACAGCACCAGCAACATGCTATTTTGCGAACAACTCTGAAAATCTTGTCAGACTTTTTTTCGGTTCTAACAACAGGGTCACCCAATTGTTTCTCTGTTATGTTTTTGGCTTTTGGGGAAGTCCACTTGCTAACCTAACATAAAGTCGCTGGCAAACACTATGCAATTAACTTCAGATGTACAAATTTCTCTGCCAAAAACGATCTTACCACACCTTGTCCATTGGTCAGTTGCATTTACAAAATCTAAGCAACCAAGGGGTAAAACTAATTTCCTAATTATTTAAATGCGGCCACTACAGACAGTGTATGTCGCTCCAGTGAATGTTTTGTTGCTGCACTACGCAAGCACAAGATGTAAAACTGTAAACATGGTGGCATATAGACTTTACAACATACTTTACAGAGTCAAGTCGACACAGAGGCAAAAATAAGGCCTCTTTGAATGTGAATGTAAATGTGTACAAACATACATACATGCTCCAGTGTGTGTGTGTCCATGAGTATGTAACAATACGCTACAGTAAAGTGATTTGAGGACTGTTATGTCTGACGTGCATGTTAAGTCTGGTTTTGATTCATGTCATTCTAGTATCTGTTTTATGTACGGCCATTATATGGATGTGTTTCTGTCGTGTGGCAGGAGCTGATATTGCCAATGTATGTAACGAGGCAGCACTGATTGCTGCTCGTCACCTCGCCGATGCCATCAACCAGAAGCACTTTGAGCAGGCCATCGAACGTGTCATCGGAGGTGAGCTGTGATGTCGCCCTCACCCACACACATACACATACACAAGCGCGCACACACACACGCGTGCACACAAGCACACAAGCACACAAGCACACAAGCACACAAGCACACACACACACACACACACACACACACACACACACACACACACACACACACACACCATGCCTGCTATTCATTCTGCTCATTTCTCTGCCACATTATGACATGTGCCATCATGGTGTTAAGCCTCACCTGCAGCCCTTTCCATTGCTCTGTCTGCACCCAGGTCTGGAGAAAAAGACGCAGGTGCTACAGCCTGAGGAGAAGAAGACAGTGGCCTACCACGAGGCTGGCCACGCCGTGGCTGGCTGGTTCCTGGAGCATGCCGACCCACTCCTAAAGGTGAGCCACACTAAGCTGTGTCATTCTGCACTACAAAAGTCTCACTTAAAGATCCTTGCTCATGAAAAGATGTCAACATTATTGATAACCTGTGGTCATGTAACATGAGATTGTGTCAACCAGCAACAGTCCACAGCAATATGTTATGTTCTGTGCCAACAGGTGTCTATAATTCCGCGTGGGAAGGGGCTGGGCTATGCACAGTACCTGCCCAAGGAGCAGTATCTGTACACTAAGGAGCAGCTGCTGGACCGGATGTGCATGACACTGGGGGGAAGAGTCTCAGAGGAGATCTTCTTTGGCCGCATCACCACCGGGGCTCAAGACGACCTCAAGAAGGTCACACAGAGTGCCTACGCCCAGGTAGCTAATTGAACAGCTTTATTATTTGTGGTCTCTCTTTCAGTGGCCAGGCATCAGGTGCTTAGCTCAGGTGGCTCCTCATTCTTTTGGTTTTCTCTTTTTGTGTTTCTTTCTTTTTTATTTGTTTAACTGGTTAAGTACTTTTAGGCAACAGTGTACACAGTAATAATTATTATTGTTATTATTACTGTTGTTGTTGTTGCTGTGTTGCCTTTCTCCACAATATTTCTAGCATGGTTTTTGCATTATGGTCCCTTTCAAAAGTTTGCAGTTGTGCTCCATTTGTCCATGATCTACCATCATCCAATCTGGTCCACAACCGCACTCCAGTCTCAGAGATGAAAAGTCCCAGACTTTTCCCCAAGCAGAACCACCTCAAAGTAGAAATGCAGTCATTAGTTTTCCTGTGGGATTTTGATGCTTCCCTAATGTACCTCATGCATGTCAGTCCACCTTTCCCCTGAACAGGCATTTTGCCACTCACCCTGTGTAATTCAGACATGCAATGCCTCCACAGATAGTGCAGTTTGGAATGAACGAGAAGGTGGGCCAGGTGTCGTTCGACTTGCCCCGGCAGGGAGAGATGGTGCTGGAGAAGCCCTACAGCGAGGCCACGGCCCGCCTTATCGACACAGAGGTGCGCAGCCTCATCACCACAGCGTACGAGCGCACCACTACGCTGCTGAGGGAGAAGAAGGCTGAGGTCGAGAAGGTAGCGTGCTGATTGCTCACCAGACACAAGCTATACCTTTTCATTCATCATCAACGTTTTGTTTTACTTTTAATATAGTTGTAGGAAAAAAAGATTGTACGTGTTTGAATGCCCATGAACTTCGTAACTGTAACGAGCTGTGAGAACAAGGCATTATTTAGATTCATGCTTTGCAACAAATGGTGACCTTATGATATCAGACATCCAAACATAACTAAGCAATCCTCATACTTCCTTGACTTTCGTGTCAAAGTGACCTAACTGTTTATTACCACCAGGTGGCGCTTCGGCTCCTGGAGAAGGAGGTCCTGGACAAGAACGACATGGTGGAGCTGCTTGGACCCCGGCCGTTTGCTGAGAAGTCCACGTACGAGGAGTTTGTGGAGGGAACAGGCAGCATGGAGGAGGACACCTCCCTGCCGGAGGGCCTGAAGGACTGGAACAAGGAGCGGGGCAGCGAGAAGGAGGAGAGCACCGAGGAGCAGGTGGCACGCCAAATCACCGGTGGTATGCCCTTCTAGAAGCCTCCCTCCTCCTCCGGGGGAGCGCAGCGCAGGGCGGGAAGACGTGGGGCTCAAAGCCATGAAAAAGAGTGACCTGGGTGGGAGGAGTGACACAGTGGAGACCAGGATGTAGGGCCTGGAAAGCCTGCTGGGGCAGATGGCCCTCACGGACGTTGAGTGACTTGTGAAGTTGGTTTTGTAAGGGAAGGCATGCTTGTGGTTGAGAACCCTTCCATATCTCTACATCTGCTTTGTCAGTAATCAGTTAATAGACACTCTCGACACACAGGAGGAAAACGGCGCGCCCAAGGTTTCAGTGCTTCACACGCATGGCTTTGCTCTGCGTCTGTTATTGATGGGTGCTGAGAGAGAAGCAATATAAAATGATGGTGTGTATCATTTTGTTGTCGTGCAGACTGTAGTTCCAAACAAAACCTTTGAAAAAATATCTCACCATCGCATTTTTACTCAAGAGTCTCTGTGATCTTGGTCTGTTTGTAAGCTTCTCTGACTATTGATAGTGCATATGCTTACCTATGTAGGATTGAAACTGATCAGCTGATTCAAGAGAGAAGCACTTACATTTCAACACATTTTTTGACAGAGAATGTACTCAAGGAATCAGTCAAAATTCTAATTATTTAAAACTAAAATTTTGTTTGTGTACCACCGATAAATACTGCTTCTGTGAAGTGGCTGCATAATATATTATTGTGGTGGGGAGGGCAAGAAGAAAAAAAAACTGTATCTCTGGTGTTACAGTTAAAACACTCATGACACCTTGTGAGAAGTGAAGTGTATGTGTTTGCATTTACACAGACTTTCACATTTCCAGCAGGCTTCACTTGCAAGGGAAGATGAGCACATGACGCATCTATTGAAAATCAAAGAACACAAGCCCAGTAGTTAGTTACACATGTCAGGCACTGTGATGGCCTATTTCCCCCTTCGACCTTTTTATTCAGATTGATGTTCATAATCATATATTGTAGTCATCAGGCTGTTCATGAGGAGTTCTAAAACTGTCCCTTTTTGATGGATTGTTTGTGGCCCTTTTATTTTAAGTTGATCAAATAACATGCACTTAACAATCACTCCACTGACAATACAAATAGTAGACAAGCAAAGTGGATTACTTCTCCACATAAGCCAAGTTTAATTTCATTTCCATCTGAGAGTTCCTGTAACTTGGCGATAACTCAGATCAGGAAATTAGTTTTGGGTATTTTCCTCAAATCCAATTTTAGTTTTATCCTGTTTTCACCTGAAGTTGGTAGGTCTATTTGTCTTAAGTATTTTTGCACAGTAAAAAAATGCAACTTCATGGATGGCTAAGATCTCAGAGAAAAAAACGTGTGAATGCCAGAGCTACCAACCATTGGATGATGAGTGTTAGTGATAGGAGCTTGTAATATCTGAACTCGTCATTTATACGCCAAGCTATACAAATTACCCATTTTCCCCATCATTTTTGCAAGCCAGTTGTTGAAAGTGATTTCTGTAAAATAATGTGTAAATGTGTATTTTGTTCCACTGTGAAAAAATGATCTGATGTGTTTAAAAAGATGAATAAATGTATTTAAAATATATTTAGCAGACAAATTAATTGCCGAGACAGCCAAGACAGATTTGATTTTCTCTCACATTGACCTCCTCAAGTAGGATGTACTTACACCACTTTGCGGTTACTATTGAAACAAGATCGTTTCAGACCACCAGAGGGCGATAATGATCCACAAACATACACTGCTTCAGGGCTTTGGTCATATTTTTCTTTCAAAACAAATTATCTGCCAGAGGAGGGCCTACCCCAATAGCACTGATAAGACAGTTTCCTCAATAGAAAGAAAACAAAGGAAGAGTATGGAGAAAGTTTCTTTTCACTTAATCATTTTTTCCACACTCTAGTTTGACACTGAATGCATATAAAACCTGCTCAGTGATGTCACGTGCGGTCACAGGAACCCACCTCATGCTTAATCATGCTGAACCCAAGGGCCCAGCAAGCATCCCTGGTTTACTGGTTTACTACCGTAATATCAGCAGCAACGATGGTGGCCGTGGTGTTGGGCTCCGCACTCGGCCCCCATGGGCCCACCTAGAGACGGCGGCGTGAATCAGCAGTCCTCCCACCAGGCTGCTCTCCCCTGCCTCGGGCTGCATTTAGCCGGCGTGACACACGACTAAGAGAGGGTTTCCTGATCCCGTCCTCCGCCAGCCGCCCCCTCTGAGTCAGCGGCGCGGGTAGCACAAAATGGAGCCTCTGTGCCGCTCTCCCTCTGCGCTCTGACATCACTCATGCTGGCCTGCCATCTGCTCTCTGGCGAAGGTGCGACACGTGAGGCGGCGTTAGTAATGGATGACTTAAAAACCACGTCTACTGTGTGTGTGTGTGAGTGAGTGAGTGTGTGTTTGTGTGTTTGTGTGCTACCATGAGTCATCAGACATGCGAGGGCTTTTATATCTATATTTAAGGAATGAGGATTACTAAGTGATTAATTGGATGGTGTCTGCTAGGATTCCTGCTGGCTTACTTGATATATTCCTGCTGTGAACTTCAGTCAGTTGATCTGGTCTTGCTGGTGTTTCTTTTATTTCCTAGAGGGGGAGTTTATTGCCACAGGGTGAGTAGGAAAGACGATACACTGTGATCTCTATAAACATTCGTCAACTCTGGGATCCTTCCGTGCACTCCAGGTGGTCAGTTTGACGTATGTGTGTCTCCCACACTTCCTGAGGCTTTCCCCCCACTTGTGTGTGAGCAGCTGTGTGAGTGTGTGTATGTGCGCGCGTCTGTGCATGTGGGTGAGTGTGTCCTGACTGATTTACAGACTCGTGCAGCTTAGACGTTGATGAAATGTGCTGTAGAGTCAGACGCATGTGCGACAGGTGGGCTCACAGCCTGACTCACGGCAGCGCAGGGTGGTGAGGTGTGTGTGTATGTGGGGGGTGGAGGTAAAGACGTCCCCTCAGTCAGGTGGAAGGTGGTGCTGTATTACATCATCAGTGTGCGTCACTGCATCAGCCAATCGCTGTTACGTAAGCCTCTGGGGTCCTGAGGAGAAGCAGCATATTTCATTTTGGCTGATGGGGAAAAAAAACAAATAGAGGAAGGGAAAAGAAAAGAGCGGGAGCGCCTGACATCCACAGTCTGGTCCCATCCAGTTGACAGGCCGGTGTCAGAGGCGCGGGCCAGAAGTGACCGGTGGCTGGCTCCTGGCCTGGGAGGCTGGGCCGCTGGGGGAGATATTAAGGCTGTATGTGCTAGAGAAAGGCAGGTGGGAGGACGGAACAGACTAATTATGAGGTGAGTCACCGGTGACATGGCGGGAGATGAAAAGCTCTCCGTCTGGAAGAAAAAGGTAGATGGGAGATGAAGGGCCAGAGATGGAGAGGTGGGAGGGAAGGGAAGGGGAGAGGGTGGTGCTGGTGCTGGTGGGGGAGGGCGGGGGGGGGGCATGAACGGGTGAAAGCGAGAATTAGTCAGAGTCGGCGAGCGAAGGCAATGATGAAAGCGTTGCGTTCGGGGACAGAGAGTGATGTGAGCGAGCAGAGCGAGGGATCCCGCCTACTCACTACACACTCCGTGGCTGGCTGGCTGATTCACTGCGAGAGTGCGAAATGGGAGAGGTGGTGGTGGAAGAGGGAACTCTCCCTGCCAAAAAACACCCTCGCGCCCACCTCTTTGCGGGAGCCAGGTTTTTCCATCCTTGCATAAAAACTCAACAAGTCCACATTTGCCATGTGTTGAAGAGGCTAAGGAATGTGTTTAGATATCTGTGGGTACGAGGAGGAGCTTAAGGCAGCAGACTGCTATGGGGCTGGCAGTCAGTTGTGTAGCAAGCCTTTTGTGTGGTTTTTCTCTCAGCGAAGAGTTCAAACTGAGGGTAAACACAAAACCTTTTCTGTCTGTGCGAAAGTTCTTGTCCCTATTAGCAGATCCATCCATTACTCCATGCATACATAAATTCTTAAAGACCAGCTCTTGGGGCCCCTGGTTGGCTGTAAACTTCTACTCATCGGGACTGTGGAAAAAAAAAAACTAGGAGGCTCACAGGAGGAAATGGGGTGATGCAGGAGTGGTGGCTCGTGATGAGAGGAACTGACCACTCGGCTCAGTTCTTACTCATTTCCCAAGCCTCCATCTGTGGCGGCCTGTGCGCGTGGAGGTAGTGCTGTCAGAACAGGACGCTGCAGTGGGATGTGTGACAGTGCTTTCATATCAGTGATGCATTGAAATGAATAAAAAAAAACAGCAGACTCACGACGTATACACACTTCCCTGCCTCTGCAAAACATGTGGCAGCTAAAAATAAGTCTAAGTGACGATGATGATACATTCATTCTGTTGTGTTGTGCTTGTATCACCTTAGATCAGACGCGATATCAGACGAGTTCCTGGGGCTAAACCTGACTAAGAGCTGAATAATGTAAAAAGGGAAAAAGTTGTTAAGTCTGGCTGTTATGGACTTCTTAGTGACTAACAGCTATTCACAACGAGGATGTTGCCCTAAAAGGGTATAAAGTCTGATTTTAAGTGAAAAGTGAAGTTGTACTGAGGAAAGTACTTTATGACACTGGTCTGACATTAGGCTAGTTGATAGAGCCAAACTATGAGTAGGTTTCATGACAGCTAGAATATGACTAAATGTTCACACTGTCTCGTTCTTTAAAACACACTTTATATGGTAACCCATAGGGTTCAAAGACTTGGCACGAAGGAGACAGGAATGTTCTGTGAACTCACTTTTGAACTTCTTTGCCACATCAAACATGGTTAAACAAGTAGGTGAAACGGATGGAAGGTATATTTAACATGTTAATAATGAAGGTTAAAATATAATCAACAAGACAAATAAAAATCAAAACTAAGCTAAACCAATACATAAACCAAGTAGATTAAACATGAGACACAAGCTAAAAGCACAAAGTAAAAATGCTGACCTTGCGTTTTACTAAATGATGGCATTTCACAGTTTAGAAACAGAGAGTACAAGTCGATAAAAAGACTTCAATCTATTGTTGATGCAAGTGTTACCAAACATGACGTAAAAACGGGAGGTTGTTCTAAAATTTGGGCCAGTGACAGTAAAAGCATGACTATCCTTAGATTTAACATAAGCCGAAATGGGCTTATTGTCAGAAATGCCCTGTCAAAGCCTTAAAAAATAATATCTTAAAATCAACTCTTATCCTAACTGTAGGCCAGTGTTATTCTGCTATAAATTGTGCAATGTGCTCAAATGTCTTGGCCTGGTTGAACATCTGGCTGCTACATTTTGGGCTAATTGTACCTTGTGGAGTGATGCTTGTCTTATTACTCTGTAAAACATATGACATTAAACTGATAGAAATCTAGTCTAATCTTTCAGCCTGTCTTTGATGGGAACTCCTCAGTTCAGTAATTATTCTCAGTTAGTAAAATATAGCAGTAACAACTTAATTTGTTGGTCTGTCACATTTTAGGCCATAGTCAATGAGTACACCCAGCTTGTTGGCAATTAATTTTGTTCACTGTCAGAAAAGTAATAAGCCCTGTCTTACCTTTGTGGGAGGAGGTTACTTTCCATCCAGTAATTAATATCTTCAGGACAGTTAAATGAGGCTGTAGGCTACTTCACTAGAACTAATAGGGAATTTACCTGTGTCTTCAGCATAAGCAGTGTTGAGAGATCCCATGCTTACTGAAAATGTGGCTGACAGTAAATACAGTGGGAAGACCATAAATACAGTGAGAAGACAAATGGGCCTAGTACGGCACCCTGTGGGCCCCCATATGAGAGGGGGGTTAGCTTTCAACCGGCACCATCCACGTTTACAACAAATGATCTATTAGATGAATAAGATTTGATATGCCTTTTTGCCCGTACCCATTATTTAACCTTATAATCTGGCATTAACCTTTTATTCTGTTTATTCTCATTTTCTTATTATTGTAATGTGATGAACCGTAGTTTGATGTCTTTGGTACAACTTTTGCTTTGAAATGTAATATATATTTGCCCGACTTGACTTGAAATAGAATAAGACCAAATTTCTCCAGTCACTGCGATTTCTAATTCTGCTTGACTGCTACACTTAAGCCAAAACCCTGTCACCCCAACAAAACAACAAAAATAAATGGTCTACTTGCTGAACAATGGAATGATGCTATCGTAGGGGAGTTCTTGAGTAGTATCAGTTTCTGTAGCTAGTCTCACATAAACTTCTATTTTAAAAGCAGACAGTGATGATGGTTTGTGGCCCCTCAGGGAAATAAAGTCTGCATGCAGCCAGTGGGATCAGGCCCAGTTCATTTCGACACATCTGGACTGAAGCGAGCTCACACACATGTACTGCAGGAGTAACAGACATACACATTCTCTCCAGAGGAATAGGCGTGTTCTTTCTTTGTTTGTCTGTGTTACACATGCACACATACAAATGGAGAGAGAGGGGGAGAGAAAGAGAGAAAGCGAGAAAGAGAGAAAAAAAGAAAGAAAGAGAGAAAAAGAGAAAGAAAGAAAGAGAGTTGAATTGAGAGAGAGAGCAAGAAATAGAGAACATGCACACAACTTTCAGCACCTTTCAGAGGCTGACATAGGGGCACATTCTCCATGTTGATCAGACACACCTGAGTATGATAGCCAGGTGTAAAATGAATATTCAGGTCCCATGTAATGCGGTATTTTTGTGCTACAACCCATATTTTCAAGAGATGCAAAAACACTGCTCATGAACTCATGGAACAACCAAAGTCTTCTGTTGTATGTTCATTGTAATCATTGCCTATCCTCAAATCATACCGATTAGCTATTTAGTGGTAAATATGTTATCCACAGAAGTGGAGTAGAATACAGAGATGTGCTGTTTCTGAATTATTACCACTAGAGGGAGTAGGTGATATGATTCTGTCTTCAACAGGCTGCACACTGAGCCACTCTGAATCACACACGATACACCACAGACAGCATAGGTATTTCAAGAACTAAGAATATGAACATGGCTAAACTTGCCTAAATGTATTCTTCTGGTGAAAGAAAATGAAAGTCTTCTCACTTAATTCGTATCTTAACTCATATTAGTGAAAATATACAAAGAATAAGTTTCATCCATTTTGTGAAAAGACAAACAAACTACTTATTTTTTTTACCTACAATATGTCTCTAAAATTATGAAAATTAAGGGAGATATAATGTTGTTAGAGGGGACAAGGATCTCCTTTTGAAGATGTCTTCCATGATGTAGAAGTTCACCAGTGGTGGAGCCGCTCACCAGTTCACTGTAGGAGGAGTTGGTGACTCAGAAGAAGCGCAGAGAAATAGTAATAGACTGGGAGGGAGAGAGGGAGGAATGAAGGAGGGAGGAAGGTATAATTACAGGGAGAGAGACGAGAGAAGCTCCAAACAGTGAGGAGACAGTGAAAGAGAGAGACAGAGGGAGAGAGAGTGTGTGTGTGAGAGAGAGAAAGAGAGAGAGAGATTCAGAGTCAGGAAGCTGTGTAACCCTGCCCACTTCCCACAAAACCATTGAACTCCGGCAGAGTGAGCCGTGCTCAGTGAGGCTTCTCCAGAGCTCTGCACCTCTGCTGCAAACTGCTCTCTCTCAACTCAACAGCAGGATCCGACAGCAAGGAGCACTTCTACTGGCAGCACCAGTGATCAGGACCACCACCACCACCACCACCACCATCACGTGGGACTACACGCACCAGTGCCAAGTCGTCAAGGCTCAGCCTCGAACCTGATCTCACAGATAGATTTAAAAAAAAAAACAAGAACTCGGAGCAGATCTGACCCGCAAACCACTCCTTGTGCTGGACCAGCCAGCCACCGCTAACTCATGAGCTTTGACCACTTCAAAACCATGACTTCCCAGAGAAAGGAATTATCCTCCTGTTTTTGATTTACTTCTTTTCCTTCTGTCCTCCTGTCGCGCATCAGTGTTCCTTCAAGAAACCGATCAAACTGTTTGTAAACCTGCATCACCACTGCTGTTGTAACTCAGCACCAGCACGAAGGAGAGACCATTTGTGGCCGTCCCATACATCCATCTCTCTCTTACTCCAAGCCCCAGGATGTCCGCTCTCACACTGACAACTGGGATGTTGCTGCTTATCTCCGGGCTCCTCTCCTGCTGCTGCAGCCCTACCCTGGGTGGTGCAGAGGGAGTGGAGCAGGGCCGGGTACCCCCACAGCAGCAGCAGCAGCAGCAGCAGCAGCAGCAGCCCCTCGACTCCAAGCAGGCAGACGCAGGACCCGGGGCAGGGGCAGGGGCAGGGGTCGGGGTAGGGGTAGGGGTAGGGGCCGAGGGCAGCGAGTCCATCTGTCCATCCTGCGCGCTGGCCCAGGTGCAGCGGGAGCAGGCGGAGACGGCGGCGCCACAGCAGCAGATGGACATGGTGGAGGCGGTGAAGAGGCACATCCTCAACATGTTGCACCTGAGCGCGCGGCCCAACATCACCAGGCCCGTGCCGCGTGCCGCGCTCCTCAATGCCATCCGCAAACTGCACGTGGGGCGCGTGGGAGAAGACGGCTCGGTGGAGATGGAGGAGGAGGGCGCAGGGCTCGGACACCAGCAGGGCGGGCTGGGCGACGAGCAGCCCGCTGAGATAATCACCTTCGCTGAGCCTGGTGAGTTTGAAACACTATGCGTGTGCGTGTTTGTGTGTGGGTGTGTGTGTGTGAGTGTGAGCGTGTGTGTGTGTATGTATGTGTTTGTCGGGGTATGTGTGTTGGTAGGACTGTGAAAGGAACTGTGCCCAGGACAGAAGGAGAGGAAAATGCAGTTACTATGTCAGTCAAAGAGGATTTGGGCATGTTGGCACAACATGAGCACATTGTCTAAAGTACTAAGACACACCTGTTGAAAAGATTAGGGAATACTGGATGAAACACGCACAGCTGCCTGTTGATATTGAAGTGCACTCTTGGGCACACCTGAACACTGAAATCTGATAACTGGAATGTGTCACAGCAATTTCATGTTATTTGATTCAGGATTTTTTGGTAGGGAAGAAGGATTAAGTTAGAATTTATGTCGGTGTTATAGTCCACAGAATTCTATGTGATTATTAACCAGTGCCAATGTGATAAACAGCCATTTGTGTGAGAGTTTTAAAAAATTATCAGAAATACGTATATACGTGTATATTTAAATTAACAAGTAGAGAAATTTTAGCTAAAGACCGCCTGAAGTGTCTGGCCAACCACAGGGAGCACCATGTGTGCCGTAAGCGTCTGAGGCAACAGATGTTGCCGGATGTTGAATACGACTTCTCACAGCCTCTCCTGAGGAAAGATTATTAAAAACAAATATGGGGCTACAGGCTTCTGTGTGTGTGTGCGCATGTGTGTGTGTGTGTGTGTGTGTGTGTGTGTGTGTGTGTGTGTGTGTGTGTGTGTGTGTGTGTGTGTGTGTGTGTGTGTGTGTGTGTGTGTGAGTGTGTGCATGTGTGTGTGTGTCATGAATGTATGGGTGTGATAGAGAGAGTGTCTGGAGTTCAGCTGCCCTGAGATGTGAAAAAGCAAATCAAATGTGAATGCATGAAAGAGCGAAAGAGAGGGATGTGAGAAAAAGAGGAGGCAAAGAGTGAAAAATGACAGAAAGAGACAAACTGAAGCAGCAGTAGAGACAGAGACCAAGAGAGAAAGAGAGAGAGTGAAAGGGAGAGAGAGGGAGGAAAAGAAATGCCACTGTGTTTCACAGGAGAGGACAAATGCACTACAGATGTGAGCTGTGCTGCTGCCGTCACTCTGGGCAGACTGTTACCACTGAGGAGCCTACTGTGCTCTTGATACAAAGCGGAAAAAATGATTTCCTCCTTAACTGGCTCCCCACAACAGATTTCTCTGACCTGAGAAAGTATCGATTTGCTAGCACATTTGCTAGCAGTCAGACTTGTCTTAAAAAAGACTTGACCTGCTTTGACATTTTGACTGCTCAAGTTGAGTTTTTTCTGTCAAAGTAGAGGCAGAATAAGAGATGTGATGGGTACAGCCCTTTATGTGGAAACCCATTGATACCTTCACTGTATTTCTGTGTGGGGAAGAGAGAGATAGATAGATAGATAGATAGATAGATAGATAGATAGATAGATAGATAGAGAGAGAGAGAGAGAGAGAGAGAGAGAGAGAGAGAGAGAGAGAGAGAGAGAGAGAGAGAGAAAGAGAAAGAGAAAGAGAAAGACATCTTTCTGAGTGGATCGGTATGGGTTCAAGTCCTGCTTTGGAAAGACCTTCTTCCCCATCTTCCACTTTGAATGCAGGGCGGTTAAGTATGAAAAAAAAAACCCCAGATGGTCCTCATTTACTCTGCGGCTTTAGGCTCAGCTCCTCATTGCTGTCACACAACTGTATATCTAGTCTCTTACCTCTGCTGACACTGGGATCCAGCAAAGGGAAACATGACGTATGGATGTTTTGAGGGGTGTGTGTTGCTAAACATAGCATGGCATTCGTCAATACGCACCGTGCCCACTGACCGACCACCAAAATGTCCCCCGTGCTACCCGTGGCTAATGAGAATGTTTGCTGTTTAATTGCATCTATCAGCTTTGTGTTCTGGTGGCACATCAGGAATGCATGTTACGGCATATTGTTTGCCGCCCATTTGCTTGCATAAATGTGCATAATGGTGTGTTGCTATAAATAACCCTTTGAATGAACCTTAGATTAAAAAAGGCCCCCTTAAAGGCTTTTGACGAAGCCGGTGGGCGTTAACGATGCTCTGAGGAGGGGTTGCTGGGTTTGAGCCCTATACAAAACCCACAGGGTTGTTAGCCAGGCATAATTGCTCCATTCATCAAAATATGGGCCCCAGTAATTACTCTGGGCTGTGTTGGCTGAGCTGGGAATGGAGGGGGTTTCTTTGAAAGTGTCCGCGCTTACTGAAGGGAACGACAAGAAAAGACTGGGATGGCGGGAGGGAGGGAGGGAGAGAGGGAGGGAGAGAGAGAGAGAGAGAGAAAGAGAGAGGGAGAGAGGGAGAGAGAGAGAGAGAGAGAAAGAAAGAGTCTTTCCCATTTCTCTGAATCAAAAAAACATCATTAATGACATTCCGATGTCACTGCTGATCTTTTCCAAGTACGACGAGGATGCTTGTCTCCCACTCTCGCTTACAGCTGTGATGCGATCCTCCTGAGCTTTAAGGCTGGAGCCCTCATCGTTTCCCAAACTATTCAATTCATGTTGTTTGTTCATTCATGAAAAAGAGACACAGACAGATATTTGTGCAACAGGTCCCCTACGCAGAGACAAATATTTAAGGTTAATAATTACACTACATTGGTCATGCCCAGGTTTGAACCTCTGTGATCACATAGAGAGATAGTGTGTCGCCTGCCTTTTCAGACTGCCCTCTCTTAGTCCTGTTAGGCTACACAACTGCTTTTTACAGACTGTCTGAGCTACTATGGTCAGATGTATCAGCTATGACAGTGCTTGGAGTGGTCAGAAGAAGAAGAGATCTGCATAGGAGTATGGTTTAGTGTTTGTGTGTAGATGAAGGAAGTGTAAGTATTTGAAGCCTAAAGGAATGCATTTCAGAAAGAACCTGTAGGAGTTATCTGGCAACAGGTATATCCAGTCTTTGTTCAGGCTTCTATCAATGAGATTAATCATTTTAATGTAGGTGGATATTCCACTTTGCTATTACAACTATAGACATAAAGCATTATAACTAGCCAACTATATGTTTCAAATCAACATTCAACCAATGTTTTTGTTAAGCCTGTCATTTACAAATTGGCAGTAAACTAACAGTATCTGATTCATTTTTAAAAAAAAAGAAAAAATATTTTCCTGCAAATGTTGCGCAACAGTCTGATGGCCTACAGTCCATAGTATTTCAGCAAGATGTCTCAGCGCTGTGGTAAATACCTTGGTATTTCTATCCTTTAAAGCCAGCTCTGTTTCGACAGAAGTCAAAAAAGACAGAACCTATTTTGCAATACCCGAGGCATTGTATCTCTCTCTTTTCCCCTCGTGCACTCAAACCTCCAATACGCTTTACGTCATTAGTTCAGATCAGCCCATCACTGGTACAAATATGTCTACAAAATGGCAACCTGTTGCAGAGTGTTTTGTGTTTCTCTGAAAAAGAAACACAAAACTGATTGCCTTTGGAAGGGCAAACAGACGACATGCATCACGTGTGTTGCTGTCAGTGAACGACTGCTCAGGGCTGATAGTTAAGAGCCCTCTTTAAAGGTTCCCTTGTAATCGAAGGACCACTTCACTAGTGTGATGTAGGCTATGACTGACAATTAGGCTGGTGTGTGTGTGTGTGTGTGTATGTGTGTGTGTGTGTGTGTGTGTGTGTGTGTATGGGGGGGGGTTCAGAAATGGGAAGAGTCCATTATCAGGGATTTTGGCTGTTACGCCTGTCAAAGTTTACGTGCAAAGCAGAATATGATAAATATAATAAACCAGTGTTTTCGTGAATCCAAAGTAAACCAGACATACTTAAGGTGATGAATCACCACTGGCAAACACGCTCTCATGGGCAAACAGGGTCCTTGTGAAAATAAAGGCTTTCGCATACAGATAGAGGACTAATCCATAAATAAACCCAATAACCAGAGAGTCCTGCTGTCTCAACCTAAACCCTCTTTTGATCTACGCCATGAGCTGGCATTTGGGATAATTCATACAGAGGATGGAGCTCAGACACTGTTCCGATGATGAATGTTTAGATAATGGCTCTGAGTAATATGGAGCCGTCAGAAATAGCTCATTGAGAAGATGTGCATCACCCGACAGTGATAATGTACAGTGCCGCCATGGTCGCATGCACTTCATGCCCCCCATGCAAATGTGTCGGGCTGGTCCATGTGTGGCGGGCCTCCTTACATGGCTTGACTTCCGGAGTCTTCCCGCTCCTCTTATCTCAGCTCACGGAATGGTGAATGGTGTGCTGCTCGCTAAAAGGAGCTTCCCCTGCAGCTCGTTCTCATCACTAAGAGAGGGGGACGGCTGCGGAGAAAACTGAGAGCCCTTGAGTCAAAACACAGTTATACAGTTATGACACTCTATCCACTCAGCTCTATTTGACAACTTAATCCCGGCTGTATGGAAAATGTGGACTGCGTAACCAGAACTTTAACAGGGCTCTTCCTGTCAGCTGCCTTAAAGCTCACCTCAGGTTAGTTCAAGCTGTACCCAGGGGTGGACTTACATAGTGCACTGTGATTTACTGCAGACACTTTCCTCCTTCTGCAGGGAGCTGTGAATTGTGATTGAACATTGTCGTGTGTGTCATGAAAGCTATTTACAATTCAAACACGGCTGAATAAGGTCCATAGGAGAGGCTGCTTCAGTTTCACAGTTCCCCCCGTTACCTTACGATACAAGATCTGGCTGGGTCAAAGGCAACGTAACTGTTTCGCTGTAAACTCCTAACTCTTGCTGCTGCTACACGCCTTTTTTTTCTCCAGCCAAATTGAAGTGCAATAAACAGCAGACACAGTAAAAGAAAAATGGGTGTTGACATCATCGCCCGTATTTCGGCATGTATTAGTGACAATATGAAACGGCAGAAGAGAAACACACTTAAACAAAGTGAATATTTAAAGAATGTGTGTGTGTATGTGTGTGTGTTTGTGTGTGTATGTGTGTGTGTGTGTGTGTGTGTGTGTGTGTGTGTGTGTGTGTGTGTGTGTGTGTGTGTGTGTATGTGTTGAGGGTGGGGTGGGGGTGGGGGGCTCTAAATTTTGAGCAAACAGTGGAGATCAATAAATCAGGAGTGGTTACTGAATCTGGGATGGCTTATGCCATACAGTCATGTGCAAATTATTGGTAAGGCCCTTGTCATAACATGACAGGCTTTATATACACAGTGGAGTTCCAGGATTTTAGCACCAGGAAATGTTTTTATGGAAGGGCGTCTAGGTGTTGACGAAGAATTGCAGATGGTGGAGGACGACTGTGAAATGTATTAACTCTAGACAAGGAGATAAGTGCTTTCTGGGCCGTTCTGCTACACACAGCATTACTGGTTCCCCAGTGGGTCTGATTGTGTTCAGCTGTTTCTCATATAGAAAGCTTGTAGTCCTGATTTTTCAGCGCACTTTTCAGAACAATAAACTCTAACACAATACTGACATTATTATAAAAATGACTCAACCATGGCAACCTAAAAAAATGTATCATTGTCATTTCCTATTTACGACATAAATAATATACCATGTGATTTAGAACTGTGTAAATCTCTTGGGCATTGTTTTATCCCAACGATCTGCTGACAAGAGTTTACAACAACTCATCCATCATGTCCTTCTATCTTTGCAGGAGACGGCCCTGACGTGGTGCAGTTTGACATTTCCAAGGAGGCCACCTCGCTGTCCGTGGTGGAGCAGGCCAGTGTCTGGCTGTTCCTGAAGCTGGCCAAGGGCACCCGTGGGAAGGGCAAGGTCTCCATCCAGCTCCTGCAGCAGCTGCCCGGCCCTGACGGCGACCTCAGGGAGGAGTTGGTGTCGGAGAAGGCCGTGGACACGCGGCGCAGTGGGTGGCACACCCTCCTCGTGCCTCGCAGCGTCCAGGCCCTGCTGGAGGGGGACAACAGCGTGCTGCGGCTGCGGGTGTCCTGCCCGCTGTGCTCTGACGCCGGGGCCACCCCGATCCTGGCGGTGGCTGCGGGGGAGAAGGGGCGCGAGCGCGAGCAGTCTCACCGGCCCTTCCTCATGGTGGTGCTGCGCCCCGGCGACGAGCACCCACACCGGCGCAGCAAGCGCGGCCTGGAGTGCGACGGCAAGATCCGCGTGTGCTGCAAGAAGCAGTTCTACGTCAACTTCAAGGACATCGGCTGGAACGACTGGATCATCGCACCGCCCGGCTACCACGCCAACTACTGCGAGGGCGACTGCCCCAGCCACGTGGCCAGCATCACGGGCTCCTCGCTCTCCTTCCACTCCACTGTCATCAACCACTACCGCATACGTGGCTACAGCCCCTTCACAAACATCAAGTCCTGCTGCGTGCCCACGCGCCTGCGGGCCATGTCCATGCTGTACTATAACGAGGAGCAGAAGGTCATCAAGAAGGACATCCAGAACATGATTGTAGAGGAGTGTGGCTGCTCGTAAAGGCGCGCGGGAACAGCTCGTGAACTCGTTTTACCCTCTTTCTTCGAGAGACTGTTTATCATGTTGGTACAGAGCAAGGGAAGAGTTGGACATGCCATGCTGACATTTGACCTTACACATGCAACTTTACTGTTGAACTTTGCTCAACTGATTTGATATTTGTCTTTGGATTTGGATTATTCCAATGGAAACTCTTCAACGGAGTGATCTCTGTGGCACTTTCAGATAAAGGAAAATTAAGAGAAATATATAATATATTTTTGTTATGAAAAGGGGAGCAAGAATGAGAGGGAATATGTGCATGGCCAAGGCAGGAGTGTCGTTCTTGTCACTTTGCACTGCAATAAAAAAGACTGCTGGCATGAATGACCTTTGAAAAAACTGAACTATGCAACTTGTCAAGTATTATTATGTGTTAATTTTGTGTTTTGTGTATTTTAGGGTGGGTGGGGTTGGGTGGAGATTATTGTTTTCAACAAACGGAGGAAGACTGCATCTTTTCTTTTTAAATGTTTTTGAGAGATACTTGAAAGAAAGTTTGACCAGCTACTGGAACCAAACTATTATTATTATTATTATTATTATTATTATTATTATTATTATTATTATTATTATTTCAACTCTTATGGTCCTCTTAACAGTGCTGAATGTTGATGACAAATGGTGAATATTTGCACTATGGCAACATTCTACCCACTAGTATCAGAAAGAGAGGAACAGCATTCCATTAGACACATGAACAAAAACAACATCTAAATTAATAATATCAATTTGAGTACTGAATAAACATTACGCACCAAAGATTTCCAGCATCAATAGTTCACCACATTCCTGATAAGGTTCCACCCGAAGTGATTCCTCATAAGGAGCGCCAGATTCAACATAGTCTATCCAGTGATAGTGATACAACATACAAACAACATGCTGGTCAATATAGTAAAAGAAAAAAAAGAGAGACACAAAAGAATTTTAAACTTGATGAAGTGACCCCTGGTGTAAAATGCTTTTGTTCTGCTTTCTGCATTCATTTTTTTTTCACTGCCAATGTCTTAATATAAACTGAGTTAGTCTTCATAACACAAGCTGATCTGTAAATCAGATATGTTTTGCAAAAACAAAATGACAAATAGTGACAAAACTATGAGCTGATGTTAAATGTGGTTGTAATTCTTTTGTTCTTATTCGTAAGCAAAGGACACTGAAGGACATATCTGAAGAAAAAAAATTATTTTGTATGTATAGGGATATTGAGTGATATGTTGCTTTGTTGTATAAATCAAAAAAGTGCGTGTTATCATGTTTTATATCTAATTTATTTTGCAGCAATTTTTGCTTCATCATTAAAGCTAAAGAGTTGTAAATAAACCTCCAGTTTGCATTTGATGTTTATTTCCCTCCACGTCATCCAACACGACGCATGACAAAAGAACACAACATTAATGTTAAAAAGGGCAAGACAAAATGTGAGGGCCATATTTTTAATGGTGTGAGACTAAATAACCAGTCTTGGTCTGTGTTGGCGTTTAACTGTAGGAATTCTCTGTGTGGTTTTTAGAGGAGGAAGTGGACCAGATGTGAAGGCAGTGATGTGTATCCTCTGTCATATGCTCTGTGCGCACTCTGTGGCTGTTTCTGAGACACATTTGACAGCTAATGTCCCGAGAGAAGACTTACGAGGTGAGATGAAAAATTCCCCTTTTGTACCTCATAACACAAATATGGCAATTGAATCACAGCATGCTAACCTTCAGTCTTATATCGCTTAAGGACAATCAGCCTTGCTTATACCACAGCGCCTCAGATAGGTCTGGAAAACAGATGTCTTGCAACCCTTAATTTACCCTCCTGATAGCATAGAAATGCAGATGGTAAAAGCAAGACAGTTGACCAGTGCAGACTTGTTCTTTTCTGACTGAAAGCTCTACCAACTCACGAAGTGTACAGAAAACTGGATGAAATTCTTGTTATGCACATCCGTTAAATCAAAGCTTAAGTGCTGTGGTGTTACATCTAGGCATGTTGCAAAGTCCTTCCTCCTCTGAAATCCAGGCTACCGTGTAATAGGTTTGCAAGCTGTGAGGGCTTACAGAAAGATACACAATTATAATGACACAACACACTGGTGTTCCTAGTTTCCTGGACACAAAGGAAAACATTTTATGATCACTCTCAAAAAAGAAAAGGAAAGAAAAAACAGAATCTGGCAAATATCTCAGAGTACACTCTCTAGCATTACCAAGCCAAGCTAAATACCAGGCAATCAAATTAGCAAGATTGCCCATTGGTTGTGCTGACAGTCAAGCACTAATTGTTTAACCAGTTGCATTTTTTTTAAAAGATTAAAGCCTTTTAAGTTTTGACTTTTGCTGTGAAATATCATCCGTTTATGTGCTAATGGCTGAGCTTTGGGGAGAAGAAGAGTTGGATCTGGTCTTGGACAAATACAGTAGACCTTGAGGATGGGGACATAGAATGTGAACTGCATGTGAAACGGGCCCTCCCCTGTTGTGGCCACTCCACGTCAGCACACTGGCTTGCTGTGTAAGGATAACAGTGGTGACCAATGGGCTGAAAGAGGTAATTACGGCTATCATCACATAGCAAATAAACCCAGCAAAGTTCCCCGCAGGCCTTGTGAAAAAGCTTGGTTCTCCAGGTCGGTTACAATCCCTGTCATAATCTCACTGAACCTTCAAAGGATTTGGAGGATAGGGTTTCAGTGATGTCACTGTTCACTGCTTATAATAATAATAATAATAATAATAATAATAATAATAATCCACTTGTAAATAGAGCAACAGATACACATTAAAGTGCACTGTCAACTGTGATATTGTTTTGGATCGGTTATTTTGCTAAATACAGCCTATCTTATTTTTGTCTTGGACTTCAATGTAATCATTGTATACAGATTCTTGGTCTTATCACAACTATTTTAGTAGCCGGTTACTCATAATAACACATGCCAACAGCCATCAAAAGTGAAATAAATAACCACGGTTGTAGTATCTGAATCTCCAATTCCCTCACAGATAGGTGTGAGTAAATCAAAACTGCAGACAAACTCAAGCTGGCATTAAAAAATGTACCGTAAACAAGTTGGGGTTAGGGTTGTGGTTACTGTGTACAATGAGAGCAATTGTAAAAAAAAGTGTACTTCAGCTAAAGCTTTGTTCATGGCATTCTAAGGAGCGTGGGTTTCCTTGTTGTCTTTATACAATGTAGTGAGTTAAAGTTATAAACAGTGCTTTATATAAGCAGCATAGTAGAAGGTGTGGTGTGAGTTACCCTACCTATAAAACATACCTTAAAAAGTGGTAAATTGTTGCATAGAGTTGTTTTTTTTTCTCGATCCGGCCGGTTTCAGAAATAGTTCATCCAGTACATGTGGGATAGAAGATGCATTTTTTAGAACCACTCCTTGTTGTATTTCTTGAAACTGTCTTTACGACCCAACACCAGTAAGCACATTTTATTGTCCAGCAAAAAGAACAAAAAGTAAATCATCTGTGGCTGCCGCAGGAGTGTAATAACCCTGTCCAATCATAACCCTCAGAACACAAGAAACCATTATTGCCATCCTATCTAGATACTTCCTGCATCCCGATTCCTATGGTGTATACTCAGCATGTGAGCAAGAATGAGGTTGGATTTATTCCTATCTACAGTAGTTTATAACTATTTTGATCTTGCAAGCTTTTCCGTAATCCCCTACCTTGCCTGTAAATTAGTTAAAGGTGGAATAAGCAATACGGCAGGAAGCTTGTTGATGTTTGGGTTCTATAACCAAACATATACGTACAACAATCCCTCCTTTCCCCCTTTTCCTTCTCTTTTACTTTGCATGAGTGAAAAATGCATTCTGTTGTTGACTGGATCAAATGGCCAAATACCACATCACTCACTTTCAGTAAGATTTTAATGTACAGTTGCACAATTGTCTGTATTCTTATATCATACATCTTGCCTACATATGCCCAAGTGAGGGAAAAAAATGAGACTTTAAGAATAATTTTGGTTATTTTTTTGATGCAATCAACAAATGATGCTTACTTCTTGGTGGATGGAATGTTGTTTTGTGTTGTATGTGATGGTATGCAAACTCTATTTGTTTCCAATGTTGTGTACGCAGAACCTGTTCATTGTTCTCCATTGAAATGCAAAATGGACAGCTAATCAGGAGATATCTACCAAATGTGGCAAAAATAGTTACCATTGTTCACCTTACCTCTAAGCAAGCAGTAAAAGCTAACAGTTTTCCACTGCATTTACATTGTACTTATTTGTTTTGTGAATGTGAGCTACAGAAAAGGTATTGGTTAGCTATGCACTTATGGAAAGTCAAAAATCTGTAGTACTGTACTGTATTGGAGAATAACTACAAAAAGAATGGAATTGATATTTTTCTAGCATAGAACTAAATATTTATTCAGTATATATACTGCACTTTTAAGGAACATTGAATAACACCCTTTATATATTCAAGCAGTAATGCGTATAGTATTGGCTGATGGGAAAAACACAGTCTGTATGAGGGCCCTAGGCTCTGATATTGAAGGAAAACAAACAAAGCTGGTCTTCCAACATTCAGCCAATGAGGATAAGGAGGCGTTTGAACAGCCATGATGACAACCTGCCTACCAATCATATGCCCTGGCCAAGGCCATACATGCGCAAGTGGTTTTGGGAGAAGATTGAAAGTACTTAGCCTGGAGCGTATAGTGTGTTTAACTTTTGAGCCAGGTTGATGACTTCAACGTATAGTCCTTGATTTTACTGTACTGAATCTGAGATTTTGTGGCACTGAGGAGCAATCCCAGCTGTTAAAAATACAATACAGCATTTGATAAAAAATAATTTTAGCCATGGAAACATCTTTATCTATCCTTTGTTGTCCTAAAACTGTACTGCTGTATGCAGTATTGCACAAAACTGGGGAAGATAGTTGTTTTATGTTTGTTGTGAACAGATATATTTGAATGAACCAAATGCACGGACGTGAACCCCAGGAATTTTGCAGCCTCACACATGACCGAAGGTCACTGCCGCTCTTGTCTGAAATAAGTGTCCCGTGTGCAAAATGATAGTGGGAATGGAAGAGATACAGGTCTGCTTGTGGATGGGGTGAACATTAGGTAAATAAGGTAAGGACTCTGCAAATAGACAAAAGTGCGGCAACCTTGTTGGCAGTTTGGCCAGCTCTGCTTTCGGAAACACTTGGTTGGATTAGCTCCCATGATATGTGATTACGCTAGGCTAGGGTTTTGTAATGTTTGCAGTTCAAAATGCCATGTCACTCCCTTCAGTAAGACTTCAGTGTACAGTTACACAATTGTCTGTATTCCTATGTTATACATTTTCCCTACATATGCCTCAGTGAGGGAAAATGGGACTTTGAGGATAATTGTTTTGGTCCAACCAACAATTGATGCTAACCTCCTGTGCGGTTTGAACCAGTGAGGTTGGTTGAAAAACCCCATTGAATGGTCTGAATGGATTAATTGGTGTGAAAGAAAAAAACACCAAGCCCTCTTGTTGATAACACATGTAGTACACATGTTGACTATGTGTGCAGTGATGCATACTAATCTGCATAGCCACAAACAAGGGTTGGACTTAAAGACAGCCACAGGCACCTCTAAACCCCCCAAACAACAACTTTGTATATCTGATCAATTTCCCTCAAAGGGGATGGTATCTTAGAAATAAGTCCAGAAAAACAAAGCCAAAGGCTTTGTGTATATTATGGTCTTTCAGTTCATTTACAGCATGAGATAACTGATTGCTAACCATATGATTATGCTGAGCACTATCATGCATAATGTTTGATACCAATGTAACAAAACAAGGTTAGGAAAAATAAATGACAGTTTCTGTTATGTTACACATCATGGAGGGGCAAGATGTTATTCCTTGTCACTGGGTCAATTTTTTATTAATATATGTTGTCTTTTAGTATCTTTATACTCTACTGGAGTTGTGTCTGGCATTGAGACAGTGCAAGGGCCTTGGTGGGATACTCGCAGAAGTAAGCATTTCTCCACTTCAGAGCTGGCATGTCTGTGCTGTCAAACAGTATGACACAATTCAGTCACAGAATCTCGGAGTGGCTAGCCTTGAACCAGGCCCGCCCTTTCCCTCATATTTGCAGAGAAACACTGAATGAGCACTGGCTACAGCCAGAGACCATGCTGTCCCGTGTCCCGCTGTCCCCAGCGAAATCCTTGAGAAAAGCTATTTGCCTCGTAGCAAAACCTAATCAGTTCCTAGACTCAGACAGATGTTTTCAGGGTTCCTTTGAAGTACTCTTTGATAACACTATGCTCATTTCTAGGAGTTATAAGCACATATGTTTAGCTGGAAACGTGCTGCACATTAGGGTATTTGGTCTTCCCGGTCATCTCATAATTGATTATGAGTTTTCTGCGCTTGACGGACCTGTCATTGCAGGTGGTGAACGTATCATCTTTGAGGCAAACACAACAAAAATGTGACCCTGGATCCAACAGATACTCTATGTGTGAACCCGGGGAATGCAAGAGATGAGAGAGTTATTTCAAGGTTGTCATAGCCTAATCTCCTGCCAGACTTCCAAGGGTAGTGGCAAATCTTCACACTCTTCTCAGGGCAACGTAGACAAGAGCGGAAAAAAGCTGTTAAAAAGGCCTTGCTACAGTGATCTACAGTGGGGCTCTCCACACAAGGTGGTCTGTTGTTTTCAAGGCTGAGAACAACGTATCATGTCTGCCGGTCTGGTCGGCTTTCTCACTTCAACAATAGGAGTGAGAGTGACTGGGAAATCTAACACTCACCTCTTTGTTTGCAGAGAAAAATCAGAACGACAGCCCACAGACAGCACGGCTCCTATGTTATCATTGCAAACTTTCTCCCCCACCCCCACCCCCCACCACCTCGCTCCTCCCTCTCCACCTCTGTCCCTGCAAGGTTGTGGGGTAGTGTGTGCAGTGTGCAGTGTGCAGCTGAACGGCTGCCAATGACTCTGCTCTGGAGTGGTATACCTGTGGATTGCAGGCGAAATGCCCCCAGCGCTGGGTGAACGGAAACGCGTACCCCCTGATAAGCACCAGGCTGGCATGGATCGGCCTGGGCTACATTAGCGGCTCTATTTGAGCACTGACCCAAAATTACATCGCTGAGCTTGCAAAGTGATTAACGGGAAACAAAAGGGTTTTTAGGGCGTCTTGCTGGTTCCAATTAGCATGCTACGTTATTGTGCCATATTTACACCAGGCATGGATTCAAAACGCCGCAGACATTTATAGCAGCCTGTGCATGGCTCGCTGTTCGCCGATTCTGATTACATTGGGCCTTTGGCCATTGGTGACTTGTTGGCCACCATAACTGAGAAAAAAATATATAATGGAACACTTACATGGGTTGTTACACAGACGTTTGAAAAGGCATTTTATACGATTAGCTGACTGTGGAGAGGACTTAGCATGGGGTCATAATGACACTTCATGATGGCGAAACTGTCTTCACCTGGGATTCTGTTTTCAACGGAAACCCCTCTCACACTCAGTCCAGATGGGTTTTATAAAACTGTTTGAACTGTTTGGAATGTGCAGACATGTTAGTATTTTCATTCACATCAGCCAAATTTGATACCACACTAATTAGAGACTTTCCCTTGGTCTCGCAAAGGTCTGGCCAAAGTTCTGTTGGAGATGTCCTAAAATGAGCAGGTTCTGTGCAAAAAAAGAGTGCATAACAGACAAATAAGGAAAGGACTTCACAAACACACAATGTTTGTTGACAGGTTGCTTTCGGAAATACTTGGTGCGCTTCAGGGGAGGCTAAAGTTATGCAATATTTGCAGGTCAAAATGCCACATAAAGATCTTCTTTCACTCAGTTTGTGGCCTAATTTGTGGTGTAGTACTGTTATTATTCAGGGAGCGGCATCATTAGGAGCAGCAGAGACAGACTCAGACCTCCCTGCATGTTGTTGTTTTTTGTTAGCCTGATAAATGGATCACAAAATATGAAATCTCAGACAAACCAGCATTTTGTGGCAGGGGGGGGGGTTCTGTTTCATTCTTTCAGTAGATGAACGCTATGAATTTTCTTCCAGGCAATGGAATTTGCCAGATGACATGAAAGTGTGATGCTCTGCTTTAATGCACAGAGCTTCACGCCTGGCTTGTCCTGTTGGTATAGTGGGCAGGTTTCAGGCCATGCTTCGCTGTTAGGCTCATTCAGCCCAGGGCCCGTGTTGTGGTGGTGTTGTTCTAAGCACAGGGGAAGTGACGTTGGTGGACCGGCCCGGCATTGTCTCCCTCCCTGGTGACCTCAGGCTCCCTCTGGGGCTGTCCAAATATTATCTTGCGCAAAAATGTTGACCGCTGTCAGATGGGCTTTTTCTTGGAATGCCACATATATCCAGCAGCATGGTTGCTTTGTTCAACAAAACATCAAAAGCTTTTAATAGATTTGATATTCCACTTTGGATATATCACAGCATGCCAGGGGAACATGTTTGCAATAGTCTTTGTGTAGTATGTAAATCTGATGCTCCTCGGCAGAAATTTCCTGTGCAACTTTGACAATGTTTTTTTTGTTCATTATAGAAAAACAAATATTAACCCCTCCAGAAAGAGTGACCTTACCAACAGCTCTGATGTGCACAGTAGATTGCACTGGAAGCAGCTTCAGACAAAGGTTATGCTTGTTGCTCCTCTCACCACGCAGATTCTTGTGGTCTTGTGGGGTAAATGAAAAGGGGAGTGCTTATCACATGACCTGCTACTCAGAAAAGTGATTTAATTATATTATGATGCAATTAGTGCCATAATTAGTGACAATTAATTTGGAGGACTTGATGGTCAGTAGTTTTTTTTTTTTTTGCAGCCTTGGCAAGCTGATCTGGGCTAAGGAAACAATGCTAACACCAGATATACTGATTTAGCAACAGCATCATTACTCAATTTTGGAACTATTCAGTGACAAAGTGCATCACAGAGAGAAATGCAGAGACACAGTCTACAAAACAGCATATACCATGGTGGCAGTTGGCTTTGAAGACAATTTATATCTCTCCTCAGAAGGTATTACTGACTCATACCTACAGATATAGTGGGTGAATCCAATGTAATGCCATGTGTGCCACCTCCACATACTTGCACACAAAGACTCGCAAACACACACACACGCGCGCGCACACACACACACACACACACACACACACACACACACACACACACAGGCACAAACATCCAATCTGTGAGAGAGTAGGGAGGAGAGGGGGAGAGTGGGGACCCCCACCCCTCAAAAAATAAAAAAGTCCTGTGTCAAATCATGACCTGCCAGATTTGTTTTCCCAGTCGCAGTAATTTCTGCACACAACATTTCATTATGTTGGAGAGATGTTGACCTGCATCTGAGGTAACATAAGACTGTACTTCACCTACGATTACTGTATTACACCAAGCATACTTTGGACAGCCTTGAATTTAGAATATTAAACAGTTTGTGCAAAACAAAAAAAAAAACACAATGAATCGAGTCAAACAAGTGCATCCAGAATTCAGGACATCATGCAAGAGGAGATTCAAGACCTGGATAATTCAAAGCCTAGATGAAAATGCTTACCCCCCACACTTTTCTTACAACACACACACACACACACACACACACACACACACACACACACACACACACACACACACACACACACACACACACACATTCAAGGACACTGCGCATGCTGTGTGGGGGCTCGTGAAGGGTGTAGGATGATGGACGCAAGACCAGGAGGTGGTGAGTCTGATGTAATCTGCACTATGGGTTTTTCACTCGTGCACACTGCTATACTGAGAACATGTCACCGGATTTGTGAGAAAATGTGTGTGCAGTGGGTGGTCTAAATTGCTCATTGCTGTTTACTACACCAAACGAAACTTAACATGGGATTTAGGATGAAAAAGCAGGCCAGAACATGCTGTGTTGATTTGAGCTTTAGTCTAAACAGGAATGAATCTAATAAAACTTAGTTTAATGTTTCTAATTCATTTATTCAATGTATAAAGTTCAGTGGAACATTTGTACATTTCATGAAAGGCACACTGACAAGCACTGTAATATTTTTCTGTGGCTTAATTTGGTTGTTTACAATTGTTCTGAGCATGTTGTGTTAATTTTGACACAGATCTGAGAGGTAATTGTACATACAACAGAAACAGACCTAACCATTTAAACATTCCACAGATTTGAAAAAGTAACATTGTTACAATGTTTTCCCCTGCTTTAGAAGACTGTGAAGGCTTTATAAGGCTGCTTGTGGTTTATAAAGGCTGATGCCAGTTGCATGCATGAGTGGTGTTCATTGTTTTTTTCCATATAGTTTGTATGTTGAACTCTGGTTTTAAGGAATAATCCATACCACAAAGGCCCATTAACATAACCCTCTAATAGCAGGCTGAACACCACCAGTCATCAACCCGGCTAAAGCTCTCTGGTTTGGTAGTCATGTGCCATCTAGACATACATGTGTGTCTGCACGTACACACACACACACGTACATGTACACACACACACACACACACACACACACACACACACACACACACACACACACACACACACACACACACACACACACACACACACAAACAGTAGCGTCTGTTAAATACTGACTTGCCAACTTATGTGGGTGACTGCTGAAGTGAGTTGTTTTCCTGTGAGTTGTCTTCCTTTGTGGCTTTTAATTGGGAGGACATGTGTTCCTCCTCCGTGGCCTGGTACAAACACATGTAGGGAGAACAAGTTTTTCCCAGCCCATCAAGAGGCTCTCAAAGGCTGCATTTGACTGGCTGGAGCTCAGCAGTCAGGTAAACAGTTGGAATAGCTTCACATCCAACTTGAAAAATGGCCTCCTTATGAGCATTTTTTCATACCTTGGCACGCATCTCCCAGTGAGATGAAAGTGAAACCGCTCATACCACTTCCTTGGCTCTTAATTAATTTGATTTCTCATGTTACAGAGGAAGCCTGTTGCTAATCACATGTAAACCTTGCATTATAAACATTTCTGGGAGGCTTTTCATTGGCAGTCGTCCGTTCCTTCTGCAGCACATCCGTCATGCGGCAGCAACGTGTTTCCCATCATCCTCCCCGCGCCTGAGGGATGAACCCACACCCCCACGCAGCCACCCTTCCTTCCAACCTACTTAGGGAATGAGTGGCCGGGTTCCATATAAACTCCCTGGGCTTCTGCCCACCACGCTCCACAGAGAGATTGTAAATAATAACATGATTACATATGTGCCCTTGAGATGGTGCCCCCGATCACCTACACCTATTTGCTCTCCCACACATGCACAGGCTGCTGCTGCACAAAGGCACACTCCTGCACCGTGACATGCTCGCATGGCTGCTGTTATGAACTCGGTGGCCGAGCTGAGATGCACACACACCCGCGTATGCCCTCGGTCCAAGACTGACCCACTCTTTCCATGGAGGCAGTCGCTGGCACAGAGCGTATGAGTGTACTTTTAAGTGTTAAAGCTGCTTTGTGTGATTTGACTAAGTGCCACAGCAGGGAAAAAATCAGCACTGAAGTGATGGAGAGAGCGAAAGGTGGGAGTGGGCGTATTCCACAGGGAAACTTCTCAGAACAAACAAATATAGGATGCTATTACACAGATAAAATAAAAATAATTGGAGTGTTGACATCAACAATAAGAGGATTACTATGACTAATGGTTGCATACTGATGCATCATAATACTCAGGAAAGGGCCAAGCACCTGATGACGGACTGTTTTGATGACTGGTTGAGGGTTTTCGTTGTTACCCTGGTTCTGGTGAAGCCTGTCTGTGCTCTCAGCTGAAGAGGATGTGCGTTGTTCTGTGACTCATTCATAATGTGAGTAATACCGTGTATGTTTTGATAATCATTAGATTTTTTTTGTAGGGATGGGGGTGTAATAAAAAAACTGTATTTCAACTTTTTTCGAAGTGAATGAATGAAAAGACATAAGAGACTACTTTTACCACTGCCTCATTGACAATCATGTTAGCCATCTTAATCACCTAACAGTTTTTGTTGAATTGAAAAAAAAATACAATACCATCAGCAGACATGCAGATGGCCACAGCCATTACATGGTTGTATTTCCTGGTTACCATAGAGACATATGGGCTGTCCTGACAAAATATCCATAAAGTGGCTGGTTAATACATTATGTGGTTCAGGTGATGAATATTCAGTTCGGCTACCTTGGACAACCTCCAGACATATGTTTTACCACAAAAAGCCACAGTTGCTGAAGTGTTTCATGTACTGGAAAGAGTGGAGGTTGTGTGATTTTATGCCACATGAATATCCTGTTGCACAGACTTCCCTAAGAGGAGGTTGAAAGAGAAAGTGATGCAGACAAGAAATCTCACACTCTAACATTCTCATGTGTCTCGTAACTCTGTGTACCTGTAGCCGATTATTAGACCTCCGGGCTGGAGGCGATATGTTTTGTAGTTGAGTGTCTGTGTCTGTGTTTTTATCAATGCTTTGTGGTGAGACACATTTCACTGACCTGCAGCCCTACCACAAAGCTATCTACCATAGCTAGAAAACAGTGCATGTCCAGGATACCTTGAAATGTGACATTCCCAAGACTTAAGAAAAAAAGTAAATAATAAACTGTCCTCAGTAAAGAAAGTTGGATTTTGATTGAGCATTCTTAGTTTGTTATTGGGAAATTATAGATAATTAAATGGAGTTTTTTTAATGAAAGCAGGAATGACATATATATATCTTTTTCTTTCTTTCTTTGTGCCTTCTACAAAAGGCACAGAATAAAATAAAAGTTATGAGGTTTGATTAAGAAGGACAAATATTTCTCATATTACATATGGGTAGAATACATTTGCATACCTACTTGCCCTGATTCTACCAGTTGCTGCCAGGCCAACACAATGGGAACACAATGGGAAATGGTGCTGTCAACACTGTGATACCTCAATCTAACGTCTCATCCTGTTTGTGATAAACAACATCAACTGCCATAAACAAGCCAAGCTCCGCTAAAACACTGGAATTTCTATCATTCACATGCACATTCCAGCTGTCATTTGTAAATGGGTTGACTTTTACAAATAAAAGAATACAAATGTGTATTACACAACTACATCTCTTTTAAGAATTGAAAAAAATCTTCACACTATTGCCTTTGATACTGGATCGCAGGAAATTACCATGTGATGACAGCGATGGCGTGAACGTGAATCTGTTTGTTGTTTAAGGCCCACAGTTTCACGGCAAACACATAATCTGAATTGAAATGCGCTGAACCTTCACTGCATGGGGTCCTGACATGTGGTGCCTAGTGACACGGCTGTGGGGTGAAGGGCAGGGATGCATGGACACTGTACACCACATCCACCCCACATGCCGGTGTCTGATGTGACCATAGAATGTTTTCACCTCATTAACCAAACTTTCTGCGGCAAACTGTTCCAAATCGTGGGCCAGGCTTGGGTAATGAAGCGCTGTCACGCACGTATGACCACACGCTGCGCATCTTGTTTTGCTCCCATTGTTCTGGCTGTTGACGACTCATCAGCCACTTCAAAGCGGCCTGAGTCCATCTACAAGGGGCATGAACCATATGCACCGGCTGCCTCCCCTCCCCTCCCCTCCCCTCTCCTCCCAGCCTCCCTCCTGTCCGCCCTGCACCAGGTTTCTCACTGAGTGGACAACACATTCTCCTTCATCCATCTGTCTTCTATTTGGTCTAGATCTAAGATTCTCTGGACTGCTCTGACGACCCACTTTTTTTCTCTCTCTCTCGCAGATCACCCAGTGACAACAGACTATCTGTGTACTAGCAACTGGTGTGAGTCCTGAGCTAAGTGTGAAATCCATCTGTCTAGCCAGAAGACAATTTGTCATACAATGTTTTGGTCGGGAAAACGCTTATCCAGCATTCACTGTAGCTACATCTCTCAAACATTAGCGTACAACATATCTCTGTGAACAACATTTATGTACAACCACATACTCTCCACCTCTCAGCCAGCAAACCACCATTTAAGCTAAGTGTCTTCCATTGAACCCTTTGATTTCATAGCAGCCCGATGATGAAAACATGAGTTGATTGCCGCACGCCTGAAGGAAGATTTCTCCTTACGCTGCAGTTTGGGCGTAGGCTTCCAGCTACCCGCCATGTCATCAGTAGCCCAGCAGCGTGTCTTTGATGTCACCGGATATGGGGAAGAGGAGGTTTAGTCACTCAGCCCTGTGGTGAGGCCAGGTGTTTGGGCCTCGTCGAGCGAGCGAGCGGGTGAGCGAACGCTGTGCGTGCCCAAGGGCCCCACGGTTTTTACGAGACGCTAAGACACGGAGTGTGGTGGTGCAGCTGTCAAACGTATGTCCAGTTAGCAGCAGCAGACATCACGGCGATGAGCTGTTCTGCCCTCCCTGGTTGGCGTGCGCTGGCTCCAGGGTGCTCTGCGGGGGCAAGCGGGAGCAGGGTGGGCGGGGGAAGGGTTGTAAAGTTGACGCGGTGTGGTGCGGGCCAGGTGTCCCGGGCGTGAGTGTGTGAGGTGCCATGGCAGCAGCGCTTGTGTTGTGGGTGTTTTGAGGGTTTCTGAGTCAGCATTGTGGCTTTTCTCTCATCCCTCTCAGCACAATAAATAAATAAATAAATAAATAAGCAAATAATACTCCAGTAGCCCACTGTACTCCTTTACAGGCAAACCCCAGCGCTCCCTCTCCTTCCTCTTTGTGTCAGCCACAAATGCTGGTCTAGCATCCTCTCAGGGGGCAGCTGGTGACTTGAAATCCCTTCATACTACACCCCCCTCCCTCCTCCTCCCCCACCAGACCACCACCCCACACCGCCCCAGTGGGTCTTATATGTTTGGCTATACAGTGCATTACATGTGTTACTGAAGAAGGCTTTCATTTTGGATTTCAAAGTCTGGGGTCAAGGGTTCATTCTTTTGTATCACTGTAATTGGCCAACATCCAGAGCACGAACAGGACACTTCTTCCTCCCCCTCTGGGAAAACCTCTTGGGTGTGGTTTGGAACCGGGGCCTGAATGCTGCTCAATAGCTCGAGAGGCTCAGCTGTGCAGCAAACATGGTGTGTTAGTAAAGGCAGTAGTACGTGATTTAGTCCAACACTCTGATTCATACCCAATTGAGCACCCCACCCCCCCACCCCACCCCCCTCAACTCCCCGTTACAAAGAGATGAGTCAGGCCTATGAGACAATTACTACATGAAACCAAGGCTGCCAAATTTAAAAGGCCCATGTGTGAGTGTGAGTGTGTGCATGTGTGTTTGTTTGTGTGTGTGTGTGTGTGTGTGTGTGTGTGTAGGCTGTGCTGTATTTTCTTGCCTTGGGGGTAGTCATTAAACTCTAGCTAATAAGAACCAGCATGAATGACTGTGTGTGTATGTGTGCGTGTGTGTTTTGTGTGTTTGTGTGTGTGTGTGTGTGTGTGTGTGCGTTTGTGTGTGTATGTGTGTGTGTGTGTGTGTGTGTGTGTGCATGCATGCGTGTACATGTGAGCATGTGTTTGTGAAGTATAAATGAATAACAGTATTTTTTAAGAAGCACAATATCAGTCACTGAAATACCTCATAGCAAGTCATCTTTCCTGAGAGTGGGAAACAGTGCTTTACATATCCGTGGGATGCTTACACGTGAGTACTCTTTATTTAAATGCATTCTTTTTAATGTACTTCTTTTTGTTGTTGTGACAGAAGGCTTTTTTCTCTCTCCCTCTTAAAGCTATGACCAATCTCTGCGGAGTGACGTGTGAAAACACACAGTGCTCCATCAACACCACCATTACGTGGCCTGCGTGATCCACCCACCCACCTCGTCCTCTCCGTCGTATCTCTCCAAGTGACTGTGATTGGTGGGGGAACAGGCCATACGTGGGCTGGGAGGTGTCATAGCCGTATCAGTGGCGCTCACACTTTGGGTGGTGTACCCACACTCTGTGTTTCTGTTCCCAGTCTCAAGGACAATGATGAGGGTGAGGATGAGGTTAATCACGATGATGGCAATGCTGATGTATACAAGTGATGTAGATGAAGAAGGGGGTGAATATGTCCTTTGTGACTCACAGATGCATTAATTATGCTCACAATATCACACATAGAAACACATACAGATTCAGTTTTATTTTTATACAAACAGCTACAAAAACACACACACACATACACACACGCTGAGCACACACAGACACACACACACATGCGCACACGCACATACACACGTGCACACGCACACACACACACACACACACACACACATACACACACAGACACACACATACACACACACACACACACACACACACACACACACACACACACACACACACACACACACATCAACATACACATACACAAACACACACATAAACACACACATACACACACCCACACAAAATCACGCAAAACAAGAGGTGTGTGGCACAGCATACAGTGGCACAGATTTACTGACACAGATTCATACATACACAACCACTCTCCTATAGGCACTTGCATGTGCAGGTGCTGACTCAACGAGCCTACACCTGGTCCTGTACCAGTACCACCCTGTGTTCGTCATAGTGTGGGAAGCGCTGCCCAGGACAGGAGATGAAGAGGGTGAGGTGTCATACACTGACATCGCTGCTACACTCGGCTGCACTGACGTCTAGGTAGGGTCAGTGTGGAAAGTGGCTCCTGTGTCCGACTCATTGCATGAGGCACATTTGAGTCGGAGGTGGTTCAGAGACTCCCAAATGACTTTATCAGGAAGTGTGACTGCTAGGAGGGAGTTTGGCTACATTTATCTAAATAAGGCAGAAGGGGAGAGGATGAGAATGTGTGGTCTAGAACTTCGAAGATTTCATTGTAAATTGTAGATGTTTCATTGTAAATTTTTATTGTTCACTGTAAATGTTACACTGTAGTTTTTCCGAGTCACCAATGTATCACATGTAGTAGTTTGCTATCCTAAATAAAACCACATTCCACATGCAACTAGTGTCATTACTGACCTATACGTTTCTAAAAGCAGTATTTCCCCAAAAGCCATGCTAATTTTTAAAGGCATGTTGTTCAAGTTCAAATAAGATTACACTGACCTGAAACTGATACCCTATTCTGATGTTAGTTTTACATTGAACACCATTAAACTTTCTCATGTGTACTGGCCACTGAGCACATTGTTATCTATTATATGTGGCACAGGCGTATAAAAGCTGATACCCCTTACAGGGAGGTCACAATAGCATCGCAGTTGAGATATACATTAACTATAACACCCATGTAATAAATGATATGATATACTGTATGTTGCCTGTACATGTAGTTATATACAGTTAAATATTGAACTATATAACTACATTCAACCACCTATAACTGTATAACCATGGTAGATGTAGATTTACCACTACCATGAACCTGGTAGCAAAAAGTCATTCAGCAATGTAGGGGGCCAGTGTGAAAGGATATGCTCCCTTCCTCCTGCCCTACCATCTGTTTCCCTCACTCAGAGTGTGTCATATCACAGTGACGTTCGGCAGAAATGTACGCTGGTTGGGGAAATTACCAAACTGACCAGTTTTGTCATCTTTGCTCCCTCCAGCCCATTCCGGTCTAACCGCAGGGTCACGGAGCTGTCCGTTGTCATGAATGAGTTGGGGTGTGCTTACATTTTCCAGGGAGTAATGCGCGTAGACACCCAGACAGAGGGTGGCTGAATAAATAAAAGTGGATGAGAGTGCACTATGAGTGTGCTAGTTAGCTAGTCATTTATCTTATGAATACCCTTACACCCAAACGGAATTTTTTCACCTCATACCATGTCACCATCCTCAAAAATAAAGCCCAGAGAGTATGTCTGTCTGTGAGAACCAAAGAGGCAGGCATGCAGGCAGACAGACGGAAAGAAAGAGTGTGTGTGTGGGGGGGTAGAGCAAGGACAATTTTCAGAGCTGCCGAGAGGCCTAATACTCTTCAAAGCCTCACTGCTGTTTCTGACTGTTGAGGGGAGCCCAGCTCCCATCACTGATAGGTATGAACCTCTCCCTTTGAACAACAAAGCCTGCTGGACAACTTTATCCACCAACATGCCAGACAAGAAATGTCTGGCTGTTCCCCTGTGATTTAGGCTCATGCATTTTTTCAAAGAAAGTGAAAACAGCGATTCATTCATTAGCACATGAAAAAAACTTCAGCATCAACAACAATAAAAAAATCAATGAGGGAAAAGTGAAACAAAACGTGCAGACCATATGCACAAAACAATGCACATGCCCCAAACCGACTCATAAAAAAAGCAGCTCGTATTTCCTCTGTGGTTTCACAGCCATGGGTTGCATCAGCAAATAGACAGTCAGGAGTTTGAAGTCCAGTCAGGGTTTTTGGCATGGTCCCATCCACTTGACATAAAGAGGCCATCAGAGGAAACAAGGACACAGACTGAAGCCCTGCCATCCACAAGCGGGCAGAAAGGCCTGGCACTGTAACACTCAACACAATCACTACACCACAAAAAAACATGAAATTTGTCTGTGTCTGTTAAGCCTTTACTGTCTGAAACGTGCAATCCTGAGCGCCCTGGTGTCTCAGGCCCATCATGGAGACATTTGACTTTGACAAAATGCATGTTTTGCTAGTGCGTATGAAAGAACTGCCAACGGAAGGGCACTGAGGGCATGGTAGTAGGAAGTTTTATTATTTCAAGGCTGTACGTTCAGAGAGCACTGCTTCTCCTCACGGGCTCGCATTCTGCTTGATCTCTGCTCCCTCCCACCCCTCTGAACCTCTGAATGACTCACAGAAGCATCAGAGGAAGCCCTTTCAATCAATGGACTCTTTCACCTGCTGCGTTGGTGACGTCAAAACCGCAATTCCCCAGAGACGCGCAGATCAAGGTAAGTTCTGGTGAAAAGCACTGTGCTCCCTGGGGGACGGCTTTGTCCTGGCGGAGCTGCGCGGCAGCATACTGCGTGGGCGCGAAGCTTTCTCCGGTGACACCTGTCATACCCACCGCAGCCGCTCAGCTGCACTGACAGAGTGACTTAGAGACAAAAGGCCTTTAAATGTGACGAGGGCGTCATCACGCTGTCTCCATGAATGAAGCGGAACAAGTCAACTGTATCCACAAGAGAAGTCAGCCTTGCCTTTGCCGTTCATCTCATCATTGCTGGCTCACCTAGGCGGCTGATATTTTCCAGCTCTGTCAGGGCTTAAGCATTAAAAACACGCATGGAAGGCAGTTGGATCCATTTTCTTTAGGTGTTCAAGATGTGTAACTATTTACTGAGGAACAGATGTTGCACAGTAGAAATGTCAGATATTGTAATCGGAACATAATGGAAACCATGTCACTTATTTAATATTTCCTCATTAAGTAGTTGGCCTCTTGCGAGCCTGCAGACTCTCCCCCCTTCAGGAACATTCACGTTCATTAGAACTGGGCTTCTCCACACAACAGATGTGAAAATTGTACAGTTTGATCCAGCTGACATGTGTTTTCGGTCAAGTTGAAAGCATGCATACTATGTCGTCTGTTGAGGGCGTAGTGCTCCAAACCTTCCGTCCACTGCATGGTCAGGAAATGTCATTCTCCTCACAAAGCTGTTCACCATCCCTCAGGTCCTATTTTACTCATTATGGTTTGGTGCCAGCGCACCAATAAAAAGAGACACTGACATGATTTCCTGCTCTCTTTGCAATCTTTAACTGTGACACTGCCAACCGACCAATATCGGCGCCTAAAAAAACACTCTAAAATTGATGGTAAATATAAATAAATACGATTATGAAAATCTAAATGTCAGGACATATTTAGCAACAAAACAGTTGTAAAGATAAACATCAAGAAGTAGCCCTGCATCACAAAACTATTAACATTTTGGCAAGTAATCGTGTGTTGTGTCTGCATTATCAGAAGGAAATGAGACTGCCATCTTGTGGCTGGAATGAGAAATGCAAATGAGTTTGGCCAGGTTGGAGCCGTAAATCACCCATGCACAGCCAGAATCCAAACAGAAATACAATATCTAGATTGATGGGTGACATCTTTGCTTTCGCCACACTTACATTGTTGGGACACCCTGAAGCTAAAAAGACCAATGTCTCCTGAGGTGAGCCTCGGCTGATGAATGAAAGTGGCAGTGAGGCTGGAAATGGGAAGGAAACATTGTGTGGCTGTGTTTGGGCTCAGCATGAGTATCCTGTGGTGGCCATTGAGAACAGAAAGGTGTTTTTATAGATGTTTTCTACATCCATTCAGCTCATAATGCTTTTCTAAACAAAACAAAAACGTACAGCTGAGAGCAACGTGCGTCAACAAGGAGGCAAATCAATTTTTTTAAAGGGTAACCAATCAGAAGTTCATTTTTGAAATCTCTTTTATTGAACCAGAATGAACATGGGGAAGTGCTTTTGTGCAAGTTTGACATTTTAACTCCTGTTTAGAGGAAATGCTAAACTGTTTGGGAGGACAGATAACAGAATTTCTTTAGTAGACATGTACGGACCATTGCTCCATTGTACCAGATTCTCACAATTCATTGTGTTCTGCTATAATTTCCTCCTCACATGTGTTTCATCTCAGAAGAATAATGGATCGGATTGTCCTTACATGAAATAATGAACACTTCAATCCTGGGAAAAATACAATAATGGAAAAGCCAGAATAGGTTTGGATATGAGAGAGGCAGACAGCAAGAGAACAACATCAGAACAGATGACCGCAAAAGCCGTGGACAAAAAAAAAAAACACATTGGCTTCCACGGGCAAGAGTTAAGTGGTGGAGAAAGGCAAGAAATCCTTAGGAAGTTTCATCGGCTGACAGAAACAGTTTAGCCCCTCTGTCTTTACTGCAGCTGTCTGGTTGATCGCTCACCGCTATCTGGTCGATTGGATTTAATAAAAGATGAAATGGTCGAAAATGTGTGAGGACATCTTTTCATTAGATCATTCACCAGCAGATGTGTTCTCCCCTCCCATGACACTGCACTCATAGCTTTGGATCACAATCACTCCTGCTCAATCCTCTCATCCTGCTTGGGGTTTTCAAAATCTATCTAACACACGGTGAGCTTGCCGGGTGTTCCCGAGGAAAACCGACCACTCTAATCAGTACCTGTACCTCCTCAGACCACTGTCTGCCTCCCCAGCAAGGTAAAAGAGCAGGTCCTGCACCTTTCACTGGATAGAGTGTCTCTCGGCTTGCTGATACTGCACCTGCAGGAGAGACAGAGAGATAGAGGGAGGGGATAGCGAGCGAGACTTTGGAGGAGAACAAAGAGGCTCCCAAGCATTTCGGGGCCAAACTATAAATCTCCCCTCCGCCTGGCTTTGTTCCTCGGTTCCGTGCTCCACGGCTGCAGGCAATGCTGTTTTTGGGACATTTAGTGTGGTTTTCCGTAATGTCATGTGAGTTTTAAAGACTTCTCCAGCAAAAAGAAACCATTTTTGGCATTTGACCCGCCACAGGAAAAACACAAGGCCTGGTTTCAATTGTCCCCACATTGTGATTTGCTCTTAAAATGACCTGGAGTGTCATAAACAGTGATGGATCACCAAGGCAAGGCTGTCAACCCCCAGAAAAATGGTCAGAATCAGTTCTCCCACAACACAATCTACTTCATGCTGAGGGCTGATGAATTATTTGCAGAAAGAGGCAAATGGATACTTTGCCATCACTCTCAACATGAAGCAGTAAGACATTCCAGGTGCCTCATATGGATTTCTGACAAAAGCAACTGTGAGAAAAGGCAAAGGCAAAATGCTGAACAATTTCAATTTGTTTCGCATCTCAGTTGACATGGATGTTTACCCAGATGAAGCCCTGATGACAGATGTTCACATCTGAGTACTTTAAATCATTCATTTCAAGCAGAATCCAAATTTAGAAGTTCATTAATTCTTCTGAAAAACTGCTGGCATAAACAACACTTACAATGGTAATCTTTTCCACAAATCAAATCTGTAATGATGACAGACAAGACAATTGCCCAGTGTCTTGAAGACTACTGCAAGGTCCAATAGAAAACTTCACCCTTGTAAATATGTCTTCATCAAATGAATAATTCCAGCTACACAAACTACACTTTCACTACACTACCCATGAAGGCAAGAAGCGCCGTGTTTCATCAAATGTACTCCAGATAGTCCTTAGTGACGGTAACAGTTTGTTGTAACAGAACCAAAGAGGTGAACAGAAGAAAGTGGTGTGTCTCGCTCACCTCCCCCCGCCCCAATCCTGTTTTGTCTCCCACTATGGGAACTCTTAACAATCATCTCAGTCCATTGCCATCCCTCCTGTCAGCTCTAGACGAGGTCTGCTCCCAAAATGGCAGCAGTGTAATTGCTGTTTCCCTGCTTAGCACCAGGCCTATTCATGCCACTGGCCTGTTTCCCATAGAGACAATGAGGCTGGACAATGCAGTGGACCGAGGGGCTGTAGACAGCTCCGACAAGAGACTCCTGACCAATGTACATCAGAGCGGTGTGAGAAGAGAAAGTTCTAGGAAACCATCTTTTCATCTTTCGCTTGCTATTCTAATCTATTATGACCAAGTTCAAGGCATGGGACTTGTGGGTCGCCTTTCTAGTGAGAGCGTGGGTGTGCGCGTGCCTGCGTGCATGTGTATGTGTGTGTGTGTGTGCATGCATATGTGCGTGTTAGGGTGTGTTAGGGTGTGTGTGTGTGTGTGTTTGTGTGTATGTTTGTGTGTGTGTGTGTGTGTGTGTGTGTGTGTGCTAAAAAGCAGTTTCCCACTGTATGAGCACACAAAGGACCAGCTGGTGGAGAAAATTTGGGTCTACACGTGCTGACCCGAGTGCTAGGCTGTGTCCGGTCTGCTCGAGCAGCACAGTTGTGCCGGGATGGACGAGGGCCGGGATGTTTTGGCTCAGTTAATGAGTGTCCCTGGAACGGCGAGTGCTGCTGAGTCTCAGACTCTATTGTCAGGAATCAAATTCTTCCTGTAATTGCTGTGTTTCAGTGCGTGAGTTCACAAGCATGAGTACTGCTTTGCATGCATTGTTTCACTTTTTGTGTGAGCTATGTGTGTATGCGTTTATGTATGTATGTATGTATGTATGTATGTATGTATGTATGCATGTATGTATGTGTGTGTGTGTGTGTGTATGTATGTATGTATGTATGTATGTATGTATGTATGTATGTATGTATGTATGTATGTATGTATGTATGTGTCTGTCTATGTGTATGTATGTATATTTGTGTATGTAAGTATGTATTAGGCATGAGATAATTAATCGTTTTGCAATTAATCACAGTTAAAAACATTACAATTAAATAATCATAAAAGCTCCCCAACATCCTTATGACAACATTCTTAAATAATACATGTATTATGGTGTAGCCGGAACTTTAGACCAAGTGGTGCAACTCACACGGAACAAAAATAAAGTTACACCTGAAGCACACACATGTGGTCATTGTTTTTGGCTGCGGCCTACAATACTGTTGCCGGCAGAATCAGGACAACTGCTGTGACTATGGCAGAGGCAAGGAAGACAGCAGATTTATTTCCTCCTTCCAGGAATGACAGCGGTGTCAGTGTTTTTTTTTTTTTTAAATTGAAAAAATATTTTATTTCAACACACATAACAAAACATGCATTGTTCCTGTGATTGTTTTGGTAAAGTTTTTATGGCATAATAATCATATAAATGTGATTATTTCTCAGACAATAATTGTACCATCAAAATCTGCAATCATCCCATCTCTAGTATGTATGTATGTATGTATGTATGTATGTATGTATGTGTGTGTGTGTGTATGTATGTATGTATGTATGTATGTATGTATGTATGTATGTATGTATGTATGAATGTGTGTGTGTGTGTGTGTGTGTGTGTGTGTGTGTGTGTGTGTGTGTGTGTGTGTATGTGTGTGTGTGTGTGTGTGTGTATGTATGTATGTATGTATGTATGTATGTATGTATGTATGTATGTGCAGCTGTGGACTGTATGCCATTATGACCCTCTGGAATGGAATGCTGATTTCTGATCGGCTGTTAGACATGCACTAGAATCGTATATATCATGTATGCCTTGAAAGTAGTTCTGGCAAAAAAGTTTAAAACTTTAGCACCGTTCCATGTCAATACCTAATAGAAGGTAACTATAGCAACCTTTAACTAATTTAATGACTATCGTTGATGGATGTCCACCGAATAAACTAACAAAATATGAACTCCCAGTTTCCCTATCAAACTTCACAATTAATGGCAATGTGAAGTTCAATTTCCATTCACTTAAAAAATTGTAAACTGAGAATAACAAATAAATTAAGTGTATCGAAAATAAATTAGGTGTGACCTTCTAACCAAATGAAAGGTAACTCTGACAACCAGTCTGGCCAGTGACTGCTCTACTTAATGTTAGAAATATTAGGCCACATTGAATCTTAACCCTCTAATTGAGAATTATTTTAAATGTATTCTAAATTATCTAGTGGCATTAACTGGGTCATAAGTGGGGTAACATCCTCCAAAACATGCATTATACAGTTTTAGCTCTGCTTCATGTCGGGAAGTTCTTAGGCTCCGCCTTGTTGACTTAAAACCGTATAATGCACGGCTTGTCGGATGTTACCCCTTACTTATGACAGGGGCAATTTATACTTGAAGCAGCGAACTTCATAATTTTCTTATATGTTTAAATAAAATTTTCATTTTTAGGAAAAGAGAAAAGAGGAAAATATAATAATGGGTTACAATGACATGGTAACTGGATAAATGTTGTGTTTTTTTGTTCTTTTGGGCCTACTGTATTCATACCTCTGTTTTTAGAAGAATGTTGTATTATTATGGATAACTCAACGTTCAAATAAAGACATGTTAAAACTCTTGGTCTTCTAAGGCACTCCCCACTACCCAATCCCCCACTCCACCACTCCCACCCCCATATTAGGCAATACATTTTTGTAAATGACAGGAATCATTTGTCAATCTGTGCATGCCCATTCAAGTTCTTGTTACCTGGGCCTATCAAAGGTTGTAAATCTTTTATGGCTAAGAACCATTCTAAAATAGGAGAAACTTAAAATGAGCGTCTTAATAGTGATGCATTTTTAAATATTTATCATAATAGTAAATAATAAAATGCAAAAATTAAATTAAAACAATTAGAGGGTTTAGGCATCCATAAGGTGACTTATAAGTTGCAATTTTTTTCTAGTAAAATTACAAACACAAGACCTGGACATCACTCCTCCCACAGAAAAACATAAATGGAATTTAAATGTAAAAAGTATAGCTCTGGGTTTGTACATATTTGTTATTTCATTACTTCATATTTAATTGTTA
>CM059265.1:25892352-25952352 GCA_030347295.1 Setipinna tenuifilis | reverse complement strand
TTTGGGCTGCTCATTGGTTGCCTGAGGATTATGGCATGGATGCTGATTTGTCCCACAAAACATCTTGCTCCATATTTTTCAGCCAATAACAATGGACAAAAGCACATTGCATGTGCCAGTCCTGTTTTTTTGAGTGTGTATATTCTCTTGGTTGGCGTGCCACCACAATTGGGCCTGTGTCTAACCTTTGCCCCAGTTACAGACATCATTGTTTTTACCAGACAGAACGGCAAATGTAATGCACTTTCTAATGAGTACAGCTTTGTTACTGCACACACAATGTTAGGGATATGAAAAACTGAAAAACTAACCCTCAAAAGAATGAATGACATTGAAGTAGGTCAAAGAAAGAGGAAAAAAATACAAACTGTCCTGTGAAAGTGTGAGTAAAAATGTCACTCAGTAAATTATTGTGGAAAATATTCTTTCATTGATTCTAATGCTGACATCTGGACAACTACATAAGATCAGACTGACAGAGCCAACCGAGCCAATAAATGCATATTTGTACTACTTTTAGCTGTAAAAGCAACCTACATGTTTCCCTTCATATTCAGATGATGTTGTGCAATTGTCCAACAATTAAATTATTAAATTACAGACGTGCCTTCAACTTCCAGAATGTTGACTGGTATAGAAGGAGTTGTTGGTGCACAGTGATTCACCCATGTCACTGGGCATGTTGTCCCATTTCAGTGACATTTCATAAAGAATGTTTCCTTTGTTTATGTATGTATATCGATCACTGTGTGCTAATGTGCCCCCATCCTTTCATCTCTATTCCATGGTTAGCCCATTTACCATATAAGGTTGTACCTTACACAGTTGGCCGAGCTTGCAGCATAACCCTCAAAGGAAAACAATAGTCTGAAAATGAAGTCGTGACATGAGAGTGCTGGAAAAAAATGCATGTATTAAAAGTAAACAGGACCCCCCAAAACCATATCCATTTTCAGAGATCCATCAGAACTCAAAGACTGTGGGAAAAGGTCACAGCTTGTCTTTCCAAACCATTGAAAAAAATGCTGGTTAAGAATGATTCTCTGTTTACCAAAAGCCGGGGTAATAATAAGCAGGGATGACCTCAGCGAGGGGCAATTCAGAGCCACAAGTCCGTGCTTCCTCTCTCACCCCAGACCAAAGACTGCCCTGCGCTCGCTCTCACAATCTCCCACTTCAGAGCTGCTGGGCTGGATACACCATGACTCTCCAGAGGCTCTGGTCTGACCATGGCATAACACAGACATACTTAATCTTCTCACACAAAGCTGTCATTCAAATATACGGCGAAACCGAGCGGCCACCACACTGATGGCACTTAATGAGATTTTGTTTTGACAAACAGTGATCCATCAGATTAAATAGCCTCAAACGAAGGCAGCGGCTGTGCGGAGAGGAGGCGCTGAGTGTTGCAGGAAACAACAGCCCTGGGAGTGAGCAACAAAAACCAGCACACCACCATTTAGCATAACGTGACACCACATCCCCACGGTTCATGACATTTCTGTTAAGGAATTCGCTACACTGGTTTCTGCTCCAATAATGTTTACTGTGTATATCACTGGTAGTGGGCCACTTGTAGAAATTACTGGGTACTGGCTTGTGCATAATGTGTGAACTCTCTCACTCTCTTACTATCTCTCTCTCTCTCTCTCTCTCTCTCATTCTCTCTCTCTCTCTTTTTTTTTAAACCACAACTAGCCCAGTGCGATATGGCGGAATAACGTGGCAGCTTGGACAGTGAGAGTGAGCTGTGTTTAACCACACGTCTCGGGACTCCTCGAAATGAAGGCAGCATGAGGGTGGGCCTGCTGTCAACTGAATGGCTGTCTTTATGAACAGCCTCTGATGATTTTCCCAGAAATTTATAACATAAAGAAAGCGAACGTCTCGCCAACCATCCTATTCAAACCTTGCCAAAAGGAAGGGCCTAGCGAACTCCAATTAAGCTGAATTGGGAATCTACCCATAATCTAATCAGTCGTAACGTCTCCCTCCAGACCGAATAAAATCCTTTTCAATCATATTATCTAACTGATCTCCCCAAACATGAAGCCACAGCCGCCGACTAATCTGTTAAAAATACTTGGGGGGCATTTCAGCTCATTATCACCTCGAGGAAATTATGTATAATTACAACAGTCTGCATTTTTACAAACACATTTGCATATCAGCTCAGTGGCATACATTTTTTTTGTATAAACATGCATAACTGCATTTTTTTTTTGCAGAACAATGTTGGAGAACAGCCAGGTGGTTCAGAGGATCAGAGAAACATATTGCTGTCCGGTGACCTGTATGGATCAGATCATAACTCAGCAGACTGGTCTGAGACAGATGGTGCCCCCATGGGCCCTCTTCACTCCCAGACTACGGCACAGTGTCCTTAGGGACCTTGCATGGGCGCCAGAAAAATGGCCCTGAGGGACCCGCCGGGGGGTGGCATGGGGTGAGATGATGTCCCTGTCCTCTCTTGCCACCGAGTACTGTCCTACCAACTTGTCAGCCTTGAAGCCACACCAAACACCTGATTGTATATGCATAATCTTAGCAGAATATTAAAGAGCAGAATACTGTACATATTTGCCTCGGTTTTAATTGTGCTGTGCATGTTTAGTTGTTACTAGTCTAATAATATGTAACACATTTTACAAAAGTGTATTTTTCCACTAATGTATCTCTGCACCAATGTGAGGGTGAAGGTGTTGGTACTTACAAGATATATTTAGCTGATAAAATAATGAATAGTGTAGGGCTTTTCAGTCCTCCTTCAAAGGGACACATTACTTTGCTGCAGTTCACAGTGACCTCTAGTGACGCACTTTCGCTCAAAATAAAGCTGTGATGCCAAGGAGAGAACAACTTGACATCACACGTTTCTAAAAGGCATTTTGGTCACATGTTTTACAGAGCTTGTTGACACCACATGGAAGGTGGAAGGTTTGGAAGGTTTGGTTATGCCCATTGCAACAGTTGTGGAAGACAAATATCATTCAGTCATACATAACCTTTACATTAACCTTTTCCTGGTCCTCTGCTGAGACAGCGGTGTTAGGGAGGCTGATGAGTATGCAGAACTAAAAAGAATTATCAGTTGAATAACAATAGCCTATGTTAACAATGACACATGTTTAAACACTGACATTACTCTCATCAGGATAAGAATTGAACAAAAACAGAAAAAAAGAATATGTCATATGTTTTAAACCAATTTAAAAATGTTTTAAATACTTCAGGTGATCATTTTTCAAGGTGATGAGAGGTGCATAATTCTCCCTCACATTGGGTGGTAGCAGATTACCTTGGACCTGTGGGAACCTTTGTGAGGAGTTCAGCCTCAGTGCACAATGAAAGTACCTTATTGAGAGAATCTCAGAGGAATATAGTCTGATAAACTGGTTTTATAACCCACTGGACAAAGAACCAGAAATCTGCATCTATATGTAAGTCACAGTGCTTCCTACCTCATAGTTTATCTCACAATACAGTATATACAAAAATGAGGATTGTGAAGACAAAGATAGTCAGTGCTGACATTGCTAATGTATGATATAAATACAAAGGTTGTCAAACACATTAGGGTTTATGTGGAACTTTTGGGCTGCAATAATTACTTTGATAACATACATGTCAGCACATAAGAGATGTTTACCTCTTGTGTGTTCACTGTTCAGCAATGTGTGTAGACAGCATTGTGTATGTTTGTGTACATGGCACGTGTACATATGCATACTTGTATGTGTACTTGCTATATTGTTCTAAACATACCTGTAAGTGTCTCAATGTGACCCTGTGAAATATGGAAGCATGCGTCTGACTGTTGGTGGCATGTAAATTCATCAAGCTCTGTTCCACCACAAGACACAATGTCAGCAGTTTAATGGGAGTAAAAGAAAGAACATTTATCCATATGAAATGCTTCCTGTTTGGGTCTACTGGACTGGTTCACATGGGATCAGTTCACTGGATAGTGCCATTAGCCCCTTATGTTCGTCATTATGATCAGTGATTTATTCTCGAACGTTAGTCCTGAAATAGGCAAATCATTGTTTGCAGATGATTGTGCTCTGTGGAAAAGGGACACAAATCTATGGTATGTGGTGAGAGGAGTCTGGAGGCCATTAAAGTGGTGGATAGTTGGTCTGTGCAGTGGGGATTCTAATCCCCATTGGTGAAGAGCAAAGAAGACAATGCTCGAAACATACGAGGGCAATTTGGAGAGGTTTGTTCCCTTAAATTCCTCCAGACCTATTCAATAACAATTTCACATGCACAGACCATACTGACACTTTTAAAAGTAAAGCATATGACGATCAATAAATCTTTTGCAGTGCCCACTTGGGATGACAAGCGAAGTTCACAGTTCAACGTCAGAGGAGCACTATGTAGATGTGCTTGTCAGAAAGAGCAATGTCTTAGACCTACTGTAGTGATGAAGTACTGACAGTTCTTAGCCATTTCCAGAAATGTGTCAGGGGCTCTAAGCATTTGCAGTAAGAGGATTGGAACAAAGAAGGCAGCTGGAAATGTAAAAAATATGTTAATAATAAATTACATAATTCATGGAAGCATGACTTTAGACAGCACAACTGAATATTGCATATTGCAACATATTGCATTAATATAGGCCTGTTCTAGAAAGTTAACAACTGGAAAGAACTAAACCAACTACTGGAATCACTGTGGATGTGGTTACAATCTGGGTTTTTATAGCTAACAAGAACTAAGACTAAAACGAAAAGTAGCACTCAAAATATAATTTTCGTTTAACTAAAATAAAAATAAAAATTAGTTTTTAAAAACACTAAAACTAAACAAAAATACCAATGCAAAACTAACTGTAAAGAAGAAAAATTATTTGTTCACAGTGATTTTTTCTTTTGTTGTGTTATCTTGAAAAAACAAGCTTAAGTTCAAAGTGTTTATTGTCATATATGGGAAAGTGGGGTGAGTTGAGCTTTTACTCAAAGTGATTTCAAAGTGAGGTCATGACAGTAATGTATCCAACGTAAGTATGTACATATATTTCAGGATGTGGTGCAGCCCTGGGAACAAAACTTTGGATCTGAAATAAATTGTTTCAGAAATATAGCTTTTGGGAAAAAAATGGCCTCATGGCACAACTTGCCCCCCGTGCGGGGTAAGTTGTGGCTTTAGGGAGAATATATTGGGATAAATTGTGCCAGTGATTATTGAAGTAAAACAAAACAGTTTAACCTCATAAACTGTAATGCTATATAGAAAATAAGATAAACTTGTTATAGATATATTAACCTATTGGCATAAATCATCTCTTCCAAGAGAGGTTGCTCAGGAGTGCGCCATGACAAGTGCGTGGCATGAGGGGGGTTTTGTCTAAAATTAAGAAGATTGCATAGATTTATTATATACATTTTACTTTGAAAGGCAAAAAACTAAAATGTGAACTAAAATGTGCTTACTTCATGCTATGTGTCTCCCTTTGGAGGATGAGTAAAATTGATGGCTCTTTAAAAATATGTGGTCAGATGACCATTTTTTCCTATGCTTTTCTAGAAGGAAGGGGTGGCACTACCTCCCCCCTGACACAAATCACCCCACTTTCCCCTACAGCAAGAATTTTTTTTCTGTAATTAAATTCCAGCTGTCCTAACACCTAAAAAATTAAAACTGAAACTAAATAAAACTAAACTAAAACTAGCCAATTCTTAAATTAAAACTATGAATGCACTTGTTAGACTAAATAAAACTACACTAATACTAATAAATGAACTGAAAAACTAAACAAAAATTAAAAATAGTGAAAATTGTAAAACTATATTAACTCTGGTTGGCTTATATATGACTAAATAAACAGAAGAGAAGTTGAGACAGAGCAGCAGAAGGGACATGTTATAACATGTAGGCCTAAATGAGTACATGGCATTTCAGCTAGAATGACCTACCTCCAAGATGCAATTGACACTCGTTTATAGAAGATGATAATGTTTTACTATTTTATTGTCCAACTAATCTCTAATGGTCATTGGAAAAAAAAAAACATGAAGGCCCGAATTCTTAGCATAGGCTAGAGGGAGGCCAGGCGATACAGTCGCCCCCTACTGGCTTTCTTTTTAACGCTGAGTGAAATTGATTCTCCATTGACGAGTTTTTATAAATCTTTATCTCAGCCATGAAACGTTATTGGAAAGTTAGTGGCCTCCGTTAATTTCTACTGATAATGGTCATCACACGTCATCTTTAGTCACGATTAAAATAGTTTACATGACTAAGCTGTGTGTATGATGTCGCCATCCAGCGCCCTCCTCGGGTTGCACGGAGATAATCAAGCTAATCAACAACATAGCAATTTGCACTGATTGACTGGCTGAATATTTATTGTAGAAATAAAAATGCTTATCTCGTGGTGATGTACATAGGTATGAACATATGTATGAACAGCCCACATAGTGTTTAACTTTCCTACTTTTAACCACAATGCTGATGCACGTACAGAATCATGCAATGATTCATGGAACTACATGCAATGTTGCAGCTTTATCTTGAAGCAACGTAGTAGACTATGTAGCATGTCAATTAATACGTGCATTAGTGTCTCTCAGTCATTTAACCCTTGTCTGGGCCTCCTCGTTCTGACATAGATCTGATATTCTAATTACAAATACAGCAAAGCAAATTAATGGTACTGGATATGTAAATGGTATGAAGCCATGTTTCTTTATAGATAGAAACAATGTAGCCTATAGCCTAAATGTTCAGCTTTCCACTGTGGGACAATACCGTGGCATAATAAATTTCATAAGCCGATCATAATCATTATCTTTGTCAATCGTTCAATAGCATGTTAAAAGGAACTTACATACATGTTACTGCAGAGGGCAGTATAACATAACTCTTCAGGGAACATTCCCAAACACACCACAGGCTTTGGTCCTTTTATATGTAACGTATTGCTTTTGATTTCCATATAGACCTACCGGTGTTATATGTGAATTACAGGTTTTAGTTTGCTAGTTTAAAAAGTAGATAAACGCATACTGTTAACACTTACGCATTCGTCTTAAGCATGACGTTTGCTATACTATTTCTCAGAGTAGGTTCACAGAGGAGGTCATGACATTATAGTCAATTACTTTGTTATTATATATAAACAACTATAATATGGGGTTGTATTTTATCCATATGAAATTTGAAGTTGGACTGTCCTTTCTTTATCCTTCATTTCTTTTCTTTACATTGTTCTTTTGCTTTGATTTGGAATGGATCTAACAGCCTCAGAATGTCCTTTTATCTGTAGTTGAGCTGTATGCAAACTCATTCAATTGGGCCAGTTCTGTCTGACACAGTATGCCTGATGCTCTTGATGGAGTATACATCCAACACTGTACCACATATGGGTGTTCAGAAGACTTTGTGTCTTTATCTGACTTTTCTGACCTTTGCAAAACCAAACAAATAACTTATGCAATAAATAAGTGTCTGCTTAAACCTCGTATTTTACATTATTACATTTATAAGCCAGTCAACAAAGCATAATTCTTTATTCACCAATTCAGTGCACACAACTGAATGACTTGTCACGTGTTTCTCTTTCCTATGAATGACTGCGGAGCCCCCAAGCTTGCCACTGCTCCAGGAAAAAGCAGGTGATCGGAAGTGGTGGCACCTTTTCCACAGATGCAGTGATCCAATCTGCGCTCCAATAACAGTGCGCAGAGAGCTGAGGAGGCAGGAAACCCCACTGAGTTTGGCACATAAACAGGCACGTATAATCAGGGTTCATCATCACAGATTAGGTGCTGGCAGAGAACCAATACATTATGGGCTCAATCTAGAGACCAATGGGGTTTTACATTGTGTGTGTATGTGTGTGTGTGCTCCACATGTGAAGACAGGGATGGCAAAGATAGAGACCCTATGACTCCTGTCATCTCCACCTGTGTTTACTTTAGGTTAGATTGAAAATGGAATCTGTCCCTGTGGTTAAACATCATAAATGTTACCTATTCTAACACACACCATTGAAATCATAGTACTGATGGAGAAATTGACCAAGAGTTTACAGTGATGTACTCTGAGCACTTAAAACCAGCTTTATTTGTACACGCATTATCATCAGACTGAATATTGAGAGTCATGTAATGATTGATGAAAGTGCATGCAGTGTTGCTGATCTTTATCTTGAAGCAATACTTCAGACACTCAGCAATCTAAATAAGTTTCTTTGCTGTCCTCTGTTATGTACTGCCACGTATCCTGTCACCACATTTGGTTTATGCATCATGTTCTGATCCAAGGGCTATTAACTTTATTAAATTCCACTCAGTCCTGTCCGCAGAGGCCTACATTGCTGTTTGCTGTCTTCTGGGAATTGCCATGTCTGCATCTGCTCCAGTTATTACCTTTAATGCATGGTGATGTTTTATAACCGGATGAAAAGGAAGCTTTATGTGGGCAGTAGTGTTATGAATGGGCCTAGGGTATATGCTGTGCTATGCTGTCAAGCTGAACCATATAGTATTTTCATTGAGACAATTTTCTAAAGAAAACGTGAATGTTCTGCATGTGAATGTGGTGGTGACATACTGTATGTCATACTGTGAATGCAACACATGAGTGTTTACATATCATTATCTCGTATGTATGCTCTCTTTTGAGAAGAGTAATGAAAATTATGAGAGGGATCACAGTCCCACTCTCACGTGCATTTGTTATCTTTTGCTTATGGCTTTATCATATTACAGCACCAACTAGACATTTTTATTATTTGTATAGGCTATTATTGCAGTGTTATTTCTTATTTAAGAAAAGAAAAAACCTCCAGTGGTTACTCTCTAGGGTCAGGGATTTAAAATTATTAGCAAACTTTGTCATAAAACATTTGCTAAAAAATCAGAATGTTACAGTTCTCTATACGCATTTTGTCTTCTTTTCATGGATCACTGCTGTTGGGCATTGAGTGGCAGGAGAATCCCATGCCCTTCCTCTGTTTACACTTTTCCACAGCAACCTCCTGGTTCCTGCAGGTTTCCCTCAGTGAATGGGAGACTCCCTTGATTTTTTTTTCCATGATGCTTTGGTCACTGTCATGGGTGGAGAGGACTCCCATTCTTACACCACTGGATGAGAAAAGTCATTTGACTTCTGCCTTTCACCCACTCATATCAGATTATGCAAATTAAGGGATGGCCAAGCAGCGCTGTGGCATCTCTCCACCAGGGAACCTCCCAGTGCTGAGCATGGAAACAGGAGGCATTTCCTCTGCATTTGAATGAATGAGATATGGGGGGTCTGAGTTATGCTAGGGCTGTCTTACCATCATGATTGGACACTTGAAATATGGATTGTTAGTATGCAAAGGGAAATGCCTGTGCATGATGACATGGAGTCTTCCTGGAGATTTGCTCTAACTACTATACTATACTATACTATACTATACTATACTATACTATACTATAGCATCATATACCATATTATAATTGTATATTATAATAATTACTAATTATATGAGAATGTCGATGCTTTGAGAGTTTGAGAATTTCTGTGACAGAAAATAGACATCTTAAATCATTACCATACCAACTGACTGTGTTATAGGACTGCTCTGATTTTAATGCTTTTTTAAATGCTCATATGCCAACATTACACACACAGAAGTGCTGTCACTTACAGTTTTTCAGTCAGCATGAACATTAAAAATATATTTCTTTAGACGTTCTTTAGATGTAAACCTGATTTTAATGACTCCAACACCTAAGAAGGCTTAGTCCAGAACAGAGCCTTATGATTATTAGAATACAGATGATAGCAGAACAGAGAGAGAGGTATGGAGGTAGAAAGGCTTGTTTCCAAATGACTGACAGGCACCATCTTAACAATATTGCAGTGATTGTTTGCAGGTCCTGCCTCATAATGTCATTTTGTAGACTTAACATTGTCTTTCTTCTCCATTTCAGCAATCATTTATATGATAAACTCTAAAGTACATGCACAAATCTTCGGCTGATCTTAGCATGTTGATGTAAATGGCCCAGATGCATAGGCTAGTGTGTTTTATTAAGAGTGAGCAGCAGAGAAGGGGTAAATATTATACCAGTGCTGAAGCCCCTTTACTACCTATGTTATAACCATATCCCTAATTTCTTTTTTGTGCCAAATTATATTTTGGTCTTTGAATATTTGGTTCTGTATGGGTTATTGCATGATGGAAAGGTTTGAGTTTATTTTTGTGTTTGATGTTACTGCCATGATGTAACCGATGTATCACCAGTGACGTAGCACAGGTGAGGCTGTGTGGGTTTAATGGTGGATGGTGAGAGCTCGGCGAATACACTGTTTTTACCACACTCTCTTCTTTACAACATAGAGAAAAGTCTTTTTTAACTTCATTACCAGACTTTATTTTATAATATCTTTAAGTTACGCTTTGTGTTACGTTTGACCATCGTTTCATGAAACCATCGTTTCAACATAAAGGAGGTGTGCGTTAATCCGTCCTGGCCCTACACCTTATGGATAACATGGACACTACAACCTATGAACTTTAGATTTGCTTTTCAAATCCAAACCTTCAAACCCCTTGGCTTAGTGCCTTCGTACCTTTCAGATACTGTATACTATACACCTACACTTCAAGACCTCTTACATACTCGGATACTTAGATACACATGGTCAAAGGTGAGGATGAATAAGGAGGCTGCTTTTAGTAATGTCCGTTACCTTTCAAATAGCCTACCACAAAACAGCAAAAACCTGTGATTTTTTTTAACTTTGTTTTTAAAATTACATTTCAACATTTATGTTTTTATTATATTAACTTTTACCTGAGACTAGTTTTCATTTGTTTCATCATTCCTTCTTTTAGCTACTTTGTTACGTTTTAATCTTCTTCTGTCATCACCCATTATTTATTTGGTTTTATTATGTTGTTTTATCACAACCTTTTTGTTGTACAAACGTTGCTATAAAGCTTGTTGGAAATACTCAAATAAAGCTTTACTGACTACTGCTCAAGAATAATATTTTTCTGATCTATTTTTTCTGTACCATTAAGCTGCAAACCAAGTGGTTCTACACATTGAATACAAAACAAAGGCAAGTACTTTTCTTAAATATCATATTTATTACAACATTTCATAATGATTTACAAAAATACATAAATTATTTAAGGCACTGCCAGCAGAGTAAACAGCTCATTCATCATTCACTGAACACACAATAAACAGCCTAACATGTGTGGCATCTGCCATACCATGACTTTATGTCCCCCACGACAAAGGGGGAAAGTATTCATACCATTTCAAGTTAGGCCTTCATATCATTGCAATGTTAAGTAAATTCATACTGGGTACAAAATGAACATTCACACAGTAACATACTGCAGTTTTGGATTAAACCATTAAATGTAAACATTAAAATATAGAAATTACATACTTTTAACCTTTCTGATTACAATTAAACTTAATTTACATCACTGATGTAGTCTCCCCAGTTCCAAGTGAAACCTTTTAAATCATACCCAATGCGACAGCACTGGTAACACGCTTTTTGAACATTCTTCATTTATGCGAGGTACCCAAAGATTAGCTACCGATCTTGGTTTCGTTGTTGTTCATAGACTCTTTACAATGAGCCAAGAATGGGTACATGCATTTATCTGCTCCAATAAACCGGTACATGCAAACAATAGCCTCAAATGGAAGAATCCTGCAAGACACAAACAAAATAGTGGTCAGACACTGCATAAACCCATGGTATCACAGTCATTAGAAACTCTGTATGAACACTGAGAGACAGGTCAGGGTGTTATGTGGTAAATACTTACGTTTTCATAAAAGTGACCACATACATGGCTCGTGGTGTGCAAACCATTTCTTGATCTGTGAGGATGGCCCGCATGGCTTGAGTCACACAGTATTCTGGCTTCAGAGGAGGGAAGAACGGAGCCATTTCTTTCCTGTTAGGGAAGACAAATTCTGTTTAGCTTTAACAAAACCAGGCAATTAGTGCTAGTCTGCCAAGACTGTGGTAGACAAAACATCTGGTGCATAAGAGCACTGGACATACAGAAGAGCCGCCTTGGTGTTAATTCTGTGCTTAATAATAAAATAAAACACAACTTTTGATTATAATCTTACCTTATTTTGCAACCTTTAAACATCCCTGTGTCCACAAGAAATGGGCAAACAAGAGTCATCTTGATTCCATCTTTGTCAGCCGCTTTCAATTCATGACTGAGGGACTCATGGAAGCCTATTGCACCAAATTTGCTGGCACAGTAATCCTTTAGACAAAAACAAAAAAGGATAACATATGTTTAGTAACCATTCAAAATCAATGGCAGTATTTAATTGATTACATTATTTGTAAACTTATTGCAGCACCCACCTCTACACCTGCTGTAGTGAACAGTCCCAAGCTGCTGGCTATGGTCACGATATGCCCACGATTCTGCTCGAGCATCTTGGGGAGAAACGCCTTGGTGGTCTGTGGAATGGAACAGAACAATAAAATAAACCAAACGTGTTAATGAAGCAAGGGCTTCTTCATTTTCTAGCCAAATAATTAAGTCAAACATCTTGTGGTGTGGACAGTTCACTACTGACATCCTAGGTCAACAGCAAAACATGACAATTAATCTGTTATGCTGTGTACCAGTCTGCCAAACCTACCCAAAAATGTGCATGGCAGTTGACCATCATGGTTCTCTCGATCAGTTCGTCCGGACACTCGAGGAGATGATGCCCAGAAACCACTCCTGCATTGTTGATCAAGAAGTCGATATTGCCAACCTCAGCTCGGACCTTCTCCGCTGTGTGGTAGACGCTCTCGCGTTTACTAACGTCACACACAAATGTGTAGACTTGAGGCTGGCAAGGGACATCCTGGATTCCTCCAATTATTTCTAGAGACAAAAGTCCACAAATTCAGCATTAGAAACCTTGCTTGTTCCCCACGGACAGTAGGCCTAGCCTAAGAGATTAGACATTTACATTCACAAAACTGGAACGAACTTAGTTGACATGCCTAGTTTTAATATAGCATTTAAAGTAGACACGTGGACGACATCGCAACATTACCTCCTTTGGATGCTATTTCGCGGTAGATGTCGCGAACCATTTCTGCGGTCTCTTCATTGCCTTCACGGTTGATGTCCCACAAAACAAGTGTTGCACCACGCCGTGCAAACTCCTTGGCAAAAAGTCGCCCAAGTCCGCTTCCAGCTCCAGTTATCAAGCATACCTGTCCTACTACACTCTTTTCTGTCATTCGGACAAACCACTTGGTGCCAGCTAACACAAATGACCAAACTATTTTAAACACAACCACAACGAATTCAACAGCAATGTTCATCTTGGAAGTTCGCTCACTGTAAACAAGTTAGCAATGCAAAGAACAGACAGATAGCCTTCTAGCTAATACTACAAAAAACTGGTTCGCTGGACTACCCTACTGCTAAAATTATCAAACTTGTTTGTCCAAAGTTTTTAAAATCCTTAAATGCTGCGCAAAACTAATACTCGTACACTGCGAGTGCGGCTGAAGTTATACTTCTGTTCATATCCCGATGCGGTTTAAGTAGGCTACCCCTGGCTTCCTTTCTCGTATGGCTTCCGCGCATGCTAAATAGATACAAATGCTGTCAGATTATCCAGTGGGTAGATCTTGGTAAATCCCCAGAGGCTATGCAATAATGTGATTGAAACAAGATAATGCATTGCTCTCTCCACTGACCGTTTGGTGGAGTAACTACATGTGACAATGACGATATTAATATAGAGTCATTTGTTCCTAGGTATTGGATATTGGTTTATGGGTTTCCTCACATTGCCACTACACGCAGGCAATCAAATGGGATACCTAAAATTTCACCAAACCCAGAGTTGGTACCTTTACTGTCTATGGTTGGTGCCAGTAACTAAAGGGGATACGGCTACCATCCGAAATGTCGAGGACACAAATATGTGTTGTTTAGACAAATATTAATAGTTTGGGTCAGGATGATTAATTTTCCTAGCAATGAAAGTGCAAGATTTAAATCTACGCTAAATACCAACAACGTCTCTAGCTATACTTCCCATTTCACTGTAACGTTAGTCAACAACACACTGTCTAAATACATGTTCTAATGCACATCTGGTGGCTAGAATGATGTGAACTGATTTTCACACACCTTGGGCCCCTGGACACAGATTAGGATGGTAGGACGAAACAGCATTGCATGGATACCATATCAGGGCAGAGGCTGGGGCTACAACGGCCTTGGGCCTGGTATAAGCCAGAACCGGTATAGTATAAGCCCATTTAGTAATGAAACACACATTTTGATCATTTTATTTACAGGCGACTTAGGAAACAAACGCAGCAATAGGACGGTGGACTTAGGACTCAGGAAATAAGAGAATAATAAACCTAAAGTGCTAAATGTTCTCTCAAACAATAGTATGTTAGAATAAGGTTTGTAGTCAGAAAGGCTTAATCCCTTCTCCCAAAGGTGCTCTTTCTAGGTGCACAAGTATCTGGTGTTTTCTCAAAACTTTAGGTCCAGAATTAAAATGATTAAAATTCATGGCAAGTGAAGTGATGACTTTATCTGAACAACACAATATAGGCTAAGGTTGTGCATCAGACACCCAGAACACCAGCATTACAATGTCTTATACAACTTATGGACGGTTATAATTCCTTTCAGTAATAAGTTAAAAATATATCTCTGTGAAAATGACTGACAGATATTCTGTAATATTTAAAAATTTACATTAGAGTTTTGGGGTAGTGATTTGTTACATGTATTTTTTTATTGTCTTTTATTACATTGTATTATATCTTTTTTTATCCTCTTGAGTTAGTTATATATTTTTGTTCTTAGCATCTATTGGCCTGTTTCAACAAAATCTCTATTGAACTTGTAGGCCTGCAGTAGCATAATGATTGCTGCTCTCTTCCTCAGAATCGTCTCTGTCTGCCTCAACTTTCCCTAGCTTTTGGTCACTTGAGGCCACAGCTGTATTCCTGTCAGCAGAGCTTCACGGTTTCTCAAAGTCAAGAGCGCTTCCTTGGTAGAACACTCGCTTTGGAAGCCGAACACTACACGGACACGTTGTCTACAGCAGAGCGGCTCTCGTCTAGAAAAGATCTGTCTGGTCCGTCTATCCACAAACTTTGACCTGTTCACATCACGGAGTTACAGTTTGTCTATTCAACGTTCTCAGATGCAGTCTATGGTCTACATTCTTTGCGTTTAGTGACAACCACGTGATCACGTGGACAGCCCCGGATGGACCGACAGCATAAATAAGGGAAGCGCATGCGTATTGGTCTCTTTTATTTCGGGGACAATGGCGGGTGAAACGTAAGTGCATTTTCTGGGGCGAGAATCTTTTTCCATCATTAAAAATTACGCATTCTGTGACTATTCTCGATATAATATCAGGAAGAGCATAGATGTATCATATAGACCATTATAGTATTGTTCAGTGAGAAATTCGCTACCCGCCGATTTTATTTCTTTCAGATGGGAGAACGTGTGATTACTATGTTAAGTTAATTGTGTGTTGCAATTGCGACTGACTTGTGTCAGGCACCCCTTATGAGACATTTTTTCTACCGAAACCTACGTTAATACTTGTTATTTAGTGGTATGGTGATTGCGGTTTTTAAGAAAGTACAAAACGAGACAGTTGTTGGATGCAATGGCGGACCACCAGTTTACATCATCATTAGCTTAGCTAGCAAGCAAGATATGGTAACCCACGAGACTTTGTGCTTGTAGAATGTACAACGTGGTTATCATAAAGTCTCTAATGCGACGTAGGATAGACTGTCCATGGGTTGCTTGTTACAAAGTAACGTTACTTTTTACACGGTAACATTACTAGGTGGGTGTGCTGAAACTCGCTAGTCGCTAGCCGTATCGCCAGTGTGTTTAGCATAAACGAAGTGGACTTGTAGAAAGCTACTAGTCGTGTGGCGACTTTTGTCAAAGGCTGCCTGCACGGCTTGCTCTGAAATGTCTGGTGTTTTGTGTGTTTACCTAATCGTAGCACATTTTCCTTATTTCGTTTAGAGCAAAGAAGGTTCCATCAATCCCTGAAAGCCTCCTCAAGAGGCGGAAGCGTTATGCCGTCATCCGGGCCATGCGCGCCCAGGCTAAGGTGGCTGAGAAGAAGGTAAAGCTAACCAAAGCTGTTATATTTAACTACAAAAGATGTTCATGTCACTCGCTTGTGCTAATTCTCATTGATTGTTTTTTCAGGCCCGCAAAGTGACCAGGAAGCTCATTTTCAAGAGGGCCGAAAGTTACCACAAGGAGTACAAGGAAATGTACAGACGCGAGATTCGATTGGCAAGGATGGCCCGGAAAGTGGGGAACTTCTATGTTCCATCTGAGCCCAAACTCGCCTTTGTCGTCAGGATCAGAGGGTGAGTTCTAAAGCACCTGTAGAATATTGTATGACAACTCCACCATTGCCTGGTGGTGTCTAGTTTGCTGATTGAATGATGTGGCTTAATGATGTTGCTCTTTTTTCCCCGTCTTATCGACCATGGTGACTTAAACGAAACTAAGCCAAATTAACTGAAGCCACATTTTGATATTACTTGTATAGTGCTGAGGTCTGCATCAGTTACAATGCTAATGTGTTCACCTTTTCCTCAGTATCAATGGTGTCAGCCCCAAGGTGCGCAAGGTGCTGCAGCTGTTGCGTCTGCGCCAGATCTTCAACGGTGTGTTTGTGAAGCTGAACAAGGCCTCCATCAACATGCTCAGAATCGCAGAGCCCTACATTGCATGGGGGTGAGTTGTTCATGTGATTTCTATTTGTTTGAAAACCTGCTAAGACCATTCAGTATTGGATGAGGGCACTCTGGTGTGTACTTTTTTGGCTGTTGAAGGTCATCATAGATGCAGTCAGTAATGTTATGGAGGGAATAGTAACGTAGGCTCTCAACAGTAGCAATCATTAAGTAACAGAGTATTTTACTTGTTGGGTGGAGAAGGCTTTAGGGGGGGTGTATAGGTGATGGGCATGTGCCGGGGCAGGGTTCCCCTATGTTCTGGAAAACCTGAATGTATAGAGTAGTGTCAAGTCATGGAAAAGACTTTGCCCCTTTTGTGTTTGAACCCAATGCACTTTCTGTGTGCTCACTTAACTTTCTGGTAACATTGAAGACTCTTGAATTGGTACTTTGCATTCTACTTACAGTAGTGTGTCTGTCTACATAACACCACCTTGTTTGCAGTTCAGCACTCGTGTTTTACACTTAACTGAAGTTGCGCACAAAAATCCCTGAAACTCTGTAGGTCTTTCAGCCATTGAGTAGGTGTAAAGGTGCACACTGGTTTCAGCTGCACCAACGAAGACCCAATATTCCTGAGCCTGTAATGCCTAGGCCTTTTTGATATTGTCGAAGAAAAGGTTATTTTATGTTTCACTTGCAACCACTGCTAACCAGATCTGCGTGTGTATTCCTACTGGTTTCAGCTTTGCAATCTAATGTTTAGTGTTTGGCAACAAACATGTACATTTTGGCCTGTTTACTTGGGTTTTTTATTATTACATTGCATTTGGCAGATGCTTTTATCCAAATTTCTATTCTATAGCTTACAGAGTCATCAGAACGCATACAATCAGTCTTTAATACCCATAAAGGCCGTATGGGCTACTTCCTACAAGGATGCTTTGTTTCAGTCACAGGTTGTCTCAGTTGTATGATAACTTTCCTATTTGAGCATGTACTGTCCACATTGTTGGATGAGGTGGTGTAGGGATTCATTTACATCAGTTTTACCTGTCTTACCTGTGATTAGAATTGTTGCCCTGAGTACCACCTTGCATCTCGGCATCCTGCCTCAGATGTCATGACTATGATTTTACTATGAAATTACTATGAAATACACAATTATCACTGTAGTGAGCAGTATAGAATTCAAAGAATATGAAATTGCCTAGTCTTCCAGGCCCAGAAAGTCCATAGTCTTTTATCTGACTTTGAAAGCCATTGTTTTTTCAACCACATCTAAAAGAACATTTGTGCTTCTCCTTGCATAATGTTTCCTTGTGCACAGGTAGTGTGCATTAGAAGTAAAGTTTAACTGGACATTTGGCAAAGGACTGGTTGGTGGCAAAGTTGAATATTATTTTTGCCCAACCTAGGTACCAAAGCACAGCTGTCACACTAGGCTGTTCATGGCCCATAGTGTAATTTCATGTGACTCACGAAAAAAAAAAGCCCTGGAAGAATGGGATATCCCCCAATAGTATTAATATCTAGGGTTAGACTTCACAGTAGGCTTCAATGGCCAGACAGGTAGTGCACAGAAGTGTTAATATTCCTTGTAATATCAAATTTCGATATGTTTTCCACCATAATTACATGTCACTACTGAATTGGTGTGAGCTTCAGCATTATTTGCTAACCAAGTTTGAGCAGTGAGGGGAAATTAAGGAATATGGCAAAGTCTTGTGTGGTAGGACTAGTGGTGGTCAGGCATGAATCTATTGACTATCATAACCTACTCTGTGGACAACTGTTGGAGAAACATGCACATCTCTCTCAAAAAGAAGACAGTCACATTTGCACATGAGCCCCAACCATTTACCGTAGACTACAATGCACAGTCAGGCTACGTGCTGTACTCTTAATAGTGATAAGTTGGAGTGTAGCAAAGTTGGCTTGCTCAGAAATGGTGCTTGATATTTTGCCCAATGGTAAAAGCACCTGTTCACTTGAACATTTGGCTGATTAGGACTGATGTCTCTTGTCTTAAAGACTAAGTGGGGTTTGTAATGTAGAAACACGAGTGGAAGCATAATGTGAATATGCAGTGAGCTACATCAGTAAACATGTTTTTGTAAGTAAAGGTATGTTGAGATTAAACAAATCTGCAATATCTACTGAATACCCAATAGTTTTCAGAACCACTTTAAAAGCTGTTTATTCGAATGCGTTTGCAAGGAATTACAATAAACTGCATTTGATTCCAGTGTCATGAACATGTTTATCATGTTTTATTTTAAGACTGCTAGATGTAATTCTGAGCATAGGTTATCCTGAGACACTTTGGGGCAACTGTTTTCAAATGTGCTAAGACATGGTCAGTAGAAATGTAATGTACAGAAGTAATGCGTATTAGAGTTATTGGTATAGTAAAGGTTCTGACTGACAAATGTGGACATGCTTCATGGTCATGATTGTTGTGGTTGACATTAACAATTTCTTGTTGGTCCCATTTAGATACCCAAACCTGAAATCAGTCCGTGAGCTGATCTACAAACGTGGCTTTGGCAAGATCAAGAAGCAGCGCATTCCACTGACGGACAATGGTCTGGTTGAGAAGACCCTTGGTATGTTTGTTTTTCTTTTTAAATCATAACTTATTGCAGCTAGCTACTGGGCTATGGTGCTCTCTTTAATAGTCAGTAGAGCCTTTGTGCTAATGGTGCTGCACTCTTGCAGGCGACTTTGGCGTCATCTGCGTTGAGGACCTGATCCACGAGATCTACACCGTCGGCAAGAACTTCAAGGTTGCCAACAACTTCCTGTGGCCATTCAAGCTGTCCTCCCCTCGTGGCGGCATGAACAAAAAGACCACCCACTTTGTGGAAGGAGGCGATGCCGGCAACAGGGAGGACCAGATCAACAGACTGATCAGGAGGATGAACTAAACACAAGGTGACTGGACTGCTTTTTTTCTCGTGTGATGGGTTTGTGTGCAAGTCTGCAACTTGCTCACAGGCTGAGTGAAGTCCTTGTTTGGTTGACATTTTCATGCTCTTGATTTAACCTTATGGGACTGGCAAACTCCTTGGGTAAATTACTCTAGAATGTTTTAGTGTCTGCACTCGTGTCGCATCAAACAGCATGACCTGGGCTTCCTTACGAGACCCTTAACTTGTTGTATTCAAGAATTGGCAAATACCTTGTTAAAAATCACATTTCACAGCCTGCATAAAACTTAAACTTTACTTTAGTCTGATACACATGGCATTTCCAGGCTGGCAAATAATTTGAATAGAAGTAAAGAAGCTGAGCTTTTCAGTGATTGCAAATATACTTCTGCAATGGAGTCTCACAGCAGTCAATTTTTTGTAGACTTTATTTTTACCTATTTTCATTATACTAGGATGTATCTGTACAAATTATCTAATCTATGCAGAAAATGGCACAACAAATGGTTTGTCTGGATGGCGTAGGCCTAAGAAAGCAAGGTGTAGCATGTATAGATGCCCTTCATGGTGGCAAAAAAGAGCTTTAAAATAGTCAAATATTAACCTGAAAACGGCCTAAATCCCATAGGGTTAAAATCTCAAGCATTCATTTTGAGTGACTCTTGGGCCCCAGGTTAGACAGCTGTAAGCAAATCAAATTTACCAATACAACAGTTCTTCTGATGGTTATTACTGCAATTAGGGTTCAGTGGTCTGATGACTCTCGCTAGATTAAGTATCCATCACCATGCCGTGATGGCTGGATTATGCATCACCATAGCCTGAAGTTTGTTGTTCCTAGGAGTCACTTTTTGCCATGCCAGGTACTATGGCTGCATAGTGCTGAACACCTACAGGTGTCTGTTCAGTGTTGTCATGAAGTAGCACAGATTGCCAACAAGAACCAGTCTAACTTTTAGTTATCCCAAGTATATTTCTAGTTCAGTTAATACTATGTAGATGCATACAAAAATTTAAGTTTTGTTGCTTTGTTTAACATGTTTTTAAATAATGGTAAACTCTTGCAAATTGGACTATATGGGTTAGAAAGAAACCATAAAAATGAGTGATCATCTTGGTGTGATGTGGTTCGATAACCTTCGGGCCATGACGATTTAGACGCAAAATTGCTTTCTGTCTATAGCAGTACTGGCAACATGGCTTCTGAAGCTAGTCCAGTGCCACATATTTCTTTCAGCCATTGACTAAATCAGCAGATTGTAATTGGCACAGCTCTTCAGCCAGATAGGAGGTGGCTGTTTTGAAGTCACTTGATTTAATGTGCTCTGGTAGCACCAGATTTGGAGAATGTTTTACTAGATTGTAGCTCCTGAATCCAGCTGACTTTTTGACTGAGCCACTCCTGTATATGTCTGAGAGCTGACTAAGATGCTAATGTACTTGCTGCAATTTGTGTTCACTGTAAGATGTATTAATGTGTTTTTTTTTTTTCTTCTCTTTCAGGGCGGCCACGGAAGCCTGTGCAGTCTCCTCTGTCGATCTTATTCTGAATAAAACATCTTTAAAAGACAGTTTCTGTTCATGGTTGAAGTCATTTCTTAAACATGGTGGATTACATGAAACGGTGCTCTGCAGTGCCCAATAAAGAGTTCTGTGTTGCTGAAACCAACATGGGCAAGTGGTATTCATTAGTTACATGGGTTTGGCCTTCTGCTGCTGCAGAGGTTTTATACTTTACCAAATTGAAGTTTTTCTTTTTTGCCAAATTCCTTTTGGAATGGGTTTTCACTTCTGACTAAATCATTTACCAGTGGGCACCAATGGTACCCAGATATCCGAGGAGTACTTTTTATTTTACTTTAAGACCTTAACTGGCATCCACATGAGAGTTGGTGCACACTTTGCTGGGTGCTACAAAAACTTCTCCATGCACTCCTTATCAAGCCACTGGGTGATCTGGTGATGGGTAGTGTGGGTAATCCAAATGTTTTAGGTATGAGGAGTGACTGTCCTATTATACATTTCCTGTGCCCTGACAAATTGGTAGGAACTTCTGTAGCTTCAAAGTAACTGACATCATTCTTTGACTTTAAAGTTAGGTGTTTTGGTCTCTGCAAAAAGTTCTTCCACATTTGAACAAGTACCAGTTGAGTGGCTAAAGGTCAGCCTAGTTCAGGCGCACGTGGAAGCAGGGGCGATTTTAGCATCTGGTCTTTGGGGGTGCCCGGCCCCCAGTGCTTATCACACAACACTATTATTATATATAATATATTATTCATTTTGCACTGAGCCAGGGGGTGCCGAGCAGTTTCACGGGGGTGCCTTGGCACCCCTAAAAATGGTCTAGATTCGCCCCTGCGTGGAAGGAAGACTATACGATACCATCCACTTAACAGTAGTTGGGATAACACCACAGCCTGTCTGTTAAACCCTCTATTAGTCCAATAATTCTGGTTAGTCTCCAGGTGCCTAGATTAAAAGTAATGTTGCTTGCATACACTGACAACGCCATTAACAGACCATAAATCTGCATCGCTGCAGGTCTTCAACCTGAATTGGTTGAAATATTTTGGAGCCTCCTACTTGACGATTCCTTGACAAGATTCTGCTATCGAGATGGTTCAGGAATTGATGAAGCATTTCTAGAGCAGGGCTGTAGCAGAAAACAATTGTCGGAAACTGGAAGCCCTTCAATCTGAAGTAGCGATGTTAAGAGGTTATTGAGCTACATTAACCAAAATAAAAAATGTAACCGGAAACGGCTGCAGTTCAGGCGTATTCCATGAGGGGGTGATGGCGAGCAAATGCCGAATGAGCCGAAGGAGCTGAATGGCTAGTGGTTATTTATACCGATTTTTGGCCAAATGAGTCAGGAATCGTACTTGGGACACCCAAAAATGTTCATGGTGGCAATTCTCTCCTTATTAAACATTATTCGGTAACGCCGACCATTAATATAAATTGTTAAAGGGTCGGGGTCCCTTCTCGTGTTCAAAAGGGATGCTGTCCCCTTGTGGTGGAAAAGGCAAATGACTTCAAATCCTCTAGTTCAGAGAGTATGGATCTCCAATACAATCATGAAGGTCTTCGGGATGAGAGGTCATGGACAGGGTTACACAATTTGTTTAATCAGAGCAATGCCGCAATTAAAACGGCAAAACCTTGTTGGAGATGGTAATGCATTTCTATTCCTAAATTGTGCAGCTTTAGGTTGATACAAACATGGGGCAACTCTTTTGGCAATGTTGTCAACACCATACGTTTCTAATATTCTGATTTGATGCATCACATGAACTTCCATGCTAATTTAAGTAATTTACTAATTTAATGTAATTTTTACTAAAGTAGGAGATAAAGAGCCTTATTGACACATTGGTTTGGTCTATTGCATATGGTAATTTATTGGGAACAATGCAACTAAAACATACAGTCATGACAAATGTAGCTACTGATACATACTAGTACAAATCTAGTAAATTCACCGGAGAAAACAGACACCAAAGAGGATAAATGATCACCTTGTGTACAGAGTGTACAGTAGACTAGTTTGTAAAGAGAAAGGCAACCTTCAGCCTTAGAACCAACAAACACTGTATTATATTACAAGGTTTTGTGTGTGTATATATAGCTGTTAAGGAATAGTTCTGCACTAAAATGTTACTCCCTGACATTTTAACAATAAATGTGAAGATTTACAGTTAAAAGATAGATCACAGTTAAAATAGCTGTAAAATGAGTCAAGCGGTGACATATTTCAAGTTTTATAAAACCTGAGGAATTGCTTGCATATCTTATGTTTCCCTATAAAAAGTAGATTTCAGGATTTCTACGAACAAGCCGATTGACTTCACCTTCTCATAAATGACTATTTATGAAAAGGCACATAATTTCAACCATAAAGCAGAAATTGGTCCTGCCTAACTGCCTTTTTACAATTTTATACAAAAAAAATAGAGCCACTTTCAAATGTTGGAACCCAGAGAATACATATTGTAGCTGTATACAGTAATTTACTCATAATATATTTGTATTTACAGTTGAAAATAAAATACAGCACAACTGTAGAGCACTCAGTTCTGTTAAAACACACTCAAGTCAGGACCCATTTAAGGTTTGCTTGATGCTCTGCAGTTAGTGATGCCTCATTTAAAAAGTGAAGCTCGTCCTTAAGAAATACTCCACGTTAAGATTCAGCCAGGGACTCTCAGACTGAGTCTCAGATTAAAGTGCCTCCATCTGTAGCCTGCAGGGGGCAGCATGATCATTTCTCTTCCCCAGTGTGACCACAGTCATTGCAGCGAGGTACCTGTCCTGCTCTCCGGTCATCTCCTCCCGCACAGGTTTGTGTATGCATACGCACACACATATACAAGATCACCAGGACAGAATCCCCACCCCAAAAGGAAAAGGCAACATGTAGCAAAGGTCTGGAGGAAGGTTACAGCTGGTTTTGATCAACAGAAATAAAAACTCGTAGATGACAGATTTCATTTAACAGCTGATAAAACTGGTATATCTGATATGGGGGGGGGGGGGGGCTCAAATGGACACTGTATATCCAGTCCTTGCATTTGATTTTCATAACTTGGTTAATACATATTGGTGGTATTACATGTTTAAGCACAGACATGAACTGTCTTACTAAAGGTTTTTTTTTCTTTTCAGTACTGTTTTGCACTCGTTCTAGTGTTCATGTTAAGCATTACCAAAAGGAAGGAAACCCATCTCAGGACAACCTTGAGGGACAAGTGAATGTCCAGACTGAATGTAAATGTGCCTTTCAAGGAACTGCCAACATGGCTTTTCTGACAGTAACAGAAGACCAAATAAATAGGTTTACAAGGCAGTAATGTGCAAAGTGCTTAAATAAACATGCCCACACTGGTTTCCTGGTGTCAACAGGTGAAGTGTAGTGTACTGAAACCTAATTGTTGTGATTGCCATGGTGCATGCATTTATATGCATCTTGATTATTACCAATATTGTAGTGCATGGGATGTTTTTTTAAACGTTCAGCTTTCAAATTGAAGTCACATTTGAGAGGCCTTCTCAATACTATCTAAATGTCTCAAATATGTACATTTGGTTTGTTCCTGTTTCCTTTGATAGACCACAATTACATCCATTTATGTGGACATGCATGTCTTCCCTTGCCTGAAACAAAAAGAGTCCTGTTTATCCATAATGTTAGCTGTACAGTTGAATGCTGTCCAGCCATGCACAGAAAAAACGAAAACAATAATCTTATTCACTACAGGACAGTTTAGCACACCAGTGCATACCTGCATGTTCAACACACTCAGTCTCTGAGCATCTGAATGGGAGGGGGGAAACGCATCTCTCGTAATGCCTTACATACTGGTTTCACAGGGGGGTGTGAGAGGACCCTCCCCAGCAAGAAGGTGGTTCTCAGCCTTTTGTCCACTCTGGCTGCTGTCGCCCATTCCTTCCATGGCAGAGGCACCGCCACCCACACCGGGAGCACAGTTCGGCGAGGTGGGTTTTGGGGAGGCAGGGGACGGAGAGCCTGCTGCCCTGTCAAGATGGTTCTTCCCTCTGTAGCCCTCGGTGGATGGGCCCAGGCCTGGCGAGCTCTCTGCCCCGACGCCCCCAAAGCTCCTGCCTGGCGATCGTGGGCTGTGCCGTGGGGAGGTCCCCCGGAGCATGGGGTCGGGGGAATGGACCTGCCGATAGCTCAGCGGGGGGCTGTCCTCCTGCGTGCCGCCACTGCTGCTTAGGAGGGGAGGGGACAGTGGCACGGACTCCTCCGTCACCACCAGGTGCAGGTTGGAGGAGCCCTCCTCGGGGGACTCGGTGAAGTTGACCTTCAGTCCTTTGGTCCTCACCAGGCTGGGCCCTCTCATGGAGCTCCTCATGCCCTCCGCCTCCTCCCGCTGGGCAGCCGCCGCAGCGTCAGGGTTGCACGGCACGAACTCGTACAGGCCCTCCTTGATGATGGTGGGCTGCTTGGCCTTCTCGGCCGCACGCCTCTCCATGGCTGAGATCTTGCTCAGGTCGAGTGGTGGAGGGGCCCGTGGGTGTCTCAGGTGGGAATGGAGGGCGCTCCTCTCTGCCTCACTGAAGTCGGTGGTGCAGCTGGTAAAGCTGTCTATGCTAGAGATGCTCTTGATTTCTGTGACAGGTCTTTCCCTCACTGCAGACTGGACCACCTTCATCTCCATTGCCTCCTCTTTGACAGGTTGTGCTATGATCTCGCGGTGCTGGGGGCTGCCACCAGTTGCCGTCATTTGGTTGTACATCTGCTCCAGCTTGCGGGCATTTAGCCGCTGCGGACTCCGGTGTGGAGAGCCCAGCTGGGCCACCTCCTGGTACTTGGCCTCGGACATGTCGGAGTTTACTCGTTTCTGGTAGCCCCAGCGGCTGGGAGAGAGGTGGTTGTCGGCTGGTTTCTCCTCTGGTTTGTCCACGATAACGTCCATGAGATCCATGCTGCGTACGAATGAGTCCTTCAGGTTCATGGACACAATGCTGCCATTTCTCTTGGCCCTCTCCAGTGCTTCTCTGCGCTTAATGGCCTTCTCCTGCCTCTTCTGCTCCTTGTAGAATTCGGAGAAGTTGTTCACAATGATGGGGATGGGCAAAGCAATCACCAGCACGCCAGCGATGCAGCACAGCCCACCAACTATTTTACCTAGGAGGGTTTGTGGATAGATGTCACCATAGCCGACTGTTGTCATGGTAATTGTAGCCCACCAGAAGGAAGCGGGGATGCTGGTAAATTTAGTGGCATCCTCGTCTTTTTCTGCAAAGAACACCAAGCTGGAGAAAATCATGATGCCCATGGCTAAAAACAATATGAGCAGCCCCAGCTCATTGTAGCTGCGTCTCAGGGTGAAACCTAAAGACTGAAGCCCAGTGGAATGCCTGGCCAGTTTGAGGATCCTTAGAATTCTCATGATGCGGAATATTTGGACCACCCTCCTCACATTCTGGAACTGTAGAACACTCTTGTTGGATTCAGTCAGAAAGATGGTGACGAAGTATGGCAATATGGCTAACAAATCAATGACGTTCAGAGGTCCTTTGAAGAATTTCCATTTGTTGGGAGATGAGAGAAAGCGTAGCAAATACTCCATAGTGAACCAGGCAATGCACACTGCTTCCACTTGGGCAAGGTAGGGGTTGTCATTGGACTGTCCAAACTCGTCAATCACCTGTAGCTCTGGTAGAGTATTCAGTGAGAGTGCAATAGTTGACAGGATGATGAACAGGATAGATAATAAGGCCAGGAACTGTGGGAACAAGCAGAAAAGAAAAGAGAACACATGAGAATGTGGAACTACAGTGTTGACCTCTGACACAAGAACAGAATGAAGTTGCATATTCTGTTTACATTTATTATGTACTATTAAATATGAATTTTATGCATTTTAATGTAGTGAATTATTAATTAACAATAGAATGTAATCTATATAAGTCTAATTTTTACTAATACATACATACATACATACATACATACATACATACATACATACTACTATTCTTTCCTTCACAAAATATCCTCAGCCAGGACAAAATTTAGACAAAATCAATTTTTATAGTGGATAAAAGTGCCTGTTCTGTTTTGTATAATCTGTCTGACACTTTACAATTTCCACGCGGAGGAAATACATAGCAGCACAACCTAGAACAGATCTGTGATGGATGACAGGGTATTTTCATTCATGTGGTGTTATATTATTAGTGTATAACATTAAAAAAGCATGTGGTAGTAAAAAGTAAATGTTACACGGGCAAAAGAACAGTCCATCTAAAATGGGGTGCAATCTAAAAATCACCAGGCAGTTTCCCAGATCTATGTGTCGTGTGTTCTGCATGGTAAATACTGAACATCTTCAGAGCCACACTCTGTTGTTCAGAATATTCCGGACTATATACAGACAACACATAACACAGACAGAACAGCTGTGTTCTACAGAAGATACATAATTAAACAAGAACAGGCTAATTGCTGACTGTAGTTTTTGACGGATAGTAATGGATCCCTCTGTCTATATGACCCATGTGTTCTTGACCAGTCCTGCATGGGTCCGCTCTTGTCTGCAGAAAAATGACCTGTGCCACAGGGCTTGTTACCATATCGATTATGTACACATCTCATCACAGATACCACCAGCGATAAGCAGTGCCCAGCACATATTGATTAAGTACTTTGTTAGGTTTATGAGGTGGATGCATCTAGAGGTTATGTGCTGAGTCTTTCTCTGTTATCAAATAATCCTGCAAGGATAGAGTTTCCTCCTCTGATATTTGGTTTCACACCAGCAAATTGATTGCTGCGATTACGCCACTGTAGGGAAAAAGCCATTGCTGTCTTGAGTGTACTTGAAGGAGAAAAGAAAACATGCAGTTATCTGATGGTTTGGGGGGGAGGCAGGGAGCGGGGGAGTGATTATTTAGCATAATGTCTGTTTGACAAAAAATTATGAATGGGAACTCCAATTTGATAAAAGCACTATCAGTTTTCAGGTACTATACATCTGTCGATCATGGGACGACTTTCACCTCAGTTATAACTATAGCGGGTCCTCCTGAGCTGCTGCTCTGGGTTTTAACAGATAAGCACCTGTGGTGACTCTCGCCCCATGCCAGTCTGTTTCACAGGCCTGCATGCCAAAGATGTGAGAAAGCCGCCATACATCACTCATTGGCATTCTTTTGCCTTCGCTCTGCGGGCCAGTAGCACGCCCACCTCCCCCTTCCTCCATCTCTCCCTCTCCTTCATTTTATCTCTATTTTCATCTCTCCACACACCTATAGTATTACAGGCAACATCCCCACACAGGAAGCAACAACTGACTCTGTGGTCTATCTCTGCATGATATAGAGGTCTATTACAATGGCACAGATGGCATGTTTCTGCGTCCACAAACAGCAGCAGTATCATTAATTTCTCCCTCAAACAACAAAGGCATTGGGCTCAAGTTTAAGACCCCCATCAATTTTCATGTTATTGCTGATGTGCGCTTTGATTAAGTGGATCCACAGCCCAGCACAAATGTGGCACCGCTGCTTCAGACTTCTTGCTTATTAGATATAATAGCATATGGGGGGGGGGGGGGGGGGGGGGGGGGGGGGGGGTCATAAAATGGTGGAGGTGACAGAAGGTAATGTTCCTTTTAATTATGAAAAAGGAGAATGGACCACAATGTGCCACACGTTGGTCATCACAGGCCACAGGAGAAATGCTAAATAAAAACCCTTTCTTCATAATGCAGTCTGACACAGGTCAAAGCAGGGGTCCAACCTTCAAATATTTTTTCAAGTATGAGGCCACTATAAAAATAATCCCCCAAAACAGCCAGATGGATGCAGAGTTTTATTGTGCATTACTGCGGATGCCCCATACAGCCAATGGTGGGAGGACTGAAAAACATAAAATAATAACAAAATAAAGTGTTTTTGAAATTACATAAAGCACTTAGTTACTTTCTTGACTTTAGTTCTGGTATGACTCAATTGTATTACATCACACATTACATTTATTATTAAACTTCCCTTACTTGACCATTTGGTTTGTTCAAAGTCTGTTAAAATTTTGTACGATTTTGTATGTTTTGCTTTTCTTGATCTTTACTACACTATAATTGTGGTATATTTTCTTTAGTATAAACTGAATTTGAAGAACAAACATTTATTTAATTACTTTCCATAATATTTTTTTAATATTCATAGAAAGCAAATATGTGACCTTCTGCAGAGAGGGAATTATTTTACTTGAAGCACACTGAAAAGAAAGAAACAGAAGCACAGAGAGAGAAACATAATACAGCTCATCAGTGACTTTGCCAAGTCAGCATTTCAGCACAGGTATCATGTTTGGCTGTTCTGAAGAATTATGAATGGCTGTATAATATTGAAGCACAGGGAAAAACTGGTATCAAATTATTTGTTGATTCTTCCTGCCAGGGCAGCAGAGTGAGGGACGATGAGTAACCACTTCTAACCTTTCTATATCCTTGCTATAGTTAGAATCTAAATCCTATTACAATTATCCTGAAATGTCCTCACACTGTGCAGACAATGTGCACTCGCTAACCAGGGCTCCTACACATCAAGTTCAGGGCAAAATTAATGTGTAATTACATCGGCCTGTTTTCATAATGACAGTGAAAAACTTAATTTCTTCTGTTATTTTTTGTACGTTTTGATATACCGATAGGCTTGTACAGGTTTCAAAGTCAAGAGCACAAGACAGAGGGCAAGAGGTCACATGGGCCAACACGGACATGTGATTGGCTCACGGGAAGAAGCATCTGCCAGCTCTTCAGAGAAAGCCAAAATGCCAATCTCTACAGAAGGGTAGGTCCATGGAAGGACAAAAGCAGGCTTTGAGTATCCTTGCATTATATATAGAACTGAGTGGACATTCACATTTTTCATAAGCATTTCAAACGCAGCAGTGAACAGAAGTTGGCTTAAGCAAATTGAAGTTTATTAGTAGTAAAGTAAAATAGTAGTAGTAAAATAGTTTAAGAAATTGAAATTAGTTTTTTTAAGGCATTTGTTATGCTGGTCCGTTTATTATAACACAATCTAACCCTGGTGTCAGTTTTAGGATAAAAAACACCTACAGGTCTCTCCTCTAAAACCTGCTTGCCAGTTAGCTCTCTCTTTTGAAGTTGTTCAGTTAGACAGTGGCCTCTTGCCACATTTGGCGGGGGCCTGTGCCACCTCATGTGACGCAAAGAGGGGAGGATAAGATCTGGGCTTTGAATAGCCTTCACGACAGGCACGCCATGACGCAGGGATTGTCCCTGCAGCGTTCTGTCTGGCCGTGGTCATAGGCGACGGCGTCCAGTGGGTGGGCGTAGAGCGGAGCCCGGGGCGGTCTGCTTCCGCTGAACTTCCGCCCAAGGTCGCCTTCTCCCACTCAGGGCACACGAGAAGACTGTGTCCTCATTAGCTGGCTAATTTTCACATTTCCCGTACCAGTGTTTCACTTTAATATTCACTACAGCCACTAATTATGTCACGGATGTGATTATCCAAATTCATTTTTTATTTGTTGTTTATAATTGAACTGAAGAATTCACATAACGAAAGCATATGTTAAGATAATCTTCTGATATCTTTTGAAAACCTGACCAAATTTAAAAGAACATATTACTGAAATGACATTGCAAATTTTTTTAACCATTACCTGTAAGTAAATGTATACAAAATGAGGATAATTCACATCATTCTTTTTTAACAAGACCCTCCTAACAATCCTTCTTGTCTTTTCCGAGAGGAAAGGGAAGTGGAAAGGTGGTGACAGAATGAGCATGGATTAGCTTTCTGTCCTCAGGACTCGATCTGCACAAACGTGATTACATGAGCGGTGATCTTAACACAGGCAGAGCATGTGCACTGGCCAGGGGTGGGGGAGGGGAAAATGAGGGAGGGAGGGAGGGAGGGAGGGGGGCAGAGAGGAAGGCAAGGGGGGAAGGTACAGGACAGGCTTGGAGAGATCATCCAAGCCTAACCATGACTTCACCTCTGCCTTCACCTTCTAGGGGCTGTCTCTGTGTGATGTCACAGCCTTAGAAGGCTGCTGTCCCCAATTGAACTGGGCCAGGACCCCATCTGATGTCTCAACCGCAATCTGGCTGTCTATTTGAAAGGAGTTAGCTACACATAATTTACAATCATATAAACAGTCCTGCCAGGAACACTGAAACACCCCCGTTGGCCATCAATTCGTGTAAATCTCAACAGAATGAATCCCCTCATGACACTCCCTTGTCCTCTACTCTCTTCACATTTCTGGGAAGCTGTTTTAGTCCACTTAAACAAAATCACCATCAACAGAAGACATCTGCACTGACTTTAAAACAAAGGACCGGTTTGGGACAAAGTGTCCTTCGCCCTCAACCCACCATCACCACATATGACCTGCCCTCTACTGTAGTCCTTGAAACATCTGGCAATGGGGAGACAAGCAGATTAATTGAAGGATCCCACTGATCCTACCCTCTACACTTAGGTCCACAACCTGCCCCTTTCCTTGCCGCAGAACCTAACAATGACTCAGAGAAATAAAAAAAAGTAAAAACATTGACTTGGGGAAGAATAGCTTATGGACGGCAATCTGGCTGAACAGGGGGATTTGATCTATAATCTGTGCTAAGAACTTTGATTTAAAAGAGACAGAGAGAGAGAGACACAAACACGTGCAACAACTGTGTGTGAGAAGGGCAAGTATGTGTTTGTGAAAAAACCTTTTTTTAAAATGAAGAGCAAATACCAAAACTCATGTCAAATGCGAGAAATGCATTCACCACATGCAAGGATGCTGGTAAAAAAAGAACATTGTTAAGCACTCAAAGGTCTTACATCTGAGCTCCAGCACCATGGACAGCTCCCATGCTGTTACACTCATGTCACTACCGCACTTTAAAAGCACTTGCGACTTGAGACTGCTGTGCAGATTTGTATGAACAAATTTGTATGCAGCACAGGGGACAGCACTCTGCATCATCTGTTGCAATGCATTTCACAGGCTACAAGACAAAAACAGAAATGGTCTACAGTATAATGCAGTATGAAGAAAAAAAAAAAACGCAAATGGGGGGTGGCTCATGGTGGGAGCATTTTCAGGCCATCTGAGAGGAGTGTCTGTCTGCAGTTAGACCAGGCATGTGGGGTGTGGGGCTGGGAATGGTGGGGGGGTGAGTGAAGGTTGAATTATTTCTGGAAAACACTGTTATCATTTCTGCCCCAGGAGGAAGAAGAAGCTCAGTCAGGAAACCCAAGAATGTCTTGATCAATATCTGCCTGGTATTTATGGAAGGGTGACACGGGATCCATTTGATTCTCTGTGCGAGTGTGTATGGTTTTTTATAGGGCCGATCTATTTAGACCCAAGCCACCACATTTGTCAAGAAGCTTATGCTGAGTAAGGAGCACTTTGGCCAGTGGTGTTTTGATGACCCTTGATGCGCTGGCGAGGGCCTGCACTGGATCAAAGAGGGAGAGGGAGCAGGAAGGAAGGACGGAAGGAAGGAAGGAGGGAAGGAAAGTAGGGAGCTGAACGGACAGAAGTGTGCCACAGCCGCCGCTGCTGGGGGCGGTGGTGTAAAAATCCTCTACTGGCGTCCTGTGCTCTGTGTGTGTCAGTGCGGGGGAGAAGGCAGGAAGAGAAGCGGCTGGTGATTACAGTAATTAGTCAATAACGAGCCGCTGACAGCCGCTGCTGAATCCCAGGCCTGCCTGTGAGGCCACTGGTTAAAGGCGACGTGTGACATGCACGCCGCACACACAGCCTCAGCCCTGGCCGTCCCCCTTCACACAAGTGCCGGGTGTGGGCAACCCCTCGTTAAACACAGCGTGGGGGCCATTCAGCGTGTCGGAGCGCTGCAGCGCTATTTTTTGCCAACATGAGCCAGAACATCTGGGATCTTAAGAAACAGCAACACACACCCAGCTCACTCCAATGGCTCACTAGCTGAGTGAATACACAAGTAAATACAAGCTCAGGCTAAGACTCCAGTGGGTTTTGATTAAAAAGATGAATAAATAAATAAATAAACTGTTGCCAACAGCTAGAAAGCATGGGGTAGGTTCAGTTGTCGTCACATCTAGCATATGGCCTGCTCCTGGGCGTAAAACTCGTTAGCATATCCCAGCTTTTAGCATTTTTTGGCAGAGTGCTTTCTCCATGACTGAGACTAAATCACAGGTATGTGCAGGATGAGTGTAGTCCAGCCAGCAGCAGAGGATGGAGCAGAGTAGGCACTTCCTCCACACTCCCCACTTCCTGCAAGCGCTAAACCCCTGGCACATCACACCGCCACAGACACGACATAAACAAAACAACATCGCCTGATTTAAACGAGCACATGCATGTATGCAACACACACACACACATACACACACACACACACACACACACACACACACACAGACACACACACCACACACACACCACACACACACACACACACACTTTTCATCATTACAGACACTTCCAAAAGTATACAGTTTTACAGTAATTGCAATGTCAAACTTGACTCTTGTATTTGTGAATGCACATTTCTTCACATTTAAAAAACTGTCAAATCTCAATCCCATTTCAACTTTAAACTTTAAATTTTTTCAATGGATTTTCTTTTTTTCTGCGAGTAGAGTCGATCAAACAGTAATAAGGATTAGTAAAGGATTACTTTCATAGTCCTGACATGGGCAATGGCTGTATTGGTGAAACTGAAAATAATGTACATTAGAATACAGAGCACAAATATTTCTACGCATATATGTGTAAGAGCTTGCATGCACATGTTTGTGGTTTGTGCGTGCGTGCGTGCGTGTATGTGTGTGTGTGTGTGTGTGTCTGTGGCTGTGGGTGTGTTTGCAAAAGTCTTTGCAAAAATCTTTGCAAAAATTACCATGTCTGTAACCTGCACTTATTATTTTACCTGAAAACAATACCCAGTGCCTGTTGTAAATCTGAGACTGTTACATGATGACAGGACCAGTATCTTAATAATCTACCATTTCATTAATTTTTTTAGTTGAAATATTTGCCTTGACACTACACTTCATTTTACACTTCAGATATGCCAACCACTTGTTCAGTATAAACCTTTTAGATGGCTCATCCAAATTGCTTATGACCAGACTCTTTCTGTCTTTATCTCTCTCACTCTCTCTCTCTCTCTCTCTCTCTCTCTCTCTCTCACACACACACACACACACACACACACACACACACACACACACACACACCAATATATACCCCAAAACCTTCCTTTCTACATCACTCTCTGATTTAAATGTCTAGTAAAGAAGGGCCAAAGAGGGTGTGGTTCCGCAGGGTATAATCTTAATGGAATCAATTTCATTCAGTCTCCCCATAAATCTACAGAAAAACTGAAGTAATTACTTGAAAGGTTTAACCTGCAGTTTTGGAAAAGTGCAGGCACACTTCATGTACTGAATGCTAAAACATGCGACACAACTCTCTAAGCTCTCAGGGTGAGAATCTCGAGGGCACTGACACACAAAGTAAATGGTTATTGATTTTGGTGATTTTTTTAAACCAACCATTACATGAAGTCTTAATTCACTACAACCCTTTTGAAACTCGGCAAATGGCACAGGCCATAACCACAGATCTTGAACCCTTTCATTCCATCTTGGCTGTGCAGGGGGTGGGGGTGGTGTTTTACAAAAAAAAAGGAAAAAAGTGAAAAGCTGCATACCTACATATTGCCCCTGCACCGTTTTATCTGCACATAACATCACCACACAGTTTGTGGTTCATCTAACCACAACCACAAGCTGTGGCTGCAACTGTGGCAACATCTGCCAATTATATTTACCAAATAAACACAACTGAACTTAATTCCATCTCTTAAGAATGTCTTGTGTGCAGTGCATCTTCTTCTCCTTCTTCTGTCTAGGCACTGTCATCATCTCACCTACAGACATAATTGCATGCTGGAGTTCGCCATCACATGTAACCTTAATTTTTAATCACCCCCCCCCCCCCCCCCCCCCCCCCAACCCCCGCCCACCCCCTGTTTAATCTCGCTAGTCTCTGAGGACAACATGGTGTAAATCCTGTTATTTAAAAAAAGTTGTTCACTCCTCTGACAGCTGCCTCTGTCCCTGCCAATCTTTACCTCGTCTTGTTGCACGAGTATGAGGGGCCACTGTGCGGTGAGAGTATGGATATGATGAAGTATGCCGTGCTCAGCCTAATGGCTGTTAAGACGGCAGTAAGAGATTGATGCCACCCCGCCTTGGTTAATAAGATCGTGTCGACCCCTAGAAGGGCTCTGAAAGGCACCCTTTCTCTCCTTTGCTGTTGAACCCCCAGGCCTCCTCTGAGTGATAGCCAAGAAGTGCTGCCAGAATGCACTGCAGTCATTCTGTCTTTCTGTCTTTCTCTCTCTCTCTCTCTCTCTCTCTCTCTCTCTCTCTCACTCACTCACTCACACACACACACACACACACACACACACACACACACACACACACACACACACACACACACACACACACACACATTGGCTGCCATGCAGATATATACAAACGCAGAGGCGAAATCAAGCAAGTGACATTAGTGTTTAATGTTTACCACTATGATGCTGAAGTGGTCCACTCCTGCCATGTAACAATTACACTTAAATGAATGGGCTAATTGGCCTCATTACATTTCTAATTATGCATATTGTAATTTTGGTGAGACTTAGATTTATATATATCATTAAGATTCAATTTTGAATTTGTTTCTCCCCACTGAGAATGATTGCAGCCAATAAGTGAGACGAAGACCACACATCACCTCTCTGGACACTTCCCAACTCTCCTCACTGTGTTTGACTGCACTGAGCTGAGGCATTAAGTGGCTACTGTAAATGCCACCAGTGCATAGGCTTACATTCTACATTACATTAGCTAATGGCAAAAAACTAAAACCAAGAGATAGAAGTGCTGAAAGTTTCAGTCTAAGACAACATTTCTGTATATGTTGCACACAGACTTGTATATAGCCAAAGGTCCTGCCAGATAACATTGTCAAAAAGTGACTGGTACCCTGCAGTATTCATGGCACAGGTGAAAATGGCCCATGTTTTCAGCACTCATTCAATATCTGTGTTGGCAAATATAAGTCATTGACAAGAAACAATTAAAGCATTTCCGACAATAAATTATACTAGCTGCTTTTAGTCCTTTAAAAAATGTCGCGAGCAACATAAATACTGTTGTCAGAAGGAAGCAGAAAACTCCACTAAACTAGATGAAAAGGCTTTCTGAAGCACTCCATGCTCTGTTACTCTCTCTCTCTCTCTCTCTCTCTCTCTCTCTCTCTCTCTCTCTCTCTCTCTCTCTCTTTCATGACAAATGTTATTTTGGCAAACACATCCTGGTTCTATTAAAGCTGCTAGCTAAAGGATGGTGCTTTTAGTGCTTCACATGTGGGTGGTGTAAGGTGTTAATGGGTGTGAGGTGAGTGAGTGGTGGAGAGGGGCAAGACTGATGCTAATATGTCACATGGTACTCATAGGTCTGATGTATTAGGATAGAACTCCACAGAATAGCCGCAGTGTCCCATGGATAAAAAACATGTTGACATACAGAGATGTTCTATATGTCATTCGCGGAGTGGATTTCATACTGCAGAAATATCAACAAATTATAAAGAGAAACAAATCCATTGCATTGTTTCACATCGCAGCGTCATATATGTATCATCAGAGGCCTCTTCACATGGTGGGCCTAATCCTTCAGTCCTGTCAACGACTTTACATAGGGTGGATGCAGGCCACTGAAGTACTACCTGCTGACTTTTAGAAAGTTTCCACCTTGAAGTACCCATCAGTAGGCACAGTAGACAAAAACTTAGAGGGGCAGAGTCCTCAAATGAACTCCAAATCAGTCAATAATGTCATAAATGTAACATCTCATAATGACCTATGTTTGTGGGTGTGAACATTCTCTCCTGATTGCCAAAAAAACTAGATCAGTTTAAATAGTGTCCGTCAATCACATCTGGCAGCCATGAAAAAAAATGACCTTCAGATGCGCAGAGACATAAATCTTGTACTACTGCCATACAGTTAATTAGATAAGCAAGCGTGGGCATGCAGGGTCAAAAATACCATTCCCCTTAATGAGGTTCTGCTCGAACACTGAGCACTTCGCTCTCAAACACTAGGACATTACTGTAACAGTGACAGTGCACTACTGTACGCCACAACACAGCACTGCACAGTGTACCAGGGCAACGCAAGGAGCTGCTTACGCCGATATGAGTGTCCAGTTTAAGGTCTGAATCTGACAGATAAGAGATAAGATGGGAAAACCTCCTCCAGTACGCCTCCAGCACCCTGCTTAGCGGCTCTGCGGTCCATGTGACCTGATGGAACAGTGCAACCATAAGCCAGACAAGGCAGGGCCCTCCCATCAAGTCTATTTGTAGGAGCAGACCTGGTAAAGCACGAAAGGAGATTAAGTCTTATTACATCCCTTCTTTCTCCCTGCCCTGCCTGCTTTATAGAGAGCTTAATGCTGAATTGGATGGTACAGCACCTGTGGTAATGACTCTTTACAAATAATGTGTAACGTGTCTATGGAGAGTTTCCCTGGGAATAACTGAAATCAGCAGAAGATAGAAATATACAGGCACGTGTGAGAGGATAAAGATTACTGCAACTGATAAGATAACACACCACCTACTTTAATACAAAATAAATGCTCTCTTCTAATAAACTAAATCTAATCTCTTTTGGTTTAGTTTGCCTTGCCTGATTTCCCTCCTACATGGCAAACACTTTAAGGCAATGGACAGATTCACATCTGAAATCTATAAATGTTCAGTCTGTAGTATCTGTATCACAGTGCCATTGGGCACTGAATACCTTGCTTGCTTAATCACAATCCTCATTGTCTGGACTGGGCAATGACGAGTGGCTGGAAACAGCACAAGGACTCTCCATGTTCCCAGCCCCACGGTTCCCTCACCCTGGTGTTTTCTGGCCAAGACACACACGGGACTCCTCTGGATGAGTTTAGCTGAGGATGTGTTGGTATCATGTAACACCACCACAACATCCCTAAAAATATTCTTACACCAACACCTTATGCTCACAAAACCAAGCCGGTCATCAGTTTCCTTCTGAATATGGAAACTGGAGTCTTAGCCAGCTTCCATGGCAGTAAAAGCAGTGAGTGAAAGTGAAGAAAAAAGAAAGAAAATAGATAGTGTGGGGTGGGTGGTGGGTGGGGAAGGGCAAGTGATGGAGAGAAAAAGAGAGGGAAAGAGAGGCAAAGGCTAAATGGATGCCCTGCCATTGTGCTGACTCACACATATGATTGACTGCCAACAAGATGGCACAGAGTCAAATCCTCTCTCACACCTATGGACGTATATATACCGGATGGGTCCCGTATCAGCTGTTTACTCAAGGGTGGCACTGTTAGACAAACTCTGAAATCCAGACCCCATTTTTTCCCCTCACTGTCAAACTAAATGCCAAACAACAGAAAGGTTTGTCACATCTATTGACATCTGAACATAGCCTTCTCTGGTATATAAAAACATAAAATACACATCGCCTACAATCCTGAAACCTGCCCTCTGTTTTATCCAAAGCCATCAGCCAAAGAAAGGACACATTTTCTGAAAATTGTTCCTGGCTATTTTCTTTGCTACAAAACACACAAAAACATGCACAGTATAGCATCACCATTCATTGTTTTCCACTCAGATGTTGACACCCACAACACTTTTGTTTTCTCTTCCGAAACAGTGAGGAAAAAGGAACAGTAAAAATGCTAAGTGCACATTAAAGCGGTTTCTAATGGCCCATTTGACTGCTTTCCTTGACCGTATTCTGGGAAGTAGGCGATGAGGGCCATTGGGACTGCTTGCACTGACGGTGCAGTGTGCAGGGAAGGCAGCTGCGCTGCTGTAAAAAGCATTTCTGCCCCCTGGATCGCCTCCATTAGCTCAGTAGGCTAATGTGTTGATAAACACTGCCATCTGATTAATCCCACAACAAGTTTCCCCTGAAGGAATCCTCCATCCGAGGGCGATCCCTGAAACCCACACAATGAGGGGGAAACATTCTATTCGTGTTTTTTGGTCAATTTCACGCTCGACCTCTCAAGCTTTTTCATGATTTGGGCCCATACGTTGCAGAAGAGGTACAGAAGGTCAAATTAAGGAGAGCGTATTTTTACATGCAGTGGAGCTTCTGATACTCTCCCCATTAACAGTCGAGCAGGACACTAGTGTAGGAAAAAACGCATCTCATCTAAGGTGGCTGGACTTCTCTCACATAGTATATACACAAATCACCAGAACCTTGACAAAGACCTAAATAAGAGCTGTGCTATTGTATCCAAACACTCAGTGAAATAAACTGCTAAAACACTACAGTGCCAAGACTCCTCGAGAATCTGTCTCTTAGACCGATTGCAAGCTCTAAAAGGTTTCATGCCAAAGTGCCAGTACCTCCCTCATGGTTTGGCACCAAAAAATGCACTTAGAGCAAGAACCTTACCTAACATATCAAGATTGTCAACCTCTGTGTATACAAATAGAGACCCCTGAACCCTTGTTTTTGTCTTAATTTCCCCAAGTTACTTTGTGGTCTGATTTAAAGCAGTGTTATTGATTTACATTACAAACACTTCTTGCACGTCTTTTTGTTTCTGTAGTAACCTGGAACAGAAGACAGAGGACACATCTGGACCCTCTCTCATCAAAAATACTGTCATTAACTCTCCTCATGTCATATCTGAGCCTGGGCCTGCTTATGTCACTGATATATACACACAACCCTTTACCAGAACACTTACCTTTGCAGCCATGGAAGAGCTGGGCTTCTCCAGCAAGTCCCACAGCTTCTGTCTCTTGTCTGGGCAGCAGCCGGTGTCCACCTCCTCGCCCTCTTTTTGCCTCAGGGTCTCGGCCTCCCTCCTCAGTTCCTCGTTCATCTGCTCCTTCTTCTGGTGGTAGCGCGCCTGGCAGCAGGACTCCAGGTAGATCTCGTCGATGCCCCAATAGTCGAGCTCCTGACCGAAGGACAGGGCACACATTTCCTCCATCATGTGCAGTTTCCCTGTCCTGTAAAAGTTCAAGATGGAGGAGAAGGCACCGGGGTGCCTGTCGAAGAAGTACTCGTTCTCGTTGAGGCAGTAATCGTCGCAGATCTCCATTAAGGTTTCGTGGGTGTTGCAGTCTCTGAGTTTGCCCAGCCGGGTGCGTGGGAGCCTGTCCAGGGTCCGCCACAGGACTTCGTGGGTGAGGCCCCCTACGTTGATGCGGACTCTCCGGGATCTGGCTTTGATCCGTATGATGTCTATGGGCTCAGGTGGCAAGGACCCACCAGGTCTTGCGGGCCCTTTAGGAACTCCAAACCCACTTCGTTCACCCATGACTACTGTTGTGTGGATAGAGCACTAGCCAAGATGCTGGACCCCACCCTAAAATACTTTTAGGCCCAGTGAATGGCTAACTATAATGGATCCAGTTTAAACAAGTCCATCCATACCTGGAACTGACAATGGAAAAAAACATAAATGAGTGGAGTCTAACAAAAACATTCATGACTTCAGCTATTTAATAATAGAGATAAATAATAGGCGAATTTATCTTTATACAACTGTAATTAATGTTAGTGTTAAGGGCCTACTGCTTGCTACTGTTATGCCATTCAGCACTAGCTATTGTTGTACATACAAACCCCAAATGATGTACCCAACAATGACACTCATGGTGATGGATATTGGGAATATCTGGACTTCTGTTGTACTGTTTGCAATAACATTTGCTGAATACAACAAGAGGAGGTATATCTATGCTTTTTAATAGCGAGTGATTAGTCATTGGTTATTAGTCAAAACACGCAGACTATAGGACTGCCTTAATCCAGGTCTGAATCTATAAAACCACATACAATATGAATGTCTCTCCTATGCAAAAACGAGAGATCCACACGAGGTTTACATTGCATAAAGAGTACAGGTTGGCCATTGCAAACAATACTGTCGGCTTTTAAAGACAAGTGACCGTAATGCGATTGAGTATTTAAGAATGTCTTGGCCATAAATCCCGGCAGGGCTGTTGTTGGTGTCTATCCTGCTCATACAAACCATCGCCAAGCCAGCCTATTTTGTAACTCTCAACAAGAGTGGCAAACTATGTAGGCCAACATTTCATAACGGAACACCCCAGGAATGCAATGCAATCGGAACTATTTCAGTCCCTCAGCGAATTTAGAGGTAGTTTCCCTTTGCGTTAATCCCCTGCCATATCCAATATATCAGCGGCTCTGCGGTTTATCCCTACAAGGTTACGTTGTTGTAGCTCATTAGTCTACATGACAGGTAGCAAAAGCACACGAAAAGTTCTGCAGCCTCCGTTGTTACTTTAAAATGCGTTTGGACTTTTGGTTTACACATATAGGCCTAGTTCCACATGGACACTGTTGTTCATCATCAACAACATTTCATTCATGACGAACAACAGTGTCCATGTGGAAATATGTGTAAACCAAAAGTTTAAACACAGTTTGAGGGAATAACGTATCATCAGTTTTTGTGTTTTTGGTTTGAGAAAATCGCTTAGGCCTAATAAGCACAACCATACAGTAAGCTACAGTGCGCGGCTCAAAATAGTTTCAGTTTGCCATTTACACCAAGTAGTTTATGACATTGGGTTAGTAATGAAGTTTAGAAATAAACCTAATTCTTAATGTCATCCCCTCAGCAAGACTCTCTTCGGCTTTTCTATCAACTCCTGAAGCGTTTTATTGTCAAATCAGACACTTTCCCATATCACCGTCCATAACTGGTTTAGAAAAGCGCAAGTGAAATAAATCTCACAAATGACCTAAAACACCAGACATGTTCAATAATTTCATGCATGTCTGCTACAATCGAAGAAAACAAATAAAATAACTGCCTCTGAAGTATAGGAATTACAAGAGTTTCCTTCGCAAACGGCTTGCACTTAACACAGTCGGCTACTTTCGTATTAAAACGCAAACCAACTCAACAAAATGAATGACGTCTTACCTTTTGTAGTGATACAATACTTATTCGTGTAGGTAATGATATCTTTCTTGAAGAAAAAACAAGCACTGTAATTAGGCTACCTCTCCATGAAATTAGGCACGCAAGGTGTCCGCTGTATCTGTGCAACTGAAATGCCTCTTCATATTGTTAACCGGCAGTCCTGCGGTATTAAGCTTTTCTTAGATGACACGAGTCGACTACATTATAGTCTCCTGAAAGACATGGTTAAAGCAGTTTGCGGATGATAGTCTGTTAAACTGTGCTCACATCATCGGCAATGGTGACTAGAATGCAGAGCAACTCGTGTAGCCTCGACTGTGCAGATATGCCAGTCCCGCTCCCAGCATCACAGCCCGAAGCTGACGCCTAATTGGATTGAGTTGTGCATCACTAAGGATAGCACCACCATCAGATCAACCAAACCGAGCGCACTTGTTCGCCCGAGACAGCAATCCGCTATTGTTAAGATAGCAATACTTTATAAACTATTGTTTAAACAGGTGAGATAATTCTTACAACAGCATTTCAACGAGCTTTGAAGAAATCACCATTTCAGTTCAGACTAGGGACAGTAATCTTTTACACAAATGTCTTAAATATGACCCCTTTCCCTTTATAATGGGTATCAAATAATTTCCCTTTCTGACGCTTTCTCCTAGCTGTTTTCTGCCGGCTTCTGCATTTTGATGAGCTAGTGAGCAAGCTGAAGTGTAAGTGTAGACTCCTTTAAAGTTGATGTTAAATAGCAACGATTATCAGCTGGCATTAGGAGTGTAGGTGGATGCCAGATATGGAGGCCTATGTACCAAAATAGTAACAACTGAGCCATTTACTTAGCCACATCTATCATCCTGCCACTGATACTGATTTAAAAGTATATATTTAGGTTCCTCGTTCTACCTTGAACCAAATTAAGTTTTTATTTCAATATTTAATCTATTGTAATATGTAAATTAAAACACAATGAAAGCAGAAAATGCATAACTTATTACCACCTGCTTAACAATGTGCTGTTGGCTTTGACATTCTCATCAGGCTCCAGACAGAAGGCCTACTGAAACAGAACTGATTCTTCAGTGCAATAAGTGGACTACACAACTTGATCCCCTGCAATGTGAAAACCCCATCTGATAGTACAGGATAGGAGTTGTGAATGAATTTTGCTGACAGCTTGACACAAGTGATGACTCAAGCAATTGCTGAGCTGAATGTTCCAAATACATTGCTCCTCTAACTATGGGGTAGTGGTATCATGTTGAGAAGGACTTATCTGATAAAGCCTTAAAATGTAGACTTCTTGCGAAACTGCCCCATATTTTGATAAGAATATTATTTAATCGAATTGATTAACAGACAGAAGTGAGAGGTCAACTTCTTTCTGTACAAAAGGGAATGACTTGTTAAATGTATTATAATTATGGCACCAGTCAGTCATATGTGTCTAATTTGATCGACAAGAATACATAGGCTTTTGAGTGATGCTAGTTTTACTGATTTCAACAGCTGGCCATTACTGATTTTGTCATACCTACTGCAGCCCTAAGTACAAAAATACTTAAATCTCATCCAGCTTTTAACTAGTTCGTAATTACGCTCCTCACAAATCGGTCTTTAATGATCTCAATTATGTCTTTAAAAAGTTTTTGAATTCTTTGCAAAGATGTCCTGGTGTAATTCACAATCACCACAAATGCTATCTTATTTTTTACTTCCTGCCTAATGACTGACTGAGAATACGCCAGTGAACTCAAACCTGCCTGCACCATTAATTGTTCTTACATTCAGAAAAAAAACTCCTCTTCCTGACTTGTGATTGGTTGATGTAACACTGATCACTAATCAACCCTGACACATCCAGGTAAGTTTCCCTTCCTGTCCACCTGGCTGTTTTGTGGTCTGTTCATGTTGATTAAGTTACTGTGTGTATTCAGTCAGTGGCCATACCAGATGACTGAAGACAAATTTACACTGTACAATGTGAGGCAGGGCCACACAATACACAAATATTATCAAAATCTTCACAACACAAACAAAGAGCTTTATTAGCCTTAAAATAAACATATCCAAACAATCACTTGCAAACATTTCTAATATTTAAATCTAACAGCAGTTAATTTCTCTCCAATTGTCTTCACTGGCTGCTTCACATTGCACCTGGCAGAGGTTTATTTCAGCCATCCTTTGCAAATCAAAATATTCTAAATGTTCATTCGTATAATAGTCAGGTGGGAGAAGATGGTTTTGCAGTGTAATAAATCATCTGTGCTCTCAGTGTACATTCTCCTTCTTGGTCCAAAGCAATTACTGGGTTTATTTCAGGGAGCACTGGCTGAGTGCAATGATAACGTGGTGCATACCTGTTCATTAGGGAGGCCTTGCTGCCACAGCAACTGAGAGAGGTCCCCGACCTTGGTCAAGACCTACTGGTACACCTGTGATGAATGATCACAGCTAGAATTGCATAACAATGAAACTGGTCCCTAGAGAATCATGAATAACTCCAAACTGAATCAAACAGAATTAGACAATCTGCTGACATAACAAATAAAGGCAATACAAAACCTCATACCAGCTGTAATATATTTACCTGCCTTGTAATATATGAGAGTAATAATAATGCCACGATTAGGCAGAGGGCTCTTTGTGTGAGGAAGAATTATATGCAATTTCGTAATTGATTTTTTTGTTGAATTAGGCAGGGCAAATATGTACACTAATTAAATGTGTTTTTTTCCTGTGCACCTAAGCAGTCCCTATAGGTATCCAAGCACCCCTGTTTAGTCAGGTGGCACAGTGCAAAACAGTCCTAAATAACTGCAGCTGCAGATAGTCTTTCACTGTGAATACATTCACAATCCTATCTTATGATTGGTTGTAATGGCTGAGTGCAGTAATAGACCCATTCAACATTTTCACAACTATTTCAGAGTCTTGGACTAGCATGACACATCAATGGAAATAAATAGGCTTCTTAAATCAGAAAGGGTTGAATATTCTAAAACTGTTGACAGGATTTTTTTACACATTTCTCAGGAAGTTTGCACAGTGCACAATTCGACTCAAGCAATTTTCCTAGCATTTTGCCGGTGACATTGAAAAATTGGTGTCTTGTTTAAAGTCTCAAACCAACAAATCTTGTCCTGTGTGTATCACCAAATTTCACAAGTATCTTAGATCAGGGTGGTAAGACACTGGCACAGTGGTCTTGTTAGGGGAAATCAGATGCTTGCCAATTCTCCGGCCCTCAATTACCCAGCTTAAATTAATAGCCTTTGGTCAGAATGAGACCGTAAATGATCAAACTGATATTGACACTTTTGGTAATAGTGCTTTAGTTATTACATTATCTGAAATAGAATGCATGGATGGGAATAAATGCAATACAATTAGACCCAATGATGCAATTTAGTAAATGCACTCCACACATAAAAGCCTAGTGATACTCCAATTACATTTCCTAATATTTTTAACGAAAATGGTTTCCCTGGCTTTGCAGCGCCAATTATAATCTCTTCTACGGTGGACATTGTCTCACCCCCATCTCCAAAACACTTGGCAATCTGATATCCTGTGCAAACATTAGTGCCTCTGGGTCGTATAAAAACAGCTTCAGACATTGTAAAGCCAGCAGATGGACACAGACCCTTCAAAGGTAAGACCAGTTTAGATGTTTTTAAAAACATTTTAAATTCATTTTAATTCTTAATGCATGTTTTCCCATGTACAACATCTTTGCATTGGTGCTTGGGTTAATGAAAATAACGTTAATCAGATCTGCTCTTTTTCTTTTAATACAGCATTGGCAAGTGTTGGATTCTGCAGAGATGTCCATCTTCAAGGTGAATTACAAGCAAGCACCCAAGCCCTATGAGGAAGGTGTGGCTGAGGAGGATGCAGCTCAGATGTTGGCAGATGTGTTTGAGGTAAGACTCTCCATAAGTTATATATCGAAAACAACACCGAGGTCATAGCCTAAGATGAATCAATCACGTGATCATTGATCCCCTGTAAAAAAAAATCTTTAACATGAAGATGTTATATATTCCTTGCATGATGTCTTGATATGCGTGTTTGTGAATATTCTTAGTAGTTTGCTGTCATGTATAATACTGTATATATTTATAGTTGGTCTTGGTATCGGATTTTCAATTCCCATACTAATAGGAAAATGTGGGTGGGGGACTAAAAAACCAGCATTGTCATGCACCCTGTTCCATTCCTGAACTGCCCTTGAGCAAGGCATCTAACCCCACATTGCTCCAGGGGGACTACCCCTGTACCTAATTCTCTGTAAGTCGCTGTGGATAAGCGTGTCGGCTAGATGCAATGTAATGTAATGTATTGCAAATTAAACTTAACTGAAGTAAAATAAATTCAAGCACAGCTATCCCAGTGTTTCCTCCGGATCCCCCTATACTGACCCAGTTCCTGTTTGCTGTTACAGTGGGCTCAGCAGGGCAATAAAGTGGCGCTAGAGAAAAATTTAGCAAACCTGACCCTGAGGGACCACACTGGAGCTTGTCCCCTGCACTACGCTGCATCCAGAGGACACACTGAGATCATACGCCTAATCGCACAAGTAGCAGGAACAAAAGGTAGGTCCAGCAACAGCATGGTGTGAGTTATGGGGTGAAGGGTGGAAAGGGATTGAACATGTTCAGGCCAAGTTTTCGAGTAAATAACTAAATCATCTAAATATGCCTCGCAATCCAGCATGCTCGCCAACACTGTGTTTATAAGGTGCTGGAACGTAGCTGCTGCATGCCAAAAAGCATGACTGAGTACTGCATGAAACTATCTGGGGTTACAGAGGCAGCGATCTCAGCAGCTCTAAGTGTTAACGCTACCTGCCAATAGCGTTTCAGCAAATCCACCTTACTGACAAAGTTAGGTGAACCCGCAAGATCAACACAATCCTCCATAGGAGTTGGTGGAAATGAATGGTAATGGTAATGGTTTATCCATATCGAAAGTCTCTGATTCCACTCATGGGAGCTCAACCAAAAGATCCCACTCTAATCTAACCATGTAACTTAATCAGTTGACTTGTGTTTATGGATTAAGTCAAGCGAAATCATTTAGTAACATGAGTGCCGGTCCCTGAGTGCTATACTCGTCTGTGAAGCAAACTTATTTTTATTTTATTTAAGATCTCACATCCTTCAGTTTCCAGGTAGTGTGGGAAAGAGGGCAGTCACCAGCCCCCTGCCCCCAAGATAACAGCTGATTGTGTTCTCTTAACAAAGACATCAAACACCAGTTGGTCACTGATCAAATGGCATCAGGTTGGGTATTGAAGGAAAAGATAGTGAAAATCTCTTGGAGTTAAACACTGCTGTCAGAAGGAAGCAGAAAACTCAACTAAACTAGATCAAAAGGCTTTCTGAAGCACTTCATGCTCCATTACCTCGACAAATATTTACATATATATTCTCTCTTTCTCTTGTTTGGGGTTTTGTTTGATTTCCTTTACATCTAATACAGCTCTGGTTTATTTGGTCATTAAGTATTTTATTTGACTGGTATTTAGAATGTTAATTTAACTGGTATTACTTGCAGTGAAGCTCTGTTATTTGTAATGGTTAACTTGTATCTGGTTAATAATCTGTTTATTCATTTACCATTCGTACACATCTCCTCATGTGCCATGTCATTACTGTGCTATTAGCTCAGTATGGTAATATTGGAGGTAATCTTATTATTTCATGGAGTCAGATAAATAGTATTACTGTAATGCTCACCATCCTAATGCATCATTATTGTATCCGGTAAGTCGAGAACATGCAAATGCCTAGCTCCACTCTCAGTTCTGTCATTGGTCTGAAAAAGTGGATGCTTACGTTACCAAAGGAGAAAGTGTATACTCCATGAAAAAAACACTGTCTGCCTAAGTTTTGTGTACAAAAGACCCAAATGTCAGAGCATAATTACCATAACTCTGTCTAACAGCGCTATGTGAGTGGTACTGAATGGGCTGATTTCCTGCAGAGCTGGATGCCACTGACCAGGATGGGAACACTCCTCTGCACTGGGCCATGCAGAAGGAGCAGAGAGAGAGCTGCTCTGCCCTCCTTGCCCTCGGGGCTGATCCGAACATCCTGAACAGGAGCACTCTGTCTCCGCTCCACTTGGCTGTCAGTCTGGGCCACAACACCTTGGTGGAGGTAGGATCGACCCACTCTGCGTTTTGCGTTGGCCTTTAGCACTGTTATAGGGCTGCCTGAAGTAACGGAGGCACAGTCTGAGGAGTGTGGATGTGGCACTGATCGCTTCAGTGGGCCATTCTTTAAGGGGGGATGGAATTGCATAAATTGCCGATGTAGATCTACCTTAACGCTTGAGTAGCCAAGCCTCCAGATCCCTGGGGAAGGGGCGATGACTTAAAATAAAATTACAGATATGCATTTTACGGTTTTCATACGTGCAATCTGAGGTTGACATGGAGAATAACAGAGGAACATTGTTTACTGATCTGAAAGTCTCCATATCTGGAACAGGAACTCCTCTCTCACAGCCGAACTGATGTGAACATGGAGGGAGAGCTCGGGAATACTGCTGTTATGATCGCCTGTTCAACAGATAACCACGAAGCACTTCACGCACTGGCAAGTGAAGTTACATGATTGAATGGATAAATGAATGAATGTATGAATGAAACAAAGCAAACACAGATTTGGCTTTGCTACTGGTAAGAGGGAGCTGAGGAAAGTTTAATGAAGCTTTGTGCTTTTCTTTCAGTTCAAGCATGGTGCTAAGTTCTGCAGCCAAAACAAGCTTGGACATTTTCCTATCCATGCTGCTGCTTTTGCCGGGGCAAAGAAATCCATGCAGGTTATTCTTCAACGGGGTCTGTAGAGATTTTTTTACATTTCTATTCAATTACATAACATGGCTGCTATCCTTGCCTAATCATACTATACATTTGCCACATGTGTTTGTCTGATGTGCTCTGTCCTTTAGGAGAGGCAATGGGTCATTCCACTGAGGCGCATATTAACTACGTGGACAAATTCTGCAACAGCCCCCTACACCTGGCTGTCCGTGGAGGAAACCTGGACGTCATTAAACTCTGCATGGTCTATGGTGCAAAAATAACCAAACAGCAAGTAGGCAAAACATCAAAACATCCCTAACATGGGGGTGGCTACAGCTCTGTCAGCAATGGAATAACCAAATAAAATGTAAAATAAATTTTAAAAGGAATAAATAAAATGTGAAAACATATATCCTTATGTTCTACTCTTTGGTCACATTTTAGTCAAGAATGCTTTTTAATTCTTGTGCTATTCTTGTATGATACTATGAACCTATATAGTGCTACAAATGTATCTGATTTTTGGGGTTTCTGTCAAGTGCGATAAGTCAACCGCCCTGCATTCAGCGTGTACCCAAGGGGCCACCGAAGCTGTTAAGGTCATGCTCTCTGCCTGCGAGGACATCAGTGATGTCATCAACATCACAGATGGATCTCAACACACGCCTCTGCACAAGTATAACCCCTGACTCATTCTTTGCGTACTGTTTGAGTTGCATGACAGCTGATCTTTGTATGATTGTTGATAATATTTGCTTGTTGCAGGGCAGCTATTTTTGATCATCATGAACTGGCAGAATATCTCATCTCAAAGGTGAGTATAAGCACTTCTGTTATCCTCTGTCTGTATTATGTTAAGCCTGTTTAGTAAGTATTTACTATATATATTTATATATATCATTCTGTTTTATGCAACAGGGTGCTGACATTGACTACACCGACTACAAGGGACATTCTCCATTACTTCTGGCCACAAGCTGTGGGGCCTGGAGAACTGTAAACCTACTGCTCTCTCACGGTACATTTCACACCACAATAACAACATACATTTCACAACACTAAAGGACCACAACAAATGACTTCTTATTCGCTTAGTAGTTCTTCAATAATAAAAGGATGCTCATATGATTTTATTTCAGGGTGCAATTTCACAATCAAAGATACAAATGGATGTAACTTCTTGCACCTAACAATCATGCAGCCAAGAGGACTCAGAAACCTTCCGGATGGATTTTTACAGGTGCATGTCCCACTCACATTGTTATTACATGTGTCTACAGCTTGCCAGCTTCTTTGCTTTTGCTTGATTTACAACAACAATGTGTTGCTGCCCTCTGCTGCCGTAAACTTGAGATGCACTACGATTTTTTTCAGACCACCATAAGTTTAAATGCACTGCATTCATTTATGCGTTCAAGTAGGGGAAGGCAGCTTCGTGGCGGTTAATAATAATACCCACAACAATAACTAAAATAGAGTTCAAATTAAAAATTGAAATGTACTTAAGACACGAGTAACGGCTGAAAATCCAACCCATGTTTCTGTGGTCTTCTGGCAGCATGAACGTGTGCGAGAGCTCCTACACGATGAGGACCCCGAGGGCTGCACTCCCCTCCACTATGCCTGTAGACTAGGGGTTCCCGACTCAGTCAGCAGCATGCTCGGGCTGAAGATGTCAGCGAACCACAAGTCCAAACAAAAGAAGTCCGCTTTGCATTTCGCCGCCGAGTGGGTTGTTATTGCTCTACAAACACATACATTAACTCAGCGCAATCATTTCAGTTACACTGGTAGGGACATGTGTGTATGTTTTTGTGCAGATATGGGAGGATAAACACCTGTTACAGGCTGCTGGAAACTTTGACGGACACCAGGCTGCTGAATGAAGGTGATGAGAGGGGCATGACTCCTCTTCATCTGGCATCTATGAATGGCCATGTCCGAGTGGTGGAGCTCCTGCTCCGCAGGGGAGCTCTGTGTCAAAGGCAAGGAAATAGCCAAACATCAATAAGAGGAACATTTCATAAAAAACGTTACATAGCACTAAGGTAGTGACCTGCTGCCTGACCAAGCGTACGCGTACACAACGTTTTGCGTCAAGTACGCAGCCATAACGCATGATACTGGAGGTCTCCACATGAGGGCAGAAAACGTCATTCACATGTACGCTACTGTCCAACGTCACTGTATTCGCATGATGACCTCTAGCGTTCATGTCAATATTGCATGACTGCCGCACCAAAGAAGCGCATAGTCGCCGTGATGCGTACGCGTACGCGTCGTTAAAAGCAAGTGTATGTGAACAGAGAAGTAGGTGTGATTGCCGTTGTTCTGCTTCAATGAACAGTTCCTTGTGTATCATGCGTTGTGGCCGCGTCTGCTGCTTAGACTTGACGCAAAAGATTGTGTACGCACACGTTTCAAAAAGTATTTTCCAACCGTAAGACTTTAGAGTTTTTCTCTGTGTGGCCTACAGTGATTACAAAGGATGGTCATGCCTGCATCATGCAGCGGCAGGAGGCTACACGCAGACCATGGACACTCTTCTTGGATCACACATCAAGCTGCTGGATAAAGCAGATGATGATGGTGTAATGGGTTTTTATTGTTTTACGGCATTCCACATTCTAAACAACCCTTCACACAAAATACACTGCACACTCATAATGTTTTACATGACGGCTTAACGATGATAATATAACTAACCCATGAGAAACACATTTCAACAAATTGTTGTCCTAAATGCTTTGAGAGACAGGGAACTGCTGTTGTCTTTTTTTTTTTTTTTTGTCCACATGTGTTACCACAGAACACAGCCCTGCACCTGGCTGCCCGGGAGGGCCATGCTGCAGCCCTGCGGCTGCTGCTGAGGAGAGGAGCTCAGATGCTGCTGAACAAGAGCGATGCCTCCTTCCTGCATGAGGCCATACACTATCACAGGAGGGAGGCCACTGAAGTAGTGATCACAAGTGACAGGCAAGTCGAGTGTTTGACTTGGAAGTAAACACTACAAGTACATAACCTGAAAGTATTTCAGCACTGTGGCACTTTTGTCTGTACATCTGAAAAAATGTGTGTGTGTGTGTGTGTGTGTGTGTGTGTGTGTGTGTGTGTGTGTTTGTTTGCGTGTGCATGTGGGGAGTTGTTTTAATACAAACTCTTTTGTACACTGTCAGTGACATAGATGTATTACATAACTAAAGAGAAGACCCAAGTGTGCAGGGTTGCCAAAATGGACATGTGAATGTTACAGATGTGCTGAAGCTCTTCGTGCATATGACCCTCATAAACCCAAGAGGTGTGCTGTGCTGGACATGATTGAACTGCTTCCTGAGACCTTCAAGGTAGAAAAATTCTCATTATTTTTATTTTTTTATATACAAAACCCTAATTTAGATTATATAACTCACTTAAGTGTTGCCACTATTTGTGAGGTATTATGAGTGTGTGTGTGTGTGTGTGTGTGTGTGTGTGTGTGTGTGTGTGTGTGCAAATCCCTATAGCACCTTCTTGACACTTGTATAAGGGAATCAGAAGAGGACCCTGACAATGGAAACTACTGGGTTAGTATAGGGATGTATTCAGCTGCTGATGGTATTTTCTTTTGTTCATAAAATAAGATGTCTTTATACACATATTCTGCTGCGAACAGATTGAATATAATTTCCAGTGGCTTCAAACTTCAGTTCAGTTAATGGAGCAGGCAAGAAAGGACAAAAGCATAGACTACAAGCCCCTTCCGGCTCTGAATGTAAGTCTTAGAAAAAAATATTCCTGAAATATACTGCTTCTTTAAGATATGTTTTTACCAAGGTACTATATCAGAGAATTTCCTTATTGTGTGCCTAGGCTATGGTGCATCACAATCGTGTTGATCTACTGACTCATCCTGTCTGCAGGAAGTACTTAGAGATGAAATGGTGAGCAAACATTTGCTACTATAGACATTTAGAAACCTACATTACACATGTTCTGAAAAATTAAAAAAAAAAAGCTCAAACTCGGTTTTGAATGTACTCCACTGTAAAATGTATGGTGGTTGAATAGTGGGCAATTCTACAATATCAATATGTTCTTAAAATGAGATTCTCTGCCACAGATAACTGTGTGATGTGCCAATATTATGTTCAATCATGTGTGATCATTACACAGGAAAGCCTATGGTGTCAAAGCACATCTGGTGAATATGGCCATATACGTGCTGGGTCTTCTCCCACTGACCTATATTATTTTGAACCTGAGGCCTAGTGTCAAAAGATCTGGTAACAACACCTTTACCAATGACATCACTATGGCTACCACTTCACTACACAAGGTAGGGCGCTATGAGAGAGATTTAAAGAGACGTTAGCATCAACATCCAAACAATGAAAAAAACAATCAAAAATGTTGTTTTTGTGAATTTTAAACTAACATGCTGGTATAACACATTTTTTTTGTAGCAATGCATTAAAATAAACCTATGTCTGTTCCTAACACTGGCAATGAATCTGTATGCAGTGGGGAAAGAAATAGTGCAGATATACCAACAGGTATGACTTTTTTTTTGTCTTTCCGTCATTCACCTTATTAAAAGACATGCCAATGCAATCGTGTGAAAATGTAATGTTCTGCTTCACCAATCTTAGCGAGCAGGTTACCTGCGAGACATGACCAACTTTGTGGACTGGAGCTCAGCCATCACGTCTGTGGTGTTTGTGGTGGCTTTACTGCTGGACCTGAAGACCAGCTGGCACTGGCCGATTGGTGCCCTTGCTGTGCTCTATGGCTGGATGAACCTCCTACTGTACTTGCAGCGGTCAGTTGTCTGAAACAATCAATACAGCCAAAACACAGGCTCACATATCTTAAAGAATGATGCTGTTTGCAGTGTGTGTGGTTTATTACCTTCGGAAAGGTTTTACTGTTGTTTATTGTTGTTTACTATCTGTGCCTACATTCCTGCAGGTTTGAACGGTTTGGGATTTACGTGGTTATGTTCAGAGAGATTTCAAGAACCCTTGTGAGCATCGTCTCCATCTTCATTTATCTGATACTAGCCTTTGCCTTGTCCTTCTATGCCCTGATGCTGGACCAGGTAGTAAAGGTTACAACAAACATTTAAGAAAACTGGAAGGTATTCAATGTGTAATCATCAAAACTGCATGAATAACACAGTGCTTTTGTCCTCCTTACATGCAGAAAAACTTTGGGGAGGTACTCCTGTCACTCATGCAGACTTTTGTCATGATGGTGGGAGAGATAAACTATCAGGACAACTTCCTGACTCCATATCTAAATGGCAAACTTCATTTTCCAGCAATCACATTTTTAGTCTTTATTGGTTTTGTGCTAGTGGCACCAATTCTCCTTGTGAACCTTATGGTGAGTCAGTCTTTCGTAACAATTCACTGCTGCAAACAGCTCAGAGACAAGCCTTTGAAACGATGCCGTCTATCCACTATTAAATGTTGGGAATAATAATGTTGGTGCATTACAACCATGTATTTTGCAGATTGGTTTGGCTGTTGGCGACATAGCCGAAGTCCAGAAAAATGCTACCCTTAAGCAAATTGCAATGCAAGTGTGTAGATCTTTGTTTAACACTTAAATAAAACTGAAGCTTATGACTAGTTCCTATGATAAACATGGTCTTGCAGTAATGCCATAGGGTGCTCGGACGTTGCAGATTGAATTGCACACTAACCTGGAGGAGAAGCTTCCCTACTGGTTCATAAAGCGAGTGGACCAGGCTACTGTCAGAGTCTACCCCAACAGATGTCTTCAGAAGGCATGTGATGCATTTAATCCAATTAGCCATCTAACTTTACAGCTGCCACACACGGAATACAGTCAAGTGCTTTACAGTCAAACTCTATGTAGTCTTTGGTGTTCCAGCACTTTACTGAAACAAATATTTTGACTTGAACTGATGGTCATTACATTACACTAAGCACATACTGTACTTTAATCCAACGTGGCTTACTAGTGAGGAGCAACACTTAAGCTGTAGAGGATCTAGTGGCAAGTGTGAACTATAAAGTGAAGTGTTTATCATATTCACTACACTGTTTTCCAAATAGACAAGGAGTATTGTCTTCTCCCTCCTGAGCGATGACCCCATGGAAAACAGGACCCAGCAAAGCCATATCACCCAGCAATCAACTTCTGTAGAGCGGGAACTGGCCAAACAGAAGCACAGGTATGCATCTGTAGCTGAACCTTCTGTTCAAGCCTACAACACTGATTTGTTTCACTATAATAACTAAATAAGACGAAAGGTGCCATTATATTCATTTTGCAGAATGAAAGAGCTGTCAAGCCTCATGGAGAAGCAACACAACCTGCTGAAGCTGATTGTGCAAAAAATGGAGATTGTCTGTGAGTCGGAAGACCAAGACGGGCCCGAGGGCTTTCATGGGTCAACAACAGATAGGTGGACCCCTGTCATAAGAGCTGTGATGGGCAAGAGGATATAGGGACTCCATGAAATAGTGAAGGAATCGAAGACATTAGGGAGGAATACCAATGTAGAGTACTGCACATAAGCCTTTTCTTTTCATAATAACCTAAAATGCCTGTTGAAAACATTTTTACTGTGCATGACAATTAACTACTACAAAACAAATGCAGTCTTAAAAGGGGGAAATATTTATTGATCAATCTATAAATACAACATAAGACAGTGTAAAACTTGACGTCTTTAAAATTCTGTAATAAAAGTTACATGACATAAGATGAAGAAAAAAAACAGCAAGATTTATTGTGCAACATACCACAAGACTGAACTGAAGCCACACTGCTGTTAACAACTCATTCCTATATCTAAGAGTTGCCGTTAATAAAAAATGAGTTGGAAAGCCAGTTATTTTTGTTTGTGAAATACTCAAAATTTGAATCCTACTTTATCATCCAAATCCCTCACAGCGCTTAAGTATTTACACAACAGATCCCGCAGTATTCAAATAATTTAGCCCAAGAATGTAATGCTCAGTCCTGCTTTGTTAAAGGTCATATTTGCAAAAGTCTCAATAACAAATAACAATACTCCCCATGCTCCCATTGTGCGTACAGTCAACGCAGATAGCCAACCTGAACAGTAAGTCATCAGGAGGTTTTTTTTTTTTCATACACTGTCCTATTTAAGACATTCCCTGTCTCTTACTAAAACCCTTAGTGCTGTTATTTAGGCCACAGGTTAAGAGCTTGCAGATACCTGACTAAAGATGGTGCGCTCACTAAATGTGTGCTTCAGGAATATCAGGTGGTGTGCATCGTAATGGGCAGCGTCTGGAAGTCCATCTGCTTTCTGAGACTGGCTGCATCGTTTGGCCGAGGTCATACGGCCTTGTGCTTCTTCACGCCCTCCTGCTCTGCTGGTTTCTTCCGTTTCGTATCCACCCGTCCTGCAGGTAAACAGCGCACTATGTCAACCCCCTGAGACAGAAACAGAAACTAGTCCTAGACAGGGTAACAAGAGGAGCATGGGACTCACCCTGAGTCGAACTGTGCTGGGGCTCTGTGTTGGGAGCGGGCCGCTTGGCTGGTGTTGGCCTGGCACTTTGCTGGGATGATGAGGATGAGCCAGGCCGTGCCTCTTCCCTGTGCCTATGGCCTGCCTCCAGGGCCAACCCCTGGGCCGCTCCTATGCGAGAATGGAGACACACATTAGGGAGGTGGGGTCAAGACGCAGGAGATTCTATACCTACTTATTCTACGATGAGGTGAGGCAGTATTTAAATCGGTTATCGGTCACATGCCAAATGAACTGACTGACAAATTCATCAGTTCATTTGCGTCAGTACTGTAGGAGAGTTTACAAACCATGAAGGATCATGAAAAGAGCCACGAGCAAAATTGAGAATTAAGTAAAAATATTATACTGTACCTTAAAAGATCCAGAAATTTGCACTTTCAGAGCATAATAAAAAAACACATCGCTTGTTAGTAAGATGCCATGCATGTGCTAACCGTCATTGTTTGATGTTTTTGGAAAGAAAAAAAAATGAGCAAAGCACCACCAAACCAGTCTCAAGAAATACCATTACTGGAGGAATGTGTCTTTGCACAAAAAAAAAAATCAGCAGAAAATTTGGCTTAACCCTTAAAATATACCAGAGATTAACAAAGATTGATGCAAGCAATTAAAAGTATGGCTTTGATGTAGAACTATTGACATCATTACCACTATATGATCTCTTTTTTATCCCTGGCTCAACAGATCATGTTAGTCTATGTTTATATTAATTCAAAGCATTTCACAATCCTCTCTTCTCCACGGTAAAAATTAATATTTAAATCGTGAGCCACTGATCTGCATGAAAGCAGCTGAAACACAACACCGACACACCCCACAACCAGTAAAAGCTCCCTCAGAGGGCTTGTGAAAGCGTGCGCAAATTAGCAAAATTCTCACACAGATGCATTGGTGATTGTCATCAGTGGTAAAGGTTAGATCATAACACAGAGCATCACACAGTGGCCAAAGCTCCCACATCCCCATAAAAGGATGAAACTCATTTATTGATTCGAAATGGTCTTACAAAGAACACAAAAGTCCTTATATTCATATATTACATAGATCATCACTTTGATTTCAGAATAGTTACATCATAATAACATTAAGACTATTAACATCTGTTGGCATACATGCGTACAGTACATAAAAAGGGAAAGAAATAAAATTGCATATTGTTACATTTGAAATGACACTGCCAGCATTTACATAAAATAAATGTATATGAAAGAACAAGACAAATTTCAAAGACTAACATAGAGTTACGTTCATCCAACTCGGCACTGGTCAACACACTCGATGCAGTCATGCTTTATTAGTTAAATGCATGATGTATTCCTTTCCCTACAGCACTACCCAAACTACCCCAGGAGTTTTTCACCCATGAAAAAACTGTGGTACAGTCAACTGCAAACAGACAAGAGGGGAATCCAGACAAAAAAAAACTCAAGTCGTACAATGCCATGGTCTCAAAATTAAAATAAATGCACTGACCACTAGGGATGTAATGGCATCACGAATTTTGCATTATGATAAAATTATCTGAATACTGTCGTGGACCAACGGCGGTATGAAATTATATTTCAGGTAGAAATGTAGCTTTAGCTGCAGAGACGCAGGCAGTGATAGTGAAAACTAAGCAGAACACAGTCATGCGTAGCCACCACCTTTGCACTCCACTCCCAGCATCTGATGGCAATATGACTTACAATGACAATACTTTTGCCGAAGTCCATTTTGTTACAATGCTCACGCCTACTTTCATCACTGCTTAAAAGCTCAAGAACCCAGAAGTCAACCTGTGTCAGTGTCAAAGATGTATGCTATAAAGCAGCATGACAATTTAAAGGACTTCCCTAGAGAAAAATCTCAGGGCGAGCATCATTGTCTGCTTTGTTAAATCTGTCCAAGTGTTTAAAATGGAATGTTAAGTTTAATTATCACTTGTTGTCTTAAAATACACTTGCACAGCTTGAACAACTGTGTCTGGGTGGATGCAAAAGTGAATTGTTTTAGAATCACTTTCTCCACATGCACACATGTAGACATGACAACAGCTGAGTTATTTAAACGGACAGTGCACCATTAATCAGTGTAGGCCCATGACTGCCTAGTCCTGTTTTTAACCGATTATAAAAACAATAATCAGTAGTAGTGGACAGTAAACATATTAACACAAATATTTGTAGCATAGTTTTTTCTAGACAGAATATAGGCTAACATATTATTGTGACATGAACTCCATATGCACTGCTTTTCCTTTTAATAATAAGGTAAAAATATTTTATGAAATACAAGTGCAAAGTGTTCAGTGTGCATACCAGACCACTACTTAACCGGCTTTACGTTAAAAAATAAATGGGTAACTGATTTCATTGTTGCCATGATTTTCAGCATTTGGTTTACCAATTAGATTTTTTTTAATATCATGTACAAAATATATGGTATCGTTGGTTTTCCATTAAAGTATTATTGTATCCTGCAATTCTGACATCATTACATCCCTACTAGCCACTTCCTGTCCTTCAATACCGACAGTTGTCCAAATAAATACATTAAACGCAAATCGAGAGAAAATGAGGTCTTTCATCTAAAAAGTCTAACATGGAAAATAAAAATATCAGACGTACACATATCAATACAATGCTTCTATGGACACAGAGTTCAAGTCTATGCAGAAGACCTCCCGTGGTCTTCTTACTTATTATCCAATCGCAGGAGCTGTTCCTTACCATTAATTGTTAAAGATTTTAACTGTCCGTCCTCTTCCACCTCCACCCGCTCCTGCCCATTCTCTATAATTCTGGTCAGAGGGGAGAGAGAGATGGAGAACAAAAAACAACATCAGCCATGCTGAGCACCGGTCAGGCCGAGTCATACACAGCACCTCTTAACCAGACCTATTTTAGGAGGAAGTAGTTGGGTTTCCATTTAACTTCTACGCATCAGTTATGTGGATGTATAGCAACTGGGCTAACTGTGATGCCCATCAGCATCCGCTTTAGACTGCCAAGATTTACGTGCATGTCAAGTGTTTCCAAGTGATTTTTGTATGCGAACAATTTAGATTTAAATTAACAAGTTGAATGAAAAACCGGTTATTGACTACACCAACATGGCGACTGAAGAAGGTCAAGACCTCAGTCACTGGAGGCTCTTTTGGATCAAAAAAACAAACCAAAACATCAGAATAGGTTTCAGCATGCAGTAACTGGATGTGCAACAGTAGAGGTCGTGATTAAAAGCATTACCTTTTTGTTGTGATTTTCCTGCCGTTGATGAATTTGGTGGAGGTGGACACGGAGCGGAAGCTGCCCATCCCTCCGCCGCCGCCGCCGCCTCCTCCTCCTCCTCCTCCCCCAAAAGAGGTGGAGGAGAAGGAGGTGAAGCCTCCACCCATGTGTCCCATGTGCCCCATGTGGCCCATATGTCCAATGGCCCCAAAGGGAGTGAAGCCTATAGATCAAAGGGGGAGATATTACAAACACAAAATTCGAAAACGCAAT
>CM059265.1:25442352-25887352 GCA_030347295.1 Setipinna tenuifilis | reverse complement strand
GGCTAGCTTCCGAGCTAGCAGGATATCTCGACCCACTTAACCTTAGCATTCTTGCTCGCAAAACGTAAATTAAAGCTAACGCCCCTGCACGAGACACCTGCGCTACAATTAACAGAACAAAATGTACACTATTGTGCGGTTATCAAACATGCCCTCCAGGGCTAAACAGACCAAAACCAATAAACTAATTTCTCGCAGCCTAGCTTTTCTCGATGTAGCTAGCTAACCCAACACTACGACACTATCTAGCCTATTCGCTATCGGTGATGTGTTGACAGATGACACCCCAATATGCTGACACTATGCCTAACGAAGGAGAGAGAAAAAATAGTGGTAACAACAGTTGCATTTACCTAATTGTGCTGTTTCTTTCGTTCTTGGTCAGTCAAATCCAGTCCGATATCTCACTGAAACTACTACAACTGCCTAGTGGTATCGATGCCAACCCTTTGCTTTTAACGCGAACTTCAGCTGCCTACAATGCAGCAGCAGTGTTAAACTGGCGAAAATAGAACTAAACCGGATATGAGAGGGGGTTAGCAAAAGCGGCTAGAAGAGCAGAAATTTCAAAATAAAAGATCCGCGATTTACACCATGGAGGTATTATACTTCATGTTTTGTAAATTGTTTGTCTGGACCATAGCTTTACCTTAAAAGGTTTTTATGGAATAAATTTAGTGCCGATAATATTTTGTACTCGTAAAAGCATTTTCACTATAAAGTTTTGCAGTTTACAATAGTATTGTGTATATAATGGGATTAAACTGGATTTTTTTTGTTTTTTTTTTGAAAATAAGACACGGGCAGAGATCATTTGTAACTTCTTTACTTAACTTCTTCACGCTTGTTCTCCTCATCAATTCAATATGTCAGTAATATTGAACTATAGTATAATGCCACTGCTGGACGGGATGTGCATTGCACTATACCACATAGTCCTCTCTTCTGAGAAATAAACTCATTACTGTAGCACAACAATAGTACTTCATAAATAGATTTCAAAGAACAGTTAGAGTAACCTGCATATATAAAAGAGGCATTTCCTTTCCTTTAGGTACAAAAAATAGTAGAAAACACACATCTCACATATGCCCTCCTGACAAGTAAGTATGTACCAAAATATAAGGAGATTATAGTAATATCAGTAAAGAACAGTGAGCAATGTAAGCATGTGGCTAATCTATAGGTTAAATTGTTACATAACAATCTAAACCGTATGACATTAGACCAACAAGTAAATAAACCATGTAATGACAACTTTCTAGAAACAGAATAAACATCTCCACATTTTAATTAAGTCAAATAATCTTCAAAGCACACAGGAGTGTATCATGGTCTCGGTACTCTTGGAGAGGGGGGGGGGGTGCACAGTTTCAGGTGGTCCAGGTGTTGTTGGCAGCAAACAAGCATCATCAGGCTGTGACGCTCGAGCAGTTGAAGTGGTTGGAGGTGTGGGAGTAAGGTGGACGGAAAAGCATTCCACACTTTTCCATCAGAGAGCAGGTAAGTTTCAGGACCTTTTTGGGCTACCACCTGGACAGGTTGTGTAAACTTTGAATGTCCTTTTGCAGTGATTACAGGCTTGCAGCTATGGACAGATCCAATCTTAAATTGGGTGGTCTTGCACTACATTGTTGGTCCATGTACGGTTTTGTTTTCTCCTGTTTCTTCAAGATGTTCTGTTGCCGTCTTGATTTGTGCTTAATATTTCTGTCAGGAAGGAAAGACTCAAATTCAGCCAAAACAAACCAAGGGCCATTGACTGCGTTCACATGGTGGGATTGGTTTGGTTTGGGATTGGTTTGGGTGTTGCTTCCCAACGGGTGGTCTGTCTCCAGATCCCTGTTCACATGCAGTTCGTCTAAGCGAATTCGGGCAGAGACCCGGCCCTTTCCGCTACGCTAGGTGGGGGCACTGTAGTCAACTTCTATCTTTCTATTATTATCTTTTAATGCAAGGAACGTCTCTTCCACGTATAACTCTTGAACCACTCACCCGCTTGATCTCAAATTTGGAGGGCGTCATCATAATGTTACCAGTGTGTGCAGTGCCAAGTTTCGTGTTGTTTGGGCAAAAAATGCCAAAGATATCGGTCAAACCGTGCCGACCCAGCCATGACGACCCAGGCTGATAAGTTTTACAATGCTAGCTGCTACAATGTTGGACATAACGCGACTAACGACACATAACTAAAATAATGGACATAACACGAGTAAACATTTGCCCACAACAAAGCTGCTACGTAGGTAAGATACGCAACAGCAGACTACAGCACTGCACACATATGCATACAGACGACACGTAGAGGAGACTGAACTTTTCACCTCTCATTCCGGTTATTCCACATCGCAAAACAGTGGCTAAAGAAAATCTTACAAGTCAGTCATGCAAATGTATTTACATAGCCTCCTCCTTTCACCTGATATTATTACCCACTTAAACAATAAGGTGGTCTAAACAAAAACGTAATACTCTGGCACATCTTCTATGGGCTCTGCACTGTTCCTACTAAATAAAGACAACAAACAAACTTTCTGGCGGCATACAAACATGGTGTTCCAGGAGTTTGACGCGTACGTGTTGTGCATTCTGCTGTGTTAGAAAGTCGGTATGAAGGAACAAACTGCGTTTTTTATTTCGTTGATACATGCGCAATACCCGAAACCAATCCGATCCCCGTACACATGGCAGTCGAAGTGGTTTGGAAACAGCCCAGGCCTGGCGTCGCAATTGGTTTACGAAAACCAATTCCAAACCAAACCAATCCCCGTTCACATGAAGCCGGTACGATCCCAAACCAGTTCCAATCGGTTTCGACTTGTCCATGTGAACGCACTGAATGAGGGTGATTGCAAAGCAGCAGTTAAGAGGTGCAAGCAGACCATCGGGCTATTCTCTTGCCTGCAAGGCCTCTGTACAAAACAAAGTGAAGTACGAGGGGCTGGTTTACCAAGCTAATCAATATCTGGAGACTAATACAATTAAAGTAAGATATGAGTGTTGTTCAATTAAATGCTAAAATGGCTTGCCATACCAGCCAGTTTTGTTTGTCAGCAATTCTTCCTCTCACATGAGGGCTTCCTGAGATATGGCATCAAAAGCCATTCACAAGATTTGCTGTGTTTACATCAGTCCTCTGCGGGTAGATTTTCTCTCCTTCCAAATATAAATGGTAACAACCAAGAAGGTTGGCATCAGTCTAAAAGTGTTTAGGGTTAGAAAGAATGCCCGTCATTACAATAGGAAAGTAAAGAAAAGTAAAGAAAAGTAAAGAAAACATCCATCATTTTATGACTGATATAAACTACTTTTTACAGAAGATGACTATTGCAATGCTGTTTTTACCTAATGTAGTAATGTAATACAGGCCCCAGTGTCTTTCATGGCCATTCACACAGTCATAAAGGGTCAGTCACACAACGTATGATTGGCTTTTGTCTATGACTCTACCCAAATCTTAGCACTACTACGGCAATTATTTCGATAGTACAACACCATAACTTTGCTGAACCAAATAAAAAAAACAGAAAAAACGACGTTTCGGTCAGTCAGACCTTCATGATCGTCTGACTAGCCACAAGCAGTGCAGTGTTGCGCTTTTTAAAATTTAGGTCATCAAAGTCACAGTAAGTGACAAAGCGCCATCTGCGGTATACACCTTCAAGGTGTGCAGGCCTTCTCTTACAACACCAAAATGGATTTTCATTGCTTTAAATACAGACAGTTACAGACTGAGCTGAAAACAGATTTTGCAGGTGTTGGCCATTACTAGTCACTGTGCTAAAGGCAGTAACCAATAACAATATTTTTATAGTGGGTGTGGGCCAATTTGTTAATCACCAAATACTGTTTACCCTACAAGTGATACACAGTTTGGAAAAGGAAAGTGTCCTGTGAACCCAGACAGCTTGGAAGCTTTGACATATTAAAGTGCAATCACTGCTGAGAAATGAAATTTGGGGAATCAATCTAAAACGTATTTACATGATACACCAGTATGCACAGGTATCAGACGTGGGGCAGCCTACCTGTTTAAAAGCTCTGCTGCCACTGGTGAGCTAAGAGTAGCAACAACTTTAGAAAGTACTGTACAAAAGCTACAGTTTTGACCTATTTTCTTACGTGATACAAAAAATGTAACTCCTCTAATTTCCCCCTAAGGTCGCATAACTGCCCATTAGTAAAATGAATGATGGTAATAACATCTTTTTTTGTAGATCTACTCAATTTTGAACTTCAAGTACATCCTGTGCATTTGGTACACTGTTATACAATAAACCACTCAAATGATACAAGAGATACCATCCATAATTATCACAAAAGACAGATATCCAATTTGGGAGGACAACTTCAAAACCACACATTACTACGTCCTTAATGGCTGTTGAGAATGTCATCAGCACGCCCATAGACTGTTTTAATCCTATAAGTTCTTATTAGTTCAAGAAAGAGCTGGCCAGCCATCTCTCTGTGAGATGAATACCCTGCTATCTGTTGTCCACAACTTATTCATTCTGAAAGTTTCACTCCAACGGACACATACAGTGTTTAGTGTCAAGAGGTCATGTACATAATGCATAAAGCTATGTTAACTGTAGCATGAATAACAGTGACTAACAGATGGAGAGGGGGATGTTAATGATGCCGCATGTTGCGACGGACGTAAAATATTTAGGTGCAGTATATGTTTGAAATGTTAAGTCCTAAATCAAAAAGTGATTATAATATTTCTGTTACATCTTTGTTTAGTGTCTTGTCAGAATTAAAGATAGAATTGGAGACAATAATTAACCAATGCCATGTCAATAGGTGTGACCCAGGGATAAGTGAGTTTGGAGACTCTTGGTGCAAGCAGAGAGCAGACAGATGACAGACTGGAAAGGAGAGTTACAATTCTCTTTTCAGATGTTTTCATGTTGCTTTCTTTAAGAGACCTGGGTACAGGACCATGTGCTCTGTTTGTCTGCTCTAAGATGCAGCTACATTGGTCAACTCCACTGATGTGAGGCAAGAGTTAACTGGACACTGACACATTTTATCTCTTTGCTTGACTGATGTACTGATCATTTTGTACTTACTACTACATGACATCAAAGTAAAACCAGTCAGGCTCACATGATAATAATTGGGTTTGGGCCTCTAGTTTGTTATCACTCAGTTTTTGTTAAGCATCAGTTATCAAAGATAATTCTTTTTTCCTATGGGAGCTGGTTTTCATCTGCCATTGTTTTTTCAAAGATAATAAAATCGTTAAATCTGCCCCATTTTGTCGGATACACGCTTCCATTAAATAAACAAAACCTATCTGATCCAACCAATGAATTCCCTCCCTACTCTGCATTTCAAGGGTAATAACAGTCTTAGATGCGGTAGTAGGCCAAACTCTCATACAACCGTTGAGTCAAACGTCTGTCTAACCTCAGCTTTGACGCGCCCCGTCGGTCGCGCCAGAAAAGGCCGCTGATACACCTGCTTCTGTAACCATTCATTGGACTATATCGATCCAACGCGGATAGGGGGCCGCAGTGCTCCTGGAGAACACAGCTCTTGCCATACACAGAGCGCACAATAATGCGACCAAAAGTAATGCTTCTTTTGAGAAAAGTAGTGCTGTGTGGATTCCTCTACCTGTTCTTTGTTTCCTTTGGACTTGCTTGTGGTCCTGGCAGAGGTTATGGCAAAAGGAGACACCGGACCAAACTGACGCCTTTAGCGTACAAACAATTCATTCCAAACGTTGCGGAGAAAACTCTTGGGGCTAGTGGCAAACTCGAGGGCAAAATCACAAGAAAATCAGAGAGGTTTAAGGAACTGACTCCAAATTACAACCCCGACATTATCTTTAAGGATGAGGAAAATACCAGTGCAGACCGACTCATGACACAGGTGGAAAAATAAGTTGTGCGGACGACGATGCGGTGATGTCATCTCTTTAAAATAACTTTTCATGATCATGCTGAAGTAATCGCAGGGATCATAAAGTCATACCATGGGTGATCAGCTAAATTATATATTTTGTCGGCTCACAAGTCGTGTAAAACTGTGCGTAACAAGTCATTACATACCTTGATTGGATTAAATTTAAATGCAATAGAACTTCGCAGACCACTATCAGTAGTGCATATCACTTCTCATTCTGTGTGTGTGTGTGTGTGTGTGTGTGTGTGTGTGTGTGTGTGTGTGTGTGTGTGTTTTTGGACAACATGTAAAGTATCATTTTTATGTAGTTCCAGACCTAACCACAAAACCAGCACATCGGTCTCATATTTAACCACAGAACAATCGACAAGCGACCTTAAGTTTGCGTCTTTTTGTATTGCGTAAATGTCCCTGAACATGATCAATACACTGCTTTTATCGATTAAAAGGCAGTTCATCTGCACGCAAACAATATTAAGAGCATATAGGCCTAAGCAAGTCTGATGACCACTCTTTAATTAGGCCACCTAGTTGGATATGAGAGCTTGAGCAATTATAAAATTTCCTCTGAGATTAAAATAGTCAATGTATTTCAATTGTAGGCCTATGTTATTAAATGTATCACGCAGCCTTGTGGCTTTGATAGAGTAGCAGCACTAACATTAAACTATTCCCCTTTTTTAGCGATGTAAGGAAAAACTGAACTCGTTGGCCATTTCAGTCATGAACCAATGGCCAGGAGTTTTACTTCGTGTCACGGAAGGATGGGATGAAGACGGGCATCACTTCGAGGAGTCACTACATTACGAGGGACGGGCTGTGGACGTTACCACGTCAGACAGGGATAAGAGCAAATATGGGATGCTGTCAAGGCTTGCCGTAGAGGCGGGATTTGACTGGGTTTATTATGAATCTAAAGCCCACGTGCATTGCTCAGTTAAAGCAGGTACGTCTCTGTCATGTCAGTCTAACAGTTAGGTGGAGTAGCTTTTGCCTTAACATTGACATACTAAATAGAAATTTCGCAAATCATCCTCCCCCACTCTATGCCTTGAAATATCAAAATCTGTATATCAAGAACGTGAACGACAAGCTCGACTAGGAGGCGCCCTCTTATTGCCAAAGACAGAACTAAAACATTATTTTTAGACCAAGAAAGCATCCTATTTGGTCCATTAATCACACATCCCCAATGTATAGCTCAGTTTTACTTAATCAGGTGAATATCTTGGTTTGACTGATTGATTTTGGTAAATAACCATAGCATATGTGGAACTCACTTTTGTTATTATGAAGTGATTGTATTTTATCTGTGCCACTAAGGTTTTTGTGAGTTTGAAATAAATATTGAATTATTATCCCTTAATCAATCTTGACCTTTTTCCAACAGACAACTCAGCAGCAGCTAAATCTGGAGGGTGCTTTCCTGGCACTTCCTTGGTTACACTGAAGAATGGCTCTGTGAAGTTCATCAAAGACCTTGTCTTAGGCGACAAGGTCCAGGCTGCCGATGAAGAGGGAAATGTCGTGTACAGCAATTTTCTCATGTTTATAGATCAAGATACGCTAACACAGAGAGTATTTTATGTCATTGAAACCACAGAACCAAAAAGAAAAATCAGACTTACAGCTGCACATCTGATCTTTGTTGTAACTTCAACAGACAATTCAGAACAGTCCATAACATACACAAGTAAAGTAAAGCCTGGTCATAAGGTGTTTGTCTTTTGTGAGACAATAGGTAAACTGAGGACAGCTACAGTGGAAAGGATTTATACTGAGACACATCACACCTCTTTCGCCCCATTGACTGTGCACGGGACCATAATAGTTGATCAAGTGCTGACATCTTGTTACGCAGTGATAGAGTCTCACAAATGGGCACACTGGGCTTTCGCACCTGTTCGCCTTATGTCTTTTTTCTTCCCTGGTGGAGGTTCGAACATTACTTATCAAGTGGAAGGAGTGCACTGGTACTCAAAGATGCTGTTACACATGGGGATTTCACTGCTGGACAGGGATTCTTTCCACCCACTGGAGATTTTGAACTGGAGCTGAGATGCCAAATGTCAGTTTCAATAAACATTATTAATTTACAACATGAGGCCAATTTAGATGCAGTGCCTGGTTTCTTAATAAATCACTCGCATTTGAGAGATTTACCTTCTCATGAACTTTAATTGATTCAAATGCATGCAAGGCCACCTGGTGAATTTAAGACGGAGGAGAAATTTTATTATGGGGCTCTTGCCGAATGATGCTCATGCACATGAAGCTGAAGTATATTTTATTCATAATCAAAGATGGTGTGCGTCCATAAATTATATATTTTTATACACAGTTTTACAAAATATTTAGACTAATTGGATAAACCTACTGAACTGGAAAATTACTTCAAGTCCTGAAAGTACTAAAAGATGGCATAACTGGTGTTAGTAAAGCTGGCTCATTTGTTAGTATGTGTAAAATCCACTGACACTAGTGCAGAACTTTATGGAAGCACACTAACTTTTTGATGTCCACACAATAGGCATATGCAAAGATTCTTGGTCAGTGGATACACATCTGGATAATGAGCCATCCGTAATTGACATCTGTTTTATCAGTTTATCAGTATTAATATCGTCTGAAAGAAACTTTGATATCCTCAACATGTCCTTGTTTCTGTTAGCAGCACACTGGCTTCAGACATGGTAAACTGTTTAACCCATCTTGTTTTTTTTTTTAAAACATGGACAAGTGGAGTAAGATTGGGTTACAATCTGTTTTGGCAAAGTCAAATATGTTCTAGTCATACTATGGACTAACCTAATATGTTTTAGTCATACTATGGACAGTATTTCTGATCTTACGTCACATCAAGGTCAGGACCATCCAAGGAAATCTGCACTCCTATTTATGCCATTATCTGTTCTAATGCCAGCATGTTGTTGTTGTCTGTATTAAAGATATCTATTTAACTGGCATAGTCATTATGTCTATTACATTAGTATGTGCTTTTGTGACCTCTACTTACATTGTTCCTCATAAGTGAAAACCAGTCATACAGATACACCAGTCGCGTTAACTACACAAAGGCTTGTGTAACATGGTCTGAATAATAAAGCATAATTTCAAAGGGTGCAGGTGGGTCTAGACTAATTAGTAGGCCAGGGTATTAAACAAGTAACATGCACAGTTCATAGAAAACTAATATCATAATATTACCATTACTACAAAGGGAGTTTTAAATGAAAGGGACAGGTACATACGTAGTGTAGGTGTCCAGACCAAAACTAATGAAGGCCTGTATAAAACTAAAGATCTTGTTGACATAGCTTCATTTTAAGCATCAGGAAGAACGATAGCATACTGTGGGAAAAATAAGAGATTGACACTTCAGGTGGGGCAGAGGCACTCAGAGATGACTGGACTGTACTTCAGTGGTACTGTCCACATGCAGAGCAACAAACAAACAGGAAATATGTTTGATATGTTGATGTACGTACGTCTAACACCAGTATGTACTACCAATACTGATATTTACCATTTTATTAAGGATCCTAAATGTCTGCCTCTGTGTGAAAAATACTGAGCTTCTTTCTTCTGCTGTATACATGATCAGCAACAACATTGTGACACAAAAGTGTCAGGTTAGCATTCTTAACCTGATGGACTTTGTTAACCTATATCCACCAATGGCTGACTAAAAATATTTTTTACACCTCTAGGTGTGCTGAAATAAACCTCTCTCTATATAAATATTAATATAATATAAATAAATATATAAACAATTCCTCTAAATTTACCTTATCAGACAACTGACAAGCAAATACTAAAATGAGAAATGGCATTATCATCACATGTCCTTTCCTTCAGTAGGAAACAAGCCGACTCTGAAGCACTACAACACACAAGACACAGGGTACATGACCGCAATCCCATTTATCATTTATCATAAACATTCCCATTCTCTTTACCATCCACAGCCAAATCAGGTTTGGCTATCCTCTGCATGGTAGTTCTCCACATGTGTTGAACTAAGAAAAAAAAACAGCAGTTCATGAAAAAGATTGTATAGAGAGGAATAGAATATATGAATAGAATATATGTGACAGGATATACCCCACAGTAAACACATGTGCTGTTACTTAATTAGTAGGGTTGCATTCACAGGCAGGAGAACAGTAACGGGGTAACTGAGTAAATGATGCATACTGTGGCAACTCCTTAACTTTTGGAGGTGTGGATTCAGTGTTTGAAAACAGGCAGTGCAGGGTCAACACATTAAAACAAACATTTCATTTCCCACAGTCATTATGTCAGAGGATAAATTCTAAACTCATCGTAATCATTTTGCTTTCCTAAATTATGTCTTAACTAAGCCAGATCCCTCAAGAAGGTCTAACATTCAGTGACTATATTTGTGTACTGCACTCAGAACCTCAGCAAGGTGTTGTCTAACTCTTCAATACCACAGGGTGGCGATAGATACAAAAACACAACGAGAGGTATAAATAAATGATGTTAAATTGCTGCCCTCTAGTGATAATTTTGGAAAACATTCAGCACAACATGAGGGTGACGTCAGATCTTCAGACTCGTCTCCTGAAAAACTATATGGCTGCATATTTCACTTGGGCCACTATGACAATACAACACAAAATCATATTGCCTCATCAAGCATCGCTGTAGTAAACACACTTAAATAGGTTTATATATACATATTTTTTTTTACTTTTCTGTATTATTTCTGAATGAAGATCGGATTATTGTCATTACTGAAGTGCAGCATTCACATATGGCAGTCTTCATGTCCATAGGGTGAAGTAGAAGGTAAAAGAGGTGCATGATCAGTGGATCAATTAACCAAACATGAAAACTAAAAGGGGCCCAGGTTGGGAAGAAATATGTATTTGATGTGTTGCATGACTAGGTTTTTGAAGTGTTTCATGCTTGTGGGGTCAGCACAACAGCAAAGTAGTCACTGAAAGTGACGTGGCGGTGAAGTGGGGGTGACCTCTTGGCAGAGGCAAAATTGTGGTTTTAACTAATGACGACATTCAGGTCCTCTGCAGTTTTCAGCACTGAACCAGGCATATTGTCTGTTGCACTGCCTTGCTAATGTTCACCTTATTGAACAGTTTCTTCATGCTCTGCGGCTGGAGAAAAGCTTAGGACCTTCTCAGTGGGCTGTCTGCTGTTGGTGACCTTTTATGGGCATGTCGTTTGTTGCCTTGAAATGTGCACTAAAGTTTTTTAGGTCATTCCTTGAGGAGGTGTCATCGCATGCCCTTTGCTGAGGGTTTGCAATCTATTGCCACAGACTGTGCTTTTACTTTCTTTGAACTGGTGGGACATGTTCATGATCTGATGCTTTGCTTTTCCAATGGCGCAAGGCAGGTTGGGCCTGGCTGTCCTCTCTAAAGTGGTATCCCCAGGTCTGAGGGCACTGAAAATGGCAAATCAAGCATGATGAATGAAGTTGATAAAGTGGATTGACACATCCTACAACTGTGCTACATGCAAACATGCCACATGCAACCGGTCATTGAAATGGAGATTCCATTGTAGTCTAGTGCAGTGGTTTTTTTTTTTTTTGTTTTTTTTTTTTTAAGTTTGCCAGACTGAGCACCCACCCCCCCCCCAAGGACCACTGTCCTCCCATCTGAGGCCAACAGGACTATGTAAACGCATGAATTGGTGCAGTATCACAGCCCTAACTAGGGAATGATATGAAGGTTATATACATGTTATTTAAACACACCGTGCCTAACATGGGTAGCTTACGAAACATGAAAAAAATATTTTAATATACATTTTAATATGCACTGCAACTGCTCACGGACCACTTGGGGTTTCTGGCATGCCACACATTGAGAAACACTGATCTAGTGTCACAGCTAAAGGGTGACAGTGCAGCATGTGTGGTGTGGCCCATAAGCGAGGCCTTTATTTAACTCAGCCCAGTTAATTGTCAGCTCTATCCTCATGCACAGTCACCATCTGACCCGTAAATGCTTGATTATCACCGCGTGGCAGTCTGCACATATCAAATGCATTTAATTCGGTTTGATAAACACACAGACACACAAAGACAGAGTGTCTCTGTCTTCTGGCTGTTTAGTAATCCCATCTCAAAATTAATTTAACTAAAATGCCTGAAGACAGAATGTGTGTATTCATGAAAAGAGAAACAAACACACACAAAGCTACCCTCAATGCAATGTTATAACATGTTCTAATACTATGATGATGCATATAACCAAAATAGCCAAGAGGCTTATTTTGCTCACAAAAATTTGTGGTTCTGGCATAGGGACGATATGGTCTATAACCAACTTCCTGCTGCTGGAACATTCTCAATATCACAAAATAAATAGGTTTTTTTTCCCCTAGCTTTGTCAGTTTCTTTTCCCTTTTCAGATTTTTTTGTTCCATGATCCAGTTCAAAGCTGTGGGATGATAAACTCTACATATTCATTTGCAAATATAGCATCAAATAAACTAAACAGACCAAAGAGGGTGTGTTATTAGGTTGGGTCTAGTCATATAAAGAATAGATGGAAACTCTTTAAGAGGACCCACTGAAGGCACAGCAACAGAAGAGGAGTAGAGTGTTTAAATGCTTCAAATGTTTTACTGAAACAACCCCAATATGTACAACAAGGAAACAAAATCAGTCAACAAATAACAATACAATAACAAAAAGATTCTAAATTATTACTTTCAACCTGGGGTTCGATTGGTCTTCATTCCTGTATTGGACAGATGAAAATGAAAAAGATTAGCCGACTACATGAAACCCATGAAATCGCAAGCCAACCAACTGGTATGTATGGAGTATGAAATATGATAACTATAAATTACTATACACTGGTCATCAAATGTCTACACGAAGCATACACAAAATGAACAGGTATATTTTACATACAACTGTATGTTAATTAGTGCTATACTAACTGTATATTTCATATTAGGGACTTACATTAACATAATGCATCTTCATGTTCATCCTGTTGTGGGAAAGATGGACAAAAAATATTAAAATGTTAGTCAATAAAAAGCATATCGACCAGCCAAGCCAACACAGACTAGATCAGAGACAAGACCCATGTGTCACCCTAAATGCCATGGCAAACCAGGATGCAACATTTTTGCCAACATGGCTAAACACTGTTACACTATTAGCTTTGTTTTAGCTAGGAGGTAAAAAGCTCTTTTAATTTGAAACAGCATGTAAACAGAGTTTGAGAATCTAAGTCCATCTGAGAACACCTTTTTAGTGCAGTCTGTTGCTTTGGTTACTCAGTGTATAGGACCGCTGAAATTACCATTGCTTCTAGTCTAAATAAATAAGGCATCATAGCACCAGCGGTGGACTGAATGGCACTGTTCAAGACTGTGAGGTCTATATTTATAAAATCTTAGTACTGTTGAGGCTGGAGTGAAGTTGATGCTTAGGCCAGGTCACTCAAGAGCACTGGAGCAGAGGCCGCTGGGACAATCCCCTGCACAGACGAACTGAAAGCCCTTCAACTGACTGACACATGGCAGGAGCACGGGCCTCTCAACCACCACTGGTGCCCCACGCTCCCAGCCACCCTACCGCCCAGCTCCTACCTAGCTAGCAAGCTCCAGGCAGCCACTGCCCATCTGGTCCTCTCTGTCTCGCCCGCGCCCTCCACAAAGACCTGCCGCGGGCCGCGCGCGCAGGAGAGGGGCCCACCACCTCAGTTTGCCCTTCTGGCGTCTGGTGATGTTTTAATACGGCGGGGAGAAACCAAGCGGCAGTCAGACTGAGGTAGGGGTTGAGCCAGTCCACTCCACGCTGCTACATTCAGTCATGTACTCATCAAATTAAACTAGGTGTTTAGAAGGTCGAGTTTGGTGAAACTACAGAGGTGAAAAATCCACTTGACAACAGGACTGTATGCCATACATATTTGAATGCGATTTTACAGTTTTTTTCACAAGTTTTAGTCACACACAGACACGCACGCACACTGGTGTGCTCCCTCTTTGAAAGACAACACAAAACATGATGACTACATTAACATAAACACACTACATATTACTGACAACATGGATTCCCAGACATGCGGCAGAGCCAGCAGTAAGGGGTAGATGTAGCAGCCATGGGGGGGGGGGGCAATGGAGGGAAGACGGGACCTGGCACAGGCTGCAACTGAACTGTCAGTTTAGATCCGTCCACCCCCACCCCCTTCATTTCATCTGATCAGCTCAACAGAGAGGGCAGAAGTGCAGAGGACGTCTTTGGGCAGACACATTCGGGCAGGCGGCTGCTCCAATTGCCTTCCGATGTTCACCCCCTACCCCGAACAACTCCCTACAGTGGTCCTGTGTGTCCTCATGACCTTCCTGTTCCATCTCTGGCTCCATCTCATCTTTATGCCTCCTACCAAACCACCATTACCACCAACTTGCAAAGAACCTGATAACCAAGAAAAACACTCATGGTTTATCTTGTGTTCTGTTAATGTTTGAGGTCTGATCAGAATTTGTCCGTTCATACTCTCTTTTCCTGTCCACCTTCTGTGAAAAGCTACAGCAGCAATATAGTTGCCAGTCCTACTCTTGGGCTTAAGTGTTTAATGATGGGGAGATACCAGTCTCAGAGTGGCTTTGTCAGTAGAATTTCACCAATTTACATGTTTCACTCAGACATGTTAGAGAGGCTAGCCTTCAAATAACCGTAAAGCAAAACTGTGTTGAGATGTATGGATGACATTTAATGACATTCTGTAGCATTTATCCATAGCCTACTACAAATTCAAATAATAGTTTTAAAAAGTCTGTCCCACCCCACACCGCAACATATTTGTATATATTGTATCCTAAGAAATAACCGTAAAGTCAGTCTTACAAGGACATATGACATTTCCCACTTCCCACTGAAAGCCAAAAGAAAAAAAAAACACCTCTGTTATCTGTGGTCTGCTGGTCTCAGCACACTGTAAATTGATTAATCCCTGTCCTTAGGAAATCACACCCCTCGTTTACACCAGTCACCTCGTGAAACACATTATCCTGCAGTGACAACACTTGACAAATTCACCATCTGTTGTAAGCCGGCGCATTGTTAACGGCCTGTTAGCGCTGCGCTGCTATTATTCTAGATGAAAAATTAATTTTCCTTATCTGAAGCTAAGCTCTTCAATCCAAATCCGCCAAACTGGCAACTCTCTCTTAACAGGTATTACAAGCACACAAACACCAGCTCGCTACTCACATGCACATAAAATTAATTGCATGTCTGGGGGGGAAAGAGGGTGGGGGGGGGGGGGGGGGGGGGGGGCATCAATTTCTGCACACCTGCAAGATACTTGATAGTGGAGAGTCGGAGAAAGATAACATTGTCAGGGGCTGCCGAGACTGACAGCAAAACAATGTCCCCTAGGTAACAGCCGTCTTTCAGCCCAGGTCTGTGCTCCACCGCGTCAAAGGCAAGCGTCATTGATCTGGCTGTCTGCTGATATTTCCCCTCTGCAAAGACATCCCTCCCGCACTTCCCTCTATTAAGACTGACACCATGTTATCTTCATCGCGGCTCAAAGCCGAGCTGCGGCAACGCTTGCCTTTTCTTCTCCGGGTGCCTTTGAAGAGGCAAAGGGTGTGTGTGTGTGTGTGTGTGTGTGTGTGTGTGTGTGTGTGTGTGTGTGTGTGTGTGTGTGTGTGTGTGTTTGGGATGGAGGGGGAAGGGGGTGATGGAGAGAGGGGGTTTACCACCAATCTGCACACCATCACTACGTATACATACAAAAAGACATGTGCTTAACAGCAGCATGTGTCACTAAGAAAAAATTACAACATTTACACCAGTAAAAAAAATCCCACCTTCAGTGAAAAACATTAGCTATAAAGCTTAATGCAATCAGTCTCAGAACATCTGGATATAGCATGAAGAAAACAGGCCTTGAATGGAGAATTATGAAAAAAGCTGAAGAACCTGTAAGAGAGTTCTAAATGAATGATGTAAAAGGATTCTGTCTCCTGCCACTATTTTCAAGCAAACAATGATTTAGATAACACCATGGGGCAGTGATACCCTGCACATAACCTTAAAGGCCCTACAGTGTGTAAATAATATATGAATATTACATAATTTATTTTCTTCTCAACTTGATTGCAGAACTGCCTCTTTCAGCCAGGGACCACATCTTTCTATTATGTTCACACCACTGTTTTTGAGTGTACAGTTAGTGAGCCACGTAAAAACTACACAAGTTTACAGCACACCAAGTGTGCAGGAAATCTCTGCAATCCTTATGTGTGGTACACACACACACACACACACACACACACACACACACACACACACACACACACACACACTTACCCACCTCTGTTTGGACTTGGCCATCTTAGCCACTGGGGCCCTCATCCTGGTCCTCTGCATGTGTTGCCATGATCATGTTAAGCGTGAGCATGGTGGGCTCCCACAGAAACCGTGACACAGGTGCCATCTGAAGCTGGAGCTGAGGCTGGTGGATTCCATTGCCAAGGCTGCTCTGGGCAGCCATGTGTGTGTAGTAGTGTGGGAACTTGTAGCTAAGGCTGCTATGCTCCTGCATAGCCATAGCCTGCTGCTTTCTGCGCATCTCTTTTTGACGGAGAAACTCTTCCCGTTTTTGTTTTTGCTCTTCAATTTTCCGTAGGTATAGACGCATCTCCTCCTTCTGACGGAGAAACTCTTCCCTTTTTCGTTTTTGCGCTTCCACCTTTTGTCTGTACACACGCATCTCCTCTTCCTCCTGCCAAGCAAGTGCAATTCAGAAGGGGCTTCAAGTAACTAACCTAAAAAATAATTTCATGTTTTGTGAGTTAAATTATCAGATTGTGCCATTTTCTACATCTTTGCTTTGAAGTTTTACACAATTTGAACAGTAATATATTAACCAAGTTAAAGCAGCACTATACAACTTTAAGTGCTTTTCCTCAACAGAGCTCCCCCTAGTGTCTCCACGTAAATGGACACTCTCGTACAAATTGACCGTTTCCCCTCCCCTCACCCTGTGTACATGTTTTTACTCTACATTTGTATGTGTCAGTTACTCTAATCAGTTGTCATGTCCACCAACGGAAGTAAAGTCTGAATGTCTTTAAAATTGAATGTGATCCTGCTTCTCGTGATATTCGAGACTTTGTGAGTCTGAGGGTGACGGGACGGACAACCAGAAGTGTGGTCTCCTGTCCAAAGAGAGTGGGGGCAGTCGAGAAAGTCTTCATTTGCCTTTTAATGACTCATTTAAGTGACTCATGATTAATTAAGTTGAAAAAGTTGCATAGTGTCGCTTTAATGTACGTGCATCTTAAAAGTTTGGTACTTTTTCAACCTTCGATGAAAAATAAGTTAATATGATCAGTGTAACAAGACTGCAGTAGTGAGATAACAGAATGCTTAAAGCTACACAACAGGCTTTCATGTTCAAGGTTACTGCCTTAAAAGCATGAATACATTCTGTGGATTGCTTGCTAGATATTTTCAAAGTCATCTGAAGACAACACTGACATTGTGAAAACTGTGACAAGTGTCTTTGTTTCTGTCCCCACCACCCCACCTGCCCTGCGAACAGAGTTTATCATGAAGTGGTTGTGCTTCGAAGGTCAATGACAATGCGAAATGCTAAACGTGCGCGACTAGGGGAAGGCAGAGCATGGACTGGCAGCAGAGGTGGGGGGGGGGGGGGGGGGTGATTGATTGGCAGCCGTACCCTGTGAAAAGGGTCTGGAGAAAAAGGCTATTGATTTTCGGCAAGCGCATTCTTGAAGCTGATAATTGGGTCTAATGAACAGCTTTCAGCACATCTCCCTGACCTTGGGCTGCGTGCAATGGGAGGACAGGACTCTATTAGCAGACACATCGGCATTATCCCCAGCCCTTCCTCTTCTGCCTGTTTCAGGAGGGCCAAATGTGCCAATTGTGATGACGACTTCCACACCTTCATCTCATCTCACATTTAAATTGCGTACTTTACCCGCTGTGCCAGTTTCAGCTTAATAGCTTGGTACAAGAGGCAGAATGTTTAAAGTATGTTTAAAATACATAGGCTACATGACAGCAGCCAGAAGCACTGCAGTTGGCGATGCCTCCATCCTAAACGTCATATGCTGGCACAACTCTGGACCTACCAGACATTTGTAATCTACTTTCTTTAACTTATTTGTTTGGTTCATGATAGACAGAACACTGATTGCACGCAATGCAAATCAGCTCTCAGCAACTTGATTACAAAGCCAGCCTGCCAATCCTTCTTGCCCTTTTGGAGGCCCCATGACCATTACAGAGTTAAGCTGCTGTCCGACCTCCCCCTGCACCTTCACACTGGCTTTGGCCGGGGGACCCTGGGCACGCCAGGCGAGAGATGGAGGCTCCCCCCTGACCTCCTGACCCACATTCCTCATAGCGGCCTTGGGCTCCGAAGCGGTGCTGGCAGCCCGCTCAACCTTGGCAGGCTGCACTGGCATGGCCGTGGCGGGCACTTCCCTGGCAACCACTAAAGACTTGGCACTCCGCTCGGCCCTGGTGACGGGCCTTACCTGCACAGCCGGCTGTGGAGTCAGCCGAAAGATATCTGTGGTGGTGTGGGCAGGGGGGTCTGTTGCTGAGAGGCCAAGCAGGTGAGGACAAGTCTGGCTCTAGGCTTGGGGCTGGAGGTCTGAGAGGAGGCTGGTGTTGCTTCAGCATGAGCATTGGTCACAACAACACATCAGAATAAGGCTGGGACAATCAGTAATAAACAAGAGGGGGATTATTCCTTTTTTCTGCAGGAAATCTGTGTGAAAAACACCTTTGCTACTGTTAATCATCAAACATAGCATTATGGAGATAGATTATGACCGCTTCTGCACACTAAAGGACACAACCAGGCAGCATATGCATCTCCGCTGATAGATGCTGCCCACTGTGTGTGTGTGTGTCCATTTGGCAGAAAGCACGCACGAGAGAGATAAGTAAATCATCACCCCTCTGTGCCTAATTCAGGCAGTGTGAAGAAAGGGGCAGGCCGTTCAGGGTGCTTAGCGATTGGGCAGACAGAGGCAGAAGGCAAGCTGGGGGTGTGGTTGGTGCTGCTGCTATGGTAGCTGGTTTGAGTCTGGTGATAAAGGTGTTGATCTGGCAGTATCAGTTGATTTGACCACACCTGCCCTGATGCAGTGGCACAATTACAACTGCCCCCAAACACATGCCCCACTTAATTATTACATCACTTTGTTTAACCTATACCATCATAATCTCCAAGTTTTTTCACACAGCATTCCTGAACATTTCTATCTGTAAGAGAAACGAAGACTTTTGCCTTCATTTTCATACAATAACCAAACATATCTAATCTAGATAACTCCAGATTGCAACTATACTTTGACTAAATGATGAGCCATAACAATGGGGGCCGCAGCTTTTACAACTGAGCTCTTTTTCAACACGGATCATACTGGTGCCTTCTATTTTACATTACGAAATGATATTAAATATTTGCCTGCAGTACAATGGTAGCTTCTGATGCTTTAACTGAAAACGACAGCGGAGTTCAGGAGCAATTCAGAAAAACTTAAAGCAATTGGTATTAGGATAACATATAATTTCAGTGGACATAACACGCAGTTGTGTTGTCTTGCTGATAATGCACCATGACAGGCAGCTGCTGTCTTGTCTGGTTAGTGTGCACCGCTAGTAAATCTCTTGGTGGAATGCAGTTTACATTATAGTGGTATTAAGTATCGGGCCACACTGGCCCGGTGACGACCCCTGATGACGGCTCATTACCACATGCCAGGTGTTGCAGGGTCCCTTAAGGGGGGGAGTGAGACTGGCAGATGTAACCACTAGAGGGCGATCAAGCCTCTGAGTACCCCACTCTCACCAGACGCCACCAGAGCGGCATGGCTAATGTAGGAGGGACGCTCACCATGCCACCCAGGTCATGTCAATATGATGACTACATCCTACACAGGCGGACCCAGTCTCAGCATGCCATTACACAGAATGCTTCTGTGGTAAACTGCAATGTACTTTCCATCATGGCAACACTGGTATCAACCTTAACCTGCCCTCTGCATGATTTCATACGCAGGTATAGGCTCTGTATGCAGACTGCATGCAGATATGCACATATGTATGTAAGTAGGTGCACTTCCTACCTTAGAGTTCTGCTGATCTGTGGGCACATGGAGAGCGGCTGAAGGTGGGGCTGTGGTGGTGGTGGTGGTGGAACGAGACTGGGCCAGCAGCCTGCGGGCGTCACTGGGAGAAAGCACAGACAGGACCCACCGTGGGGGCGGAGGACTCCCGACAGCCTGCTTGGTATATCCAGGGCTACTCTGCTCCAGTGGGGGACAGCAGTGGCGCGGATCCCTCGTATGTTGTCCAGGGACATGGGGCTCTTTTAAGAGGAAGGGAGGTGTTGGGGAGGAGAGAAGGTGAAAGAGGACAGAACAAAAAAAAAAAAAGGGAGAGAGAGAGAGAAAAAGAAGTGAGCATGTGGTGCCATATTGCCACATCTCGGCTGATCTGATGTGACATCTCAACTTCTGCTTACACCTTGGGCAGCCGGGCAGCCTCCAGCAGGGGGGCTTGGGGAGAGGCCATACCTTGAGCACCCCCGCAATATGCCTGCATGGTGGCCAACCCGGCCACCCCTATAATTCTATGTACATAATGTTTGCTGTGAAGTAGTATGCTAAACATTTCGCAGGGTGCAGTAGGGCATCCCATCGTAATGTTTCCTTCCAAATATCAAACGTTGTGCATGGCTGTGAGGTTGTGGGGTGCTCCCCTGCTGTGTGCGTGCATGTGTCGCTGTGTGCGTGCATGTGTCTCTGTGTGTGTGTGTGTGTGTGTGTGTGTGTGTGTGTGTGTGTGTGTTGGGGAGGGGAGGGGAGGGGGTCCCACCGCTTCTGCTCGACTCCTCTGGGGGCGCCTGTCCCCTACAGGACTCTGCATGCTGGGACCTCAGGGGCTGAGGGAGGAATACCGGTCCCTCTGCAGCGGCTCCCTTAGGATCAAGAACGTGGGTAAGTGTGCATACAAACACACACAGACACTCCAAGACAGTCAAAAACACACAACAAAGTTTAAAAGACAGACAGACAGACAGCACACATACACAAAGGGATTGTAAACATGCCACAAAGGGATAAATGCTCACATGAGAATACACACACACACACACATGCACACACTTGGCAAAAATACAGATACAACAGCATCTTTTCATTCTAAATTCTAGAAGGCATGCATACTGTCTGGGCCATTATTTTGGAAGTCACCACGAGAACTAATTTTTAGATGTACATTTTAATAGTTTGCCATCTTAAAAAAAATTCTATGTATACACAAACAGCCATGCACACACACACACACACACACAGGCACACAGACACACACGTACACAAACACACAAAAAACCACACATAATCTAATTAAAAATATTCAGCTTACAGCACAAGTTTCCTAAACATCCATCATGGTTTCCAAATGAACCTTCTATCTGTGTGCTGCACTTATGGCTTTCTACCTGCCATTAATTACCTGATTGCTATCATCCCTAATCAACACTCTGAATGAAAATGCATTATTTCTCATCCCTCTTCACTGTGAGGGGAGGAAAGCCATGGCTGACCCAAACAGAAAGTTAATCAGTGCCTCTATGCAACAGAGAGTGAATGGAGAGTGAGAAGGAATAACTGGCCATTGTACGCTTAATCACTTCCCTGTTCAGAGAGGTCACAGTCAGCCCTCAGTAGGATTTAATTGAAAGAACGCTACAATGCGTGGGCGGCTTGTGTGAATTTGATAACTGCGCGTGTGCCCATTCACTGGCCTGGCATGAGCTGGGGAGAAGGATAGGGGAAATGGGAGAACCAAAAAAAAAAAAAAAAAAAACATGGAAGAAGAATGAGATTTTTTTTCTTGAGGGGGTTGCAGTGGGGGTGGGTGGGGTTGTAGAGGCCTTGGGGGAACTAGGAAGTGGGGGTTTAGGAGAAATGGAGATGGGGGGGGAATTGGGGGAAGGATGGAGCAATGACGGGGATAAAGAGATGGAGAGAAAAAGAGGAAGCAAGCGACAGGAAATGCAATGAAAGAGGTGTCGGCCATTCAGTAGTGGCTGTATTGTGCCTCTAGACTGGACTCAAGAGGTGACCGTGCCAGACTGAAGAAGGCAGCCAATTCAGAAGAAAACACGTCCATGTTTCATTAAAGACACCTCTAGCTAGCCACAGCCCTGCTCTGGATCAGTGCGGATATGAGAGGCATGCACAGCCGTCATGCTAACATCAGGCCCAGCACACAGCAGTGGGGCTTCAGTAAAAGAAAAAGCTACTGAGACACAGAAGCCACTGGGGAGGGACCACACTAAATCCCTCAGCAGTCACTCAGACAACACAAATATGCCTGGCACATTCATTTCTGCAATATAAGTAAATCCCATTTCATAGTAAACATTTATTGTGAAAAGTAATTACAGGTCTTTTTCATGCCTTGGAAAGTGGGGAAAATGATTATAATCAAAACAGAAATGTAATGATATGCCACCCTCTTCATTATGCCCACCTGAGGGACTTTTGATAAGTGGGGAGGGGGATGGGGGTTGGTGAGGGGCGATACAAAAAAACTCCCTGCCAGTTTTTCTCCCTCACCTTGCTAAGCCTATGACACCACAGTAGTGCCAATACAGCAAACTAGTGAAGCGTCCACCAGTCAACAACCCACACCGCCACCCCCCAGCCCCCCCCCCCCCCCAACACACACACACACACACACAGTCACAAACCCCCTTATCTGAGTGAGGCACAATCAGAGCTGTCATTTACTGCAAACAAACAGCAGGCGGTGCATTCTGTGTTGCAATTAATGGAATTAATGAGATCATTCACTGGAGGCAATCCATCCATTACAATTTGGTGAAATCCTCAATCCCATTTTTCCCCTTTTTGCATTTTTTCCTAAATGAACTTTCCAATGACAGGCAGGATTAATATTTAAAGATCCCCCCCAACTCGCTCGCACATTTCAACCCTTGCGGAAAATATTCAGTACACACACACACCCAGGCTGCAGATGGGACCCTGCATGTACGATTAGTGTGTGATTGTATGATAATGGTATGATAATCGTGATTAATCAGATGCCCACTGGCAAATGGAAGTTTCTGGGGGGCATTTTGTCACCTGCATTCTAAATGGCATCTTACCCGACGCTGGCGCGGGGGGGCCCTGCGATTGGCTGAGCCCGGGCCGCGACAGGATTCGCCGCCTCCGCTGTGCCTCGGCAAGAGAGATGGCAACGCCGCAAATAATAAACAGCAGCCAGAGCCCGAGCCCCGGGACTCGGCGTGCATAAATGGCCTGGCAAACATGTGGCGGGGGGAGCGGGAGCGGGGGAGCAGGGGGGAGAGTTCTGGGGGGGTGGGGGGTGGGATGGGGTGGTGAGTGAATAGAGGGGGCTGACACGCGGGCCGGGCAGTGGCTTTGACACAGCGACCCCGAGAGCAACCCAATTTTCTGCCTCCTTTTCAGCCGGAGCCCCCCCCTCGCCAGCAGATGTCAATCAGGCACACACATCCCGAAGAAAGAGGGTCAAGGCAAAGCACATTTTGGAGGTTTCTGATGCCCGTGGTGACAAATCAATGATTTCAGCTTGACAATGCACATGGAGGGATGTGACATTTTAAACATGGCACTCTGTTGGAGGATGCAGTCACATGTTTCTAACCAAGAAGTGACAGACAAATAATTTCATTATAAAGACTTTCATAATAAATGCATCTAGGCTAAAAAACTGTGTTTTGCAGAGCTGTGCCAAATTCATAGCCTTCCATTCTCCAGAGCGGCACACCCCCATACTACGCCCCCATTCTAAATGAAATAAACATAAGTGCCTAAAGCTGCTATCAAACATTTCCAGTTGTGCTGGGACACCCATCAATGTTTACAGATTCTCAAACAGTGTTTAGCCAGGGCAGGGATGGTTAATAGCTATATGAAACACACTTAAACACACACACACACACACACACACACACCCCTCCTCCTTTCCTCCTTTTGTGTGGTTGAGCACGCATACACATGCACGCACACACACACACACACACACACACACACACACACACACACCCTAACACAAACAGAGAGAGAGAGCAGCTGCTACTCACAGAGAGGCACTGGGGAGGCACAGCAGGATTAGCCTGGCTTTGTGTAGGCATCAAGGACACTGCAATGAGAGGAAGGAGCCTATTAACCATCTCTGTATGATATAAACACACAAACCAAAAACAACTGTGCTCACACCTACACCGGCTTTTTTTAAAACTACCTATGAATCCTTGAATGAGGGGCACAAAGAAACAGAAAGACTACATCTAACCGAATACAAGTTAATGTCAAAAGTCATGCATTTATCAAAAAATCTGTCATAACTGAATATTTTTATACTGTTATAATTCAGAGAATAATGTGTAAATCCTTGTTTGTCTTATCTGGAAAGCAATTCTGCAACCATAACTGGCTCTTTACTTTAAAGCACTGAAAACTCTACTCAAACTCAAACCTGTCATTGCTTACAAGACATGCGGGAAAACCAAAGTACTGTAAACAAACTGTTGGAAAAACGGCAGGTCCTGATGATGCACCCCTACCCTGAGATCTTGGCAGAATGATGGGTGGTGGCTGGTGTCCATGTTGAGGGGGGCAAAGTTGTTCACAACTCATGGGGGGGGACTGCACATGTAGAAGCAGAAAAATCGTGTGATCAGATCAAGCAAGCATAGCCTGGTGGTGGCAGGCAGACTACTAGGTCCTCCATGACTGCAGTCGACAGCAAGCGAGGTGCTCATCAGAACAGGGGAGCAGAGACGGGATGCACAGGATGAAAGTGGGCTAGAAGAAGCCTCAAATGTGAGCCACTAAAGACAAACACAGGTGGCAAAGCCACTGAATGGGCATTGGGCCAATGCCATGCCAGGCCAACAGGCTCGCCCAGCAGCCCGTCCAGTACTCTGTTGGTGGAGGGTCTGAGAGAAGGACATTCACTGCTGGGACAAGGGTACCACAAGCACCTTGATTCAGCTCCCATTAAAGGGGAAATAACCCTAAAATGAAAAAAGACAGGGAAGAGACAAAGACAAAGCACAATAATGAAAACCTCACAGACCTACAGGGTTTAAAACAGGTGTGTGTGTGCGTGCGTCTGCGAGACAAAATATTGGGATACATTGCACAGTGACTCATTTTAAGTCCAGGGATTTCAATACAGCTACATGGTTACCCTAATCTAGTATGCAAGTAGTAGTTGTTCACAATGTTAACATAGGATGGAAAACCAAAGAGAAGCACTTTGACATTGCCAACCCAAGCTACAGGCCACTGCAGCTGATCAGCCTATGCCACAATACTTCCGATTCAGAAATAGAGAGGAGACAGCAGATCATGGCAAGTGGTCCTTAAAAAATGTTTTTCTTCATTACTATTTTCCATGCTTTATTTTCATGTAAAACTCATTGATTAACTCTAACCCAACACAAATAACAAGAGCATTTCAAAATCACAACTCTGCCAGTGTTCAATGCAGATGATGTTACAATGGGTGCACTGGCCCTATTCCTACATTACATGCATTACATATAAAGACTGGAGCTTAGAAACCACACAACCTCAACACGTTCATCAACTGCCTGAGAGTCTTGCCCTAGAGGCATTGCTTAAGGACGCTGGTTGATGGTTGGAGCATCTTTGGTCGCCATCTCATACGCCATGAGAGACTTTTGCTCTGGCCTATCCCTGAACAGGGCTTAATGAGAATGTACTAATGCCTCTATGTCACTGTGCTGATAGGGTGTCACATGTTTCAACAAACTACCCAAACTCTCCAGGTTCTGAAGCCTGACCCTGGACCAACAACCTTACCATCCTGTTCAGTCTCTAAGGAACTAAAAAAAAGATCATAATGTATGGACCACAAAAACAAGTAGAGACAATTACTTTTCTGTTGAAAGGGGCTTTTTTAATGTTTGAAAAGACTGTACTACTGCCTTCTTGACAGAATGTTTCTTTATTTAAACCTTTAGCTTCTTTCCAACTTGCCCTGGTCATCTCACCATGCTGCAGCAGACTCCCCTAAAGTCCCCTAAAGGAGGTGAGGTTCTGAGATCGCACCTCTGTAAACCAGCTACCAAGAAGAAATGAAGAAAAGCGTGAATCACTGTCCTAGCAAGGATATACCTCAAAAGGTACTGTCTCTGGCATAATTGACGATCTTCATTTCTTTTCATCGTTTTTTGAAATTTGGTCAACTTCAGAACCTCATCTCCCCAAACTAAAATAACTGGAGCATCTGTGGTTCAATCGTTGTATTACAAATGAAGTTGGCACAATAAATTCCAATGTGCCTTAAAATTCACACCACAAATGACTTTGCAAATAAATAAAGATAGTCTGCCATGTATCCACCTTATGTTAACACAGACTTTCACATCAGCATTTACAGAGGGTACACCAACGTTGCCTTACAATTACACCCCAAAATATGACTTTTAAAATGATCTAACCACAAAATATGGCTGCACAATAAACTACCATAGCCAATCTAAAACATGCAGAAGCACCTACACAGACAAATATCTGTTTTGGTCCTGGATGACACAAAATGTAGCATCCCAATGTAGATCTAGGAGTCTAAACTAAAAGTTCACCTAAGCTACTAGTCCTCACAAGCATGTGTAAGATGTTTTCCCTAACCGTTTTGTGGTGAGCAAACTGGCATGATAGACTAATTTAGAACTGCAAGCTTCTCTCAACGAGAGCTCGCAGTTCTACAGGTCTTTTTAAATATTAAAAAAGCAACAGTGCACATGCCTCCTGACATGTAAAGCCCGACGCACATGCATGCAGTCAACAGGTTCAGTGTGGGATCAGAGCTGGGCCTGTCGCCGTCACAAGCTGTGGCAGAGATGAAGATGTCTCGCTGCCACCCACGCCTGTTTGCGCGGCCCCTGTCGCTCTGGCACAGGCAGGCAGCCACATGCCTTGCGCCTCTCACAAAATGCAAATGCGCCCCTACACACGCGCGAGAAACAGACGCATAATTTACTCACGTTTCACCTTCGCCTGACCTGCTAAATTAGCAATTACAGCACCTCTCCAGTCTCCACCACACAGCTCAGCCACCATTAGGGGCCGAGGCAGCAGATTGATTTCTTTCTGCCGTCATTCAATTAGGCAGTGAGCATGCCAGCACTATTTAATGCCAATGGAATGGCTTACTTCAGGTGCTGTTTTTTTTTTTTTTACTTTTATTTTTGTGGTGATGGGTCACAAACACTGCTCCAGAATAAAGTTTATTAATAGACTGAAGTTGTGTTTGTGTGAATAATCATTGTTTTTCATTACAAAAAACACATTAATACATACCATCACCTCATTGTGAAAACACACTCAACGAAAAAAAAAGGGGCAATTCTAATCACGAAAAACAAGTCGGCACAGTATGCTAAATCCAAGGGAAAACACAAAACTAATTTAATGTAATGCACGCCAAACAGACAACTGCCAAGCTATTTGCTATAATCCATGTATCAACAAAGATAACCATGGGCAAAAAGGATGGGGGCTAATTGGTCCCTCCCTTAAGCAAACTCCCAATGTTTCCTCCCACAAGGACAGAGAAGGTAAAGCACAGGACAAGACGATTACACACAAATTCATACAACACAGCAGAGAAAGTACAAGGAGAGGGGAAAGTAGAACAGACATTCTTAAACAAACTCATTTTTTTCTTTACTTTTAATAAGTGGTGGTCAACAATGTGTGTTTTACCTGAACACTCAGGTGCTGGGATTGGAGGGGAGGCCTTGTCTTTGAACTACCCATGCTCCCCCTTCTTTTCAAGGGTCTCACTCCAACACCTCCCTGTCCTCCAGCTCCTTCAGGGGCAGCGTGCCAGTTCATGGGGTGTCTGGCTCCAGTCTCAGAAAACCCTGGGGCACCAGATTTTTGTAAAGCATTAGGATGTACTGGACAGAGGGAGTGAAAGCACATCACGTATACAGCAGAACTGTACAGTTTTATATTAAGACATTACACTGGAGACAATTTATACTGATGCAGTATGAGCACAACTCATAGGTCAAAGTAAATTATCATACCCTTACATCTTAATTAAACGGCCCCTAGCACAAACATTATTACGATAGACAACAAAGGGATAACACTTCCATGGCTCCTCCCTTTGGTTTAGAAAAATTGGATGTGAAAATGTATAAAGCAACACATCAAATTATTCAGCTTGATCAGCTATTCGTACGCTCCTCTGTGAATCAGCAATTACTTTTCTTCAGACCAACTGTCAGGACTCATTTAACTAGGCCTGGTAACAGCATGCTCTCAGATGACACCTCCAATCAGCTAGTATGGGACCATTCTTTCCAGTGGAAATAAACTGTCACTTATGGTCACCAGTTGTGACACAACATGAATTTTCTGACTGAAGTCGAAATGAGAATTTGTCTTGGTTAAATGTATTCAGCTGGATGAGTTCTTGCGATAGCTACCATTAAATCGTCTAAATCTACAGCGGGTGCATTTGCTTATATTTCTTACTTCAAGAAGGTAACCAGAGGGGGAAAAAATACACCAGAACATTTTGTGTTCATCACCCCCCTCTGACTATGCTTTACCTAGAATGTCAGGGCTGTTTCTCTGGCCACGAGTTTCTTCTGACAAGTGTGAAACCACCTCCCCCTCCTTCTTCTTGCTCCTTAAATAGTAATGGGAAGATGGTTCACCCTTCTCCTCCTTGTTGGAATCCATCTTCCCCTCCACACCTGCCTCCTGATGGAAGAAAGTGTTTTATTTTTCCTTCAACCAACCTCAAATCAGCACCAAAATAAAAGCACTGTTAATTATTTAGATCATTTTGCATTCCATCGGTTTCATTGCTTGTGGTCGTGAATGATGAACCTTCCCCCAGATACTCAGCCCCCTACCCTCTCCACTCACAACCACGTCTTTCCCCCAGTGCCCTTTGTGTCCGGCACTGCTCTGACACAATCAAAGACGCTCAATGCCAGAGATGGATGCTAATACTCTTTGCACCGTGTCTGCCATGGTCCGTGTGTGTGTGTGTGTGTGTGTGTGTGTGTGTGTGTGTGTGTGTGTGTGTGTGTGTGTGAGTGAGAGAGAAAGAGTAGATCAGTCGAGCAGATGCCATCTGCACAGCAGCCCCTCTTCATGACGCCGTCTCCAGACACACAGGCCCTGAGCAGCTAGATGAAGAGATGTGTGGCGAGCGACAGGAAGGAATAATTACCCAGGGACGCAAGATGGCTGCATGAGCTTTAAGGGCTTACACAAGCTAATCACAAGTAATCAATAAGGATGATTCATTATGGTAGTAAGGTTTGCATGAGAATTGTCTTATGTGGCAACCAGTCTATTTTAAATCAGACCATTAGAAATCTGCCATCTGTTCCGAATGCCTACATCCCTCAACTTATACTGATTAAAAAATACTATGTCTGTGTCTGCTTGTAAGACATACCTTAAGCGCTTAATGATCATTGATCTCAATAACCTGGGAGATAATCCTAAACACAGACCTTCACTTACCCTGACGAGTAGGGGTGTTGAAATGAACCATCTAAGCGATGCATCAAAGCACAGACATGAAGGATTAGTAATCAATTTCAAGGCAGACCATACTGATTATAATGTAATGACATTTCTTGTCGATTTTTTTTTAAATATATCATCCGGTAATCTGTTTTGTCTATAGTACCCTGTCTATTGGGTCTATGGTAGCCTCATCTACCAGACTCAAGTTTTGTTAAATAAAAGATGGAGCCAATATCTGACTGCTTGTGTTTGCTGATAAAATCAAAGCTGTGTGAAGTTATATAGAAAATTGATGCAGAGCATTACTACTTTACCCTACTGACGACTGACACAAATATGGCAAAGCAAGAACAATTTAAAGATGTACATCATTTTGGAAGGCTGCTGCTTCACACAAACAGTGAGACCAGGGGTTGTCAGTCAGTCTACTGCACTGTTGGTCATGTGAAACAATGAATATTGTTTCGATTTATATTTGTGTTTTTGAAAAAGATAACTCTGTTCCTTTGTACAAATAGGAGTGATCTCAAATTGTTGGCCGTTTTTTTTTTCCCTCAGGATTATGACACTAAATGTTAAGTTACAGAAGTGTCTGTGTAAAACCAAACTGAACAGTAGATTGATCAGATGAGTATGTATTAATTGTGGCCATACCTCTGAACTGAACTGATTTAATGCATGAAAAAATGAACACATCTCTGTGCTGCCCCTTGAACTGCTGACCTAAACTGCTCATCACAAGCTGAATGACAGCTTAGGTCATGTCTTGATCCTGGAGATCATTTACCATGAGTCACACACTTCACTCCAGTCAATCAGATCAGACACTTCATCCCAACACCTCTGGGCTCACCTATCCCTCTGCAGTTCATCCCATGAGGACAGAACAAGAAGCAATAAAAGGGCCCATCAATTACCCACACCGTATCTAAACCTCATGGTTATCTTTCTAAAAGGTCAATAATCTTTTCACCTGAGCATACACATTATCAGATCTGGCCTAATCCTAGATAGCCGGCCTTTGCATTATCCTGCTCTGTCTATAGGCAGTGAATTGCTGCAGTGACACAAAAGCATTGCCTTTTTCCCACAGGGATGCAGCGCAATGCTCAAGGTCAGATCCCATGCCTGCCGTGCACCTGACAACATGGAAGCAATCCAGAGCCACCAAACAAGCTGTCAGCACAAACTTTGTCAGGACGCAGATAAATAAACTGTCAGGGAGCGATAATGGATCTAATTTCACCTTTCCATCACCCTCAGCAGCCCACCCCCTACTTGCCTCCTTTGCTCCCTTTCTGTCTGTGACAGACACACACACACACACACACACACACACACACACACACACACACACACACACACACACCTTTCAATGGGACCAGAGGAGATTTCAAACGTTATCAATGTTATTCTGTGACATAACATACACAACAACCACCACCTCAGTGTGCAGACTTACTTGAAATTCATCATAGACCACTTCAATGACTTCCAAGTCCTCAACCTTTATTCCCAAGGCTGTGGCACATTCTTCTGACTTCACAAACACCATGGTATCATCAGTGAGTACGTCTATGGTGTCCGAAGCGAGTACGTCTATGGTGTCCGAAGCGAGTACGTCTATGGTGTCCGAAGCGAGTACGTCTATGGCCTCCTTAACATCATCTTGGGGATGACATGGAGGCTTTGCCTGATTTGTGTCTTGCTTGATGAGCACTTCACAATGACACCTGTAAAAGAACATTAGGATACTCTGTTGAAGCTGAGCACTACATTTCTTTCAGTGTGAGTCTGGCAATGAAGCAGCAATATTGACTTAAGGCTGCCATCCCTGTGCTGTATCGGACGTTTTACTTATCTCTCTCAAGTCTAGCCACGTAAGCCTTGTTTGACAATTTGTCAGAGAGCTAGGAGAACAAGATAAGGGCATTTAGAAATAACACACCCATCATAGGTGATGTGTCTCTGTGGTGTTTGCTCTGCATGGAGTCCTTGTTCTGCTCAGAGAGCTCAGCGTGGAATAGACATTGGAAATCAACCTTTTAAGCTCCCAAGCAGGCAGGTCCACTGCAGGTAGCGGAAAAGTTCACCTTACCTCATAGTTTGATCGTTCTCAGCTTCATTCGAAAGGTCAAGAATCAGGTCTTCATTTCGGATGTCAGGCTGTGGAATAATGCACAAAGGTAGGCTTGCCAGATGCCTTCACTGCACATTTGTAAGATAAAGACAACTACTTTCCGTAAGTTAGTGCTTTCACAGACATAAAAGGGGTTTTGAACCGTTATAATTTGCCAAAATACAACCACACAACCTTTCAATGCATTCACTATGGTAATCTGAATGACTTGCTCAACAAAAAATATTTCCGATTAAACTACTTGCAACTAGGGCTGGGCGATATGGACGAAAATGGATATCCCAATATAGCTGGGTTGATTGGTGATATATGGTATATAACGACATTTTAAACAGAAGGAGAAAAATGTTTAATGTTCGCTGAAGACCACAAATAAGAAGTCAACCTGTTTCATTTAGTTAGAACTGTTTTAAACAAGCTGTGCAAATAAAAATGCAGGCTAAACAATAACATATGCAGGGGCACAGTTGAGCAATCCAAGAAGACTGCCTGTCTTAATGGTCAGAGTACAGAAGAGTAAATGGCTTCAATAAATTACTTCAGCATCAAAAATATTTATATATGGCAATATAGTCTCAACTGCATATCCCACTAAAAATATATAGATGTTACGATATGATTAGATAGGTTGTGTGATGCATTTTGTATCAATAGGTTGTGTGATGTACATCGCCCAGCCCCACTGGTGACACTGCTGATCTTTGATTTAATGACAAGGCTCCATAACTACTGGTGAAATACCACTCCACTGTTGTCCTACTTATAGATTTTCCTTGTCTGTAATCATGACTCATGTATTTTGTTTCCCCTCTGTAAAAGTGGCCAAGGCCAGCTTCATTAGCAATGCAACCTTCATTGCTATATCAGAGTGGTCAAACTTCATCTACAGGTCCTTCAATGTATCTGTAATTCACAAACATCACTGTAGTGCATGTCTATTTCACAGGGCACGCCACTGTTTTTGTCCATTACACAAAGTGCCACTGTGCCTCAGGGCACAGTTAGTGGACCATATGAAGTTACTAGTGGGAAAAGCAGGGCACTTCCCCCTGCGAAGTCCCCACCTGTCACATGCCTTGGGCACAACTTCACCTTAGCATTGCTGCACATATTTGCAATAATTTGATTACCAAACAGCTAATCACTGCAGACCTCAGGAAAATATTGTGCAACGAAAATAAAACCCTTTAGTGACATAATAATTAGGCATCATACTTCTTTATAGTGCTACTCTTTCTGAATGCAAAGTTATCATCATATGCAGCAACAGTTTTATAATGACTAGATACACCACATAGTGAAATTTGAGGTGCTTCTAGATGTCGTCAAAGAAAAAAAAATAGACAAAGCCTGTATGCCCACACTAAGGCCTACAAGACTAATAGTAACTGTGGTCATAAAAATAATTTCAATGCATAAGGCTATGAGCAAGCCTACCATGTGAAGTTGATGCACTTCCTGGGGGTCCAGTTCCCAATCACTAGTAATTAAAAAAAGAAAACAAAGGATACATTTTTAATCTTCTTAACTATTGTAGACCTTTTAAAATTAAAGTCTCTGTGTGTTAAATACAAACTTACTGAAGCTTAAGAAGTCTACCAGTGGGACATTACAAAGACAATGTTATTTCTGACAGTGAGGACTTGCCTGTGCTTTCACAGGCTGGAAAAATCAAAACATGCAATGTTAACATGAGCTCACCTGGTGCAGTCTTCGTCACCACATACACAGCTAGTACTTGGTCCAGTGATCTTGAATTTAGACGATCCATGATCTTCAGCTATGGGGGGGTTAAAGTCCAAACACGTGTAAACAGACAGAACCGCATAGACACCTATGCTAAAACAGTGTTAGAGCAGGGCTCCAGCCTCCCGACTAACTTTTTTTTTACTAGGAGGACAGTAGCCCCCAATTGAGAATTTTAGGAGCACAACAAGAAAATTTAGGGCCACACACTTTCTGCCATTACTGGACTATAGCAAAGCTTGTAGTGTATTTCCATAGTGTTCCTTTGCCAAACTGTTGAAGCACTTTGAGCTACATACTTTGTATTAAAATGTGCCATACAAGTAAAGATTATTAAATTGACTTGCAACACACTCCATATGCGCCTATGTATAAAGTGAAATAGAAACTTGAGAAAAAAAACCAGTGCTGAACATTGAGCCAACTTTAGAGTCATCTGGAATCAATGGCTTTCAGGATATTTAATTTCGCATTTTCCCCTTTAAGAAGCTCGAATTTACTAGCCACACAAGAGCGAGTTGAATTCCAGGTGAAAAATGTGACTATTTGGTTGCAGTCCGGAGCCCTGTTAAGAGAACATATGTTATGCATGTAACTATGGATCTGTAAGATCTACAAGGAATGTGTCACTACCGTGTAAAAATGATTTTATCACCTTTCTTCTACAGATCACTGAGACCATTGTGTCAATAAAGTCATGTCCATGGACCTCGGAAGCAGAACAACCCACTCGTATAAAAAGAGGAAATGGTTTCTGATTAATTCTCCCATCTTGAGCGGCTCTGAGAACGCTCTGAGCAACATTGACAAGACATTGATAACTTGTGATCTGTTTCAAATTTACTCTTGACTGTCACCACAGTCTGAAAAGGGATACCTTGCACCAAAAGCTTCATGAACACACACAAAAAAAAAATTAATCACTGGAGCCTCACTCGGCCAAGGACACAAGTGCAGAACTGGCCACTGGGGGGTAGTGGGGTAAATGTGAATGGCACTAACCATGAAGCCACAGCACAGATATCAACAGCTAGATAGACATCAACCCATTCATGGTACAGATGCTTAAATCACTGCACCACTGCACACCAAAGACAGTACCAATTGTAATGGAAAACAAACTAGTATTTTAAAGGTAGGGTAGTGCTGGTATGTAGTGGCAAGACGCCATTAGAGGCCACAGACTGGACCACTTTCAAAGAGGCCACTAACGACATCCACAAATACAAAGAGACTGTGAGTGACTACATCAGCTGGGGCATGTCCTTCCAGTACTGCGAGTATGTTCCACAACCTGGACTACAGTTCTGCTTTAAATACCAGCTGCCCAGACAAGCTGATTGAGAAGCTGATAAATCTTGGCATCTTAATTCCCACCAGCAACTGGAATATGCATGATATCATTTTATTCCCTAAACTGTTGAGTATGAGTGTGTAAGTATTCAAGTGTGCCTAGACTGTTGGATTATGCATAAATGGGAAATTAAAACATAAGTTTAATAAAGTGGATCTGAATTTAAATTGTATTCTAAATATTTCATAAAAGATCTAGATCAAATATGTGTGACAGAAATGACAAAAAAAACAAAAGGTCTCCCTCTGGTAACCTAACCTAAAATAAATAAAATAATTTCAAGCCAATCTGTCTTAAGTCTGTATGCTGACATAACCTGCACAAATATATACCGTTTTTTTACTATTCAGTTGAACACGATGCAGGACAATGTAGTGAATAAATCCTTCAAATCCACTTTTTACCCTTAGCGTAGCCAAGGTAAGATATGCCTAGCAAAAATAAATGTCGGGCCTTGAAATAGACTGGCAAAGTCGAAGCAATTGTAAAGTATCCAATACATAATTTGCACCAAATTAATTTGACAATTTAATCATGTTACTATGTTTAATTGCAACAGTCCAATGCGTGGCTCTGCGCCTACTTTGCCAAGCAGAGAGCCACACTGTGGTCCTCAGGCTAAAACTGTAGCTATACCTAGCCTACACAGTGCATATGTCTGCTATTGCACACATAAAAGCTGTGCATTCATTACCACAAACATGTCTCAAATGTCTCAACCTTTCCTCCTCAAACATGGTCACGTTGTGAAAAAAAGTTTTCCTTATCAAAGGGTCATTAAACATTGTCAAATGAAACATTTTTTGCAGTCAAAATGAAATATAGTAAAACTGAATTTGCATGCAGCTCTGTGCGAGGAATCTCAGCAGTGGCAGCAGAGTGGAATTCTGGAATAAGCGCAAACCACAAATTTCAGCTGCATGCCACAAATTTCAGTACTGGAACAAATGCACGCTCTGGCCTGTGTTGGGATCCACTTGCAGAGTTGCACGCCACACATTTCAATCATTGACAGTTTCCCTATATATACACACACAAGATATAGGACATGCTGACCAAGATAACAGCTCAAAAGCAAAAAAGACCCCAAAATAATGTATTTTATGCGCACGCCTGCGCACACATTTACTTCACCAACCGTGGTTGATAAGTTCCCCTTATGTTTAGATCCTTTGCTACCCTTATCTTAGCAAGTTAGCCAAAACGCCGAAGTCCTTCAATATGAATTAAAACATTGCCTTTGAAGCGAGCGGCCATGGTGATATCGTTGATGAACGTTGTCCAGCAATAGAACGTATGGTTTACATGGAGAGGCGAAACCAGATTGAAAAATGACCTTCCCTTGTAGTCTTTCCGGTTGTGCCCTCACCACAGGTGATTTCACTAATTACCTTATCTACAGTCAGCTGGATGAGTGAATTGGCTGGAGCAAATAGGCCTATTATGCAAGACTTTTCCCGCTTTTCTATTCGACTTGGTGTCAACACGGATAGGCTTTTGTGCAATAGTTGAGAAGGAAGCAATAAAAGTGGTAGGCTAGCCTTAATCAACTTAGCTGAGTCTTAATCAAACTGCTGACTCTCAACAAACGCCAATTAACGTGCCAACAATCTCAAATCTGAGAGCATCTTGTCATGTACGAAGGCAGTCATGACCAAAAAACCACAAAAAAAAAGGGTTTTAGTTAAGTATTTACTATGATGTACTTGATATGCTACAGAATAATATGCGGTGTATCGTAGCAATCTTTAGGCTATTTGGTTTTAAATTATGCATTGTCAGACATACACACAGGTAAATTCAATTCCCCAAGGCTTGATGTCTGATTGAAGGACATCACTGAACAGAAATGACCTTCTCTGTATCCACACCTTTGGATATAAGTGGATTTACGAGCAGCTTGTAGGCTTAAAGTTCTGCATCTCACCACACTCATATGTCCAGGAAAAACAGTCTTTGTTATAAAAATTGTCACTGTAATATATGGGTAAGGTGTTAAAGGGCAGACACATTCCTTGCATTACTTTGGATTACATCTATGCTTTATGTGTGCATTTACTACGCTATTTTTTTACCTTGCTCTTATTTATTCAATTTTTATTTTATCTATTTATCCCGTGTGAAGCTCTCTGTGGCTGTCCTGTATGTGAAAAAGGCTATATAAATACATTTTATTCACTTACTTACTGACAACAAAGTTTGAAGTAATTCTGTCAGATTTGGCATGGGTGGTCTGTGGGCCTACCTCTCTTGGCAGATCAACACGTCAGCCGCAGAGGTGATGTACACTGCTGACGGCGTCGGCGAGTGGGCACAGCTGAATCAGAACAGCACTGTGCTGGATGTCTGTCGTGGCACTTGCACCATGGGCATCTTGCTGGCAAAGGCAGCAGAGACTGTTTGTCTTATGATTGTTGTGTTCTGTGTATGCCATCCCACCACCACCACTTTGCTGAGGATAATTTTTCTGGGCTAGCTTCTCTGTTGGCACTACAACCGTACTCCTTCTTAGATAATTAACCATGGCCTTATTAGGACTTTTTTATCCTTTGTTTTTTGGTCTAGGATTGAGCAGTGTAGAATTCCTCTGTGGAAAAGCTAAATATGTTTCCGCCACCATGCTCAATGCAGTAATAGCGCTCAAAGTCACTGCTATCATCGACCCACCAGGAGCTTTGACCTTCCCCTTGCACATTAAAGAAACCAATTGTGTGCAACAATTTTCTTGTCTTACAAAGTTGTTTATCAGAATAAGATGTTAATTAAATTTGTTGCTCTCCACAGTATGTGACAGACCTTTGGATTAATTCTCTATGAAAAGTAATGCAGTCATTTATAAGTAATAGACCTACAAATTGGTCAGTGTTAAATTGCAATGTTGCTGCACAAGTAGTGTGTGTGTGTGTGTGTGTACTGTATGTGTAACTGGGTATGTAATTAATTACCTTAATATTATCGGTGTGTGTTAGTGTGCTGCCTTCCAGACCTTTGTCATAAATTCCTTGTTTGTGCATATCTGTTGTAATAGATGCTGCTGAGGTGGCAAAAACACCAGTGTTGCCACCAGGGGCATCGCCAGATGGGGGAAGGTTGGGATGATTCTAGGGTGATTGACAGGCCCTTCATATTGTTATTAATGGAAGGGGGTCAAATTATTCACTCACAGTGCCTAAAATGCCTAGCAGTGCCCCTGGTTGTGACCTCAGGCAAATGCAATTTAAAATGCAATATTTTTTGTAATCTATCAATGACAAGATGTGAACAGTGACCACAGAAGGGAAACACTTCTAAGCGTAGAAATTAAGCCATGCAGGTGCTCGATTTACTCACCCATCTTAGTTAGCACAAATCTTCAGCCAGGTAAAAAAGGTTTTAAGCGAACATGGTCACTGTGCATGTTTGGACTTACTGAAGCCAAGGTTTCCAATCTAAAATAAACAAATCAGCCAAATAGTATAGTTTGTATATCAAATTGTATTTTCAGAGGCTGTGTAAGCATACATTGTGATTGTTCTCCATTCCAGTAGCCCAACTACTAATGCCTTTGCCTCTGATAGTCCTTAGGTCTACTCAGTAGTAAAACAGTTTGTTATTGCCTGTTATTGCTGATGACATTTCATTTCTTATTACCACAACTAACACTAGTCTGTATCTCTTATACGTGACACGTGATAAAATGTGGTCAGTTCTAGCAGTTGTCTCTTATTACTTATTTTTTAAAGAAAACTCCACGAGGTTGTAGCTGCACTTCTGATTCTTTTTATTTACAGTCATGTGTGGGTATTGCACAAGCACTGCAGACAACGTCATTTTTGCCACTTAAAATGAACTGGAGAAGCCTGACACCACTGCGAATTTATTCTATTTCTCCTAAATTTGTTCCCTCTAATGGTGGAGTATGCAACTGCATGGTTTTAGTCTATAAAGCCAAATGTGTCTGCATGCAAATAGGTTCGAGCTTGGTCGTATGCAAGTGGCAACAACAAGACCAGCAAATTAGGCCTTTTGATAAACTAGAGTTCAAATTAACACATTCAACTGTCATTACCTGCTAGAGAATGCAGTCTACAATGTTTCTTCCTATGTTCTTCCGGGGGGTTTGGTGAATATTCGTTCAATGAGTTCATTGGATGCAGATGTTTTTGCGCACATCCTATTGGCTTAAACAGTTGTCACTCATTCATTTTTGTTAGTCGTGGCAGCCCTTCAGCTCTGCACGTATGAGGAATGAACGGTTCGCTGTGTGTGAATTTACTTTACCAGGGTCGATAACGATATCGTACTTATTGCCTAAACTTATAAAGGAGGCAGACCACATCCGTTTTAACACATATTTACTTCCACACGATCAATTCGTTGCTGGCGTTTTGAATTCGTGACGCATAGGCGAAGTCAACGTCAAAAGTTTCTCCTGCTGTTGTCTTTGCATCTATAGACTACTCGTACAGGTAAGACAACCACTTTCTGGTGTGCTGACACGGAAAAGGCAGGCCTTTATAGATTTGGACTTAATATTTTCGAGGTGTAAAGAAAAGACGTCTCGAATGTTCTCGGAACAGCTTTGGTGAGTGCTTGTATGGACGAATTCCTTTGTCCCAAGCAGAGCACCTGCAACATTACCTGTGTGTATTCGGCAGGTGCACATGGACACGGGCAGATTAGGCTATTGCCAGTGAATGAGCTCATCCAAGGCACTACGGCAGACTTTTCACTTAAATCCTACCGAAGTCCTAAACTTCATGAAGTCGTACAATTTGGCCTGACCCAATATGAATATTCTTACCTACAATTGCATTGTAGTCAGGCTAGAAGAAAGTTGTGTTGGTCATTATATAGTTGACACACGTGACAACTGTGGGCAGAAAATATCGGTCCTCTGTACAAAAACCTTAACTATGCCTGTTTTCATGGTTGTCAGGCAGCTGTTTTAGGCCTACTGACACTGACCAGGCTAGTATTTTGTCCACAAGTGGCCCTTTTCTTATCAGTGTTTGTTCTGGAAATGTTATTCACGCACAAGAAGAAGGAAAATCTTTGATAGACAATTTCTCTTACAGGCTTCCTAAAGTCTATTTCCCCCCTATTGAAAGACATTTCTGTCTAAACCCGTTCTGAGATGTCCCATGAGTTTATTGTAAGGTATTGTGTTTTGTTAGAGACTGTTCTGTAATGGAGGCCATGCATTATTCTGTAATGGAGCCTATGAATTTGAAACCATTATCATCTTTGTTTGCCTTTGTCTACTAAACCTGTTTTGCTTCTTGTGACAGTCAGGTTCTAGAAGATTCAGCCCAGTTGTTAGGCTATGGCTTACCTGTGTTGTGTAAACCTAATTTTAATATGACTCATATTACAACTATCATGCCTGATTCAGAGGTACACTTTACAGTAAGTTATGTTCACCTCATATCTTAATGCATTACATTTACAGATCCAAAGCTAAGTCGTTTTTAGAGAATGAGCATAGATCAGCGAATTTTGTAACTGTTAAGTGGAAGTCACTCAGAAGGAACTGTGTATCATATTTTTATGCACAGAAATCTGTAATTGGCAAAATTGAGTAATTTATCACATTTCACCGTAATGATGCTAGGTTATCCTTTAGTAGAGTCATGCTTGCAAACCAGGTACAGAACCACCTGGTTCTGTTATAAAGAGAATGCACAACATGAACAGGTCTGTTGGGCGTAATTCAGTGTCTGCTCACTCATTGTCTGGATAAGGTCAAGGCATTTATTTCTTCTCTTTATTGTCAGTCTGTTAGGGAGGTTAGTCTAATGAATGCTCAGACTTGCTTAGGACGATGTAAGTTATTTAGCTATAGACTGATAGAATAGTTGAAGGACCTATGATCCACCTGAAAGAAACTGAAGGGACAGTAGTTATGCTTTGTTATATTTTTAACTGTTTTAAAATGTTGTTGAGTCATGAGATGCGTAAAAACACCTTTACTGTCAGTTCCAAACTACCTGTGTCTGCAGCACATTATGATTATTACACAAACTGTCCAGTTGCCTGTAAGGTCACCCCAATTTCTATGTTCCCATTGTCTAAAGAGATATGTAGCTGACATATTCACTCCACAAATTTGAATACATTTAAGATTACAGAAAGACAGTTAATTTATCTAATCTAATACAGTGGGCCTCATAGTTCATAGTTCTGGAATGGTGGCACTATTCATGAAAGGTGTCTTTTAGTAGTATTTAAATTATTGTAACAAGAGACAGTGTATTTAGTAGCATTACTAATAGGTGTTCAGTTGTCTGCTTTGGGAATCCAGTGAAAATTAAAAATGAATACCAACTCATACAGTTTTATTGAAAATGAATTTCAATTGTCATGTGTCGTCACTGGTGCATACCATATCCCAATTCTCTACACAGAGAGCCAGAATGACTTTGTCGATTGCCTACACTAACCTTTGTCTACTGCTGATGTTTGGGTTGTTGAAGACAACAGAAGGGAAGAAGGATGAGATGCTTTATTGTTCAGGTAGGACATTTTGTTTTTGCACAACAATTCCTTAAAACAAAATAATTTTACCCCATATTAAATGCCATGAATAAATCTCATGTAAACTTGTGAGGGTATCCCTACTAAACAGGAGTAGGCTAGGGTAGTGTAGTCTACCGCTATGTGAATGATTTGGCGAACAAATTCAAATACCTATTTGACTTTTACTATTTACTATACTATTTAATCAATTACACGTGTCAAATTTTGCAGAATTGATTTAAAACTTGAAGCCTGTGATGGGGAAATTATAGTGTGACAACAGAAGATCGGTAACCATGGTGCCCTTTACTATTTTGAAAGGTCTCTGCTGTAGATCTTTGACCACAGTGCCCTTAACTATTTGCAGAGGCCTCTGCTTCAGATCTGTGATTAGTTTTGTTTTCCTTGTGCTTTCTTAGAAGTTTGTGTCTGTGCACAGTAAACAAAATCCTACATGCAGTGTTCTAAATTAACCTTGTGTGCATTTTCTCATTTTTGTTTATTTGTAAGCCGTAGATTTATGATTAATAAAGCTGGTAATAACTTCTGTGTAAAGACAAGAGAATAGACAGGAAAACTAAATGTAACACACAAAACTCTGCAAGTTTCTCTCTCTCTCTATCTGAGGTTAAAAGATTCTCAGCACAAGACACCCATCAGTTCACCTTCTCGATCCATCACCAGAGTTTCACTCCTTCCTTGTTGTACTGGACATTACATCAAGAAAAAGAGAGACAGTGACAGATTAGCACACATAACAACTCAAATTGCAGCCATAATAAAAGAAAAAAACAGTGATCTTCCAAATGCTTAGGTCAATGACATGTTTTACCATAACAGTCTGATACACAGGAATGTTTACAGCATACCAGCCAGCCAGGCTCCTATGTAACATGGTGAGCAGAGCTCCATGATGTACTTAGGAAAGTAGCTCAAGGTAACAGCAAGGGTGAGCAGACATAGTGCAGATTAAATGTTCTCTTGCAAGGCCATGCACATCACAGCACACATATTTCAGTAAAATGCAACATGGTGTTTGTCGGGTCTGTCACCTTTTATACTGTTATTACAAACATTTCATAAAATCAGATTTTTTTCTCAGATTTTATCTCACTATCTTTGGACAAATGTTTTATCTCAGGAGTGGTTAGATATTGTGAAAATCCCATGAGACTGTCAGACATTTAAACACTATTACAGGCCTTCTTTACCAGGATCATGCAGACATTGTGTATTTTTTTCCTCTTGAGTCAGTGAGTTTCATAGATGACCTGGCAGGTAGCCAAGCCGTCTACGCATGCAGACTCTCCGCCTGATGAGTGTAATTGCACTATTCAGCACCCCAAAGCACCCCACGGTGGATATAGGGGCCTAAATGAAAGGCCTTCATGTTCGTGGCTTCAGTTTGTTGCTACTTGTATTTGAGGGTGCAAAGCGACCAAGCTGTCATTTTCTGTCTAAACTAAAATCTCCTCCATCTACCGTAGAGATTATAATCCCACCAATTCTGTGGTGTAATGACATATCTCTCCTGTAATGGCAATATCCGAAAATGTGGGTATGTCCATATGTGTCTGTTACTCACTAGTGCAGCTAACCCTCTGTGAAAGCCATAAACATCAGTGCTCAAACATTGTTTCATTTGGCTGACCTCATTGACATTTCACACAGTGGAAATGCTGAGACTTTGTTCTTAAATGCAGCTTGATGTGGCCTGTGTGAGAATGTACTTTGATTTGCATCGTTAAGTGTTGCCAGTTACTTTTATTCGTGGTTTTACACTGTTTTGCCTCTGCTATTGATTTGTTTTACTGTACAAATTATCTTCTCTGTAAGGCCATTAAAAGCCATCTTAACCATATTTAAATAAATGACTGAAATATGCCCCAGTGAAAATTAGTTTTCCTCTGATGTGCAGATATGTTTGTACAGTAGAATGTAATAACCATTTCTTCCCACAGCCTGCATGGCAATTGCTGATGAGCTGAACTATTCAATTAGTCAGACTGATCCCAAGAAAACCATCCATGTGGGCGGATTCAGACTTAAACCTGATGGCAGTCTCTCTGATAAGAAGGTATGTCACAGAGTCAGACTGACTAAAGCATGGATTATGTGTATGCTTTTTGTGTGCGTGCTAAATCTGTGACTGTGTTGTTGGCACACAACAGGCTTCCCCTCAGGCAATATAAAACGTATTATCCCTTTTTCTGCTGTGCATTACAAACACTGCTCAATGGTATAATAACAAGAATTTCCTGCTTTTGATGTAATATTAGTGCTGGCAGGGAGAGCCAGATTCAAGATGCAGCTATTCCACAAAGATGTCTGTCTGTCAGCGTCTGTTTTTGTTTAGCTGCGCATGAACACATCTTAATTTTAACACCCTTGTCTGCCCTTGAGTTTCTGCATGTATTGAACTACCAGTATCAAAGAATGTGCAAAGATGACAAACACTATATACATGCATGCACCAGCTCATTCAGTTTTGTACGATTATGTATGACATTTTATTCTAGGTTGCATGCTAAAAAGATTTAATCATGTACAGTAATAATTCATGTGCAGTATCTGTTTTTGGAGAACAAAAAGGACAAATTGATAATTAAAGCCATCAAAGATTTACAGCATCTGTGGATGTGAATCTGGTTTTCTGCACATGAAAATGGCTGGTCTTAGAAATGCATGCAGAAATACCCTTCATATACTGCACACATTATACGACACAAACATGCATTATAAATGATATCCACTTGCATCCCATTGGGAGACCACATGCATACTTGATGACAAGACCAGCAGTATATCATTATGTAGTTGGTGTTTTGACATTTTAATGTACTTTGTGTCAAATTGCCTTTTTATTAACACTTTAGAAATGGTATCATTGCTCACAGCACATCACATGATGCCTACATATGGACTAAACAATCTAAGTCCAAAGCTGAGTTTGTTTTAGTGGAGTGTCTAGGTTTTATTCATATAGCTTTCTATTGGTACCCCTCTGCGTCTATGATATGCTGATATGAAGCTTTCGAGGATCAAGGAGATGTCTAGCTCCACATTTCAATCATTGCCATATTTGTGATGGCTTAATGGTCACTTGGGCCCTATTGGTAAATTGATCAACCTCATACCATCAACCCTATATATCTTTATAATGACATACAAGTGTCAATGACCTTGTAAATGATCACTGGTTCCCTACAAATCTCCCAGCAAATTGTAACTGAGAGGATACCAGCGAAGTACTGTCTGTCCAAGCCGTCAGTGTACTGCTGGGGAAAGGTCAGGTCCCTGTGAAAGCCAGGCCCTGACCCCTGGTATCCTGGGAGTGCTGTGAGTCCTCCATTGATCACAGAGGTTAATCCTATTTTGATTGTTATAGGTATCTAATGAAAGGGAATTTACGCAGTGCTTTCCACATTTTCCATGGCCCTTAAGATGTAATGTCTAGCTTTTCACTGATTAACCCTCTCCTCGAAGAAGACCATGAATATTTGTATTTAAGGTGGGATGTCCCTTAAATTTCAGTTGCCAAGATCTTGAGAATCTTTAATGTGGGGATGCGGTCCATTCTCCAAAATTTGTGGCTTTATTGTAGATCTTCATATTGAGGGATCCTTAGGCTACTTTTAATTAAACCCACAATGATCATTTAAATTATTTGAGTTTTTGATACTGTGAACTTTTGTCATTACCCTTGACAGTGACATCAATTGCAACACAACACAAAATACAAGAAGATGTTGATTTTGCATAAATGAACTTGTTTCTGATTAAGTTTTTATTGCATCTACTTTATATTTTCCTCATTTGAAAATGTTTTCAAGCTGAGAACTCCTACTTAAGCCTGTGCAAAGGCATGATGTATCACAAGTGACTGCCAGTGCACCAGTGTGCACAGTAGTGTGCTCATCCAGACACCAATTCACCAGGTGTTGTGTCAGTTCTTGTTGGTTTCACACTCTGATTTGAGTCCTGCTTGAAAGTATTCTCTCTCTCTCTCTCTCTCTCTCTCTCTCTCTCTCTCTCTCTCTCTCTCTCTCTCTCTCTCTCTCTCTCTCTCTCTGTCTCTCTCTCTCTCTCTCTGTCTCTCTCTCTCTCTCTGGGTCTGTAGGGACTTTATGTCTTAGTTAGTCTCCTCCTTGGTGGAGAAAGTAAATAACAGAATCGGGCTACATGTTATTTAAGCTTGGCTTTCTATATAGGAAAATGCTACTTAAAGTTTCACAAGTTGTATTTGATATGAGGTATGAATACGCCCACACCTGTAAAACCCCCATTGTAGCCCACAACCTACCCATCCTCAATAATATAGTAGTAGTAGTAGTAGTAGTAGTAGTATGTGTAGTTACAAATAAGCTGTTGGTGAACTTATGGGCCATTTTGGTGACGAATTTTTATAATTATTCAAAAGATGTTATTAGTAAAAGAGTCCACAGTGGTAGATTTATTTTTTACAAAAAGGCAGGATACGGCATTTTTACCATGCAGTATCATGTTTTTAATGTTTTTCAGATGGTTAGGTTTTATTAGATTATTGGGCATCCTTTGATTTCTGAAAATGATGTAAGCAGCGCTTGATTACAATGCATTTCGTTGGTCCAGAGGAAGGCTTGTGGTCTTGATTTTGTCTTTTTATGTCTGTGGCTTTTTAAATTATTGTCACAATAAGCTGAAAGGCCTTCCTGCCAGTGCTACAATGATGGCTGGCTTTCCACTGTGATTCAGTGGAGGATGGCATCCCTGAGAAGCCCTTTCTCTTCCTGGACCGGCATCCCCCTCCCCTTTATTCCTGTGGAAATTCTTTATTGACAGGTTCTATTCAAAACCCTCAGACTGTTGCGGCAAGGAATTAAATTCCCCAGAATTTTCTGGATTGTGCGATAAGGGCGCACTGGTGAAGACACCCTTTGCCAGATCCAATTGGGGAGATTTGATTTTATTCCTGATTCTTTTTCTTCTCTGTGTGAGAAATTTAGCAGCATTCACTGTTTCCTGCCTTATAATCAAAGCACCAGTGAGGGTTATGAATATGTATACAGTGAATGGTTGATGAAAAATCTGACAATTAATGTGCCAGTGCACTTGATTAAATTAACTTGGTGAATACACTATTTTCCCTGTGTGTAGCCACCAGGGGGTCATTTTGGAGCATATTTATTTTTTTAGTAGTATTATGCTTGCGTTGGATTAGGTGCGATCCTTTTACTTAGGACACCAGCTGTGATTGTCCACTGTCTTATCTTTCGGGCTATCCAACTGTTTTTCGACCATTTAATTAAAAAAGGCTGTGTATACCGCTTGCTCTTCTTCCTTGGGACCTTTTATCTTACTTGTGACCAGATGGCAGAGAGCCATGGAAACCTCTTTGTGTCGGGGAGACAGAAGGGAGAGTGAGAGAGCGGGGAGGAGGCAAAGGGAAAAAAAAAAACAACGTGCACCATAATGTAATCAGAGGGACCGGAAGGTCCCATACTGAGTCTGAAAAGGGACAATGGGGTCGGGGATATACATCTACATTGCAAGAAATCCAGCTCATGTGCAATCTGGCCTGCTCTCCCTCTCCCTCTCTCTCCCTCTCCCTCTTCCCAATACCCCACAACCCTCCCCACTCCTTTCCCTCCTGGCGCCCTTTGACCGGGCTTGACAAGGAGAAACTTCCTGCTTTGATCAGCGAAGGGTGGAGGTGATGGGCTGCCAAAAGGAGCAGCAAAGGATGAGCCTTAAGTGTTTACCCTGCACTTGGCTGCTGGTGACACCGCTCCCCTCCCTGCTCCTTACCCCCCGCTCTCCTCTCAATTCACTCTCTCCGCCCTCCCGTCACCCTTTCCCCTTTCTCCTTCCGGGGGAGGCCAAAGGGTGGGAGCAGGTTGCACCTTGACCTGTCTAGACGCCACAGTGTGGTTTTTGTGCTGTTTCCAAGGCACACGGCTATACTTTGCCCAACTCCAGTGCTACAGGTTAAATGTCATAGCTGTGGCAGAGAGGATGTTTTTGAGATGGGAACGGAAGGAAGGGGTCACGTGTATGACCTGGATGCTTGGCAATCAAGAGAAATTTTTATGGGGAGGCAAAAGAGGCGGGAAAGAAAGGAAGATTGGATTGTCAAACCTCATCTTTGCGACTGCATATGATTGAGGTGAAATATTACTTACTCTTATTTTCATTATTTAATAGGTCCCTTTTGCTAGGTCAGAAACTCACTTAACCGAACTGCTGGAAGGAGTGTGCAACAGCATGAGTGATTATGCTCTTTACGAGGATCCAGAGACCAAAGAGAAGAGCTATAAAAGATTTGCCCCAAGGAGCAACGGCGGTGGGGATTTCCCTGATTTTAACAATTTTAAGTTTGATGGCCCAGAGGGTTCCAATTCCCTCAAATTTGCTGTAAGTATTTTAGTTACATTTCTTTCATAACTTCAGTAAATCAACTTTAACCTATACTCATAAAGGTCAAGCATGCATCATCCGCAACTGTGTTCTGTACTGATCAATTACATAAATGTAGCCCCCTCATGAGAAAATTAAATATTTTGCCTTACATTTGCTTTATTCTTGTTTATATGTGCACTGAGTGGAAAATGTAAAAAATGGTGTGAAATGATGTGAAATAACATGAAATTAAATTTATTTCCTATTTAGCATTAATATTGTTATGCTTCTTACTTCACAATTACTTTTACTGATTAGTCACTTGGTCCATGGCTCCGTTACATTGAAATTGCTGCAGGGACCTTTTAACTTATTTATATTGAAGTTAATGGAATTCAGTATTTACATAAGCCAAATTCGAGTTGTTTTCTGAGAAGAACTGCATGATTAGCCTATCTATTTTTAGGCCACCATTTTAAGCGCTGCTTAGAGTTTGAAAACACTCAAAACATCATGTGAGATATTGCGAAACATATTACCTTATAAAAATATATATTTATAGATCATACAGATTTTATATAGTAGTGCAGTGCAGCTTGAAATTGGTATGGCTGTTTTTTGCAGTGGGTGAATTTTTTGGGACCACGAGGGAGATGGTTCTCTTTTTTTTTTTGCTGCGTAAGTCTTTCAAGATGGCAGCTCTGCCTTGATAAACGAATACAGGGAAAAATGGCCGCCTAACAGCATGGATTCAAATCCACTGCTTTGTCAGATGTTAACCTTGCATCCAGCACCTGTACATGCATCACCTGTTCTGCTGTACTCTTCAAGTTTGTGACTGGCCTTTTGTTGTGCTGCTCTCACAGTGTGAAACTATTGTGGAGGAGCTTGAAGATGATATCATCTCGCTTTTCGCCCGTGAATCAGACCATGCAGCCAAGAAGCTGTGTGGCGAAATATCAGGTACTGATTCATGATGCAGTTTTTTTCCCTCCCTTCTCTGCACCTTCATTCTCTCTGTAGTTTTCATAACTTATCAGAGCTACTATTGTATTATATAGGCCAGTCTCCTACATCTTTTGATCCACAGTCGTTTTCATTATTTGGACCATATAGACACACACTCATTCTGTAATGGGTTTTACCAGAGGACAGTGTAGCACTTTACACACCTGCAGTATTCACACAGTGTGAAGTAACAAAAAATAACATTAATGTTCATGTTATTTCTGTGTTATGTCTAAAAGTTGTCACACATGGATATATTTATTTTTCATGTAGTAATTTCAAAGACCTTGTCCTGAAGACGTTTGTTATAAATATGCCAGGTTATTGATGCTTTATATAAAAATTTGCAATGAATTGAGGCAAAATGTTCTATCACATGAAGATTGATAACAGTATTTGTGGGACTGATGGTATAATCTAGAGTTCACACATGCCTGTTTCTTGACCACCATTTACCTTAAGCCTGGTAACAGTCCACCCTTTGCGGGTTGCAGTTTTAGAAATGGTGTTGGTTGAATATGTGCTGTTGAAGTAGAATTGTATTTCCACATACTTTTACAATTGGAATCAAATAGAAACACAGTATACCTGTGAAATGCCTCTTTCTACATTTTTTCCAACAAAGTGTTGATTTTAAGGAATGTGTGAATGTTTATAACATGCCACTGTTAACCCTTTTGGTTTAAAAAATGCTGTTTCATATCAGTCTGTTAATACACGCACTCATGTTTTCATGTTTAGGCCATTGTAAAGGAAACCAAGCCCAACGTTCTGAACTATAAAAGTACCCTTGGCTGGAGAACAATGCAGAGGCTGGCATCAGAGGTACAAAACGGTATTGAGTGAGACAGTGCACAGTGACTGTGGAAAACATTGTATAATTTTGTTATATTTTACTATGAAATGTGGTTTCAAAATATTTAATTTTCATTGGTGTGAATATGTTTGTAAAATGAAAATGACTACTATGCCTTAAAATAAGTTGTTAATAAGACTGTTTATTGGCTGCTAATTAGCTGTTCGCTGTGGTGTACAGTGGTTTGGCCAATGCTGTCAAAACAAGTTAAAACCACCACATATTTGCTCTCATTAGTAAAATTGGTACTATTGGATCATTATTAAATATCACACTATTTGCATTTTTGTTTACTAATGTTGTGAAATGGTCTACACTTTTGTTAGTCATCATTTGTATTCTTTACCTAATTCCTTTTTTTGACAAATATAATGTCCACAACCCACAGTGATGATGAGTATTTTGATAAACTGATTACCTTTTAGACCGTGTCTAAAGAGAAATTAATGCTCTGATTTTTTTGGTACTGTAATTAAATCTGTCATTATGATGTGAAAACAAAATCAAATACTAGGGAACATTGAAAAGATTGCCTCGTAAATGTGTCATTTTAAAGTGAAATATCCCTGAGAAGAGTTAACAAAGAATCAAACGAAGTATTTTGGCCAAAATTCTTGCTTATGGTCTCGAATTTGAAAACATTGTCCATCTTCAATGTGTTTTGTCTCCGTACAGTGTGTTAGATTTGTCTTAAATCACATGTCTACTACTTGAAAACTACAAAACCTACATTTCCCCATTTATTTTGTTATAGATATTAGATTTTTTTAATACCAAACTTTTAGAACATTAATGTAACCTAAAGCGTCCCCATTCACAACACACTGCCTCATTATTTTGCTCACAGCGGCATCTTTTGCAAACCCATGGCAGAGATTTTTTGCTCTCGTAAAATGCTGAACAAGTATCCAGCGTAAGCATGGAGTAGTTTAGTAAGCTGTCCCATGCCTGTCCTTGTTTGGTCTCTGAACATGGCTGCCAGTTATGCATGAGGTTCGACATCACAGGCTTCCCTCATGGCTCCCACAATGCAGCAGTGCGCGTGCGCTGAGCTGGGACAACATCCTGTTTCTTAAGGGCCAAGGAGTTTTACGGGAAACGCCATGATGCTCCAGCGTCAGGCGTTACGCTCAATGCTCGATGAGGGTGCCAGACAAATCACTGGAGGGGAACAGACCACCCTCTTTCTCTTCTCTAAACTTTTGTCATACGCTGATCTGCCAGTTGGCATTCCGCACAGTCTGGTTTATGTCAGATTTTGGTGAAGGAAATCTTTTTAAATGTTAAGGGTGTTTTAAAAGACATTGCACCAAAAGGATACAATGTACAACAGAGACCACTATACACAAACGTAGGTCATAATAAATATATTAAGAACTTAATCAACTGCAAGCTTACTGTGCCAAAATGCTCATCATAATATTTATGTACAAAAAGGCAACATGACTAGCAAACAGATACAGTACAGAGATGTTTGTTCAGTTTGCTCAGGTAACTCTGCTGTTGAAGTCATGTAAAAGGAATGTTTGAAGTACTCGTGAATGAAAGATGTAAATTTCATATGAACTTGTATGACACCAAAACTTTGAATGTATGATATGCAGTAAATACATCTTCAGCGTTATTTTCAGCACACTTGACCATTGACTGATGTGTCCGGTGTTGTGTGATTTGCTGCTAAGAATTCAAGCTGTACTAACCAGCAAGTGAACCTCCAAAGAGACAGGAATTCCAGTCTGTCAGTTATTTTCATGCACAAACTAGCCTAGTGGGGGGTGGGGGTTGGATTCATATTGTGGTGAAGTCTAGTCAATTGGCAAGAAGAGCTAACATTGCTTGTAGCCCCTTGAAAAGCATTTTACTAGCATTACTCAGTTCATGTTAACTAGAACATAAGAGATCTTTCACATTGTAGAGGATAAGATGTCTTTTACATTTTCGTTTACTGTTTCAAATTACAGTTTCAAAGACTTTAACAGGTGTAACGTTTTATTTCAAAGTTTATTTTTGTAACTCTGCTCAGTAGCTCTTTCCAATAAATCACCTGTCATTGATTTTTTCTAGAAATTTCAGGCAGGCGTGTTTACTTATGTGTATAATACATTTTGTATTAGCTTGGTGTTAAAACCTAAATCCTCAAATACCACACTTCAAAATCTGATGGGTTTAAAAGAATTAAGAAACGGTAAACATATTAACAATCTCTCACCTGCAATTGGCGCTGCAAAATCAGGAAGTAAAGTTTGCTTCCTCACTCACAAACTTCATTGAGCCTGTGTTTCACGAGGGAAGAATGCTCCCAGTGGTTCAGGCTTCGCTGTCTATCCTAGTGTGTGAAGTGTAAGCCTCTATACTTGACAGATCAAGGGTTGCCAAGGTGCCACTGCCGAGACCTCAAAGTGATGAGACAAACTGACCCCCAAAAAGCTTGTTTCCTGTGCGTTAGGTGCGTTCATTACACTTTCTGTACCGGTTGCCCAATCTCTCTGCTACTCTAAGAGGAACCTCCGTTCCAGTATGAGAACTAGAGGAAGAACTTTTTTAAAAATGCTAAACTTGATGTCAGTGAACAAGAAGGCCTTCTTTCATTCAGAACTGTGAGGAAAAAGTGGATCCTGTCCCCTTACTCTGCAAAGTTCAGCCACTGAGCTGCAGCATTAACTTGTATTTTAACAAGATTAAAATATATTTGTCCTGGAGATTAGCATACTTAAGTCCTCTTTTGCCTTTTCGGTAGTGGCAGTGTGCTTTGATCTGTGTTGCGTGGTAAGAGCCTGGCTTTTGCTTGGCCATCCGAGTGCCAAGTGTGAAATTGGCCTGATGTCATCGCCATTCTTTACCTTCTACATCTTTCATTGGCTTAATTATATTTCCGCCACAAAGCCCCAGCACTTAATTGCATATTCAAGTTTGATAGGAAGCATTTTGAAACTATGGATAAATAACTCAGTGGGGGAGGGGACAGGAGGGGTCTTTTGTATGACGAGCATACAAGAGGCATCAGTACTTGATTTTTTTTCCATGTGACTGGCCTTTGGCCCTATTGTTTTGTAGGAGTTAAAATGGGGACTGGTCTGGTGAAACTCCAACAGGTGCTGTATCATCCAGTATTCATGCATTTTGACAAGAGTCTGCTGAAAGTTAAAGGGTGCTTAAATTCAGTGCATTTTAAAAATGTTTTACCAAAAAAATGTTTACTTTAAGTCAGTAAGTATCAGTATGAAAACATATGAACATTTTGCTACTTTTACCCTTGCAGTGTATGAAATTATCTGTACTTTGTTTTCTCGGTAACTACTTTTAACCTATAACCACACTTTTGCTCAGTGGGATCTCCTGTGTAGTTTTGCTTAAACTTTTATCTGTTTTGCTGATGCTGTACAATTCTGTCTCGTGGCATTTTTGGTGTAGAGCAAAATAAAATAAGGGGATGGGGTGGGGGATCGCCAAAGCAATGTCATGCTTCAGACCCAGACTGGGTTTGGAGGTGTGCAAGCAGAGGGCTGAAGGAAGCGAACCACCTGCAGCTGTCACAGAAGGCTTTGACCTTCAATGGGGTCTCCTGGCCACAGACTCAATTCAGGAGCCACGCTGCGCGTCTGAGCGGCACCGGCCTTTCTCTTCCCCGTGAGGCTCATCAAGTCAGTGACTGTTGGGCGTTACTTCCACATACAAGCTGAGCCAGAATAGAAATGCAGATGAGCCTCTCTGGCATTGAAGAGCAGGTCAATGCTGGGGAATGGTCTGCAGATAGCATGGCTTTTGTGTGGCGGGATCTTTTCAGTTTTGACTTTCCAAAAAAAAAAAAAAAAGATAAGTAGAAGTATGTCGAAGTCTTCAGGTAACTGCACATCACTGTCGGACTTCCTCTCCTAGCACTGTGAGAAAACAAGATTTGTGATCACTGATTACCTACTGTATTTACGTTGTGTTTGTGTTTGGAGGTTAGACAGTCTTGGGACCATCCTGTGGTGTGGGGTGTTTATCATTGCTGTGACATGAAGTTTCTCATGTTTGTTTTTCGCATGAGCTCAGTTTGAGTGAATGCTTTTTTACATGTTGCTTTTGCTATTCTGGGGTGTTGCAAGGTAATTTATTTTGTTGGGGTTGTTTTTGGTTTAGGCTTTGGTGTGTTTACAGTTCATCTGGTCCTCTTCAAGTTTTGTCAGATAGTTGACAATATAGTATGGTTAGGGTCAGTAGCGAGTTTTGATAACACATGCTGCCTAATACTTTGACTGTAGTAGTGTATTTTCTTTCAATCTTCAAAGTTTTCTTTCAAAGTTTTCACAGTGTGGCAAGTTTTGAGCTAGAGTGAATCCCACACTGCTTTACCCCTGAGCCCTTCAACCTTTAGTAGGTTCTCATTATGGTTATGGTAAGACTTGCCAGTAGACTACATTTTATCTGATTGTATGACACCATTTTAAAGTTTAAACTGCAAGTTAGCTACAAATGTCAACATCTCTGAGAGTCTGCTGCTTTTGTTGGGCCACGCACTACCAGCACATTTTAGCCCTTGTTGTTCATTGAGATGCTGTACAACTACTTTCCTTTTAGTAGTGCTTTCAAACTGTGTAGGCTAACCCACTTTCCCTTCCAATTAACAAGAACCATAACTCTTAATGGTAGTGAGTCATTGTCAGAGGACTGTAAGACAGTAACTTTACTTTGGCTGATGGACAGAGGGTAGTCTTGGTTCTTCCGTCTGACTGCATGTACAGATTATGTTAAAGTAACTATGCAGACCCAATCATGTTTGAGGTTAAAGGGCTAGATGTTGTTGTCCTACCCATGATGTCCTACCCTTTTTGCACTTTATGTAATCCATGACCTTACTTCAACAACACGTTAACAAATAAATCATAGTTTAGCATCAAGTTTTATTTCTGTACTCATTTTTTTCAGTTCTCAGGCTGCAATTATACACAAAATCACAATAGAAAATTATGTACAGTTGCTTTCCTCAAAGAGAACTTGAAATAATAAAAAACATACACATCAAATGGTTTGTTTCTCTCATTTGTAGGCCTATATTCTGATGTATGAGCTGAAGGCAATTACCTATTTTTAATACAAACAGTGTGTGAATTAATGTGTTTTATTTAATATACCACAGTTCTCAGAGGAAAGTTCATTTATAGAACCCATAAGGCAAAGTGTGTTCGTTTGGTGAGTCTCAATTCATACACACTTTAAAAATGTTTAGTTACCACACTGCACCCAAGAGCATTGCATATGGCACTAATTCTATCCGCAACTCAAATACCATACTCATTTCGTCTTGTTTGTGAATTATAACTAATTGCAGCTTTCATGCAAAGGCCTCACTTTTTCATCCGTGAAAAGAAACTTATTGCAAGATAAATAAGCAATGTAAACACATTCGCTTCTTAGAAAAAGCAACATCTGAGCGTCAATACATTTTTCGACATTTTCTCATGACAGCGTTTCAAACAATTAACAAACACCGTGAACTACAGGTAACAAATTGAATCAATGGTAGTTATATGTATGCCAAATTTATTGTTATATAAAATTGAAATATATATGATTAGTGTCCTTATTCTTGTTTCTGGTGCGTTCAGGTCATAGTCGAATAGGTTACACAAAATTGACTCATTGCTCGTCTGGCACCGAGTCATGAAACCCATTGTGAATTAAAACCTGTTTTCAAAAAAAGAGGTTAAAATATTGCTTTTCTCATAAAACTATATTATATATCATAAAAGCCATTGGCTACATCGTTTTAAATGATATTTTTACATTCCTTCTACTGATAGAACTCTACTCCAGATGAGTCAAGTGTACAACAGTTCATAAATATGCTTTTACCCGAATTTTATTTAATCAGTTTATGCATTCGACTGCCTTCGGAGATGTGAAGTTGTGTCAGTTTTTCATATAACCTAACCTAGACTACTGCACGTCAACTTCTTCAACCCTGGCTCATAAATAGTCTGCTCTATACAATGCATGGTTTTCAGGCTGCGAGAAAATAAATGTCAATGCCACATGGTTTTTAACAACAGAACAAATGAAAAAAAACAGCTCTTGATAAAAATCACATTCAACCATAATAACGAACAATGAAACAAACATTAAAATAAAATAACATCAACATAACTGTCTGCCATTTAGTTAAGTCACAGTTGCCTGAATGCAGCAGAAAAATTCTTTGGACTTCAGCATGAATTTCATGGTTACTGTAATGTCTCAACGTCAAGTGCGAATCAAAAGCGCTTGTTTTAAAAGTTTCAGAAAATCAGACAGCAATACTAATACTTGCAAAAGTTTCTTGTTTTGTTTCACATCATCATACCTGTCAATTATAAGATATATATACACATAATATTGCAGAATTATAGGTACTCCATACACATTTCAAACTCATAAACGCTGGTATTTTTGTACACTGGCCCTTTAAATTATTGCATTGGATCTTTTCCTGGCATTAATCACTGTCTGATTTGTCGTCTTTTACGGATGTTGCGTGATTGTAGAGTCCCTGTGCCATCAGATGGAGTGCTAGTGAATTCTTGCCTCCAGTGGCTTTCTTGATCTTCGCCCTCTTGTTTTGAAACCATATTTTAATCTGAGACTCGTTAAGACCGAGTTCTTGCGCCAGAGTCTGTCGTCGCTGTTCTGTAAGGTACCGGTTAGTCTGAAACTCTGCCTTTAGTCTCTGTAGTTGCTCGGCAGTAAAGGCAGTTCTAGGGCGCTTGTCTTCTTTGCTTGGGGTTTTTTTCTTTGGTTTGCGAGATCTTGGTCCTGTAGTTTCGAAAGACAGAACAAAATAAATTAGTGACTGATTGTAAGATGCAGGGTGCAGATAATAGTCATTCCCAAGTAACAAAACCGGGTTAAACACAGCAGACGACCAATAAAATCCCAGTAAGCTCAATATCATCACCACAGTGATAAAGTGGGCAGCAAAACGTCACAGCTCAAATGCAGAGTTAAGTGTGGTGCACGTCTACATGATGCACAGACACATAGGCTACAGTTATAGAGGTTCACTGGTGTGCATCGAATGAATAAGTAGCCTATCTTGCTGGAGTTCTGGACGGGATGTGGATGGGTGCTTGGGGGTGGGGTGATAGCTGGATGAAAAGGGAGGTGGGGCTCTCTTTTCACTTACTGTTTCCATAGGAACCAATTTTAGTAAGCCAAAGTTGTTCATAAACTTGTTATAGGCTAAATAACTTAAAATACTCTGCCCCTGGCTCAGCTTAAACCTGCGTTCCTTCGAGTTGTAGCCTACCAGAAGTTACCACAGATTGTGCCGTGGACCTGTTTTATAGAACATTGATGGCCTATTCCCACCATTTTTTCTTTTAAATATATTTTTTCGTTTTTGTTTTCATGAAAACATAATTGTAGTTAAGCCATTTGCTAAGAAAAACACGCTAATGGTTTTTAAAGGTCTTTCTGTCAAAAATGTGCACCACAATAATATTTTATAACATTATTTGGCTATAGTCTAACTTAACCGGACTGGTTGAAAAGCAGAAAATGGCTTATGTCGCTCAAGTAATCAAGGATCTAAAGTGACCAGTAGGCTACACACCTGTACGAAGCTAACCTTGGGTGTATTTTATGTAGTTATTTTTTTTATCGTCAACCGATCCCTGTAGGCTACTTTTGTGTGTGCGTGTTTTAAAACGCATCTGTTTACTTAAGTATGCTGTATATGAATAACTCATTAATCATAAGAGTACCCTATTCATTTTTCATATTTAAATAAATATGAACATTTTGTGAACATAAGTGTTTTCAAAATGTTTATAAGCCATTAATGTAAGTTTTTATTTCAGTTTCACTGGTAATCGAATGCTTTCATATTTCAGTAGGTTACTAGGCCTTCCGATCAAAACTAGTTACGTTCTTACGTCATGGATCATTATTTATTTGTTTATTTGTTTTGCACTGCACTTTTGGAAGGTTGTGAAACTAAAGGGTATTTTCACTGGAATGCCTGCATTTCAATATGCATCTGTCTCAAACCGCCCTCACTCATGGATTCAAATCCATTGTCAAAAATATGCTAATTAAATATTAACAAAGACAAGGACGGGACAATGGCCTATACCAAGGTTTGAACGCGCTACACTAAATTATTATAAGAAATTTCATAACCAGTTTTTAGTGAACTCTAAAACATCTGGACTCAAAAAATGAAGTTAATGAAAAACTGCCTTTAAATGATTGAGATCCTGTGTTTTTTTTATGAAAAGGGTGGGAAGAAGACATTTTTTTTAAATTAAGTTTCAAATGGTGCATGTTTTCATAAAAAACAGTTCTGCTCTCTTTGTGCATTTGTTATTTATTTGTAGATATCCACTGCTATGACCCTATAAAGTAGGCCTTTTGGCGAGATAGGCCTCAGGCTACTTTATAGCTTAAAATGCAAGGAATACTGATCCATATTTCTATAATAGGCCTGAACTCTAATGTTTCAAGGCCTCTGCCATTTGTGATGATAGCCGAGAGTTTTTTGGATGTTTTTAAATCTCCATGAAGTTTGAAATGTACCATACAGGCCTACCATAACAATAATCAGTCACAATTACCAAAAACAATACTATTACAATATAGGCTAGTAATGTTATCATTCCTATGTAACTTGCTAAAATAATAGGCTACGTAAAATAATTTTAAAAAACATTTCTGCGAGCGTAATTTAGTCGTAGTCAACGTTAAGTAGTTATTATTCAATAAAAAGAGGTTTACACAGATCCTTGCGTCCTTTCAATGACAATTTCCGCGTTCTCGGTATTTAAATCCAAAACGAAATTATCCATCGAATTGATAATTTGGTGCCATGTACAGACAAGAAAAAAAAAATCAGGAATGCATATTAAAGTAGATTTCTGGAAGGAAAAAAAGTTGGCGCTCACCTGATGATGGCCGATCCGAATATCTGGTACAATACACCCAGGCTGGCCAGAGCAAAGGCTGTGACGATGGGGAGCTGTTGGTTTGCGAACTATCCGAATCCGAGCTTAGGCACTGATTCCCACTCTCTTCTCGGGGCTTCAGAGGTTCTTCCTCAGCAATGTTCACTTTCTTTGCTCCATTTATGGAATGGGGATTCGAAGTTCCTTCTTCTGCCACAGTCCCCTCCACCTGACCCAATCTGAATCCAGAAGAGTGATTCTCCCGTCCTCGACGAATGGCTGATTCGCGGTTCAATGTCCCCTCTTTCCTGCGTCCAAAGTCCGGCCGTAAAATATTGTCGATGAAAAAGTTTGTAATTCGGTGTGGGAGTAGGTTGGCCGGTGCTTGTAATAGTGGAAGAATGGCTCTGTCGGATTCATCACCGGAATCCTGGCGCTCTGCATCTCTGTTGCTATGATCATTTTCTTCCATTCTGAAATACTCTCCCAGCACTGGATCTTTAACCCCTTTCTCGCTCTCCACCGCACAAATCTTTGAATGCAGTTTCTAAATAACTTATACCGTCTTTATTTGTATTTATAATTAAAATAAATAAAAGAATCACGCAAAAATCCGCGCACCGACCACGATTTTCTTTAAATACCACAAAGCCGCCTTTGGTCGTAATCACAAAGACAAAAATATAGTTTTCTAATTTAATCCATAGAATGTTGTTCTTTTCATCTCGTTTATGTGGTGTTTTCACAGTAAATCACTAGATTTTCTCTCAAATCTAAACGAATAGTGATGGTTCCTGCGCTGCCTAAACTACGCGTAAATAAAGAGGCGCTACTGGTTCTGAAATACTTTCACTATGGATTTTTGTTCTTATTTTTAATAGGAGTCCCCCCAGAGTGACGTTGCAGTCCGGTATCCAAGACACGTGCCTTTAGCCAATGGAGTAACAGAAAATGGACCACATGATCTAATGACTCTAGGATAAATGACAGCACCCAACCTCGCCTTATTTTCCCTCTTTAAAGCTATAGTACATCATATAGATAAATGCACATGTTTGCACAGTCAAGTTTGGTGTGTTCTTAATCAGCATCAATTTCTCACACTAAACCACAACAGTGGGCGCCACAAATAAATTATTGCTATTATTAAGAACCAGTCTGACTTTGAGGTAATAACTGGTGAAGATTTTCAGTCACAGTAAGAGATAAGGTGTGCGTAATAAGAAGGAACGGACGATGTTTACTAAGTATTTGGAGATGTTTAAATGATCCAAAAGTTCAACTTTGCCAACTTGCTTACTTCTAATTTGACTTAATGTAATGCTCTGTGCTACGCACATGCATCCATCATTTTATGCACACCAATCATTGTCAGGCACAAAATGCCAACTGTACGGAACGCATTCTGTGTTTGATTAAGGAGACATTGATACACACATTATTTTGACGCAAAAATCCTATTTGGCAAGTGAGTCAAAGCATATTAGTTATATTGGTCGACCCTGAATTTACCCCAAGCAACAACAAACCACCCCTATTAGGGACACTCCTCCATAATGTCGAATCAGGGGGCTCGTACAGCAGAGGAACTAGTGGCCCATTTAATGGAATCGGTGTGAACAACCGCTTAGAGAACCAAAACGCGCGCGCAAAAACAAACAAACCAACAACGAAAAGGAAAAAAAAAAACAAATAAAAAGTTGCTAAAGGAAACCTGGTGTGGTATGAGAAAGAACTCCCATCGTGGTGTATTAGAACATGCCAGATGAGGTCCTAAGATGCATTGAACTCCAGCACAAAACCAAGGGGCAACATAGTTCGCACCCTTTATTCCTCGTAGTACGCTTGCGCGAATGGTTGAGCCGGGTGCTGCCGCATTGATGCACCTGCTAAAATCGGTAGCTTAGGGTATTACGCCTCAAATGTTCTCTGAAGCAACTACAATCTTCCTAAATTGTTAATCGTTGAAAGATAACCGATGTGTTTTTTTCCAGAACTATGGCAGGGCCTATGTTGAATTAACGATATTTTCGCTGTAAAAAGCTGGTTTAAAGCCTTTGTGGTAGTTCAGCAGTGATGTGGCAGATGTCACACTGACACTGTCTCAGTCAGCTCAGGGTGACAATGAGACATCCCGGTGTAGGCTTTACTTCAATACGACTTAAATAACGTGTTCATTATGTAGCACTCACAATGTTGTTCAGTTAAACACTTTTTGCACAGTTGACAAATACGTAGTTTCCAAATAAATACGAAAATGCTAGAGTCCTAAATCTGGGGTTAAATTACGATTCCCTTTCCAGTGTTTTTACTCACATCAATACAGCGCGAACCCAGTGGCGATTTTATCGTAGCCTCACCTTTTCCCGTTAGATTAAGCATTTGCGAGATGTCCCTGCTAGCCAAAATGCATTTCCACGAGGCTCTACTATCATCTAAGCTTTACTGCAGTTTAGCTCGGTTATAGGGTCAGCGGGGTCAAATTTCTTTATTATTAATTAGTAGATTTGTCATATGATCTGTTAAAGATAGTAATTCAGACATTCAGGGCCCTATTATTGTGTAGAATAGTTGCAAGTTATATGGGTGTTCATAAAAGAAATGGTTTATCTGGATCAATGTCAGTTTGTTCATTTCCCGTTTTGTAACAACTAAAAACATCTATAACCTTAAGTCAGATAGCACAGCATTGGTTACCAATATCTGATCGAACTGTGGTTTTAAAAGAAAAAAATAGGTGGGGGCCAACTTTTGGGAAGCGACCAGTGGTTTACCTTGCCACGCACGCACTTACATATCTTCCCTCAAACATAGCAATAATCAAAGCACGTGGATTGTACCATGAAATACTTGGTCATTAAGTATACATAAATGTTTGGATTTGCGAATGTGCGTTTGCAGGACACAATTCGGTCACTGACACTCCGTGACGTTTGACTATGTGACATTGGTGCAAAGGCAGAAAGGCCACCAATGGACAGATTCGCTGCTTGAGGCTGACTATACATGCTGTCCAGTGGAATTCACATGACGACCGTTCACTCATCTCCACCAAAATGCCACAACTTCTGGGAACCGTAATGATAAAAAAAAAGGAAATGTAAAAACATGCACAGCAATAGCAATAGCAGCAATAGCAATAGTAATTCTTCTAATCATTGTCATTATCGTGAAATAATGTTTTAAATTAGGATTTGTGGTCTATTCTGGACAGCAAAGCATTCCACTAAACATAACTGAAATCACTGACATATGATTTGTACAATTCATGTAGCCCTCACTTGATTTTTTCCCCATTTAACATGATCAAGTGTTACATTACACAACACACATAGCCTAGTCTCATTAAGTCAGGGCTACTTCAAAAAGAAATTATCAGTTGCTGTTCATTTTCAAGACCCTAGTTTGGGATTCTTTGACCCCAAGTCCACATTGCCTACTACGCTACATACTTTCAGAGTTCCTTGTAATGCTCTTTTTCCTCTCAAAAAAGGACAAAAGCCATGCGTTATTGTGAAGTGCCAACTTAACTTTCCAGTAATGATTTACGTGTGCATGCTTTGCTACTTTTATAACAATTAAAATAATAGTTTTTTCCAGAGCATTTATTTTTCTGTCTGTCACAAAGCATTGTAATTACAATAGCAGATATGCCACATTAACTTGTCTTTTGTAGACGGACATAAATGTATACATTGTATAAACTCATTCCAAGTAGCCTAAAAGAGATCTAAGGACCTGGGAGTCAAAACTGTTAATTGACAGAAACTCGAGACATCTCATGAACTAGCAAAAAGCAGAGCAAATGAAATGGATACTTAAAACGCAAAATATCTTTAAGTTTGACAGATTCCTAAGGATTAACACCTCTAAAACATTTCACACCTTAAATGACCTTAAATAGGAGCTGTGCCCTGTTGATCTCGTGGCTAAACTTGGAGTAAACATTATGACAATTTTAAAGCAAAAAAACAAAACAAAACATTGCCTTCTTAATCGCTGTGGTTTCATCTGGATATCAAGGTGCAATGCTCCTGTCACGACAGCAAAATTGATCCTCCTGTTTAAACTTTTTATCCGATTACATAGGTAGAGAAGGACAGACCTGCTTGGTGTTTACAGTCTGATGTTAGGTCACATTCCTAAAATCACCATTGTCCACTTAAACACGCAAGTGTGGCCTATAGTCTTGTAGACCAGTCTAGCATTGTTCGTTTCCTTCCAAGTGTTATTTTCCCTTGGAGACTTTAGTGTGTAAATTATTGCAAGGCTTTGTCCTATATTATATACATTAGCGGACGCACAACATGTTGCATTAGCTTTGTGTTTCTTGAGTCTCACACACTCTTCAGTTTTTTTTACACGGGGTTAGTTTCTGTTTTGCCTCTACCCGCTAAAAGCCTCCAGAGCTGCAGCAAAGAGGGATTTTGTAAATGAGCACAGGGCTTTTGCCAGCTCACAGATCATAGAGCGCAGATCAGCACACAGATGCTCGCCTTTCAGTGCCTATGATATCGAGGCTAGAACAATGCCGGGGTCATGCGGGATCTCCCAGCTTCCTGTCGGCCTTTGAAAAAACAAACCAGGGGAATAAAAAAACCATAAGGGGGGACCCAAAGGATCAGCAGAAAGGTTACCGGCCATTTCCTATTTCGGTCAGGGGAGCTTAAACTGTGACACTAGCCTGATATTATGCATCGTCTACTCTTGATAACTACTCCCACATTTTACTTGGTAATGTGCATCACGACTTATAATAAGGCTACCTCCACCTCCCAAACTAGTCAAACTTGCCATCATTGGGGTCAGTGTTCAACTGACCCCAGGGTCATAAAAAGTTAGCATCCTGGGACTGAAATTATTTGGTAAAACAGACGTTCATAGGCTATATTATTTTATACCTACAGTCAGTGCGATTGTGTATCAGATAAAAAGTTTGTTAAGCATATCGGTCAAGATGGAAACATCTTTTGATTGATTTCTGTACACACTAGCCTACTGATCTACATAAAAAACACTATATAGGCAAAAGAAAACCCGTTTGCCCATTTTGGGTAAGTGTCTACCAGAAAACCAAATGGGCTCTTGTTTCTTGGTTTTAATTACGTGTTAATCCGTCTGATCTGTCTGGCGTGTCCTAAGAAATCCAGTGAGAATGGCCTGGGTCGGAAATGCGCTTTGCTTGTTTCGCTTAGTTTCCTTTCAGTAGGCTTCTGTTATTCTGATTCACAGCCGCAAATGAACATTCTTAAAAGGCTAAAGAAGTGCTATTCCTTTTGTTGAATATCGGATGCTTTGCAAAAAAAGTTTATTCCAAGTTTTTTGGCCTGTGTTGATTCATGTAGACACCAGTTCTATGGTCATTAAAATAAAGTTATCTTTCTCCCAGTAAATTCCATAAAAGGCCCGCACGAGATGCTCAACCTGACGGTCTGAAAGTGACATAAAACAAATCTAGGTTACCGAAAAGAATAGGCTACGTATTGCTAAAATCGTCGAATATATTATTTGTAATTAGTTTCCTGAAACTTTCTTGATCACTGAAAGCGCGCAAAGATAATGGGAGCTGGTTTGGCTTCACGTGATTAAACATTTAAACGTTAGTATAAATGTTTGTGTATTACACATGTAGCGACTATACATCTTTTTATGAGTTAGAAAGATCAAAAGCAGGCAGACAGTCGTGCGTAACAGTGTATACTGCTTTGATTTCATCTGTGATTTTCTGTGTTGGACTTTTTAGTCCTTACAGTGACTGTTTTATAAAGGGGTTTCGCAATGGTATTTCGCAAAACCATTAGAATGCAATAGTCAGGCTTATCTGACTTTGTTTTCCCACGCTCAGATAGGCACAAGCTTGACTGACCATCTCAAATATCGTTTACTCGAGGTTTAAAACAATTATGTTGACACCGAATATTTATAGTATAAAAGGAATTCATTTACCAATGATTTGTGTTGTGCATAGGCTACTTGAAGTTATAAAAAGTTTTTTTTCTTCTCGTGTGTAGGGTATAGGCTACTTGGTAAAGTGATTATGAAAAACACAGGTAGGCCTATCTAATGCAAAAATATATATGAAGCACTTCAAATGGCCAGAAATGTACACCTGAACTACCTATGCATTTATAATGTTTAATGTGATGCGGATTAACATTTCGTTTCATTTCCGAAACGATTTTCCTAATTATTTTTCATCGGTTACTCACGGCCAATGCGTAATTTTATACAGGATATGCAAGTGTCAGCCTGTCAGTCAAATGAATGACAACGTGCTGGTCTTGCTAATTGTCCAATAAGCATAGATGAAGAGGTTATAGCTTTATGGTGAGATAGCTTGGCGCATATTGTGGCATGGCATAGACTTGAAAAGCTGTAGACTACGGTCAGGCATAAGAAAGACCCCCCCACCCCCCAAATATTAGATTTGACCACCCCAGATGGTAGCATGATCCCTGATACTGGATATAATCGAAATTGGTATAAATAATACTGAAAAAACAAGTGCAACTTTGAACAAAAATGATAATAAAAAACTTTAGCATAATAATACCTTGCCCAGCTATTTTATACATATTTTATAGACTTGGTTAACTTAAATAGTCACAATAATTGTTGCAAATCATGTGAATGCTGATTTAGTACTGCTTATGCTTATGCAGAAGTTGCTATGTAAGTCATATTGGTTATTGTTATATTGTGTAGACTTGCATGGAGGAAATTAATCAGGATGAAATGATAAAAATCACGTGAAAACTGTCAAGTATTAATGGGCTTTTCCAGTTTCCTGCACATCCATGTTAGACATCCCACCACTCTGCTACAACTAATGTAAATCTGTCCCATAAAACTTTTTTCTGACTTGTGAAAGTTATTGTCCGTATGCGTTGCCTGTGTGAGAAAGTGGCCGGAATGATATTGATTCCTTCCGTTTGTTTTTTAATAGGCCTAGTCGAGCTTTGCTATTGTGATTCGGAGGTCATGCATAACCGGTTGGTGCACAATAGCTGTAACGCTTGGTGACCACCAAAAATAGCTGAGCCATCAGTCTGTCAAACGTACCCCATTCATGTATATATCCATTCTTTACCGTTCAAGTTTAAAGTCATCAAAATGTGTGACATGACTACTATTAGGGTAAAGACCTGGTTTAAACCCAGAGGAGTGCAAATGTAGGCTGATACATATATTCATAAAAAATTTGAACCATACTGTAACTTGTCATACTGGTTCATTATTGCGCAGCAAGTTGAACATTTCAACTAAGACTGTAAAGTTCTCCCGAGAACTTCATCAGTTGTATTAAGCTTAGGCATACTTGGTGCACAGACAATTGCTGGCGGAGGTAGCAGTGGACCGAGACGCCACCTCCCTCTCAGTCTCAGAGGGAAGTTAACCCCATGCAATCGCGTTTTAGTCCATTTAAACAAATAATGACGGACTGGTATCAGAATTCTGATCATATGATGGAAAGGTTTAGGCAACACGAGCAGAACAGAGAAACAGTCAGTGTGATCATGCACTATAGGTGGGTGACAGAGATGGGACAGGCAAATCAAAAGAATTAACAATGGTGACCTGCGCACACATCTGGCAAGGTAAGACGCCACATATTTGTTTTTTTTTTAATCAGTTATTTTTTGTCTATATTTTTCACTTCGTTTGCAGCTTCAGACTTGAACTTCCAACTTGAATACTGCTACAGCGACTTGCTTAGGTGGTTCACATAAACATCTGCTCCACAGTTATGTTTGGGTTACGGCACCGTCTTGTATAAAATAGTTCCCTTGCTCAGCATTTATTTAATGTCAGCCTGTAAGTACACAGGCTACTATTTTTTTATCATGTTGGCGTATTGTTATTATTATTTTTACAATACATAATTCATCTCATTATTGACATAAGGTGGGTACTGCTTTTAGATGATGAAAGTACCACTTTTAAGAAATTGGCTACTAGATCATAACAGCATGCGCCCCACAGTGCCCTTAAGTGCACACAGTAGACGATAGATGCACAACCGAAATTACCTCAAAACAACAATCGGGCCCATCAAGTTGTTAGCTACTGACAACAGAGTACGCTTATTCAAACATTATCCCTGAAAAAAGTGGCCTGGTTAACTGCTTTTCGTGATGGCAACACAGCTGCATTTTAGGAAACCCCTAGGTTTACAGATATATTCCAGTGCCTATGCCTACTGTCTCTCACAAAACGCACAAGGCCGCTGGCAACATAAAATGCTGACCCTATGTGAATGAGGACAATTGTACTGTTTTTAGATTTTTTATGTAGTTATGGAAGAAGAAGGATGTTAAAGAATGGTTAAAGTCGGTGCTTACATTTGACATGATACTACAGTTATGCAGCCTATAACCTAAGTGATGACTCCACATTGTAGAAGTCCTGGCGCCTGAGCCCCGGTATCATAAGATGTCAGAGGTCCAAACCCCCTAACTGTGCATAGGTCTGGGAAATCACCAACAGCTAATCCCATCACTCCACCCCAGGTCTTTGTAGAAAGCCCAGCTGCTCAAATGGAGAGACTGCTTTCAGCTGAGAGTCAACCTTTTGGTCTGATGTTTTTTTTCAACCTTGAAAGATAAATCCTGTCTGCTGACACACAAAAGTAAGTGGAAAGGCCTGAAAATCCACCTGAGCTTTATCTGAAATAGCTAAAAATAAAATAATGAAATACAAGTGTTTGTAAAGTCAGAGAATGTACAAATAAAACAGGACAGGACTACCACAATACAAACACCTGTAAAAAGCTTCACTGTATAGCCATTACCATCAGCGGTCATTTGAAAATAAAAGCCTACATCGATGTTTTGAATATTTATGGACAAATACCGTTATCTATGAAGTAGCCTCCCCCAACGTTATTTTTTTACGCAGGGAATTGAACAATTAATATTTTGTGGAAAATGTGAAGTTTCATGTGATTTCCACTATCTTAAACACATTTAATTAAAAGTCAATCACAATATTCCAATGACGTGTTACATTAGGTCTAGGATATGCCACTGATACCGATATCATGATCTATGCATTTAAATGAGGTAGGCTACGTTATTACACATTTAAAATTACAGTTATCGCTGACATGCAAAGTATGGGCGGAACCGAGGCATGCTGACTGGTAACCCATCACAAGAGTTCCACATCACTGATTTACTCATAAAATCAGACATATTGAGATCTTAAGGTTTCCACTCTGTATAAGTTTTAAGTACATGCGTGACTTGAAGTGTAATTAGGAAATTATTTCCTCCTCTGCTAGCCCCGATTAACAAATAGGTATTCATACAGTGGTTAAAAACTATTGAATGATTATTTGCTTGTAGAGGATGTGTGTAAGAGGCCTTGACCAATTAGGCCGTGAGTCACTGTAAAACTTCTTTTAAGGTGCAATAAAACATGGTTTGTGCGCAAAATCGACTTGAAAGTTTTTGTCCTCTGTGCAATTATCCAGATTAGGCAGCATGACCTAAACAACAATACCACGAAAGTGAAAGCTGCAGAGAGAGAGAGAAAGAGAGAGAGAGAGAGAGAGAGAGAGCGAGAGAGAGCAGTGACGAATAGACCTCGTGTTCCTAACAATGGCGTACTCCGGGAAGACAGTTTATGACTGACTCGGGGCCATATCAGATATGCTGACGTGCTGACGTATTCAGTGTATGAGACACCGAATAGTGACTATCAGTCATATTAGACTACCATATAAAGACTTCATACTTTTGCACAAACTTTTGTCATTTCATTTGGCAGCCCATAAATAATCAAATAAAGTGCACCGCCGAAAAGGAAATATAGGGAAGATATAGGATTAGACCGGAATGTAATCGCTTCATCATAAAGGAACTAGGCTACTGCTGTAAAAAAAAATCAGTCCATTAAACATACTGTGGAATAAACTATTAGATATCAACTAAATAGGCTATATGTTGTATTATGCTAGCTGACCAGTGATTAAACACCACGCCTATTCAATTAACTGTGTTCTTGACAGAATGCACGGCAGATTAAGAATTAACAAAACCATGATATTTAAGATTAAATATCTCATGATCCACATAAAGACTCAACAAATGAGGAAAACAGTCGCTTCTGTCGTCAAACAGCATGCAGGCCTACAATTATTCACGCCATACTATGCAGAAATAGTGTGCTTGAACTGGACTAATTCGATTCAGTGTACAAAATGTATGCCTTTCCAAGTGCTGATTCCAGCTCAGCTCAACCCGATGATTCAAAATACGAGCTGAAGAGGTGAAAGACAAGTATCGCCAACTTAATAAAGACCCAGCGGACCTAAACGCAGTCTTTATACCTCGGTACTTTTTAGGAAAAGACGCTTAAGCTCCTTAAAATACCTTAAAAGGAGAGGATTTAGCTAGTAGTCCACTGCAAATAAAATTATTAATATTCTTTTTTACAGATAACACACTGATCCGTTACAGTTGTAATACATTCTTTGGTTGTGGTCATATGACACATCCTATTCCAAACATGCGTTTTTTTTTTCATTTAATTTAAAGAAGACCATTTGTATCTTATGGAAGATACACTGACCTAGTTGAGTGCTAAGCATGGACAGGCAATGTATGTAGCCTAACTGTGCTGCCAACACTGGATGAAAATTGACGATTGTCACGGAGTGTAGTGTTTAATTCTGATTTGGGAATGAATGAATGGTGCAAAAGTTAATTGAACTGAATCAAAGAGGCATTCTAGACAGTTTGGTTATTGAGAAGGCCTGGCGGTTCTCGTGGCGATGTATATTCAGGCGGACATTAGTAGATCATGTTGGAGAATTTTGTTTAAAGCTTGTGTCAGTATACCTGTACTTTAACCTTGACCTAATGTGAAGGATATTCGTGAGATCATTCCTCCACATCACTCCTCGGGTTATTCATCAACCAGGAATAGTATTTTGCTCAATGCATTTCAGGGCTGAATGCCCTAATTAAAAGAGTTGCCCCCCTTTTTAATATGGGTTCACTGATGAAATCTCTTTGTAAGTATACTGTATGTCATCCCAGAGGGCAATTTTAACAGACATATTGTTAAAGTAAATGTGCTGTAGCAGGTCACTCTTTAGTTTTCAATTAACATGGTGTTATTAAAATGTAATGGCCCCGGTAATTCGCTCACTATATCTTTAGAGACTACCATTAATTTAATTTTCAGACAGCGGTAGAACCTTAGGTGCTAGTCAGTGTCCTGTTTGGGACTATGTAGTGTAGTGTAAAAGGGCCTATGGCCAACCATGGGGCATCACTGTCTGTGTCATGTAGTAGTGTGCCTTCCGGACATAACTTCTTCATTATGATTTCATGGGAGGTATGTGTCCTCCGGAACAGGTGAACTTCAAGACATTTCAAATTAGGTTGCGGCCGGACCAATCACGTTTAGCCTATTGCCCAGCGAACGCGTGGAACACTGGGTTGGATAGCGACATCTAATGGTAGTCTAAAGTTAAATTGTAAGATGATCTGATTCGTTCAGAGCATCGAGTATCGACAACCTGGCAGGACATAAAACATGTCTGTAGGCTAGGCATGATATTAAGAGAAAGATGATCACCTGAGTAACTACATAGTGTGTTCTATTAAAAGGATTCCGTGATATCTGAAACATAGTTGTGCTTTGCTATAGACGCATCTCCATGCGCGTCTGTCTATGATCTACAGCGCACCCTGCAGTAGTTCCCTTGTTGCCGGGACCTCTCTCCCCCTGAGGTTGGTTGTCTTCGCCTAAATAATCTTCTGTAAAACACTCATAATAAAGGACACAGGGTAGTCCATAATAACCCGACCTTCTCATTGTGTACGATGCCCACAGTAACACATTTCCGTGGCACAGCGCACAAACCTATTAGTACGACCTGAATAATGTGTGTCAGAGTCTGATGTGGCAGCAGGGGTTGATTTTGAAAAAAAGGTGATGATTGGAATATACATTTTGCCATAAAGTAAAGTGAAACACACAAGATTTCTGGCTTTTAGTTATTGTTGAGAACACACTGGATATTAATTAAGCGTGGGAGTTAAGTAACCCTAGGCAACGTAGACCTCTTAGGCTAGGCCCAGTCTAGCAGCAAGTTTCTATATATCAAAAATATGCAATGTGACGCCAAACTGAAGTAGCTATTTTCAATAATGGTAAGGTAACCAGACATCTTGTTGGAGATGCATCATATTGTATCACCATGCATGACGCTGAAATGATAACCGCCGTGCATGAGGTACAACGTGGTAGTCCTTCTCGAAGACAGCAGATTCTGGGCGGGAAATTTGGCCCACATCCCAGAAATCTCTGAGCGAAAGGTTAACTGTCAGTCCCCTGCCGAGAGGAAATGGGAAGCGAGCTCTCCGGAGGGGCACAGGTTGCCAGATCAGCACGCCTCCTCCAGACAGGCACAGACAGACAGACAAGCAGACGGGCCGTCACCGTCTCAGTCTGGGGCCTGCCTGCGTGGAGGGAGGGAGAGCTGGCTAAAGAAACGGGACTGTAAAATTACAGGTAATATTTCTCCAAAAGGTGCACCTCTTTTTAATTATCTGGGACTCAACGGACGCCATTCAAAAGCTCAGGATATTCTAAATAAGCAAGAAGCTTGTTTTAATTTAAGAATAGTTATTAGGATGGATTTATAAATCAGGGTGATTTCAATGCTTCCATATATCTTAATGACATATCCATGTATCAATCCAAGCAAAAAGATGTAGGTATAGCCTATGTCATGCTCTGTCATAATTGGTGTTTTTTGTCTTGCTTTAATTAGGTATGATGGTGAAAGAAACATGCCATTTTTGTTTGCCACCCTGACAGTGGTCTCCTTGGTAATATATTGTACTAAATTACTTTTGTTTTTAATTAAAAGTGAAGTTATAAAATATATTAAGGAGACCCCCTTGGAACAAACAAAATTTATTGCTTTGTGTCTGATTTTTCATGCTAGTGTTGAGTGTATGCCAACAAATTGTCTGCTCAGCTATCCATTTGAGACCTAATTATAATTCACAGAGAATACACAGACCAATTCATTTGGTTTAACTCCTATTTCATTTTGTTTCTTGTGGAAAAATGTCAGCTTTAGAGGAACACCTCAAATTGTGTATATTAACCCTTTAATGCATAAGATGGGTCTAAATAGACCCGGCAGAGTTTTAATTTTTGATATCTTTGTCATAATACATTTTTTTTACTCGGCGCTCCATGAATTCCTCAATTAACTTGTTTATGTCCCTTAGAAAGCGTCACCTCATTTTTGGTATCATTGCTTTTTACGTAAAAATATTTTTTTTGTTACTACCCCTTTAACACATAACATGGGTCTAAATAGACCCGTATTCATTTTCTATGCAATTTCACCAAAGGCTTAGTTTTTCTTAGCTATATTGTAAAATGATTTTGATTCTTCCTTCAATAATGCATCTTTTTATCACTTATGGAGTATTTATTTCCAGGACCAAAACTTAATTTAAATACTTTCAGGTTACTATTTGAAATAGAAGTCATTTTACATAATTATACATTATTTAGACACATGGGTCTAAATAGACCCGTATTCATTTTCTATGCAATTTCACCACAGGCTTAGTTTTTCTTACCAATGTGATTTTTTTTTAATCCTCATTCAATAATGCATCTTGTTTCATCATTTATGGATTATTTATTTCCAGGACCAATACTTAATTTCAATACTCTATGGTTACTCTTTGAAATAGAAGTCATTTTACATAATATACAGTATGTCACAAAAGTGAGTACACCCCTAACATTTTTGTACTTTTTTTATTATATCTTTCCATGGGAGAAGTCTAAAGATATAATACTTTTCTACAACGTAAAGTAGGCAGTGTACAGCTTACGTAACAGTGCAAATTTGCTGTTCCCTCAAAATAATTCAACACATAACCATTAATGTCTAAACCACTGTCAACAAAAGTGAGTACACTCCTATGTGAAAATGTCCAAATTGTGCCCAATTAGCTATTTGTCCTCCCTGGTGTCATGTGATCCATTAGTGTTACAAGGTCTCAGGTGTAAATGGGTAGAAGTTGTGTTAAATTTGGTGTTATCACTCTCACACTCTCTCATACTGGTCATTGGAAGTTCAACATGGCACCTCATGGAAACTCTCAGAAAATTGTTGCTTTACATGAAGATGGCCTAGGTTATAAGAAGATTGCCAACACCCTGAAACTGAGCTGCAGCACAGTGGCCAAGACCATACAGCGCTTCAAGAGGACAGACTCTACTAAGAACAAGCCTCCCCATGGTCGACCAAAGAAGTTGAGTGCATGTGCTCAGCATTATATCCGGAGGCTGTGTCTTCAAAATAAGTCTAGGAGTGCTGCCAGCATTGCTGCAGAGGTTGAAGGTTGTCAGTGCGCAGACCATACGCTGCCCACTGCATCAAACTGGTCTGCATGGCTGTATTTCAACATGGTAACGACCCCAAGCACACCTCCAAGATGACCACGCCTTGGGTGAGGGTGAAGGTGATGGACTGGCCTAGCATGTCCCCAGACCTGAACCCAATTCAGCATCTGTGGGGCATCCTCAAATGGAAGGTGGAGCTCAAGGTCTCAAGCTCAAGGTCAGCTCTGTCATGTCATCATGTAGGAGTGGAAGAGGATTCCAGTGACAACTTCTGATGCTCGTGAACTCCATGCCTAAGAGAGTTAAGGCAATGCTGGAAAATAATGGTGGCCACACAAAATATTGACACTTTGGGCACAATTTGGACATTTTCACTTAGGGGTGTACTCACTTTTGTTGCCAGTGGTTTAGACATTAATGGTTGTGTATTATTTTGAGGGAACAGCAAATTTGCACTGTTATATAAGCTGTACACTGCCTACTTTACGTTGTAGAAAAGTATTATATCTTTAGACTTCTCCCATGGAAACATATAATTAAAAAAGTACAAAAATGTTAGTACAAAAAGTACAAAAATTAGGCCTATTTAAATGACAATTATTTCATATCTGACTTATGATATTTAAATCACTTAAAAGTATAAAACAATACAGTGTCTTAATATGAGACTGTGAACATGTGAATAGCGAGCAATAAGGTACATCAGTAAGTAGTGCAGTATCGGATATCATTCAGAGCATTGCAGGAAAAGAGTTCAAGGACTTACCATAACAAGAACATATTTCCTGGATGAAATATATTAATTATGGAAGTTGCAACAGGAAAAAAAAAACAATTTGGCTGACAATTGACTTTAGAAATGAATGCGGGTCTTTTTAGACCCATGTCTGGAAATTATAGTAGAAATTCCAAATCCATGTTTATTTATAAAATGAAAAATGTTAAGAAATATAAAATATGTTCTTTGCATTAAATACTACCTACAAAATTACTTTTATAAGTATTATGGGATTAATTGTATTGGTTTTAAAAGTTATGAGAGAGAATATCACATTAATGTTTGGAATTACATTGGAAATGAATGCGGGTCTTTTTAGACCCATGTTATGCATTAGTGGGGGTTCCGATAGCTTATGCATTAAAGGGTTAAGACAAGTGCAGTTGAGCATAATCAGAACCAAGATAAACAGACATCCCATATTTGCCACGAATTTGTCACGAATGTTATGAGCTTTCTTTGCAATCACTATGTGGAACTTTGAATGTGCACAATTATGTTTTCTGATAGGCAAGCTTTATATGATTAGGCCCGACTAATTGTCCTGTTTCCAACTGGTTGTTAATTAACATTTATTTTGCCTAATTTTACATTATCGAACAAAATGAACTTGTCCACTTTATAATTGTATAATGTGTTTTTCTTGGTTCTACAGCAAATAATTAATTTACTACACCTAAAGTGTATTTCAGTCATTGCAATGGACATTTTGCACAGACTGACTCTGTATAATCTTGAACATGGTTTAAACTTACACATGCATTTTGTACACACTTTTGTACACACTAATAAAGGTAGGCTAACAAAGTCAGACATGCTCTCGCCAACACAATGCACATTTAGTGATCTGGTTCACTGAGGTAAAGTACACAGGGCATCTATATTTATGCCTATCTCCTGCTGCATGCTGGGTTCATAAAATTTACATGGTGAAACAGGGTTAATTAAGAGAAGGCATGCACTGCCTTGTCTGGACACAGTCTTTGTTTTCTTTCCCATCCCTGGTATGGGAGCGGAGCATCATAGAGGGAGATGGGAGGAGAGGGTTGGGGCCCTGTTGCTCAAGGACAAACTAACACATCCTTATTTCCTGTTTGCCCACCGAATCAGAAAATCCTGGGCAATGACAAGGTGTTTATGGTACCAGACTCATCATGGAGTGCTGTGTGTGTGTGTGTGTGTGTGTGTGTGTGTGTGTGTGTGTGTGTGTGTGTGTGTGTGTGTGTGTGTGTGTGTGTGTGTGAGTGTGTGTGTGTGTGAGTGAGTGTGTGTGTGTGTGTGTGTGTGTGAGAACAAAATAACTGCTGGACTTGTGCCAGTGTACCTCTTTGTTCCTGCAGGTAAAGGCTATCATAACCAGTTGAAGGTATAGCTGTGTTTCATACAGTGTGACACACCTTCTGGATCTATTAATCAAACTGAGCTATTGAAATATAGACAAAAACCCTATTCCTTGGATTAAATAATCTTTGTTGTTGATGTATGTAGTCCATTTTATTGTTCATGCAAAAACAAAACTACCTGCTCTAGAAGATGTAGGTAGCGGGGATTTCTTGTTAGGGATCCCTACAGATTACTTTTTTGTTTCGGAGCAAGGCAAAGTAAATGTGTCGGGCATATCAAATAATGACAGCTCTTCTCTCAATTTATGTTCAGGTGTGAAAGAGTCATTTCACAAGTAATGAAATTAACATCAGCATGTCACCCTGCCAGAACCAGTCTGAGGTGAGAAATTGGCATGGAAATCAGAGTGGGTCCAGGCAAATGACTCTTAGCAACCGCAGAGAGCACAGTGTCTGCTGAGCTGAGCTGAGCTGAGCTGCACACAACACAATATACTAAGATAATTTCGGGAAGATGTTCAGAGTAAATGTACAGAGTAATTACAAGGAATTAAGTTGTCATATTATCAGTGACATATAATGTGATTCACCAATGATTTTTAGAAAAGAAGATTTGCACCAATGATCTGTTATTTGGCCAAAGTAGAACACAGCAGACACAGTCAGTTCAGTCCAGGTGGTTTGTGTATGGGTGTTGTTTGGGTTTGCGGGTGGGGGGTGGGGGGTGTTGTTGGGTGTTGGGGTGCCGGTGGTGGTGCTGTGGTGGTCAAGCCTTATCACCTTGGTTAATTGTAGTGTTCTTTGTGAACTTATCAGAATAAGTAATCAGAAGCTATTATTGGGTTTATTTAGGAGCATGTTTATTTACCAGCAGCAACAAACTTTGTATCGAATAAATAAGGGTCCACCACAGACAAAAACCTACTTCTTTCACATCAACTTTTTTGGTCTCAATATCAATTATTTATTCCCATATAGTTATCATATATAATATTATTTCTCCCTATCGCTTCACTATCCATGTAGAATGAGCTATACCAGGGATCACCATAGAAGAACAGTTTATTGTAAAGGAATAAAGTAAAAAATGTTTTAGCCTGATAGAATAGATAATATGTCATAAACGGAGTAAACCGATATGGCAGATATTCCTGATGAATATTAGCCAAATGGGTTTAGGCAAATTGCTTTTAATTAGTCGGCCACACCTTGTCAAACAGTCCAGGAAAAGGTTGTCAGAGCTTAATTCTGTCAGGTCACCAGGTCTCGTTCTCATACTGAATCCTGCTGTCAATTAAATGATCCAATTATGCCTGCAATTGGATGCATTTCAGAGTTTGTCAAGGTCTTTTAGCAGTGATGCCGGTGTCAGCGCAGTGTTGTACGGACACTCAGCTGGAATTTATCTCAGCAGTGTTGACACCTCTTAATTATGAAATCAGCATGCAAATTACAGATCATCTGTCGAGAGCAAGCAGAGGTAAAGGACCCTGGGTATCATCCACCAGTCTTTGATCTTTGTCAGCCTTCTGCAGTTCTTTCAGATGGAATCAAATATCATCTTGGGCACCACCACATTATGACATTTCAATCTGCTTGTTGTCAGTGTATATATATGAATGGCACTGAACCTGAGTGTGTTGTTATAATGTGACCTTGCAGATTTACTTACTTTTTTTGTTTGTTTATTTCTGTAAAAGACATGGCTCTTCTATTTTATTGTGGTAATTTTCTCTTTTTGTAGTTAAGTGGATGAGTATTATTGTCAATTGTGGATCAGTATAAATTACAGGTGTTACACTTGTCATGTAACCTTACTGTATTCCCCAAATTTTTATATCATTCAACTCTTTAGAGACTCATCAAATCAAAGCCAACAGAACCGCTAACACCCAGCTGCTTTCTTATATACATCCCAGAAAATCTTAGAGATTCCATCCCAGAGTTTTACCAATCACACAGGATGGGAAGCTGGTGTTTCTATCCGGTCACAGACATACTCACAGACTCACTCTGATCCTAGATGGCGCCACAGGTCTATCAAGGCTCACCCCTCATGACTGAGGAACATCTACCTGAGTACCACCGAAGCACTGAACTTTATGTATATTATGCACTGCTCCTAAGTGAATTTTCTGCTACTGAAGGATCTCAAGATGAAATACATCCTGTGCTATACCTCTGTACTTCATGTAGAATAAGTTGAGTGTCATATGAGCAAACAGTTATGCATTCTTTACATTAATGCATGTGCATGAAAAAGATATACCGGTATCTGTTTTTTTTTATTACGTGTATGTGTGTCATCTTATGCAGTGCATATGTACAGCATGACATTATTCAATTCTACTCATGTTTCTAATAAACTTCCTTATATAACTGTTCAAGGACAGTCAAGTTATTCAGAATTGATTCAAGGTAAAGGTTGTCCTTCTGCCATACTCTCTGGCCACAGGGTAAAACCCAAGGAGTATTTGCACATCAGAATATTCACTAGATCAAAACACCATTTAGGGTAAACAGGGTAATACTCTGTTAAGGGCTTCTAGCTGAAATAACGGACCTTCATTTTTTAACATTACTGACATGGAATGACAGTAATGTATAAACTAATATCCATTCAATTATTTATTTATTCATTTACTGTCATGGCCATCTTCAGTCAGAAATCCTATCAGCAAACGATTGAGTATACTGGCGCTAATGCTCACTACAGAATGTCAGAAAATCCTTAAGCTGTTAAATTATATACCTGAACTGTAAGTTTTTTTTTAAAGTTTTTCTAAGACAATGCTATACAGTTTATGGAAAAGGAGGCAACCTGAAAGTGAAAATGGCATGGTTTCCCTGCCCAGGACTGTACACCAGGGGGCAGGTTTTCTTAGTAGTTGTCCCATCAAATGCCAAATGTACGGTAGGGCCTATATATTTATTTTAAAAATTGATTATGATTAAAATGTCATTAAAATTAACAGAGAGAAAAAATTGTTTATCTTTAGAAGGAGGACAAGTGCTTATTATCTTTGGAAAAAGGACAAGTGCTTATTTAAAACAAATAGCCCTATTCTAAAACCACTTTCATAATGGCTAGGGCTCTATTACGTTGAATATGAATTGATAAAGCAATTCACTCTAATTAGATAGAAAAAACATTAAATTTGCAGTATAATATCACTTAAATTGTTCTTATTAATCATGTAATGTGTTAATGATAGGCCTGATTACCAACTGAATGTTTAAAATGTAATTGGAAAATTAATAGCCTATGATCTGTAGGGAAATACTACTGGCTGATTTAATGACCAGATGTTAAAGCTATAGTGTCCACAATATCCATGCATGATCTTCTCTCAGCATTAATAAGAAAGGATACTTGGAATTAAAATTGTCTCTATATAATGACTGCACGTCTTACCCATGCACAGGATCTGAGATTTCACCTGATAACACTCCTATACTGTTGGCAGTTTCAAATCTGAACTTAAGACCAAACTGTTCTCAGATGTTTTCTGCTAATGATTTATCATTTTTTATCTTTCGTTCATATACACATTCTGTCTTTTATGTCATTTTTTATCCTTTCATGCATTTACTTTGTCTTTTGTTGAAATTTTGTAGTTTTGCGCTTTTACATTTTACTATTTACTGCTCTTTGATTTTACTTTTGTAAAGCACATTGAACTGCCATTGTGTATGAAATGTGCCATACAAATAAGTTTCTTTCCCTTCACTTGCACAGCAAGGCCTACAAAAAGAAAAGCAGTTAAAGGCCACTGGCAGTGACATACAAGTCAATAACCTGTAAGGCAGATAATAAATAACTAGTAATACTGCAAACCTTTAAGATAACTAAGGTCACTCATAAAGCACACCACTGCTAACCAAACAACTGTATGAACAACAGGAATTCTGGACACACTAACATCAGTTTCTCTGCTTACTGGTGCGATTCAACGTTCAGACACAACAGATACAGTTTGGAAGTGTTACCAACACACCGTCACTCTGTATAATATTTGGTATATTAATGATATTCATAAGATTATTGGTCATTTCAGGCTCTGGGATTATACTATAAGACATCAGCACCATCATCCTCCCAGCCAAGAGAGCTGAATCAGAACCATCACTTCCTCCACTTCTCTGGGCTGCTGTATACTCTCTGTCCCATGTATTCATCTGCACTCCTGCTGGCCCATTTTCTCAATCCATGCCTACAAATATCAAAACACTAAGTAATCAAAAATTCTGATCTGGACTTTTGCTAAGGTTCATACTTGAAGGGCACAGCCTGAATTGTTGGGGAAGATGACGTCACATTAAGCCTAAAAAAATGCTCCAGTAATTTGGGTAGTAACCGAGTGGAACATTCTGGGGAAAGCCTGAGGTAAGTCATAATGTGGAAAGCTAGGCCTGGCATGGGCATTAATGGCTGCTTCAGAACAACAACAGTCTTATAGTCAGTAATCTGGGTGTAATCCTTGACTCATCCCTCTCCTTCCATCCACACATCACATTTGTGTTGTTCCATCTGAGGATCATTGCCCACAATGGTTAAATTGGCTTTTGTAAAATGAGGGAGCCCTTCTTCACAGTCGTTAATATTATAATTATATATATTACTAGCATACTGTAAATGCTGTAGCAGAGGGAGCTGAGCTCTGGCTGGCTGTATTGCCGAGGTGAGGGGGAGGAGCTGAGCTCCGGAGGACTCCAGCCCAATTTAAACTATGATTGCCCAACTCTCCACTCTGTGTCTGAGTCTCCCATGCATGCATTAGCTTGGACCATTGCAGTGGAATCCTGTATGTTGCACAACAAAGCCCTATAGGGTCCAGCATGCCCAGTACATTTCTCTTTCCCTGTATTTACCTTCAATGGCTCACTGTAATGTCCTATACCTCCTATATATTCATGCCCACAAATCCCTTCATGCTCTGACCCCCAAGTGTCTGTTGGACCTTTTTAATCACTACACCCTATTCCAGACTGCTGTCCTCAGGCAAGGGACTGTTCTCCAATCCCCAGACCAGACTCCAGACTTCTGGGAATAGGGCCATAAGTGCTTCTGTCCTCTCTCTCTGGAATTATCTCCCTCCTGAAATTCATGATGAACCCTCTTCAACTAGGTTTAAAAAACCTATGAGACATATGTATTCCCAGGTCAAATAAAGTTTTTTGGTCATATGCATGTTAGCACAGGGTCAGCATAACAATTTAATGTATTGAAAAAGAGAATTACACACACATATCTCACCAAAGCATCTTACTACCAACAAGGTATTTATAATGGTCTAATTTTATACTGCAAACTCATTCACATTTCTGCTGCTAACAAATATGTAAGAAAGAACTGAAAGAACAGATATACAGCAAAACGTTATTTAAAATTTCTCCACACAGTAGCACACACATTTCACCCATCTCAGTCTCCATACCCATAAAGCACATAGGCAAATAGATGTAGATTATTTTCGTACAGCAAAGTTGATGGTAATTGTTGTTAAGGTAGCTCAGTCCAAGGAAATAAATAAATAAGAAGTAGATCATTCAATTTAGCAGTGTTCAGGAGTCTAGTGGCTGAAGGGAAGAAACATGGATAAGAAGGGTCCTTGGTTATTAAATCAACAAATGCTGGCCTACAATTTCTGCTTAAAGTAAGGCTTTGGTCGCAGTCACATCTCACTGCAGTGTTTCTTAAGGAACTGACCTTATGCCACTGCAACATAACAGCCAGTGAAATTTAAAGACTGATTACGAAAAGGCCACCAACTTATAAAATTACAAGGGAAACGAAAATATTCACACACTTTTCATTGCTGTATTGTGATGTTCACTGAATCCCAAGTCAACACTCCAGGTACCAGTTTAACTGGCACCAGTGGGCAATTTGACAAAGACTGGGCAGCAAAGGGCCAGAGGTAAGAAGCTTATGGTGGGGCTCTCCGCATATTCAAGTTAACAGAATATGGCTTTGGAAGATCGGCCACGACGGCAGCAAAAGAAGCAGCAGCAGCAGCAGCAACAACAACAATATTAATAATTCCTGCAACAAGGTAATTTGCTCTTGCACATAAACTGTGCTCTTGCCACTATCTTTCTTTCCTGCCCGGTTGTCCGAACCGGAAGAAAGCTATTACACTCCTCCTATAAACAGAATATCGGACTTGCTTTGTGGGGGGAGTCAGTTTAGCATCCTATGGCTTTTTTCCATAAATACATACTATAAAAGTTGAGTAGAATATCAAATAGTAATTTTTATATATAGAAAATGTATACGCTTTGTATAAGCCCATAATTGTTTTAAAATATTGATATACAAATATATCTCTGTTTTTCTTCCCCTCCTTTGGGCAAAATGTAGGCTTCCAAAGCCCGCGTAGTATTTGGCGCTTAGGAGACTGCACTTTGAGGACAGCAAATTGATAGAGTTCATTGAAGACAGTGTAATACTGAGCATTTTAAATGAATATCATCCCTTTAGAAATACATTACAATGTCTGAAGAGGAGTTGACGGTGCCTGAGGAACTTTTTAAAGACGTGAAATTTTACGTGGTTGGCGATATCGATCCTAAGGTAAGCAATATGCATAACATTGGAGTTCACTAGCTAGCCAGTTGTTGCTACGTAGCTGTCCAACAATTTTAGCTAACTTGTTAGCCATATTCATTGTAAGTGTATTTGATCACTGCCAGGACACTTGCCAGTTGAAATCGTGTCTTCACAGACTCAGGCATAAAGTGGCTTAAACTACCTGTTGTGACCTGTATCAATATGTGCAGTTATGTTTAGCAATATTTAGCAGTACAGTATCTGAATAAAGCCTGCCTTGCTAACAAGTTCATGTTGAGCTAACATTAGCCACTATAGCTAATTGATTGATGTCATGGGCCGATATATCCTCTTTGAATATCCCAATTTAGACCAGAACAGTTATTACATGCATATACAAACAGTACATTAAAACCACTGTTGGAAAAAATCTATGGAGACTCTGTTAAGTGTCTGTTATTACGAAAAGATAAAATGCTTTAAGATGTTCCTGAGTTGGCTATCTACGTTAGCAGTCATGTTCACTTGCAGTCCTCTATTTCCCAACATCTCTTTTCGCTAATTTATCTTAGCAGTTCATTTTGAATGTGTCCCAGCCACAAATACTGATACATTGTTGTGGTACTACTAAGGCCGCGGCAGGCTGTTTGATTTTTTTGTGTCGCGCGCCCTTGATACAGTGAATAGCGGGATGTTTGTTTTATAGCAAGCTATAAGCAGGGTAACTTTAGCTAGGTTGCTAACTGGCAATGGAAGCATGTTGTTTAACATTACAATCAACAGTCTAACATTAACTCCTAAGTAAAGGCCGCCTGTATTTAGAATTAGACATTGTAATTCCACCTCGGATCGTTTAATCATGATGTGCTTACGACATGAGAATAACTCTCTTAAATGCGTTGCTTGAGCTTGGTAACCTAGAGCGCATAGATGTTAACTATAGCGGTGAACACTGAGCACAACTGTCATTTAAGAAGCTAACAGAAGCTTCAATTCGATTGGACAACTATAGAAATACGGCTCATGTTTACTTTTGTACATCTGAGTGAGTATAGGCAAGTACCATTGTGTCTCCACCAGTTTAATAACATGAGCAAGATCTGATCCTAGACACTTGTGGTTAGTTGCGTGGTCAGGCACGCGACACAATAACTTAGAATCATGCCATCATGTAAATGAGCGCCAATAAGTTTAAACACCATTTAAAAAACAGAAAGTGTGCTGTTTTCAAGCACATTTAATACCTAATTGAGTTTTATTACTTATATATGTTATGTCTTTCCCCTGTGTTGGTTGCCTTGTTGAAAAGCCCTGACTCTGTTTCAACACTTCTTAGGTGGTTCAGCTTTTGAAAGCAGGGAAAGGAAAAGAGGTTTCCTATAATGCTTTGGCAACTCACATCATTGCTGTAGATGGCGATAATCCTGAAGTCGGGGAATCCCGAGAAGTCTTTGACTTGCCAGTTGTGAAGGTAACTTCAGATTGCACAATGTCATACATGAATAATGAATCAATAAGGATTTGTTTTGGTGTACATTTGAAAGACATATCTTTTCTCCTTATCCAGCCATCATGGGTGATTCTTTCTGTACGATGTGGAGACTTGCTACCGTATCCTTTTGGAATTGCATTGGTTTTAACTACATCAACTCATCAAATTAAAATTGTTGTCTATTGTTAAGCAGTTAACTTGACACGGGTACTGCAGGTACCTGGTCCCAGATGACTTGCTGGTTTTCCAGTTGATCTTTTAACCCACTCTAGCCATAAGTAACATATTTACTGATATGATGATGAAAACTAAGTTATTAACTTAACAGAATTCCAAAAGAGTCACAGGCTTCTCTCCAGAATCGGGCCAGCTGTTCTTTGGTGTCACGGCATGTCTTCCGCGGGTAAGTGTTAAATATTAAAGACCTGACCCTGAAGTTTGAAGGCACAGAATGGTTGATAGGTGATGTTTGTTAAGCCTCTTTGTTTTGCCGCTTGTCTTAGCTCCTCAATATCTTCAGGTCCAAGGAGGTGCGTGCATTAGTTCTGAAAAAGGTCCGTTTGTCTTTTTCAGCTTCCAGAGGATCTCAGCACTCTTTGGGCCTTGATCACATACCACGGTGGAGACTGTCAGCTGTCACTTAATAAGAAGTGCACTCACCTGATCGTGCCACAGCCAAAAGGGGTAATCACCTTAAGCTGTCTTCCTATTGAAATGTTGTGTGTTGTGTTAATGCTGCTTCTTGGACCTCTTCCACAAGTACCCAACTGTCTAGTGTCCCATGTCTTCATTGCTGGAAGAAATGGAACTGAAACTGAAAGATATGGAACACAATGTGAAAAAGAATGTCTTGTTGTGGTGCATATAAATGATCTGAAGTCTGTTTTGGGCTGTGTTTTTGAAAGGCAAATATACATGATTGCAAAAACATGGTATTTGTCTGGTTTTCTGGTGTCTGCATTTCAGCAAGTTTCAAGTTCATTGGCCATGGCCTAGCTTTACCGGTGTTAGAAGCGGTCATAAATAAAGCCCAGATAACTCGCTCTTTGCCTTCTGTTGAACAGTTCTTGTTGAAAAAGTTTGTTTTGTACCTATGCTTGCAAGTGGTTTAATGTAATACGTTTGGAGGGGGAAATCCAGTTAATTGATGATCCAGTTAATTGATGTGTATCTTTAAGTGTAATGTTACTAAATGTTTTGTGTCATTTTTTAAGTTATACTTACAAAGTTGTGTCTTTTGGTCTGATTTGTTCTTTTAAGGAAAAGTATGAGCGTGCCTTAAAGGACAGCAGCTTTCTCATCGTCACACCAGAGTGGGTGGTAGACTCTGTGAAGGAGAAGGCGCGGAAGGATGAGCTGCTGTACCACCCTCGTCTGGTCTATCAGGAGGAGGACGAGGAAGAGGAGGAAGGCAGCGAATATGGCTCACGCTCAGATGTCAGCTACAGCCCCCGCCGCTCACCACGCAGCCGCCGGTCAAGTGGTGCTTCGTCCCGCGATGCCTCACCCAAGGCAAGACCACGCCGACCGCCTCCCCGTCGCCGCCGCCGATCCTCGTCTCGGTCGCCCTCACGCTCTCAGTCGCGCTCCAGGTCACGCTCCCCCAGCCCGGTGCACAAGCCCGAGCGGCGAAGTGAGCTGATGTTCGATGACTCCGATGACTCCTCTCCTGAGAAGGAGGAGCGGAACCTGAACTGGACACCTGCTGAGGTGCCCCAGCCCCCCGCCGCAGCAACCACCAAACGTCGGCCCGGCAAGGACTCCGGCCTCATAAACTTGTGTGCCAGTGTACCCATAATTCCTGGAGCAGCGGGTGTCGGTGGCACGCCGCTTCCCGCAGAAGCAGCTGGAGGCGGAGGGGCAGGGCCAGCGGTGGCCGACAGGCCTGAGGGTGTGCCTGGGTGGAGTCCTGCAGCTAGAACACTGAGGAACATCACCAACAGTGCAGATGTGCAGCAGCCCAACAGGCCCTCCAATGTTGCACACGTAAGCACGGCCACAAGCTCTGATGCTCAACATTAGCATTGTTTCCTGTTGTGAACGTGTTTTAGATAGTTACATGTTGTGTTTAAAAAAATCACTGAGTGCATACTTATGAATTATTGTCAATGAGTCTGTAGGGGTTGTTATGGCTAAAGTCTTGCTTTATGTTGTTTCATAGATTCTACAGAGTCTGTCTGGCCCAGCAAAGCCTGTGGAGCAGCAGGCTCATCCTGGTCAACCTGGCATGCCAAACCAGCTGGTTTTTAACCAAGCCAAGCCTCCAGGACCACTGCAGCAGCTAACTGAAGCACAGCAGCATCTTCTGCAACAACAGCAACAACAACAGCAACAGCAACAGCAACAACAACAACAGCAGCAGCAGCAACAGCAACAGCAGCAACAACAACAACAACAGCAGCAACAACAACAACAGCAGGGCCATCAGCTGCCACAGCAGCAGCAGCAGCAGCATCACCCTCAGCAGATGCCACCCCAGCACCCAATGATGCCCCACATCCCACCCCAAGTCATGCAGTTGCACCATCAGCAGCAGCAGCAGCAGCCACAGCAGCAGCAACAAGTTCCGCCCCAAGGTTTTCCACAGATGCCCCAGCAGTCTCATCCCTTTATGCAGCAGCAGGCTCATCAACAACAGATGCATCAGCAGCAGCTCTTCAATCAGCAGCAGCAGCATCAGTTCTCTCAACAACAGCTGCGGCCCCAGCAGCTCCTCCGTCCACCACTGCAGCAGCAGCTGCAGCAGCAACAGCAGCAGCAACAGCAGCATGCACTGCAGCAGCAGCTGCAGCAGTTGCAGCAGCAGAGAATGCAGTTGCAGCTGCAGCAACAACAGCAGCAGCAAAATCAACAGCAGCAGAATCAACAGCAGCAAATGCACCAGCAGCACTTGCAACAGCAGCAGCAGCAGCATTTCCTGCAGCAGCAGCTACAGCAGCAGCACATGCAGCAGCGCCAACAGCAGCAGCACCAGCACCTTCAGAACCAGAATCAACAGGGCATGCAGCATCCGACACAGCAGGGCATGCCACAGCAGACACAGCCGGGCATGCAGCCGGGCATCCATCCACCACAGCCTCACCAGCTGTTCGGTCACGAGCCAGGCCAAGACAGTAAGAGCACACCCACTTGGCTTTCCCAGTTAACTGAGACGCGTACCTCTGCTGTTTTTCAGTTTGCAACTGTGCCAGTTTGGTTAAGGTGTTGGTGAAACTTTTTCTATGAATAGAAGAGAAATATTGCCATTGTAGGAGACATGCTGCAAGTACAACAAAATTATTGTGCATAGTTTTGCAAGGGAACGCAAGTGTGGTCTAAAAATATTTACCAACATCGCCCTTGCCAACATCCTGTAGATTATCGCGCTCATCATTTGTATGATATGTGTTGCAAGGTGCGTTAGACCCAGTGTTCCTCAAAGTGTGGTCTGTGGATCCTGGTGGTCTGCAAGAAATTCCAATTCCTGTGATGAACATCATGTATATCATTGTCATGCCATTCCCTAGTTAGGGCTGCGATGCTGCAACAATTCATGCAGTTACATAGCCATTAGCCTCTGCATACCAAATAGCATACTATATAACCCTGTTAGCTGTAGCATACCAAAGCAGTTTATTTCATCCATAACATTCAGGAGTTGAGATGATCTGAGATGATCACCATCATGATGTTGGCTGTGTGTCATGAAAAAGTCATGGAAATTTGCTGTATTAAATGTGTATGAACCATGAAAGAAAGCGTTGCTTATAGAAATTTCCTGCCCATTGCAGTTTAACTTTTCCAGTCCATATATTAAAATTGCAGTATTTTCCACAAATTATGCAGTCCTAATGTACACCCGCTTGGAACTTGTCAAGACTTATGCTTTTTTTTTGTTTTGTCCTCCCAGTCCCTGAGGACGGTTTCTTGGCTGGATGTGTTTTTGCCGTTGCTGACTATCCAGAACAAATGCCTGACAAACAGCTCTTGGTAAATTGGAAAAAGGTGAGAACTTAAGTTCTTTAAATGTGCACAAAAAAACTTTGTTGTTGAATGTATCTGTGTGTATTTAAAAGTGGGTGTATTATCAGCTTTGCTAGACATCAGTATGTGAACTAAGGCAAAAGTATTGAACAAAGGAAAGCCTAATGCTGGGTTTGCCCCCACCCCCCTACAGACCATTCAACTTTATGGTGGTACTGTGGACTCATCCCTGAACAGCCGGTGCACCCACCTGCTTTGTGAAAGTCAGGTCAGCAGCATGTATGTTCAGGTAAGTGATATGGTCACATCTCAGAAATACCTGTAACTGCTTGCAGTTGTGAATATGACAGATCTAGATTGCCTTTGCCTGCAGACCTTGGATTACATTTGTTCTCAAAGCAAGCAAACTATGTCAATGTTTGTCAGATTTAGTATGCATGTAAATTAGGGAATTCAACATAGGCTGTTGATTGGATGGTGACACTTTCTCCTATCTCTCCTATCTCCTATCCATTGTGTGAATGATATAGAAGTTATTTAATTTGCTTCCGGTTTGCTGTTCTCTCTAGGCTTTAAGGGAGGGGAAGCGGTGTGTCACTGTCCACTGGCTCCACTCAATCCTGAGGAAGCGGAGGATGGTCCCCCCACACAAAGCAATACACCTTCCCTTCGCCTTCCCACCTGGGGCAAAGCCCTGCTCGCAGCATGTAAGGCCTGTTGACTTACTGATCCCAAATTAGCTAAGGAGGAATGTTGAGATTGTTTCTGTAGTGTTTTTCCCTATTTTACTAAACTCCCCTCACTCATCATCATCAGTGTTGGCATGTGTCATTTTTTTGTTATTTACTATCTTCTTAACCCACATTAGCAACTTTCTATTTCAATTTCGCAACTTATGACAAATCTAGTGACATTTTACATGATCCTCAATTGGTTTTTATGTGAATATAGGAAGAATGTCTTTACACACATTTTTATTTGGCAAGGTTTTTTTTTTATTTTAAACCAGGCTATAGCTACATCCCTAGTGAAAAGCTTGGCAACCCCATTAGTTTCTGTTTGAAAACTGATTTGAGTAATTAAGAATTATAAATTAAATGTGTCATTCAGTGTTGTTTGTGTTTTGGCAGCATGCCCTAACCACGTCTTCATCTTCTCTTCTCAGATCATCGCTATGTCTGGGTTTGAGGACACGGATCGGATTGATCTGAGGATCATGTGTGGCCTGGCAGGCGCCAGATACACTGGTTACATGAGCCATAACAACACTGTGCTCATCTGCAAAGAGTAATCATCACTTTGTTAAACATTTGTGTTACATATGTCTGGCGGTGCTGCATTACACAATCCAACACATATAACCTAGCATTAATACAAATCTGATGGTGTGGCAAAGGCTGAAACTGAGAGACTTAATAATGGCTCTTTAGTGAGTCAAACTTGCTTAAGACCCGGCTGACCCTACCCGAACCACCTCTCGAAATGGTCTGTTTGGTTTGCTTCAGAGGGGTCTGAGAATGCTTGGAGTGTTTACATTTGCCTACAAAATGCTGAGTTTGATGTACGTTAATTTTGTAAACTGAAGGCCACCTGCAGAGTTTAGATAGTCCAAACAAAATTTATTTAAGAAAAATAATGAACTGACCTCAAATGAACTGAGGTCAATGTTGATGTGATGGCGTGGTTTGCCATCTAACACTTCACACACACCTCACTAGATGTCATTTAATTTTACAGTTCAGTTGATTTTGTTTAAGAAGTATTCACTTTAAACCTGTTTGCAATTGGCCTTAATGGTGGAAAAGTCAAGTCACTCTTTCATCCAACTATAGTTCTAATGGTAGCTATTACAACATCACATCTTTGCCAGTGTGTGAAGTTTATGTGTCGTTAGATATGTTATGTCTGCACCGTTGTTATGTTACGATTAATCTGATGTCCGCGTGGGTTTGTTATTGCTTTGAGCTCTAACTGTGTAGACTCTGATGTCTGTCTTGTTTACCCACCCCTGCTGTCCTCAGGCCGAGCGGGATAAAGTACGAGAAGGCGAAGGAGTGGCGGATCCCATGTGTGAATGCCCAGTGGATCTGTGACATCCTGCTGGGGAACTTTGAGGCGCTGAGGCAGGTGCAGCACAGCAGATACTCCCAGTTCAATCTGCAGGAGCCCTTCGCACCCAACCTGCACCTGGTCCACAATCTACTGGGTAAGGGGCAGATAAACCCTCTGCAACATTTGCTTTTAAATTGATAAGGACCCCCCCCCCCCCCATGTAAAGTGAACTTTTCTGTGTGTTTCCTGAATATTATAAGCCACACGGCTATGACGTAGACTCACAGATGTATTAGATTTCCCATTTTCTCATGCAGTATTTTTTTTTGTCAAGAAGAAATATTGCTAGACATGTGGTTGTACTTTTAGTACAAGTAAAATTGTGACGATGTGGAGAAATAAGAGATGATGTTTATGATTGATAGGTGCGTGGCGGACTCCTCTAAAGGTGCCACCAGATACTTTATCAGTAAGTTCTAGCTACTTGTTCTTTACATACATACATACATACATACATACATACATACACGCACACGCACACACACACACGCACACGCAAATACATACTTATCTATCCATAATCTGTAAATAATGCATGTACAAGAAATAACTGTCATTTTGGCGTTTCCAGACACTACGTCTTCAACTGAAACAGAAACAAGCTGATGCTACCCCTCAGATACCTTCTAAGAAACCCAAGTAAGTGAAAACTGATGCATCTGTACTGAGGAAAATATGATTATGGAAAACATAATGGGGGAGGGACAAAATTTTTTGTTTTTTCCAGTTTTTGTTTTTACTACGTTTGGGATAAAGAAAAAGAACCCGTAAACCATTTATTTTAGTCTGATATGCTTTGGTGTTGTGCAAATTCTGCGTGCAGGCTTGAAGAGCTTCCTACACCAACCAAGAAGCTGCCACCAGAGTCCACACCCTTTGTGTGTTTCACTGGCTTTGAGCCCCTTCACGTCCAGCAGCACATTAAGGTATGGTTACAGATTAAAAAAAAAAGGCACACAGAGGAGGCCTTACAGAGGAACAGGCTCACATGCCTTACTGTCAGAAGGATTTTGGGAAGTAATGCTATATAGTCACAGAACATTAATAAAAAGAGATGGTGTCCCATTGTGTACATGACTGAGAAAGGGAATTAATTTATGAACAGTTGTTTGGTAAAACAATAAAGAGCAACAAATTAAAATGTTTTGTTTTAATGATACCCCTACATTACAATGGATTTCTGTTTTGAAATCCCCCCCCTTAATTCTTTGTTTTGACATTCCTTGGTCTGTGCAGAAGCTGTACGAACTCGGAGGAGAGGTGGCGGAGTGTCCTCAGAAGTGCACCCACCTGGTGGCCAACAAGGTGCTGCGGACGGTGAAGTTCCTCATAGCCTTGCCTGTGGCCAAGCACGTGGTGACCGCCGAATGGCTGGAGGAGAGCTGGAAGAGCCAGAAGTTTGTCGGTGAGTGGAGGCGAACTGAACTGGACGGTAGACGGCCGCAGGGCCATTTTCATGATTTAGTTGTGGCGTAAAACTATGAATGAGGCATGAAGCGACCTGAAGATTTAACCACAAACCCCACCCCACCCCGTCCTCACTCCTGGTCTCTTACCCGCTGTTTAAAAATTAAGTTTTAAAATGTAACATTTATTGCATTAAGGTAAATTGCTAGTAATGGCTAGCTAGTTATAATAGTTATAGGAGTGAATTAATTATGAAAGTTATGGGTTTGGAATTGATGAGTTCTTTACGTGTGTGCCGACAGACGAGCAGAACTACATGCTGCGAGACGCTGAGGCAGAAGTGCTGTTCAGCTTCAGTTTGGAGGAAGCTCTGAAGAGAGCCCACACAGCTCCACTCTTCAAGGTCTGGGCACCCACATTCATCCACACGATCATCCTTATCCTCATGTTTGAAGTGTGCGCTCCTGTCCCATGTGTCTCTGACCCACTGATAACAAACAGGACATGTTTTCTGAGATAAAAAGCACTAGACAGCTAATCATGGTGTAAGAATGGATAGATATGAGATAGGTAAAGCGCGCTGCCTGAAATTGACGTGCGCCCGTCCCGTTTTGATGCTTCTTAATTGGATGTCACAGCCAGCCTTCCCAGAGAGAAAGGGAGTCAATTTTCACTGTTCTCTTTCTCTATCTGTCTCTCTATCTCCCCATGTTCCTCCAGGGCAAGTATTTCTACGTCTCCCCTGGGATCAGTCCAGGCCTTCGCACCATGAAAGTCATTGTGGAGACCGCTGGAGGGAAGCTACTGTCAAAGCAGCCCCCCTTCCGCAAGATTATGGAGCACAAGCAAAACAAAGTAAGTTCGCACCCTTTTGCCTCATCTTTCTGCACACTGCCAGAGTTCGCCGTGATGCATGTCAGGAGGCTTGATGATTATATCACATATAATGTGCTTTTTGCAGATGAACTCAGAACTCTGAAATGCTACTCTGAGTAAAAACAAGTGTGAAAACTGCTGTAGTCTTCTCTTGCTGAGTGTTTTTTTTGTTTTTGTTTTAGAACCTTCCAGAAATTATTCTCATATCCTGTGAGAACGATTTACACCTGTTCAGGGAAAATGTCCTGAAAAATATTGGTAAGCACAGCCACAAATGTAACCAGTGGCTTGATATTTTTTTTTACTTTTCTTAACGCTTCTGTATTTTCTTGTCTTGGTCTTATCCCTGATGTATTTTTTTTCTCTCCTTTCTCCTTTTAGACATACACAATGCAGAATTCATCCTAACAGGAGTGTTAACACAGTCGTTGGATTATGAATCATATCCTTTTACCTAAGGTTCGTCACTTAATATTAATGCTTGTCATAAATGTACAAAAATTTCTTCTTGGTATTAAACAGTGTCCTTAACAATCACACATATAAATTCGCGTGATGGGGAGGCAGGACGCTGATGCTGCAAGCCTGATGTCTGAACTTGTTGACCTGCTGCTTTAGATGTTTCTGCAAGGCCACATGAAGACACTGATCAATTGGGCTATCCTCAAAAACCATGCATTGTTCCATTTACTTACTGTCATTTTGCAGTGTTTTTGTATCCTGCACAGAAAACAGTTGTTATTATGTCTTTCCAGGCTCCACCGAATAGTTACCAATTACCGTAAATAGCTCTGTTATTTTTATGATGTTAACTTATGACAGTTGTGAACTTATCATTGTGTGTGTTTCTACAGATGAAGTTTTTCTTTCTTTTTTTTAAAATAAATTTGGTGGACAGACTGCGAAGTCTATGAGGCTGGAAGTGATTTCATGTGTGTGTGAAGTAGCTTCGAACCTAGTTTTGTTTGAGCACATCCAAGTTCTTTAAGCCTCCTCGTTTGGAGACGTTACATGCAGAGATTACAGATCCTTATCTATGACATTGTTTTTAAAGTATGCCGGTCCCACAAGGCTGGTGTTAATGAATTCTTAATGAAGAGCTGAGGTAGTTACCGATGGAGAGTAATTGTCTGCTGTCAGACAGATTGGCCCGCGGCCATCCCTAGGCTCTCCGTCGGAGTGTCAAAGAAGCGCTGGAGGTGGCGCCCTTAAAATACTACATACATATATAAACACACCTCCCACAATTTGCTCTTCCAAGGTCATGTTCCACATATTTTGACAATTTTTTGGTGACTGCGAAATTACAGTCCCAATAGCATGTGTTTTCTATTGGTTATGTTTCATCGCGCACACATTCGGCCCAGGGAATTGGTAGCTTTGGTCAGCAGTCATGTGGCCTCTGCTACAACTGATGACTGACTGTTGACAGTGCCAGATCCAGACTGTGTATTAAGAACTTTGTGTGTTATAGAAATATGACAATTCTCCCAAAATTACTAAAATAGAGACCCAGGATGCTCTAAATATGATTTCCTAAAATGGTTATATAAGTGGCAGGCATGACAAGCTAGTGTGAAATAGTAAGTAGAAAGACTATTGAGGATAACCGAAAGTGGTGCGACCAATGCTGTTCTTTCACTGAAGCTAATTAACACCCTTGTTAATTCCAATTAAAAATGCAAATGAGGAGTGATCTTTGATTAACTTGCACAAAGTTCCTTGCTGGTTTGTGAATGTCCTTAAAGATTTATGCTGTTGATGCATCACTGCAATAGAAGACTAGGGAAAATAATAATTACTCCAAAATGTTAAAAGGACTTACATTTTAATTACTGACTGTTCCTCCCTCTCAGACGCATTTCAACAAGCGACTAAGTTTTACCCCTATTATTAATATACAAATTACAGGCTAATTACAGTGGATCTGCCTTGGGATTCATTAAGTGTGAAATTTCAAAAGGAGCTAATTAAACTGGCAGTGCTTTAAAAAAAAATCTGACATGTCTGCCCATCTACTGCTTCATTTTGATGCTAAATTGGAAATTTATTAGCAATGGATAGGGTATTTATAGATTTGTATGGAGTCATATTAAGTAGCTAGACAAAGAACTAGTGAAATGCTAAACCATATAAACAATGTTACGATGCAGACAAATGATCTTGATCACAAATGATTTTGACAATGTAACATATACAAAACAAAAAAAGAATGTCTAATCCCACTGATTATTTGACAGTCCATTGATATAGCTATAAATGTAGGAGAATAATTTTCTTCATCACAAAGTCCAGGTTAATAGGTATGCCAATCACTTTCACACAAGGGAGGGTTTGTGAGCTATGAATGGTGCTCGCTGGAAGTTTCTTTTATCAGGTCTTAATTGATTTTATCACAAGATGAACGTACAGGCAAAATTGCCGGCATGCTAATAAGTCTCAAGAAAGAGTCTGGAAATTAGTCTCTGGATCATTCCTACACCAATAAGCTTTTTCTATTAACTGACTTCAGTAAATAAATAGCCTACTATCTATGGCGGGGGAGAGCAACCATCATCAGTGTGTAACAATATAAATAACTTATATTTCATATGTTATAAATATGTGTGCATGCTCTTGCCCTAATTAAAACTAGCATTGCCCATGAATAAAAAGCAAGGTACTCAAGTACATTTTATCTATGGCTAAGAATACACATATATAATATCCAAGACCTGTAATGTAACTTTGGTTTATGTTGATATATCACTGTTACTTCTGAAGCACTTAAATGACCCTAAACAGTTTTTTTTAACTACCATAAGACTTAAATATATATGCAATATAAGTATTGCATTAATATTGTTCAGGAAAAATAACTGTAAACTCCACACAGATTAAAGTACTACAAGCAGGCAGCCCTTTATTAGGTCAGACACCTTCACACACACAATTTCTTCCACAGAGCTTTTGTACATGTTATACAAGCTTATAAAATTATAAGAGAAAGAAACCAACTATTTACAATATTCTGTGCAAACACAAATTTAATCTCAAACATCTGAAAGGCATGCATTGAAGTAAACTTTGGCCAAATCAACCAAAATATATCTTTTTTTTTTTTCAAAACATTTTGCATGTTGCTCATCACATACTGTGGTATCAACACCAGTGAGTCTGTGACTCAGCGGAAAGAGACAACCTGCAATAGTGCCTCATCTTGTTCGTTATTCACACACTGGCTATCGTGCACAGTACTGTCTGGCAATGTAAAACAAACACCCAAGTGCTTTGGTATGTTGGCACAGACGTACTGAGGACAGGTTCCACATTGGTCTATACTGATCAGAGAAATTATTTGGCAGTGCGTAGGAACCTTTACGATGCTTTCTACAAATAAATGCTGCCTTTTCAACTCCCTTTCAAAATCAATTCAAACTTTATATGCATGTCAAAGTATTCCTACAGACAGACGTCCATTGGCCACTTGTAAAGCCAAAGTAGGTGAAAATATACTTAAGTATTGTCTTTTTTTTCAAAATTCAAAAATATTTTGTACATTTTTGTAGTGATTCTATTTTAACATGATCTATTCATTCCCACACATATTTTATAAAATATATTCTCAATACCATCCATTAAAACTGCTAACCTTTTACATAAATAAAAAAGAAACATCTTTTTCAAAGCACCGACCGTCTAGCACTAAATCTAATGGGTTACATATTTTCCTCTCTCTTGGGAGTATTATAAGCAAAGAGTTAAATAACCTTGCGAATACAGTGAATAAACTCAGCAATACTTGTATAGACGCAAAAGACTGACTTAATTTTCACAAGTTACACTCTCATCTCACATCAAGCAGCCTTCCAGGCAGTTCATACCCATAAGAGAGATTCAACTGGCATTGAAAACATGAACATAAAAACAACACTAGAAAACAATATGATGAAGGAGGAGAAGATAAAAATGACAGAAGACAGAAGATAAAAAATGACTACACATATACAAACATACAAAAAAAGAACATGGAGGTCATGCCATGTCCCTGGTGGATGATGTTGGGGTGACAGCAGGCGGACCACCGCTGCCACCCTGTGGCCGACCGGTGCTGATGCTGTGGAGGTGGGTTGCCCGGCCTCCCCTGCCGCCCTGCGCCACGGCCGTAGGGGAGAGGAGGGAAGGGGAAGAGGGGGAGGAGGAGGAGGAGGTGGAAGTGGGGGACACAGAGGAAGAGGAGGAGTAAGAGTAGGAGGAAGAGGAAGAAGAGGAGTGGTTTAGACCGGAGGACGAGGTGGGGATGGTGACGGGGTGGTTTGATGGGGAGGTGTGGGGTCGACCATTTTGAGTCTGCTGCTGCTGCTGCAGGAGGGAAAGGTTCTGGCCTTTGCCCCCATGGAGCTGGAGGGAATCATTGGGGGGAAGTGGCCGGGGGAGGGGATGGGCAGAGGTGCGAATATGTCGGCCAAGATTCAGACACGGAATGGAGGACTTGGAGGGAGAGGTGGAGGAAGAGGAGGAGGAGGAGGAAGAGGCAGATGATGGATTAGTAAGCTTAGACATGTTTGAGTTAGGAGAAGATAAGCTACCTTTTCCAGTACTAGGACAAAAGGCTGGGATCTTAGAAGCAGGTAAAGCAAGGAAAGCATGTTTACTATCCCCATCAGCTTTCATAGAACTCCCGTTAGCCTGCGAACAAAGATGCCGAAAGACATGGAATGTCAAGTAGGATGATAAACCAGCTCCATGATGATAATAAGCTTGTTTTTTTCTCATTTCTCCAGTATGTACTGTAAGACATTACTTGAACTCAATTACACATTTTTATCAAAATAAAACACATGGCACTATTGTACAACTGTCATAAAACATTATTGTAATTATTCCAAATATCTTTCTTTTGGCTTGACAGTAATACTGCATCAGAGAGTTTCAAAGAATATCAAATGAATGTTCTAGTTAATGTTTATGGGTGGTTACACAATGAACATGCTCAAGATGGTGGTGGTATGGTAGCAGTGTATGGAAACAGTTGTGACCAGCGAGACAAGGAGAGAAGGAGACATCACAGCTGATTCACATAGGCACAGTCCACTCCACAAGAAAACATTCACAGTTCACAGTTTACAATGCTGAACACGACAACTGTTTCTTTCTGCCATTAGAACAAAAATGAGTGTCCTGTCATAAAACTGCCTCACAGCAGAACTACCTGTCTGAACTGCCTCTGGGAATCTTGGAGCTTTTGCGATTTCCCAGCTTTTTCCGCGGTGGGACCAGGCTGCTGACGGGTCTTGGGGGAAGGCAGTGTGGGTCGACTTGTGGAGGAGGAACCACTGGCGTTCTACAATGACAAATGCAAAGGATGTCAGTGATCAGCATGAAGTCGGGCAGGCAGCTCCAGAGAAGAGCAGAGTAAGGGAGATTTCTGATTAGAGACATGATTCTGGAAGGAGGAAGTTGGCGGCAGCATGCTTAAGTCAATCCAAAAGAAACCCCATTATGGACTCTGAGTCATGCACAATGAAGTTCCACAAGACCAAGACCAGTCTTTCTAGGGAAAAAAAGTAAGAGAAGAGATCATTGGCCCATGATCAAATTCAAGCCCAAGTAGCCAAACACTATTAGGATAGAAGACACACTCCCAGACAGACAGAAAGACAGACACACACACACACACACACACACACACACACACACACACACACACACACACACACAAGACCCACAAGACCCACAAAACACTTAAACACACAAATAGAAAGAACAAGAAGAAAGCAAGAAAAAGAAATGCAGAGACCAACAAATCAAATCCATAATCATGTCAACCCGAAATCACACACAGAAGCAGAGGGCATCCCAGTGTTTTTCCCATTCCCAGCACCTAGGAAAACACCTGTGATTTATTAAATCAGTATTAGAATGAGGTGGGGAGGGGGGGGGGGGGGGGGGGGGGGGGGGGGGGTGAGCCCACGAGCAGACCCAAGACACCGGCGTTAAAAAGAGGGTTTGGGGGTGGGGTGGGAGAGCAGCTGGAGAGAGACCTGTTTACTGTTGCCGTTGCTGCTGGAGGAAGAGGACGAGGATGCGGAGGATGAGGAGGAAGGGCTGAGGGCAGAGGTGGCCGCTGGCCGAGGAGGGAGATGAGGCTTGACCTTTTTCCGCTGGGAGGATGCCTTCTGGGCCCGAGTCTCGGTGGGTGGAGCTCGCTTAGAGGGGCTGCCCTCTGGCTGGGAGCTGTCCGACACTGACCTCTTGACCTTGGAGCCTCCTCGTGGGGACGAGGGCTCGTCAGGTGGGGTGGGCGCTGTTGGAGGTCCCATGTCAGTTATGGTGCTCTCCAGTTCCTTAATGGTCTCCTCCAGGCTGTCCAGGGTCTTAAAGGTGTTCTTGCGGATCTCTTCTGTCCGCCTCTGTCCGGTTTGTGGTACAACTTTGGGAATAGATGTACTTGGCAAAGAAGAGGTCTGGTTAGCCTTGGATTTCCCTTGAATCTCAAACCTCTTGGTTTCCTTTAGCTCCTTTACTGTGCCGTCTGACTCCTCTTCGTCCTCGTAGACCACAACCTGCAGGGTCTTCTTGCCTGTCTTAGTCCCTGTACGCAGGGCCTGCCCTATGGCTGCCAGCTGTTTCTTGGGGAATTTGAACTTGAACTTCTTCTTGGCATCTTGCTTAGGGTCATTTGCAGATGGCTCTGTTTTGGAGCCATCATCCAGGTCTGGGGATGAGGGCTCTACTGGGCTTAGAGGTTTACTGACCTTAGCAATAGACCTGTGGCTTTTTGGAATCCCCCCGGCTTTGTTGGCTCGGGTAAGACCTAAACCAGTTTCCGCAGTTACCTCACTTGCTTTGGTTTGTTTGGTTGCTCTCTCCTCCTCCTCCTCCTCCTCAGCCTCCTCACTCTCCTCCTCAATCCTGTCCTCTGAAAGCATCCGGTCCAGCTCCTCTTCGCACTCGAAGATGGTGGACAGCCGCTTGTACGCCTGCCGGATCTCCATGGGCTCGTCGAAGATAATGATGACGGGCTTGCGGTCGAAGCCGCAGTCCTCTGGTGCGCACAGCGTCTGATCCGTGCCTACTTTGACCGTCTGGACCTCACCACCCTTGGCACTCACCAGCTCCCTGTACTCTCCAGTGGACAGTGCCTGCACTTTGGTCTGTGTGATCATGAATGCAATGCTGTCTGTGGATGGTGGTGGGGGGCCCTCCTCATCCAGGAGGTCTGGGCTCAAACCAGCCTCCTCCGTGTACCTCGCTCTGCCCCTGCTGGACCTCAAGACTACCTCCTCACTGGCTACACTCTCCTCGTTCGATGACGAGATGGTGTACGCATTTGGAATGCCGTTCACTGGCCTCTCAGTAACAACCCCATCTTTAGCAGGAGGAGCACTGCTCTCCTGGACAGCAGCCTGTGAAAGCACAGGTTCTTCTGATGGGTCTTGTTCTTGGCTGGGGCTCCTTGCTGCCTCAGAGCTGGCTGCCAGTGGCCCAGTAGCATCTGTGGGCTGCATAGATGGCTGTGCACTATGGTTCTGGCCTGCTGAGTCATGAGAAACTGTGGGGAATTCATCTGATGTTAACAACTTTGGCTTCTGGGAAAGGTCAAAAGCATTCGCATGTGCCACCTTGGTTGGGGAGAGGGTTCGCTCCCTGCCTTCCTTTTGCTGTCCTGAGTCGGCCGCAGGGCGCTCATTGGAAATCTGTCCTGTGACGTAATATATCACCTGGCAAGACAAACACATCACAGCACACTGAAAACGGTGCAGGACAAATAAAACACAGCCATCTGTGTACAAATGAAATAAAAAAGAGGAACAACAGGGCAAGAGACAGACTGTTTACCCTGGATCCTTGTGGAGTGGATTCCTTTCCATCCTTGCGTTGGTTTGTCTCTTCACCCTGGTGACCCGGGGCCTGCTGGGGTAGTTTTTGAGCACAGCATTATTGAGTCAAATGTTGTTCTAGCAGTCTGCACTTGGGGAGAATGAGGAATGTGCCCATCTTAAAAGGCACTGAAAACCAATGCTTTTTTCATGAACAAAGACTTAAAAAAATGTGACGTGTTTCCGCTCAGCACACTAAACACAGAGCATGAAGATACAGATTTCAGTCTAACAGTCAAATGACACCAAGTGATGCAGTAAAATGAAAATGACAGTATCATAAGAAAGAGAAAAATGTTGATTATCCAGCTGGAAAGCAGGAATTAGGATTAGGAGAAAATGCATGATCAATCATATCATTCCAGTGAGGCATGAGGTGTTAGAGAGTGATGTGATCCCATTGCAAACTCATCACTGGAAATGTAATACATTTTAAAAATGACAAAAGCAGAATGTTGCATTTGCTGATCTTGAGAGAAGATACTGTAGAAACAGAGCAGAGTTTTTAGACAGCAACGTGCACTGATACAGCAATGTCTCATTCAAAGGAAAAAGAAAACTTAAAAACAAAACTGTAGTACCTGCTTGGAAAAGGAAAACAAGTTTAACTGGAGCGCACAGCTTTGAAAGCAGTTAGTGGCAAACTAGCATTGGAGGCACATTAGGCACGTGGCGTCCTAGCTCTACTGCGACTAAACCTATGGGCAGGCGAGAGGTTAGGTCAGCTGTAGCTCTGCTCTGGGCTGGAGCCAGGGAGCGTGGAGGACACTACGCGGTTAGATGGCACCACACCCGTTACCTTTGTGTCTCGGGGTGTGCAGGGGGCTGGGGACAACACTGGCTCCACCACCAGTTCTGGCTCAACACGTGAGAGGTCAACAAAACACTTCGCCTCTAATTCTTTAACGGTGCACCTCTCAAACACCTAAAGGGGTTAGAGCACAAGGCAGTGAGGCCCTTGTGGACACATTTTAGGGTAAAATGTCATGAAAATTCATTGTATTTTTACTTTTGTGCTGAATTTTCATGTATGTTTACAGTCAACATACAATTTAGGGTCATTTGAGATATTACCTTAGTAAAGTAAAGGGAAAATACAGACATTGATGTGTTAGAATACAGTGAATTCCACAAAGACCCATAACATAATTAGCAAGTAACCAATAAGCTTCAGGAGGAAATAGAAATCTGCAGTTCACCCATCTCACCAAAAGAGGGCAGCATAACCGCAGCAAACAGGAATAGGCCAAAAGTCACTGGTGTCACTGTACATGCAGTGCAATGCACATTTGTATAATTTTCTTTTACATTTTCTACCACCCTTTTCCCTGCAGTCTCTCATCACCTCAGCCTGTATCTGTGCATGTGTGCGTGTGTGTGTCAGTGAGTGAGTATGTGTCTCCTGGTGCTTTCCTGTCTATCAGGCGTCTGGGCTGCAGAGGGTTATCAGTCTGTCTGTGTTTGTTTATGTGTGAGCATGACTGGGTGTGTGAGTGTATGGGTGTGGATCACTAAGAGATGGGCCTCCTGATAGTTTCAACCCACCTGCAGCTCTGCCATGATCTTATCACCCTCGTCCTCATCCTCGCGGTCGGCCGCGGCTACCGCAGCCACTGGGGCGGCCACCGCAGTGGGGGGAGGGCTCTGGGGCTTCGGCTTGACCTCTGGGGGGACCTTCAGCGCTTTGGGCTGGGGGGCTTCCTCCTCATCCTCCTGCAAAACACAACAAAAGCAAAACTCGCTCGAGCGTGAACACTGGCGTCCCCGCCACCCCTCCCCGTTCTGCACAAATGCTAGGCGGATGAAATTTCAGCAGGCAGCTTTGCTCTGCGCCATGCTGCTGATGCTGGTCTGTGCAGGAAGTACTCCGGGCAACTGTGACACACCTCGGGCAAGTCGATTTTGCAACACTTTTATGAGGGCCTCCTTCTGCCGTCCTGCAAACAGATGTGTCTGGGAATGCGGCTTGACAGGGTCTGTACTGACTCAACACCCTAGTTATTTCTGCAGGGATATGCTTTCAAACGTCCCCATTTAACCAATGTGGAAGGATTTATCATGTTCTTTCAAACAATGTTTGTACCCTAAAGACAAGGTTTGTACCCTATATCCATGTAAATCAGTCAGCTCAGAAGTACACACACACACATATACATACACACATGTGCAAGCACAGCCACATGCACAAACACAGACATACACACATGTGCACACAAAGTGTACACATGTACACACACACACACACACACACACACACACACAGGGGACAAACCTGAGTGGAGGTAGACTCCTTCCTGTTGTGAGATGTGTAGATGACCTCTCCTGACCTCCCAGTGGTAAGCCCCGTTCCGCTGGGGTAGAACCTACGGGGTGGGGGTGGGGGAGGGGATTTGCTGGCCTTCTCTGCTGAGCTGGCCTTTGCTCTGTCAACACTGGGCCTGTGGGGCTTCTCTATGTGGGGCTTCTGTGCCCGCTCCACCGAGCCGGCTGCGACTGGTTTTTCAGCAACAGGTTTTGGCTGCAGTTCTGACAGAGGGGTGTGAAAGACACACACACACACACATGCACGCACATGCACACGTACACACACACAAACGGACAATAGGAGTTTACTTGGGTGTTCTTTTTTGTTTCATTTTTATGGCCATGGAAAGTCATGGAAACGATTTGAATGCTTTGTATAAAAATACACAATGTTCAATGGAGGGTGTTTCAAAGTAACTTCAAGGCCAAACTGGGAGGTAGTTGTTCGTAAACATGTTCTTTTTACTTTCTATTTCTAGTCGGTCACAAACTTATTTTTATTTCAGGCACCAACCACTTAATTTTTATGGGTATAAGTGCAGGTGTGGTTTGATGTTCTTACCAGGAGCTGGGGCTGCAGAAGGCAACGGGGCATCCAGCTCAACCACCTGGGGCTCTGGGGGCAGCTCCTCAGGGCCTGGCACCTCCAGGCTGGGGATGGCCTGCATCAGGCTGGCCTGCGTCTGCTGGAGGAGCCTCTCCATGTCTGCACCATCAGGCTGTGCAGGGTTAAGTCGGGCCCCCTCCTCTTCCACTTCCTCTTCTCCCTCCCTTCTCTCCTCTTCTTCCTTACCCTCCTCTCGCTGCGAGACGACAAGGCACCATTCATCACAACCAGTGCAAGATATCCTCAGCCATTACTAGACGCTTACTCTAAAACCCTGTTTATTACAGCCACTGATGCTCGTATAGACAACCTTGCCACTGCCAAAATAAAAGCTCTAATGTGTGCCCATACCTACTGAATGATGAAAGAACAATGTGTCCTCAGGTACGACTGTAACATATAACCGATAATAAACCAAATGCATGAGCTGGGCGTGATCTGATTTGTTATAGTGCTCTCTAGGCACCAAGCTGCTCCTATGAATAAATCTGGCACAGACATACTTTTACCACACAATAGCATAAACACATTATCTAAAACTTTTTAAAGTAGGGCTTTTTAATAGATTTTTCCTTGTTCTATGCTGGGCTGAGTACTCTGCTTGGGTCACATTGCTGAGAGATGCTTATTCTTATTGACATGCTTATTCAGCTAGGACAGCACTGTGGTGGCCATAAATTATACCCACAGATGGGAGCCATGACAACAATATGGCATGCAAAATGTTTTGGGCATTACTGGAACAGTCCAGTGCAGCAAGCTCTGAAACGCTGCCAGAATCAGATGAGAAACAGGGATAACACCTTCAGAAGCCAACAACACACGCTCTGACTCTTAATCAAAAATATGTATTTTAGAAAGGATATTAAGACACCGTAAAGGCATGAGAGGAAGTTAATTGGTTGTATATTTCTTCAAAAGCACTGCAGTGTTGCTTTGATGCAGAGTTAAGATATGCACATGCTGAAGCCTTCATTTTCATTTGACTTTACTCATGTTTAGACTCTTTTGGGCCAGCACCCTTCTCAAGTGTAAGACATTTCTCACACTGAAAAAGGTTGCCAGCCCTAAACATGGAGGCGATTAAAAAAGTGTAACATAAATTGCTGAGTGCTTGCTTCATTTTTCTAAGTCTTTTCTTGAATTCTCAGAAAGTTTAAGCACCCAGTCACAGTAACACAGGGTGTCGAGTATGCCTCCTTGTTTTTTTTTTTACTTTACTCATGTATCGCACACACCACCATAGCTGAACACGCTGACTCTAAACAGTGGCACTGACCTCTGCGCCAGGGACTCTGTGTCTCGGACTGCCCCTGCTGCTGCTGCTGCTGCCGCCGCTAGGGGGGTCCTCCACACTGGCGGGTGGTGCTGGTGGTGGTGGTGGTGTGGCTGACCCACAGCTGCTGGGTGCACTGGCTGGGCCAGGACTCGGGGTGCCTGATGCCTCCTCTGCGGCGACGGCCTTGGGGAGTGTCCCCTTCTTCTGCAGTGCTGGGCTGCTCTCGCGGCTGCGCGGGCTGACTTTGGCCACGGTGGGGGTGTCCCGCGCATGAGTCGGGGTGAGCGGCGGGCTGGAGTGGTGGCTGAGGCCGGCAGAGTGCTGGCACACGGGGATGGCGACTGGTGAGCTGCGCACACGATGCACCACCACGGGTGAGGAAGGGGTGAGCTCGGAGCGGATGGCGGTGGCCGGGGACCGGGGCTGCGGAGTGGGCGAACTACGGGAGGAGCCTGAGGAGTCAGAGCCATCGGCCACAGGGGGCCCCTCGGACGTGAGCGCTCTGAAGGGCTCAGGGGAGGGCAGAACCCCCTCTGTGGCACATCTGCATGAAAGCACAGAGTCAGTGGAAACCCAGAAAACCAGAGGAATAACACCTCAAGGAAGCAATCTGACTATTTTAGCTGTTAGCTTGGTCGACTGAACTCACTCATTAAAAAAAAGCACTAGGCTGATGATGCAGTGATTACCTCTGGCAATGTCATGCAACATTACCACCACCCTTCATTCATATTATGTTTATGTTGGATTTTTATGTATATAAAGATCTACACTCAGTACTGACATCTCATCACTGACATCACTTAACCTACCTTAAGACCCACCTATAAGTATCCCCCAACCACCCCCACCCACCCCGTCCCAAGTCCAACAGACCTTCTGAGGCAGCTCAGAGTCTCCGTCAGGGCCTTGACTCTCTTCAGCATGCTGTCCATCTTGTGTGGCTCCTCTTTGAGGAAGCGCACCGCCTCCACCTCCACCCGCAGCACCGCACGCATCTTGGTCTGCAGAACCGGGAACTCCCCTGAGGAAGAGGGCACGGGCAGGTCACATGAGTCACGTGAGAACATCCTGTACAGGTTGCACACCAGACACAGCCACCAGAGCCGCAGGCATGCACACACACTCACAGACAAAAGCATGTGCCGATACACATACTTCCATTATTAAAACATAGTTTAGTGATCAGTGTGGATTTGGTTCAGGTGGTCATGACTTGCGTTTTGATAAACCATACATATTTAAAAAAAATAACAGCGTCTAAATCTAATGTAGTGCTATGTATTTTTATATTGCAAGGGTTTTCAGTGCAGTGTTTATGTGCAGTCAGTTGGTTTTGGCGGTGCAAGTTCACATAGCTTTACTGGGCCTCTCAATTTTAAGCTATTCTTTCTGCAGTCTGTGAAAATGCCAATGTTAGCTCGAAGGTAAGTGCTAGTCCTGCTTTCCAGTCACCTTTGAGTCCAGCCAAGGCCTCCCCCACTTTCCTTAAGTTGACCGCACCCTCTTCTACATCCTTCAGTGTGATTGGCCGCAGAGTCGTGCCAGAGGTGGAGTCTCTCTTCAGCTTGTCCACATACTTCTCCAGCTCCCTTTTGAGGTGATAATGAAAAAAACAGTATCATCAGACTTTCACCCCGTTTCCACAGGTGTCTCAGCTCAGTTTCGTACACCGCTAACACAGGTAACACCTCACAGGTAATACGGCTGACACCTCATTATCTGCCTCCTTAGGACATTACATGACAGAGCAACCACAGCAACCTGCTTGTATAAGGGATTAGAGGTAAAACAAAAGGTCAAAATATTTTTGTCATAGATGGGGGTGTATCTCTGCAGAGGATTGTCTTCACATGAGGTGAATTTCTGTCAAACACTATGCGACAGGGACAGATTTAGTGATTTCTTCCTTCCTTGAGTACAAGCCAAACCCAGAGTCAGAGAGAAAATATTCCCGCTGTCAAAGCTTAGGTGACAAAGGTGTCTGTGTATCTGTGTGTGTGTGCGTGTTGGTAGGGAACAGAACCTGTTTGACACGGTCAGGTGGAGTATGTTGACAAAAAGTCTCAAAGGGAGCAGCAACAGCTCAGCTCTCGGTGGAGTAACAAGGCCAAAGAACAAACGCCACGAGACAATGGGACAGCAGCTCACAAGGGTATCTCACAGAGACCTCACTGAGGATATGCTTCATTTCGTGCCAGATAGACTGGGGTTAGGCAAACCTGGCTAATTCCCGACAACTACTTTTAGACAGTGTTTTGCCCTGGAGGAGTTGTGCAGGCAATAGCTTGTCCTACAGAAAGTGCTGATGTCATTGTACTGCGGTGAGGGTGTGAACATTCATTTTGTACATGTAAGCCTGCGACTTCCACTTCTTTAGAATGAGCTTTATTTTCAGCAAAAGTGAACTAAGACACTTAAGCTGAAAAATGTTTCCTTCAATGTGGTTTAAAACAAATAGGCAACAGTGAGTGCGACTTGTAAATGCTGGTTAAGTCCAACTTGAGTTTTTAAAAAAAAACTAAAAAGCAAAAACACCATCTATACCAGAACCTCTCATTTGGTTTCTCTTTGCTTTAAACAAGCTCAGGCAAAACCACGCCATTCTGCCTATGCCAATCAGTGGCACTACACTCCCTAGCCCGACTAACACACACAGAAACAAAGACACACACACACACACACACACACACACACCCACATGCACATGCATGCACACACACACTTTTACACAGAGGCACCCCCACATTCTCCCTCTCTCTCTCTCTCTCTTTCTCTCTCTCTCTCACGCTCACACACACACACACACACACAGTATCAGCTGGGACTTTTAACTGGAAACGCAATGTGGGGCGAGCACCGGCGTGGTGCCAGCGAATCAGGCGCTGGGGTCAGATACCTCAACCCCTCATTTCCTGACACGTCCGCTGCTCTGAGATGCGGCTCCAAACAAGCGTTTATCACGGTGCATGCTGCCGCAGGGCTCCACCATAATTACCCTATGTGCAAATCAGGAGTGAAAAACCTGCTTAAGTTCACGTTTAAAGGGGAAGCAGAGGCATGACAAATCACTCAACCGTTACGGCAGCCAGCGGCCATCATAATTACTGCTCCGTTTTCTCCAGATGGTAACCTTAGATCACACATTTCATTGTGGTGGCGCGCACAGCTGGGGGACACTGTGGGGCTCGCTAGCCTCGACATTCTTTATGCTCTGGCTCCATTTCTGCCCTGTCACCAACTAATGGTTCTGAACACGTTAAAAAGCTGTGCTACAGGACTTGAGCCATCACCCGTGACACGGGAGACGTGCCCTTTTCATCAGACATCTGCAGAAGCCATCAATCTCTTTTTAATGAGAGCTCATCAAGGTTTATTAACCTTACTAATCACAATTTCAAGTGTAAGGCAAAACCATTTTAACTTGGAGAGCTATTCTTTTAAAGAAAAAAAACTAGACTGGTGGGCTACTGTTGATGTAGTCTATACAAACCCTCCCACTTTGCCCTCTTCACTTGTTTATTTTTAGACTGCACCCTGCATGCTAGAATGCAGGTGAAATGGTTACTGGATTAAAAGAAACAATGCCCTGTTTGGTCTGCTATGTTGACATTCTAAGATTCTCTCTTACCCTAGCTGCGTGACAACTTTCTCCTCCATGGCCAGGTACGTGTGCCTCTCCTGGTCCACCTGGGACCTCTGCCTCTGCACGGGGTCCTCCAGCTGCCTGAGCATGGAGTTAAACCTGCCTGTGATCTCCTGCTCTGCCCGCCGGAGCATCACCTTCATGGAGTCCTGGTTCTGGAGCTGTTAATGGGCCATACATCATCAATGTTAGTTCTACTCACAGGGTTAGAACTAGAACACAACAGCCAACATCGAGACCATTTCAAGGCAGTTTGAGTATTAGCACCATAGCTGTTTCTACATGGTTTCTGTGTCAGCATTCTCAACGATGTGAAATGCAGCAGATGATGGAAGTAGGAACGAAATGGAACATTCAGGCACTGTTATTGTTTTTACTGTTAAATGGGTGTATATTTGTGTATGTACAGCACATGTATACACATACTTAAATATGCGTTTGCACAAATCATGATGTACAATTAATATTAATGTCCGTACTGTGCATTTGGCAAGGGAATAGACCTGGCATAGGCATAGACCTCTAAAAGCGAATGTAATAGCAAAATCTTATTTATTGCATGTGTGTGTTTCTCGTCTCTGTGGTCATAGATCTATCTTGTGCCCTGTAAAAGCTGCGGCCTCCTGAAAGGAACAGTCACACACCTGCATCTGCTTGAGCTGGTGGAGCTGTAGGCGGAGGTCAGAGACGTTCCTCCTGAAGGTGGTGAGCATGGACTGCATCTCCGTGTCTTTGGATGACGCGTGGAGAACCACCGCCATGGAGTCAGGCTGTGCAGTTACGGCGCGGTTCTTCGGCACAGGAGCAGGTGAGACCCCTGAGCAAAGGAGACTCAGGGGTAAGTTTTTTTAAAAGAACTTTCTGAGTAATATATGAGAGGACACTACATACTGGACAACTGTGGAAGAGCCATCTGGCCCACATAGCCTACTAGCATATCTAACATCCTAACTGCTCAAAAATATTTTGAGATCTACAATAAAATAATTGGATTTATTCATATTCATTAGCATGATAAGAACCCCTTGCCAAATATACTTACCACCACTATTAACACTGCTAGCAGGAGATGCTGTCCTCACAGGTTTCTCACTGGAAAAGTGTTATGATAGTGTTTCAGTAAAAAGACAGGGAGACATAAAGCACTATGGTTTTGAAAATTCAACATGTAGTTGGTATGACCAATAAAGCATTTGTCTTTTGATTGCACAATGGTGTGAAGATGGTCTGATGATTTCACAAGGATTACCTGGTAGTGTCTTTGGTTGCACTAGTATTTGGCCCCTTTAAAAGTGCATGTTGAACAAGCCCAGTCAAACTGGCTATTTGCTGCTCCATCGCCTTCATTCGCTCACTGCTTCAACAAGAGAATACAAACACACACACACACACACACACACACACACACACACACACACACACACACACACACACACACACACACACACACACACACACACACACACAGTTTCACTGAGTTAACACCTCTCACAAGTCAAAGCCAGAGTTTAAAACAACCTGCACCACCACTCTGTCAATACTTCTTCCACACTTGTGCCCTGTTCTCTCAGGAGCTCTGTGGTTCTGCTTGATCTGCGTGCCATGAACCACACCAGATATTAAGGTTGGATGCTGTTCTAAGGACCTTGCTACACCGCCATCTACATCTCTGTCACGCTCCAGCGAAAAGCGGCATGTAAATGATCTGCTCGAGTTCACCACAACAATATCATCCTGTGTCTGTGGGGGATGCTAGTAGATCACTGACGTAGAGGCGGTTCAAAAACTGATACGACCCCCTCCCGTCTCTTGACCGTATTTGAGCAAAAACACAAGCAGCAGGAGGGGTCAGACGCGTGTTTCAAGTCATGCACATAAAAGCAACCACAAAGGTTTAGGAACCACAAAGGAATCCATTCTAAGGTAAATATGGCCCACGGTAGCTTTGAGGATGTTTACTGTACATTCTCTCGGGCTAGGTTACACCGTATCACATTGCTGTAAACATGAAAAGTGCTATTGTGCTAGACCACACCTTTCTGGAAAATGCCAGTCTGAACTCAGACGCCTCCTGGAGATGCAAGACAACTACTCATGTTTACAAACCTTGTGTGGTGGTCACCTGGGGGTACACCAGGAACAGCCTGGAATGGCCTGGCACCGTGTCCTGGGGGCAGGTCCACAAACACGGGGGAGACCATGGTGCCATGCACACTGGCCACTACCTCCATGGCGCCGTTGCTCTCCTTCCGGAAAGATCTGCGTACAGGGGAACCCCTCTCCAAAGGCACGCCCCCTGGGGGCGGCATGTCAATCATCCTGACCTCATTGACCCGGTGCGGAGATGGTGGTTGGGCTTTGCCCCCCAGTGTGGCCATTGGGTTCTCGGCATACTTGCGAGATTTCTGCCTGTAGAGGGAGTGCTGCTGTTGCTGCTGCTGCTGCTGCTGTTGTGGTGGTGGGGCGGCTCCATCCACCACATCCGCTGGGCCATGGGGACCCTGCGACGAGGACACGCTCAGGCGACCCTCTGGGAGCCCGTAAGGGTCATACAGAGCCACACTCTTGCTCCCGCCCAGGTCCTCGTCAGGCTTGACGTCGCGGCGCTCCAGGATGGCGCTGGGGCAGGGTGTGACCGAGCGGCTGGTGGGCTGTGGCACGCTGGAGAGGCGGTCGCGGGGCAGGGTGGCGCTGCCAGCCAAGGGCACGGAGGAGCGCGGCCCGTAGGGGATCCGGGAGGGGGAGGAGGGCATGGAGCGAGCAGTGGGTGGGGACATGGAGCCCTGCAGGGCATGCAGGTTGCTGATGGGGCTGCCAGGGGCCTGACGCAGGGTGTGCTGACCATCTCTGCTGCTGTACATTTTCTCTCTGTGGATCTGACAACAGCGAAAAAAAACAACAACACATGAAGGAAAAATGTTTTAATTGAAAGGTGTAGGACAGATGGCTAAAATAAACAGTCAGATAGTCAAACAAATGCTGAGAAACAAACAGAGAGGGAAAAAAACAAAAACAAACTGCTCACCAGTCTTTAAAACTGAACATAACTGGAGCATATCTGAATGACCTATTCAAGAGTGACTGAATACCCAAATGCCCTTTGCAGCTTTTCAAACAACAGGTATGGACATGAAAGCAGAATGTCAATTACGTGCATGGAAAAAAAAGTCCCTGTCTCTTGAAGCTGTTAAAAGGTGAAAAATGATTATGCTGTACTACCTAAGAGAGGAGCACCTCACAGAAAAACACTGTTAAGTGGTACCGAGCTACTAGACGGATTTGGGTACCTGTGTTGACACATTGCCGAAACAGCAGTAAAAGAAACTAGGACTAAAGGAGTAAAGACAGACAACAGTGTGACAGACAGAAAGAAAAAGACAGAAAGAAAGCAAAAAAGAAAGAAAGAAACACTTAAAAACAGAAAGAAGGGCAGGGACAAAGAGAAATAGACAAAAAGCAAGAAAGCAAGGAAGAAAGAAAGAAAGAAATAAAGAACGAAAGAAAGAAAGAAAGAAAGAAAGAAATAAAGAACGAAAGAAAGAACGAAAGAAAGAACGAAAGAAAGAACGAAAGAAAAAAATAATAAAAGCAAGGGAAAAAGAAAGCAAGGAAGGAAGGAGACAGAAACAGGGTGAATCAGGCAGGAACATAAACAAAGCCTCTGCCCAAACCTGTCTGTGCTCAGTGGCCAGGTAGAGAGGCGCTGGGATAAAGCAGAGAGACAGGCTGTGCGTGCAGGTGGATTATCCCCCACATCACACTGGCCCCTGTCCCCTACACCATCAGTAAGCCTGGGTTCAGGGGAAGCAACACCCTGCTTCCGTGGCCGTGACAAAAATAATAATAATAATTCCAAGAAAAAAAAACTGTATGTAAATCACTTTTGATGTGGTAAACGCTACTGCTGAAACTACTCTAATCTAAAATTCTATGCTCCCGAAAGCATACATGCACCATAGCAAATAAGACAGACAGGTGAAGATTAAAATTCTTTTATGATGACTAACACTGTGTTTCTCCAGAGAATCTTGGACTGATTCTCTGAAACCAGACAGTTTTATTTCAGGTTACTGAAAGATGAATCTGAAGACTGAGAGACACAAGGATTACACACCCTCCAACGAGACGGGAGGGGGAGAGGGGGGCATGTTTGAACAGGTGGGAACAGGTTTTGGTAACTGCAGATACTGCACTGTTAAAAGTGTGTCCACTCTTCCAATTGCTGCCTCTAGTGTGTGAAAATAAAGGGATCCATCAGCAAACACACACACACACACACACACACACACACACACACACACACACACACACACACACACACACACACACACACACACACACACACACACACACACACACACACACACACACACACACACACACACACACACACACACACACACACACACACACACACACCTACATAAACATATCTCAAACAAAAGAGACTGCCAGAAGCATAAATACATGACTTAGTGAGAGTTGGTGCCTTACACACGTAAGAACTAGCTCTTCTTTCCCATGATGTGTGAGGCAATGAGGTTGATTTAAAATGAATCAAATTGGACTGAAGACTTAAGTGCTTACTAAGCTTTTAGATATAGCTCAGGTTTTTGCTATTCAGCACAATATGATCATTGTTTTAAGAAAGGTTTCAAAACACTTGATGAGCAGGTCTATGCCTGTTTGCTTTCTGTCACATGGTAGTGGCCAAATGCACACAGAAACACAAACACACACACACACACGCACACATACTCACACTCACACACAAATCCTCCAGACCACACACTGAATGTTTATTCAATGAGGCACACTGTGTTTCAGATTCTCTGCTTTACCTGCAGAAGGATATTCATTGTTTCTTAAATTAATCACACATAAGAACAGTTTCCCAGGAATCAAACACCTGAGAATCTCAAGGCACTTGAGACCGTCCCTGACATCCATTACTATAGTCTATCCTGTGTAAGCATAGTCCACTAGCAGTCCTAATGGTGTGCCTAGATTTTATTGTAGCGATGTCAAAATGTAGTGTCCAGTGAGTGAGTGAGTGCAGTCAGTCCCTTTTCATGGGCAACTAATGAAAGAGCACTTACTGTCAGACAGACCTTAGTCACTGCTTTTGCTCATCAGGTACTCTCAAAAAGGGCAGGGATTTTCCAAAATAGCCACTGTCAAGCTCAAACCAGGCACTAACCTAAACATGAGTCAAGCATGTACTCAAAGCAGAGCAGCTGTCTAGTTTCACTATGTGTATCCAAATCCACACACGTGTACCACTATTCTTGTCTTAAAAATGCTATGCAACCGATATTTTCCAACTGACAAATTTTCAGGAGGTTACCCCTGATCCAAAAGTTTTCAAACAAAACGTTTCTAGCAAATATGTGGGATAGAGGAGGAATCAGACATGATGGGTGTTATGAAAAAAGAAAAAACGCAGAAGAGGTTGGAATAATAAGCACAAGGGATACGGAACTCCTTGAGGACAAATGGAGCTACTCCTTCCCTCTGAAGCCTGCAGATCTGTCGTGCAGTGCAGTGCTGACACAAGTTTGAACTTCCCCACTAGATCAGGCTCCAGGAGGATGTAGAGTGTTAAACTCTGGCTGTCAGAGTCCCATGAATCCCTGGCATGAAGATGGGGCCTGATGACATACAGAATGACATTCCCATCCAGCATCCCCATCAGAGCACCAGCTGAGAGCCATGCTATGGCAGTGGGGACCTCCACCATACGCCTCCACCATCCCCTGCCCCCCCACCCTGGGTGCATGACAAGCCTGATGTACCATCTGAAATAGTGAACACACTGAGCTAAATAAAAAGAAACACCAGAGTCACAAACAATGGGAAAAGTTGTTGCCTCTTCAGCAATGAGGGAACGCGTCTTAATTGGTTTAGAAAAGTGGGGTGCTGCTTGCGGACATCATGGTGGGATGTGTTAATAATTTGCCTAGATGGGAAATGTGACAGTACATTAGACGGTGTTAGTGACTGCATGACGACCAGGATTTAGTAGTGGTTTTCTGTAAAAGGATCCAATTTATTTTGGAATTTGGACAGCTCTGAGTATGTTTGTTTTTTTTTGAACGAACAACAGTACTGTAAAATTGCCACCATTCTCCCTTTCCAGCCATTTAGATAGGCAATGACAGAAACCTGCATTCTGGGTTCGCATCAGTGTAACAGCACAACTAATGTCATCACAATTTTCTGTTTCTGGATCAAAATGGAGCGCACACATGTCTTTGAGGCAGAGTAAACAGTTTTTCTGAGTGTGATGGTGCTCTGTGGTCTTAATTAGTGGTGAGATGAGTATCACCCTATCCAACACAGATACCAAGGAATTTCAACAACAAAAAAGAGAGACTTTTTCCTGTCGCTCTGACTTACATAAAAAAGTGCGTCACAGCAAACCAGGCCATGTTCATTTCTTCAGTTAGACTGCATTAAGTCAACTGACGGTAAACACAGACTGACAACACAGCCCACTCCTCTAATGCACGCACTTTGGAACGAACAAATAAAGCCTGGCTTTGGATTCCCCCCGCTATGCCTGAGACAGCGTGGAGGAAAAAACTCAATCCACGAATAATGGTGTGCGCTTTTCACAAAGAGACAACCTCATCTCAGCGTGCCACATTTGGCCAGGATTACCATACAGAAAATGAGAAAATGAAGGTTAAAGGGTTCATGCTTCACACTCCTGTAGCATATGTGTGTGTGCGTGTGTGCGTGTGTGCGTGTGTGTGTGTGTGTGTGTGTGTGTGTGTGTGTGTGTGTGTGTGTGACTGAAAGAAAGAGAGAGAGAGAGAGAGAGAGAGGAAGAGAGGAAGACAAAGATAGGAGAAAGAAAGAGATAGATAAAAAAAACAGCGGGAGAGAGAGAGAAGAAAAGAGAAAGAGAGATGGAGAAAGAGAGAGAGAGAGAAAGAGAGAGAGAAAGAGAAAGAGAAAGAGAGGGGTAGCCAACATTTACTTACCCTCACATCCCCATTGTTGGGCTTTGAGTTGTGACTGAAGGCCTGAGCAGGATCTTTGTGATAGACTTTCAGACAAGAGTGAGGTGTGATATTCCTGCAGAGCACATTACAGAGACAGTGTGAGCATTCATGTACATATCAAACACACACTGCTACCATTCCACCACTTTTATACACTGTTACAACTAATGGCTGACTGCATTGACATAGTGATGCACAGGCAAGCAAGCCATATAAATTAATTGATATCAGTCATGTTTTCTACAACACATAAACAACACTGGCTATTGATGACAAGTCCAGATACGCAAATCTCTCAACCCGCTCAGGGACATTTCCACTCTGGGCCGCCCAGCCTAGCCCAGCCCACCCCTGGCCAGCTCAGGCTCAGTGTTTTGAAGAGTACAGAGATGAGGGATTACACCCTGCCCCCCTCCCTATCCTCCCCCATTTCCTTCTGGCTTGTTTGGGACTCGTCTGAAGAAAAGAGGGTGCGGTGCCGAGGCGAGGACACTCCCTGGAGTCCGCACGCGTTCAAACACAGGCCCCATCTCTACGCGGCTGGCTGTGATTATGCTGGAGGGTGGGGGCTGGGGGTAGATGGGGGGGTGGGGTAGATTGTGGGGGTGGGGGGGTTGAACTGGTGTCAGGAAGGCTTTTTGGACATCTAAATGCCTGGTTAATTATGGTTTGGCTTCCCGAGGCAAGGGGTGGTTTTAAAATGTCAGCTATTGGAGGCAGTGGCTCTCTCTTCGTGTTTTAAAATCAGCCATCCAATGCTGGACTATGGAGAACTCAATAAGGTGTAGAAGCATTAAGCGGTCTTCTAAATCATGGACAAACCAATTGGCCCAACCCAGTCACTGCATACCAACAATGGGAACTTCAATTGAACCTTCTGTTTTCCTTTCAGCGAACCTATGTATTTGCCTTGCCGTGTGACACACATGCAGTTCCCATACACAAAGCAACTGCATTCAGCTGCGTAAGTAACATAGAGCCCTACTGTCTCACGGTGTTGTCTCTTTGTTTGCAGACAAGGGGAATGCATGCACCACCCACACACACTGTTTGTGGCTTATTGCAGGACTTGTTCGGACGGAACTGTCAGTGTGGGAATTTGAACGTGAACTACAGTAATGGAGAGGAGAGGAGAGTGAAAACAAAGGGCTGTCAATCTCACCTGACGTCAGTGAGCTCATAGTACACGTTCCTCATGTCGTCTTTCATGTAGACGGCCACGCTGGGAGACTCCAGCATCTTCATGGTGAGCTGCTGGGGGAAGGCACTGACAAACAGGGCTCGGATGGTGTCAGCCCCAGTGATCTCGTTTGGCATCCGGATCTGCTTCGTCTCCTCTCCATACTGCAGGTACAGAACACCTGAGGGCATGACATGTCTGGAATTAGCAGTGTGTTTGTAATAGGACACACATATGTACACACAGAGACACACATGCACACACCCACACACGCACATGCACACACCCACACAGACATATAATACACACACATACACAAACACAAAGAGTTCAGTTTTGACAGTTACATAACTCTTATTAAGAATATGAATTGTCCACGTAAGTCCTTAATTCAACTCCACATTTTTTAACAGCAGTATTTTCACTACAGTCAGTGTGTTGGCCTGTTGTGGCTTGCTTGGTTTGATGAGTATGGCATAAGATATTGAAGAGAAGCAGAGGCAGAGCAGGAAGGAGAGGCATGGACAAGACTGGACCAGAGAACATAAACTCACAGCCATGATAACTGACAACAGACACAGCTCAGTCTGTTCATTTGTGTCTCTCTCATAAGGTCCATTACAGTCTTCCTCAAAAACCTATCTGGCACAGAGTGGTATGATCGCAGTACGATTATCCCAGTATTTGCAGAGATATGTTTTTCAGTGGACCACTTAATTGCATGGCAATAAAAGCTCCCAGATGTTGCTGAAACTGAATCATATCACTGTGAGTCTGGGTCTCACTGGAGAGACAGCACATCCCTCTAATAACGAGGCCTATTACAGTCAAAAATAGGTTTGTGCTTACTGGGAAAAAAGACTCAGTTTACAGAGGACATGTTGATATTGCAAATGCAGTTTTAATTTATGTAAGGTTAAACTAAATGGATGCTGCAGTTGGAGACTTTTCCATTAGCACGGGCTTCACGAGACATGCAAGTCCATTCGGAAAACCACAATGAGATCTTATTGAAAGGCTGACTGTGGCCTCATGTTTGCCTGGGATAAAATCCCAACACTAAAGAGTAAAACATCAGCAAATGATCTTCCCCTAAAAAAAGTTCCACAGTGTGTCTTGACATACTGAGAGAGGTTTTAACACACTGAAAGACCGATTCTGTGCATACAGTCACTAGCCATCATTAATTTCCTCTTTTCTTGTAAGAATGAAGGCACATTCTATCAAGAGTTCAGAAGACAACACCCTTATTCATTATGTGTTTTAAGCCATCATCATGGTTCTGTTGGTTAGTTTGCTAACCATCACGAATGGATGAAACACATTAGTTCAGAAACACTTAAGCAGTATTGGTGCCATATGTCATTACCACCAATAACAAAAATCCAGTTCTGTCCCCACGAAACCACATCCAACATACAATTTTTTTCCAAAAATATACATCATCCCATGTTGTTATTCTACAAATGTAATAAGCATATTCATACCCCATCCAAAACAAAAAGAAAGGAAGGCAAACAGAAAGAAAGAAAGAGCGAGAGAGAGAGAAGAGAGGCAGAGAGACGCAGACAGAGAAAGAGAGAGAAAGACAGACAGAGTGCAAGAGCTGTTGTGGGCGTGTATGTGTCAGCAGTGCCACACTGTAAAATAGTGCTCACCCAGTGATCTGTCCTTGGTTTGGTTGGCTGACCGCACCACCGGAAGGCTGGCTCTGGAGCGGGTGCCTCGGGTGAAGGCGCTGGGGGGATCTCCTTCTGACATGGCCTCCAGAGACTCCAGAGAGGCCACAGACAAAGGCTCCCCCTGGTCCCCTACACCGGGCTGGGGGCTCGGGCTGTGCTTAGGGAGCCTGATCTGGGGTATTGAAAACACAACATGATCAATTTACAAAACCACACCTACGTAACCTACATGGAAAGAAACAGCGCTCTAAATCATTCTACGCACTGAGTTAAATAAATACGGTGGATATTTTTTAGGGCATTATTAAAAGCATTTGGTCAGAGGCCACAGAACAGATTGTATCTTTCCTTATCCAGACATTCCAGAAACATTCCATGTGTTTACCACAATTGGTACAACAAAAGCAACCATTTAAACCAAAATATCCACAATCAACATAAAACGCAAGCCGTGCAAAACCCCACAACCTGCCAGAGTGTTAATATGCTTGTGGCTGGCAAGCCAGGCTAGCCCTGAATGTAATATAAAGACTTATTGGTAAAGTCAACACAGATTACACATTATGAAGAGATTGTTCACCAACCGTGAGGAAGTGATTTTTTTGAATGTCAAATTAGAAACAGTGATTCCATCATAAAAAAATAACACCCAATTACACCGGTGTAAAAAGTAAAGGTCAGGCAGAGAGGGCGGGTCATTAGATTCATCTTGAAGTAATCCACACGCACATTTTTATTATCTCAAATGCCACATGGGGAGCTGATAACTACTACTGGTTATAGACAGCACCATGGCAATGCGTGGCATTTGAAGGGGGGAAAGGATGAATGAACCAATGAATGAAATTGTGCGGTCTCACCCCATGCACATGAGAGCAGTCTCTTACACCATAAATACAAATACCTCTTAAGCAGGCCGTGTTGCAGTGTAACCTCAGATTATGATTTGCAGCAGTGCACAGACAAATTGGCGACAACCATGTACACGGCTGTGGTGAAATATGGAGTATGCCATGCAAATGACAATCTGTCCAGTGCTGCTGTTGTCATGTTTTAAATGTTGTGTACTTCAGTGTGGTTCATAGTGATCAAAATAAAACAGCAGGCCACAGCTCTGGGATATGTTTTATGCCTAAGAGGTTGTCTGTCAAAAACAGAGGCAGTGTTCTGAAGACATGAACTGAGGCAGGAGCATTGAAGAACACAAGCTGTCAGCACCTCTTTCAGTCAAGCACTGTTTAACCCTGTCACCTGCCGCCTCATACAACACTAACGAACACACAACACAAAACACCATAAAAATAATTTCAACAATGTTTGACGCTAACTGCCAGAAATGACAAACTACTATGTTAGTCGTAAGGCAAAGCGTTCCCATCAATTAAATAAGGCTCTGATCCCTCAAATCTGGCATGGATGTTTGTTTCTTTTTCCTACTGTTGACTGCGTTTGACCGGCGAACGTGGAGTAGAGTGGAGCACAAACATGAGGACAACCCCAGAGAGGATGCAGATGGGCTTGCTGAGGCTCCCCTGAGGCCCCCGCCCAGCCCTCCGTGGCGTGGAGCAGGGAGGAAGTGACATGTCCAAGCCCCCCACGCATGAGTCAGACGGTCCCATCAGGGCGGCCCCAGTGAGCTTCACTTCACACATACACACACACACACACTCTCTCTGTCTCTCTCTCTCTCTCTGTCTCTCTCTCTCTCAGAGGCAGTGATACCTGACATGCACCCCTGGGTACACCTGACACTCAGCACCATGTGACACACAATGTTTTTGGATGGTGGTCCTCCTGCTCCCCTTTGCTGTGCTGGTGATTGGCACAGGAAAGGTACCCATGCCTAAGCACTGCAATAGGTAAACAAAACCACCTGGGGATCGCCCACTCTGCCCACCCTTTCAGAAGGTCATGGACACTATGCAAGACACAAATATATTTGGTTTAGTGAAGAAACTTAATGTATGGACATATATTTAAACTTAATGCCTGGACATATACTTAACAAAAGTAAATCTGATGTGATAGACACTGTCTGGAAGTCACTCACTTTTCGCAAAAAATTAGAAATCAGGACCTTGAGGATTGCATTGTCTACCAACAGCACAGCAAAGTAAATTGCAGAATATACCTATCGTTGGCCAAAAGCACAACAACAGTAAGAGCATGCCTGCACAAGTAAGTGAGCATCATTGTGTGTGTTTGGATCAATAACGATCACTAACCCTCCAGATTGTGCAATTCTGGGTCAAGTTCAGATTTGTCCAAGATGGCCCCATTTTTTCATGAGTTTAATTCCAGCTGTTTCCAGCCATGAACCCGATTACGTTCAGTAAGTGGACTAGTGTTTACATGCAGTCGCCATGACAGCATGTAGCCCTGGGCCCGGTCTTACACAACATGAAGAAAGGACGAGGAGGAAGAGACTGGATTCAGTTGAGGATCACTGAGATTCTCTGCAAACTGTGAGTGAAACTGAAGGGGATGGGGTGGGGGTGGGGTTAGCAGTGGGTCACTATTCGCAGTCTCCTGAGTCACACTCTCGCACCATAGCAAACCCTGTCCTCTCTCTGAATATTTGCACTTCGATGGTGCTAAACTCACCAGTTCCATACTTTATTTACGCAGAAAGAGAGGGAAAAAAGGAGAGCGAGGGAGAGAGAAACAGAGACAGACAGAGAGAGAAGTGCTCATCCGCTTGACCCCACACCAGGTATTTTATCCTAACAGAGGCATGGAATAACAGAAGCTAGCAGAGCATTCTGCGAGGTGCCACAGATCATTGCAGTCCCAATGAAATTCATCAGAAAAAGTGTCACATAACACGGATTTCTGCCACTATCTTTCAAATCTCTGATGTGTGGCCAAACAGGTAAAGCTAGTCCTCTTCTGCTGTGCAGCGAGGTGGGGTCTTATGTGTTAGCACTGATGCTTAGCAATGGGATCAGAGATTTTTGTTTCTGTCACCATTCTATATCGATGTTTGGGCAGACCATACCCAAGCCTAACTGGGTCAAAGCACTCACTGAGGATCACAAGTCAGTTTTTGTGGGAATTTTGAGGGGTAAATTTGAAAAGGTACACACATGCAGCATTCTGACTAACACAAGCCAGAGACATCCTGTGATTTAAACACTTGATCTCTTAGCCTTCACAATAGAAGTATGTCAGCCTGGCAAGATCAGCCTTAGACCGGCTGTTTCTGCGTGACGTGTGTGTGTGTGTGAGCTGCTCATGAACCAAGAGGGCTACTTGGCCAGGCAGGAATGTCAGTGTTTTGAGTCGGGGGCTGGCTGGCCACACAAGACTTGTCTGACAACAGATCAGTGCCTGAGGGGCATATCTGAGCCGAGGCCGGAGACTTGCCACAAACCACACAAGCCAGCCCACCGGTTAAGGCAGGCCAGATCAGCTGCAAACACCTGGAAAGTTTTGGCTGCTGGTCGCTGCCGCTGGTCACAGTGACACTGTATATATAAATCACAGTGATTGATATCTGCTGTTTTATTGTGCAGTAAATTTTGAGTCACGTCACCTCATGAGTATTGTCAAGATTGCTTCACTGGTACACTGCCTGTCTGGCCTCTCTGTGAAAAAGCTTTCCGGGCCTCTGCATGCTAGAGCCATGAGTCAGCCGGGCTCCTCAGTGGTAATTGCACTGCACAGAATTGTGTGCCTCCCCGTGCACAGATGACATGGTCCTGAAACCCACAATGCACAGGGGGTGCTAGATGGGACCTGGAGGCGATGACTGCAGGTGATGTTATCTTTACGCATACACTGAGGCACTGTGCTTTACTTGGCAACAAATCAAACCCATTTTCACAACCTGCCAGGGAGAAGGGCTTATATAGTGTCCTCACTGTGGTATTGTGACCTGCGCACATACAGTTAGACCTGACTGAGATCAAAGCCACTCATGTGCTGACTGCTGCCTCTTTAACAAAGTAGTTTAGTCTGTGGCAGGAGACTTTATTACTACTGACAATTTTAGACACTGCTTTAGATATCAAAAAGCCTAATATTTGTGTTTGCATTTAAACACACACACACACACACACACACACACACACACACACACACACACACACACACACATCCTACATGTGCTAACACTTCCATGAACATACTATTAACTGTGGCTTCTCTGAATGCTAGCCAACACTACAGGAATTGATCTAGAATGAATTCCAGGCTTAAGGAAGAGCTAGATGACCATAGGGTAGCACTCACGTGCCATCAAAGTCTTGTAGTGAGACTGTTAATCAGTTCTGGCATTACAAAGAGGCAGAGGGGTGGACCAAAAAGCTAAGATAAACACAAATATAACAAAGCGTGAGGAAGAGAGAGAGGGAGACAGAAACAGATACAGAGAGAGAGACTGGTGATAAAAGGAAAGGAAAGCATCAGAGCACCACCTCTAACATTTCACTGCATTCTCCTTTAATCACAGGCAGATGAAGAAGCAAAAGCCCTGGCCTCGTCTGTGCTGGTCATATGCCAACTCTTTGAAAGGCTTGGCAGGAGAGAATACATCATGTCTCCAAACTTCTGACCCTCCATCCATCTAGGTGCACGACTGGTAGACTATTAGCTCAAAAAGAAGTATGCGACTTACTCCCACGGGATGTGTGGGCTCCTAGTGTTGCAATATGCAATGGAGAATGGCATATTTGAGGGGGCTGCACTCTGCGGGCAACCTTGAGAATGAACAGTGTCCAAGCAGACTGAAGCTAATACGTCAACCAGAACATTTTATTATTCAAAAGTAACAGCAACATTATTGTTGCGATTCGGTGAAATTTGATACAGTATCATCTGCATTCCAGAATCAAGGCTATGCCATATAGTTTGGTAAACAACCCTTTGCTAAAACGATAAGCAAAAAAGTAGTTAAAAGCGAAAAGCAAACTCTGGAAACGGTTGACAAAAATAATTGCGCGGCCATAATCAGTTCAAACTTCTTTCAAAAGCAGGCTACCGGAGCATACAGCAGAACACACAGAGAAAACTATATGCACAAGGTTATCTCCTCACTCAATACAAAAAAGACACGAGACAGACTCACACTTTAGCCAACTTGGCAAAACTGAATGAAATTCATGTGGTAAAAAATGAACAATCCTTTCGCCATCTCAGTACTATCCATTTGGATCACATAAAGTTTTTATGGAGCAACAGAGTACAAATGTGTTATCTAGACAATTTGAAATGGTGGAAAACGGAGCGTCCATAAACAAAGATAACCCAGCGCTGACAATACAACATAAAATAATCATAATCTAGCGACAAAAGCAAACTTGTCACAACATGAAAAGCACATGATCACACTAACCCAGCGGCGTTGCAATCATGTTCTGGAGGGATCCGAAAGAGACTTCCACGTTTTCACGATTGCTTTCCCAAAAAAATGGACCAAACATCCAACTCGGTCCGGACTGTGAGAGGTATCTATTTTTTTCTGTCCCGAGACGAGACGTGGTAAGCACACACGTTGGTAAAAAAAACGGATAACTCTTGGTTCCGAAGTGATAGTGGGTGGGTTTTTGACTGTAAACTGAGCTGTCTCACCAATGACACCACTCCCCTCCATGGTAACTAACCACACCCACACATGCGGTGTTACCTGAGTCTTTTCACTGTAGTTTTTGTTACAGCAGCAACTTTTACCAGTTCATAGTAGACTGCGTCCTGCGTCACAGTTTTGCATCGCTATTATTCGTCATACTGGAAACCAGATTTAGCAGCCATAACACATCTCTAATAGGCTACGATCTACACTATCCTACATTCAGCAAAATTCATTCAAAATACATTTTCCAACTCCATGACTATGAAGTGTTAGGCTGAAACCTCTACAGTAGCCTAAAGTAGGTAAGACGTTTAGACTGGAGAATTTGAACTTCGTGTGTTTTTGAATCAGGTTAACCCAGTGCATACTACAGAACAAGGCCTCCTTATCTTCTTTAAAAACGATACCTTAAGTATGCCATTGATACCATCTAGTGGTGATTCCAGCTCCATTTCTGTAATTAGTTTATTAGTATTAATGATCTGTTATTACCTTGTAATTTAGTGTATTATACACCACTGACAAGAAATAAGCCATACAAATATCTTACAGATATCACTTTTTCATATTTTCCTGATCATACAAGCAAGAAAAAGGTTTGAAACATCATAGATTGCCCAGTGCATAGAATATGTGATAAGGTAATATGTGAAAGACCGGAGTAGGTTGCCAGACTTTTTAATGATTTTTCAGTACTAACTAAATGTGTAAGATCTCACCTAAAAACATATAGTCTAATCAAATGTCAAACGATTACTGCTAAAGTAATTTGTTCATTCCTCAAAGTAGCCTAATTTGTTTAAGCTATATTGAGACCTGTGTCTGCCAGCACGGTCAGGGAGTTTGTTAGAATATGTATTAGCCTTAATTGGCCTTAATTTAAATGTGGTAGTTCCACACTGCATAAAACCTGAACCACGAAATATAAAGATGTAAAAGAATTACTGTGAAAAAATGAAGGCTATTATATTGATGCTAAAATATTACTCATTCAGATCTCTTTGAACTCAAATTAATACACTATATATGTGTAACCTTATTCTTTAATTCATTTTTTGTCAGTGACCTTTAGGTATTTTGACTAAATGGATGTGTTTAGTTCGAGGAAATGTAATTTTGTGGCACACAGTTTAGTGGAAATAAACTGTGTGCCAACCAACTGAAGGTTTCCAGTGGAAATATTCACAACCTCTGCCACTACACTTACACAGTAAGTATCCAGAAAATGAACTAAGAAAGTGGAAGCTTAGGTAGAGACTATGATTTAGATGCACTATTTGACAAGAGTACAGTACCTTAGTGACTCAAATGAACCCAAAGTTTAGTGAAAGGGAAATTATTGTCGCGGACTTGAATTTACAAAAAAACACTGCCCTCTGGTAATACTCAGCAGACCTGGCATTTTATAAGTTCAAAGGCCTTCGCAGGCAGTACCTTCCGTGCAGACAAGCAAAATGAACATTTGTACAGGCAACCCATTTCTGTGTGGCATGACAGAGTACAGTGCCACTGCCACTGCCTACTGACCGAAAGAGCAGGCGTGACTCCCAGCTGCACTCACCTGGTCCCTGAGTCTCTCCTGATGGCCCATGATGGTGGCGGCGTGGTGCGGGTACTTGAGCTTCAGGTGCTCCAGGAAGGCCTCCCGCTTGCGGTCCATGTTGTGCGGCTGCATGGTCATGAGCACGTCCCCGGCACTGCGTGGGCCTCCTACTGTGTAGCGTCTGGGGAGAGTGCGCGGGGACCAGGGGTCTGAGGGGTCACTGTCGTCTGCGCTGCTGCTGTGGAGCTGGCTGAGGGCCTCATTCTCTGCGGCTGCGGCCAGCTTCTGGATGCTGCCGTGGACAACCTCTGTGAGTGGTAATAACAAATAAAGGGGAAAAAAGGATGTATTTATCTGAGGCTGGGGAGCAGTCACATTCACAGTTCAGGTGCCGCGAGTGGTCCTACTGTGTGAGAATAACCAGTTTCTGTCCATGTTTTATTCCCTGGCACTCCCACAATAATAGGTCCTTATGCAGCTATGAACAGCACAACAAACAAATGAAGACTCTGGAGGTGGCTGCGCATATGGTCCAATGGCTACACCTAATTAGCATGACAGGCAGTTAATCCAGAAGCAGGAATGACTATCAAAGGAGCAGAGTGGCATTAGCCAAGCAAGAGCAATTACGGTGATGTGTAGCCAGCAACAAACAAGGCATTTGTCACCCCGTAAACAGCCTTCGTTCGGGACAGGAGCCGGCCTGCGGGTACTTTGTCCGATGGCTCATTATTCGCTTGTAGGAGGCTGTGGCTACTCAGGGACCTTTGAGAGCAGGGCTCCTGTCATGTAACAGCAGCAGAGGTCAAAGCCACTGGGCAGTGATGAATAAAAATACTGACAGCAAAACAGTGAAATGAATGTGTGGGTATTATTTGCTTCTCTTATATATTGCATATTATATCTGGATATTATTTGTTTCTCTCTCTCCCCCTCCCTCTTTCTCTCTGTCTGGTATCAAGTAATCACTTACATGATGAAAATTGTTTTCATGTGGAAGTTGTAGCATATCAACACACATGTCTAAGTCACTACTCTAAAACGCCATAGCAAATGCCTGATTTCACTTTGTAGCCCCAGGGCATGTGGGTTTGTTTTGGTATCCATTTTAAATAACATTGAATCACATCATTCATAAATTCCATGCAAAGCTATGCAAATAAAGACTATGCTTGCCAACTCAAGACATACACAGCTAAATTAAACAGGCCTCCCAAAATCTTTATTACACACCACATGTCTTACTGGTGTGCAGGTTCTGCCTGCCGCTTAACCGCCGCGTTGGCTGCATGAGCAGCATTATCACGCAGAGCTCTCCGACCACTGATAGCTCCTGACTTCAAAGCACCATGGTTCTAATGAGAGAGCAGCTGTAATCCTCTTTATTCATTATCTTGCAGAGATGATGTGGGAAGGAGACAGAAAGTCTAAGATGGTTGGTTGAGCAAAAGGTGTCATCTCAGTGCGAATCTATGGAATGTCCTTCAGAATGGGGAAAACATTTGTGTGTGTGTTCTGGGGCTGAATGTTAATGAATGAGATAAATGAGGTTTCCAATCACACATCGCATCAACTTGTCTAATCCAGCAACATTTTATATTGTAATGACTGTATAGCCACACCCTGACCTGTTTAGACCCTGTTTATGCAGCCGACAGCCCTGCAGCAGTGTCCAGAGTTACCATTTGAATTCCCACACAGATTATAGTGAATCCATTTTATGTTGAGGATTCCTTTCTCGCCTGATTTGTCAACCACAGAGGGAAGGATGTGAAAGAGGTACTAGCAGTGGATGTGTTCCCAATGGTGTAAGCTGTGCTTGTCATCTTGCCTGAAATCACCCTGGTGGGAGCTGGCTCTAAACTCTTAACCTTCTGTCTAATATTTCATGACTTGTAATCTGGTTGCGTTCAACAGCAAACAGACATTTAGTGGGCTACTGGGACAACAGTGAGTCTCTCACCTGAGAGAAAGGGACATAGCTTAGACACGGCCTCCTACACACAAGAGCAAGGGGAATTGTCTGCAATGATAAAGTTGTCAAATGCCCTAAAATAACCTTGAATGAAATGGAGCTAGAAATGCAGTGAAGCAGTTAAGAGGAGGTCTAAATAAACAATAGCTTTTGTAACCGTTTTAAAATAAAGTATTCCATTCTTTAGTGTGTACACCATAGGCGTATGCTAAGGAGGGCCAGCATTTATGCATCACCTTGCATGGCTAAAACTGACTGCTCCAAGTCACGTGCTAAAGACTAGCTGTAGCATTACTGTCAAGAGTACATCAGTGTTATTGTGTCAAGCCATTTCGTAATACAACATGTTTGTCATATAATCCAGTTTAATGCAGTAGGAGGACCAAGAACCACAAATATGAGCTAGTGAATGCTAAAACGAAAGTCTGCTTTACCAAAGGTGCTGTATGGCAGAGGGATAGACCAGAGCCGAATGACTAAAGTTATGCTCTTACATGTATAATACATGAGTTGTTATATTCGCTGTTTCTGTAAATGTTCATAGCCTGCCTTCAATGACTGTAGGAAAATGTTTTTCCAGTCTGTTGGGTTCTGACTTTCTGATTGGCCAGTAATACACAGACATACATTAGGATCCTCTATATATTTCATAGGGTGAATTTAGGTAAATTGGGCCACTTTCTGGCAAATTTGTGAAAGATCCATGACATCTAAGGATTAAAATAAATTTAGAAAAATTGAATTTGTTTTTTGTTGATAAAGTCACTTGTATTCTACTATTCTTTGGCAACAAGAATGTGTTCCATCTAATATATATAAATATTGAAGTGTTTTAATATCAGGTTCTCTTTCCTGGGAGAAAAGTTTGTGATCAGGTAAAATGGGCCATCTGTTCAGGTAAACTGGGCCATCAAATAGGCTGTAAATAAGCTTCTTTGTGTCCAAGACATATTCTTCATTTGAATGACAAGGCACAGAATTTCCTGAGAGCACAAGGAAATCTAATCATTATTTTAACATTTTAACAATGTATTGCTTTTAATAAGACCTATAGGCCTATTAATAATTATTACCCCCAGTCCCGGCGACTTTGCCAAAGTAAGCACTAATGGTTTTATTATGTATCACTCGTGTAACAATGTTAACTGCTCAAAAACACTTTTTGTGGTGCAGTGACTCCTTAAGAGCAGGCCTATTTGTCTATATAAGAGCTATCACTTCTGCCACCCCCACTGCTACGGCTTTCTGCACACTTCCCATTCTTCCCTGCCTCATGCCCCCCTTATATCCTCTCTTCACACATATATTTGCTTGTGTCTTAAAGCAACACTAAATCACTTTTTATAGCCCATGGAGGGACGTAAAGAGAATTCAGAAGTGCCGTTCACCCTGTTGATGAATCATTGAAACGATTTCACCATTGAAATGACATTATTTTAAGGTTGAAAAAAATACTGAGGCTTAAAGCAATGCTTTTTTAAAAAGTAGTTTCTATCCAGTTCCATATCCAATCAGTTTACCTTGACTAAGAATGTTTATTTCACATTATTGATCAGTTGCATAGGTTGGCATTGTTACGTAAAAGGCAATAAAGCGAAATCAAAGTTCTAAATATTTTGTGACATGTGTCTTAAGTCTGCATGGTAATGTAACCTGCACACATACAGGGTGGGCCAAAAATACAGGACACATTTTAAACGCTTATATCTTGAAATCTAAAAATGATAAAGCAACAAATATACTCTGGAAGTGAGGAATCTCAGCAGCGCCAGCAGAATGGAATTCTGGCCAGATCAGAGCTTGCGCTTATTCCAGAATTCCATTCTGCTGCCACTGCTGAGATTCCCCTCACCGAGCTGCATGCAAATTTCAATCATTGAGAGTTTCCCTATAGTTCACTTATTTTGACTGGTAAATGTTTCTATTGACAATGTTTAATGACCTCTTAATGACATCATAATTTCTAATGCAGGTCTACAGTTTGAAATATTCTTGGCTGTGTAAAAAAATGGTGTCCAGAGACAATAACCTATGTATCAAAAACTCCTGAATGTGAGATTTCCAATGAATATATTTTTTGCTCTCTATCAGTTTTAGATTGCAAAATATAAACATTTAAAATGTGTCCTGTATTTTTGGCCCACCTTGTATTTACAGTTTTCTTACTAGTTATCTTCAAGACCTATAGTTGGTAGGTATGACAGTTGAACAAGATGCAGGATAATATAATCAATGAATCCTTCAAATCCAGTTTTTACCCTGAGAGTAGCCGAGGTAAGATAAGCCTAGCGAGAAAAAATGTCAGGCCTTCACACACACTAGCAAAGTCAAAGCAACTGTAAAGTAGCCTTATACATAATTTGCATCAAATTAATTTGTACAATTTAATTGTGTAACTATGTTTAATTGCAAATGTCCAAAGAGTGGCTCTCCTCTTACTTTGCCAAGCAGAAATCCACTGTGGCCCTTAGACTAAAACTGTTGCCCACCCCTGCTTTAAGCTGTACCTAGCCTACACAGCGCATATGTCTGCTCACATAAAAAGCTGTGCATTCATTATACACAAACATGTCTCGTAAATGTCTCAAACTTTTTTTCCTCAAACATGGTCAAGTTGTTGTGAAAAAAAGTAGAAAGTACTGACAGAAATCCTCATTAAATGGTGGCCCATTTTAGTTGAAAGAGGTGGCCCATTTTACTTTAGCATTTTCAGCTTAAATGGGCCACTGGGTTTTTAAAGTATTTAAACATTTCTAATGTAATACAGTGCTTTTCTAGTTTTAACTACATATGAAAATTACATAATCCTTACTTTTAGAAGAATTTTTTTTTATAGTGGAAACACTGACCATTTGCTTTTTTCTGCCACTGTCCATATAAGGGTTCGCCCTGCCCATCACAGAAACATCAGGGCATTCAAATGAGTAAAACATATACATTAATGATGTTACAACAATTTAAATACATTTATTGTTATTGGTCAGTAGAATTAAAAGAGATAAGACATGCTATGCGTATCTTATCTTAGACCATTTTACCTGATGCCCAATTTTTTTTTCAGAAAGCCATAATAGGCACAACAAATTAGTCACAATGCTATTACTGGAAACAAAAAACGAACAACTCTTAATTAATTTACTGCTTGTCATTTCTTTTTCTGGGAAGTGTTGGCATTTTCACAGTAACATTCATAGTATTCTTTCTCTCTGATGTAATTTCTTTCTGCATCCTGGCCTTTTAATGCCCAACCAATTTTGCTTAACATACGCCCACTTTTCCAGCGAGGAAAAGGACAGAACTTCCCTTTGAGCAGCTGTCCCACTGTTACGAGGTAGAACTTGTATGAGACAGCTTTCCTGGAAAAACCATCTCTGCTTCACTAGCTTCCATCGACAGACTGATGATCCCTATCTCTTTCCTCCCACAGCTTGAGGAGGGGAGAAAACTCCTCACTGGCTTTGTCTGTAGGCCTATTTGTTCAGAGGGGAAGGTCAAACGATGGCCACTTGAGGTTGTCCTCATGTTTGTTTGTGTATGTGTGTGTGTGTGTGTGTGCGTGCATGCATGCTATACATCCATTGTCTGTGTAATTCATGCTACAACACAGTAGGACTTGTGTTAAATCATTCAAGCTGCAGTCTCATGATGTCTAAGGTATCTATTATGTCATGCTTTATGTATGCTGTGAAAAAATTACTGTCTGATACAGTCAGATGTCAATCCAATGTTAATATCTTCTAATAAGGAATTTAAGCTATTTAACACAAAATGGCAGGAAATAAAATAGTGGCAAGATGGGACCGGATGATTGAGACCTTTCCATTAATAGGTTCTAAAATGTTTTTTTTTTTACCTTCACCACAAACTACTGTAAAAAGCCTTAATCACTCTCATCTTTCTCTCTCTCTCTCTCTCTCTCTCTCTCTCTCTCTCTCTCTCTCTCTGTCTGTCTCTCTCTCTCTCTCTCACACACACACACACAAATACACAAACCGCAGAAGCACCCATGCACGCACGGACACACACACACACACACACACACACACACACACACACACACACACACACACACAAAAGACACAACACACAATTAGCCTACTACCTGCTCCTTGCTTGCTTGCTTGTCATTAAGCTGTCATGGGATGGGCACTGTTGATAGGGCTAGACAAGAGCCTCATTATCTAGCTTTCTATGGAAACGCTGCTCAGAGAATGCCTGGCCCTGGCTCCAGCGTTACAGCATAGCTGAGGGAGAAAGCGATCCTTCTGCGGTAGAGGTGATTAACTCCAGGAACATGAGGCAAGAAACTAAATTGCTGTGTAGGAGGAAACTCACCACACGAAAAAAAGAGGAAAAGACAGCGGACAAACACCAGAAGTTATTAATGCAAGAATCGTTAAGGAATTAAAGGTGTATAGTGACTAAAGAAATTAAAACTAGAGAGAGTTTCACGCAGTGCATTAATAGATGCTGTCAAGGAGGCCCATATTTCAGTGGGGTACCGTTATCATTGCCAGCTTTTAATTCTCTAATTGCCATACCCATGTTTTAGGACAGCAGCCAACAAGCCTCTAACTCTATGATTAAAAAAAACATCTGTCTCATCTCAAACTACTGTACTGCTAAACTGAGCAATTTAAATAAAAGCCGGCCATGGCAGGCAGGCAAGCATGTCTGTGTTTGTGTTTGCGTCTGTGTGCTTATTTGGGTGCTAGTGTGTGAGTGTGTGTGTGTGTGTGTGTGTGTGTGTGTGTGTGTGTGTGCATCTGACAGGAGATATGAGCATGCCACTACAATTATGTCAACTCTAGAGTACAAACAGATTCTGAACAGTTTCATGGTTTTGCTGCTTGCAGGCACCTGCCTCAGTGTAGGCAACTGTACAGAGAAAACACACTCCTGATCTCTTTCACAGACCTGCTTTTATATTTATGTAAATCTGTAGTCAAGGAATACACACTTAGAGGATCTGATTAGACAGATCAAAAACTTACGATGGAAAACTCACAATTATTGGCAGTTAACAGTTAACCTTTTTGTCATACTCACAACATATCAACTATTCACTGATGTATAATTCCGTTGAAACCTATTATTCTTGCACCACCAATGACTGCTGCTATTTAGATCAAATGGTAGGCTAATGCATATATAGTTCAAGCATATATTCTTAGCTTATTTATAGGATTATAGGTAATTGCTAGTTTGCTGCCTTTTTGAGATGTTTAAAGATATGCACTTTCACTGACCCCAACTGAATAGCATTAATGCTTGAGCGTTTGATTGACAGTTATCAGTAATGTCTGCAATTTCTGTGGAATGATGGAAGTTTGGGACATTTTTTTAAAGGTTCACCATCATCTTGTTTGACTCTTTCAGGAGAAGGACTTTTCAAATTGCCTGTATTCAAATTGGGAAATCTGCATGAACTATGGGTGCCTGTACCAACTGCGATAAGGAGCTTAGCATACTTACCTTCGTGCTGGATAATAAGAAAATAATTAGTTGTATCTGTGCGGTGCCCTCCTGTTTGCTTGCTTGTGTACTTAGATTTTCAGTTTTACTTCTCCCTCACTCTAACACAGTGTGAGACAAAACAGATGCCACTGAGAAAGTGCAGCATCTAAAGTTTAGCAAGCTATTGTAATACCTACAAACTCACAAGGATGTTTGTCTCACTTGACAATGCAAGAGGATAAGACAAATGTATCCATTTCCTCCATTGCTCACTGTGGATTAAATTAAACCCATTTGTCATTACAAGCTACAAGATCTGATGATTTTGAAACTTGACTTAAATCAGCCTTAGGCTTGACTCACAGCAGCATCCTATAGTGCTCACTCACAGAGCCTGGACATCTTGGGTAAGCGGTTGGGAATGCAGTAACCACTCCCTGCTGGGTTATAATGTGTCTCCAACTGGACCAGATCCATCTAACACACAGTAAAGATGGTGTGGTCAGACGGCAACTGGTGCTCTTGGCTCAGTGCACATGTCATGTGTACACTTACATCACACTTCCTCTGAAGAGGACATTCTTGCCATGACTTAACACCACTTAAAAGCCTGCGCATAACAAATTGTGTGTTTAGTTGCCCTTATGTGCCTTTTCCCTTAGAAACCTCTGTGTGATGTTAAGTGGGGCCATGTTTAATTCATGACAGTTGGAATCCCTCCTGATTTGGTCATTGTAGGAGATAAATAGAGGAAAATAAATAGATCTGCAGTGGAGTGGGGCCTAGAGGGCCTCCACAGTCACAAAAAAGAAGGTTTGATGACCTGAGTGTTTGAATGAAGCTCACTTCATATTTGCTTCTATCTCTTAAAAAATAGCTATTAAAGTATTATAGCACAGCATTACCCTGCTGAAACACTTAAAAAGAAAAGTCAAATAATAAATATTAATGACACATTACCATGTTTTGTATGTGCTCTTTAAACATATACAAAGATAAATGAAATAAACAACACGTAAGCCTTTCCAAAGTGTCTATAATGCTATGAACGGACTGATTCACACTCCATTGTTTATGTTTTTGGCAGTTTCATCCCTTCCTGCCATTATATGACTCCAGACTAAGGAATGTTCCGTTAACCTGGCAGTCCAGCGTGGACTTGAACCTGAGAGTCACCGGTGCCCAACAGGATATACATCCCTGCTCAGATTCCCGAGTGGAACAAAACATTTCCATTCCTGTGTTCTTTGCTGTGTGGCCAAATAATGTTCATATTTTACAAAGGAAATCCACAACTCTCAACACTGGTCTACCCAGAGCTCTCCTCAGGTTAACAACTACAAACATTAAAACACTGAGCATGGCCTTGACGTTACTTTTGCAGCCTGGATATGTGTGTTGTTCTTTATCAAGGTTTGTGTAACTACTGCAGAGGCAGGGCTTTTTAACGCCTAAAGACTGTGGAGGTGTTTGTTATTCTGTGGAGTTAGTTTTCTTCTATCTGCTGACGAGGATGGCCTGGTCACCAACTAAGTTCCCACCTGTTTACAGTTTCATGGGGAGGTTTGAGGAACTATAATTTTTGAAGTCCAGACTGAGATTAACATTGGACCTCACACTGATTGCGCCACAGTGCATCTTGAGCATCTGGTAAGCTCATCTTGGCGCTGAAGTCTTCAGTCAGGGGAAGTATTCAGATAGGAAAATGTATCAGAAAGAAATAAAACCACTCAAAGGTCTGACATATGTGATAAAAGAGCCAAATCTGCCTTTATAATCTCAGCACTTTAGTATACGACCAATGCAGTAAACATTCAACTTTTCCATCCACATATCTAGTAGGCAGTTCAATTCCAATGTCCCTTTATTTTAGTGAAGCTGCGACAGCTATAAGTAAACTTAGACTAATTATTTGAAAAGCGGCTTTCAAATAAATCAGAAGTCCACAGAATCAGCATACACTCTCAGGTAGTACAAACCAATCAGTAACAAGCACAGTTCATAAATCTGAAAGTATATGGTAAATGTTTACAGTGTGCGTGTGCTGGGCACTATTTTCTCAAGCTCTAATGCCCTCCAGACTTAACACACGCTGGCTGGTCCATTTGGCACACACGCAGAGCACTGACACTGCATTACACTCACATATGTAATCCAGATGGACACGGAGCGTATGTTCACAAAGAAGAAACTCTTCCACAGACGCTTGATTTATTTCACTTTTTTTTTTGTCACATACAACTAATATCAAATGATTCAGTAATGGTGTGAGTAACATTTTTAGTTTTCTGTATGCACAAATATCCACAGAGAAGCTGTGGATACTAATAATAAGGCATGCTCCCTCACTGCTGTGCTATGGCAAATTGAACTTATCCCAGAATGCAGTGAGGTATTTTTAAAGCAATGCAAGAGTTGCCTGAACCACTAACCTCAGTAACAGCAGCCTCTCACAGCAGTGAACTAGACTGGAAGAGAGGTGACTCAGCTGCAGCTCCCTCTGTCCCATCCATATTCATTGGATTAAAGTCATGCACACCCTCACAGGTCTAGAGTGGTGCCTTAATTAAGCAGCCTGTCATATGTTGAGGAGTAAAGCCAATGCTCAGAGAAATGCAAGCATGTAAAAGAAATGGGATAAATAGAGAAAAAATGGCTTTGACGGGAATGACCATTTTACAGTGAGACTCAGCTTGGCGGATGGGAATTTCTGCAAGCTCATCAACTACCCAGCTATTTTATTTGTGGTAACAGAACATGACATCAGACTCGGCCGCCTGTCCATTTGGAGTCCGAGACTCTTGTCCGAATGCAGGACAAAAGCTGAGGCTAAATTCCTGACAGCCATGACTCAGATGGAGATGTTCTACTTTAAAATGTCAGTACAAGGATGACTGGATGAGTAACACCCTAAAACATCAGCTAGTCATCCATGCATTTGGGACGTGTGCATTCTGTACTGTGCCAGCGGGTAGATGTGTTTTGGGATGTTGCCAAAATAGAACATAATTAAATTACCAATCCGGATCCGAGTCACATGTTCAGTTTTGCATTTGTACAAAACATCTACATGTTGCCTGACATACTTTGATTACCTTGGCACTAAGCCTGTGTTGAATAACTGTGTAACATTTCATAGCAGCTAATTTGCCTTTGACACAAAAGAACCTCTCTATCACCAACATGCAAATGTTCATAAGTGCTTCATGTGGCCCACAGTAAGTCATGAAATCAAACACATAAGCAGCAGCCTTAATCTCACAAATATATACCCACCAGCCTCAATCATCAACCATACACAAAATCTCCTATGGAGAAATAGGTACACACCTTCATTTTACACACTGTTGTTTCATAAGCTGTGACCCACACATATATTGGGAGTGAGGCTCCTGTAAGGTGTACTCCAACACACACAAACACACACACACACACACACACACACACACACACACACACACACACACACACACACACACACACACACACACACACACACACACACACACACACACATATATATAAAGGCCAAGTCAACACGTGGCTGAATTCCCATCACACCCCCTCCTGTCCTCCTGAGTTGTGTGCATGTGTGTATGACTGTGTCTGCTGTGTGTGTGTGTGTGTGTGTGTGTGTGTGTGTGTGTGTGTGTGTGTATGAACGTCCTCAGTCCTCTGTGCTAAATATCACACCTGTTGCACATTGTCTCTGCTAACCCCATCGGTTCCACCCCACTGTGCCTTGTGGAGCTCAGTGCTGGCACGGACCCCAGCAGAGCCTGAATATAAACCTGGGTCAGCAGTGTGGAGGAATGTGATCCAGACTGCACACTCCCGTGGCCCGCAGTGGACACAAACGGCCGGGATCAAAAGATTTGGGCTGCGTTGTCTCATCAGCAGTTCAGCCGCTCACCAAAACAATTAAGCCTCATCGGCCAGCACTATTTTATAACAAGCTTCATTTAGCCGCATAGACAGTGGTGCCAGAAGCCCTTAGCCGGTATGCAATACCTGAATGAAGAGCTATGTGCAAACTGCATTGTGCTATGCTGTGGCAAATACCTGCCTGATGGGGGGAAAAATAACAAGCAGGAGAAAAGAGAGAGAAATATGCAGTGTAAACTATGCAACCTAATCCAGTGCAAGCTGCCAGGTACCATAACTAAGCATTAGGGGGCCAGCCACTGTTAAAGCAAATATGTGTCCAAAATTTCCACTGTGACTTTCTTTAATGTTCACAGGGCAGTGTGAAAATTGCCACCAAATGAATAAGGAAGTTGGGATTCAGCTCCATTACATAAATGAAAGTGCTCTAGGGGTCTGGAGCCACCATCTTCCCGCTATTCCATAAAATGGGACATTTGAGCTATTAAAAAAAACTACCCTGAGATCACCAGACAGCCACAGAGCAGTTTCCAAGGCAAAGACATCTGAAGCTTGTCTGCTTGAAGCGCGCACACACACACGTGTGCACGTGCACACACACACACACACATTAAAATTTGAGAGCAGCAGTGAGAAACCAGAGTGCCAAAGTGAGTGTGGGAGTTTATGCAGCAGCCCAACTCCCATTCCTCACTGTCCCCCCACTTCCCCTCCCCCTACCTTGCTTTTCATCCCAGACAAGACCTTCATTTAATTAAGTCCTGAGATCGATACAGCAGCTCACTTTTCCTTTCAGTCCCTCAAGTGTATTTATGCGGTTCGACCAACAGCTTGCTGAACGACTCTGTCACTCACACACAGGGAGCCTCTCAGTACTGTAAGCAAGCTCACTCCAGAGAGCCGTCCACTTTGGGTGGTGCACTGCTTGAGTCAACAGATGACAATACCATGGGTGGGAGAGAGGAGAAAGTCCCCAAATTTCATGGTTTCAGCGCATCAGAGAATATGTTTAACAGATCACATTGTGGTAGAGGAAATAATGAGTTTAACATCACTTTGACATACCGTGGAGAATAAATTTATATTGTGAGGGATCCGACACACAATACTGTAGGCTACTTTGTATTTTAGGCATAGACACACACACACACACACACACACACACACACACACACACACACACACACACACACACACACACACACACATGCAAACAAACAAACAAACAAATGCAAACACAATCACAGGCATGCTTGCAGAGCAGACAGCTAACAAGCAAAACCTCAATTTATACTTTAACGTATAGCTTCACTAATACCTTATCTAGTCATCCACTTCCTGCAAAACCTTCAAGACAACAGCAGTACAAGCAAAACAAGTTGCCATATCAAGATATCACTATGCCGGTTCAACCTACAAATTAGCCCTCAAGAAAGATTTCAGTTCTGTTTATCAAACAGGTCTGCTATGCCCAGAGCTTGTCTGAGCTCTCTGTAATGTTGGCATGCACTCACCCTCCTTCTTGGGAGAAAGTCTCCAGTTCCGTTGAGTGTTATCCTGCCACAGTAGTGAATGAATGTGTGTGAGTGTGTATCCCTCCCCGCGGTGCCTCGGTCTCTTCCCGTCCACTCTTTGGCAGTGTGGGACTGTGATCCAATGACCTGCCCTTCCTCTACTGGGCTAACCTAGTTCAGCCAGCTAGCCTTTCACTGGCCTCTCTCTGCTGAGGGGATGTTTATGTAAGTTGTGTGTGTGTGTGTGTGTGTGTGGATATCTGTGAGTGAGTGAGTGTGTGTGTGTGTGTGACTGTGTTTGTGTGTGGGGGAGGTGTTTGTGTATTTGAGGGAGGGTGTCTCTGTGTGTTGTAATGCATGTGTGTGTGTGTGTGTGTGGGTGTGTATGTGAGAAAGAGAGAGAGAGGGAGAGAGAAAGAGAGAGAGGAAGAGGGAGAAAGACAGAAAGACTAAGTAAGAATGTGTGTTGTAATGCATGTGTGTGTGTGTGTGTGAGAGAGAGAGAGATAGAGCGAGAGAGAAAGACAGGGAGCAAGAAACAGAGAGAGAGAGAGAGAGAGAGAGGGAGAGGGAGAAGGAGAAAGACAGAAAGAGTAAGTAAGAATAAGAGGGTGGGTGGGGGAGAGGGACAATGCTTGCAGAACCGTTCACTCTCCTTTAGGAATAACTAACCTCATTTTGTGTGTTTGTGTGTGTGTGTGTGTGTGTGTGTGTGTGTGTGTGTGTGTGTGGGTGTGTGTGTGTGTGTGTGTATATACACATGTGTGTGTAAAGGGGGAGTGGAATGGTGGCAGGAAGGGGGCACATCCTCTGTTTCGCCCCTACAACAAAGGTGTGGTCTCTTCTTCCTGAGGTTTGCACAGGACAAAGGAGATTGGGCTTCCACAGATGAGTGACTTCATCCTCACATTTCAAAACACACTAATGTCTCTCTCCCGCTTAAACACACCCTGACCATGACCCTTGACTGAGAACAACACAGCGGCTGCCTCAGATTATGGGATTGTACCACACCTGCACAGCACAAAAACAGCAAGCGAGGGAAAAACAGACTTCATTCCCATACCGTTGTGTTGACTGCCTTGTATTGTTTTATAACACAAAATCCTTGGTACACGGGGCTCGCCTGGTTAAGTCAAAACTAACCACATGTTTTCACACCCATTGCAAACTCCACAAAAGCTCAAAACAGCTATTCTTTAGTATCGCCAGCACCTGTCTTTGTTTGCAAGAACTGTTCATGGTTGCTTGGATATCTTGGGGTCTAGGGAGTGGGGGTTAATCAACCATATTCTAATGCTATCCTTTCTCTCTTTCTCGTTTCTTGTTTCTCTCCCTCACTCTGTTTTTCTCTCTGTTTCTTCTCTCTCTCCCTCTCTCTCTTTCTCACTCTCTCTCCCTCTTACTCCTCTGTCACAAAGGAGCAGGCACACCCAATGATTTACTGGCCAACATTGAGGCCTCCAGCGACTCCCCAATGTTACCTCATAGCCCTGCTCCTATGTGTCTGTCTATGTCACTTTTCACTGCGCATAAGCATTACTCTCCCAGTGAGATGATTTAACCCAGCTCTCCTACAGTCCAGCTCACTTTCAAAGCATGCAGTATTGAACGCTGCAATGCTGAGCCTGTGTGCAACACAATGTAACATCAAAATGGGTTTATGTGCTCTTGCCTGCGAGAGTTAAAAGACAACAAACAAATACATCAAGGCAATGGCATGAATATTTCATCTAAACCCATGGATAAGAACGTGGAGTTGGTGGGTAGGGCTCTTGCCACTGAGAGCCAGGCCTGACACACTCGCTCCCCAGAAATGCTATGACATCACTTTGTTTCCTCAGACATGAAAATCCTGCTGTGTAAGAGTGAAAGCATCTCTCGCCCTCTCTTTCTCTGTCTCTCTCTCTCTCACTCTCTCTTTCTCTCTGGCTTTCTCCTTCTCTTGCTGTCTGTCTCTTTCGCTGTCTCTCTGCTGACCGAAGCCCAGCCGAACAATCGTAAGCCCTGCCAATATGAGTTTCTGGGGAAAAAAAGTGAATTGCTAGAACAGGCTTTGCCTTTAGGTGCTGAGTGCTGATTCACAGGTGTTATCTTGGTTTAGCCATCAGAAGAAAAAATATATATACTGCCGCGTGACTCTGAGTATCTTTCATGTTATTTATAGAGTGTGAACTTTTCATATAATATTGTCTTTGCCCTCTGGTGAATCTGCTCTCCATGTATTCTGGCTATTAAAGACATTTTAGAGGATAGTCTATAGCCTGTGTGAGAGCACAACATAGAATACTCCGGTGGGCAAGGCTGACATTTTAAATCAACTCGATGTCTCCAGAACTTCATTACAACCCAAACGACAGCAAGCACACAATAGATTAAAACAGCAGCCAGAGTCTGGATTCCTGAGAAAGCGGAGCAAAAAGAACACCATGGTGCTGTCCTCTATTTTAATGTGATTTGATGTCATCAGCCTCAATTTCCTCCCCATAAAATTACCATTTGGCACACTGGGTTTTAGAAAAGCACACTGTCACTCTCCATGCTGCGCATGACCTGCAATATTGCTACTTGTTGCTTGGGTTTTTGGTTGAATGATAATCAAAGCTGCCCATAAATCCACATTATGAAGTGGTCTTGTTTCTCTTGTGTGAGCTAAATCCAGACCGGATGTTGACTGGGTCTGGCTCAGTTTGTGTGACTGTGTGTTTCTGTAGCTCTGACCCTGAGCTCCTTGGCTGTGCTCCAGCATTTATATTTAACTATTCTGCCCCGAGGCTTGGTGGTACATAGGATTGTACAAACCTTTTCATTTTCCAAACTGTGAACACATATTTGTAGTGAGCCATCAGCAAAAAGATACGCCTATCTGTCCTTGGGGTGGGGGTTTGTGGGGGTAAGCTTTTCTATTACTTTGAAAATCTGCAGTTGATCTTGCACTGTGTGTGTGATTCTAGCCCCAGAGCGGGTAGTGGACGGTCCTAAAAATACACCCAGGGAATTTGATGGGATCCTACAGGCCTGGCCGCAGTGATGATTTCAAGCGGGGGAGCCTGCCAAAAGGATGTGACACTTAAGGTCTCCCGTGTGACAGGCCAGGAGAGCAGAGCCCAGCGCACAGAGACACAGATGCAAGGAGCAGCGGTGGAGGGGTCCTCTCTCGAGTTGACAAAGCCGAGCTGATTGATCTGGTTCACTCGTGGCCCCGAGCGGGATCTCTGGTCTGCCGTGCAGTGACGGTTCACTACACATCCTAGCGAGCGAGAGCAAGTGAGGAAGCCGGGGAGGGAGTGTGCCCACAGAAACACTGCAGATTACACTGCAGAAAGCTCCATGAGCTTCATGCTTATGAGAGAGAGTTTTTTTTTTAACGTTCGTCCGTTTTCATATATGCTTGAGTTCTTACTCTGTGTCACTAATAGGACAGGACAGTTATGAAGATGCTGAGATGGAAAGTTCTGTATTGAAGGGATGGGGTGGATTATGATATCCACTGGAACCGATGGGGGTGGGCAGCTGTAGAGGGAGAGAATGCCACACCCAGCTGAAAAGACCTGACTGCAGCAAACTACAACACCCCCCATGCACTGTGGTGCTGGAAAGGATTTATACATGCATATCGTTTTATTTTATTTTTTTTTTAGTAAGAGAATATTACACTTTTCAGGATGAGAGAATTGAAGCAGGAATTGGTAATGACTAAAAAACATTTTTATGCCTAGTGCTCAAGCTTTTAAAACACAGTAAAATGTACAATGAACTTTTACAACTATTACAAATTAACAGAAGAATTCATTTAGGAACCCTCCCTACCCTACCCTTCTCGGCCTGTTTCCCTCTGACATTAGGGAAGAGGCACAGGGCCCCTGGGCTGCTCAGCAGCTTTGTAACTCAGGCTGTTAGGATCAATCTTGGCCAGTCATCATCGCACATACCACCCACCACTCTGAAAACATCAGCCTCATATCCCCATCACTGCACTTAAACTACTTAGACACTTGTAACCTGACCCTCCTTATCCACTCCCCCTCCACCATCGAGCTTTTTACTGATGGACTGGACTGCACTGGCCACTTTGTTTGGTAGGAGGACTATTCATCAATACACTGTTACTCCATATTGCATATATTTATCTCTGTTATTGTGCATTGTTTTAATATATTTCAAATATGTCAGCATTTATTATAATAATTACGATTATTGCATTTTTGAGGGTGCTTGAAGAAAATGTATTACATTCTTGAATGTACGAGAGTGCAAAAATAATAATATGAAAAAACTTCTAAAATCTAAAATCTAGAATTCAAACATTCTTTTGTGACCTAATAAGAACAACAGACTTGCGAGGAAATGCGACAGTCACTTTGGCAGAACTTCAAAGCTCCACTGATCCAACCACAGCTCTGGTCAAGCCAGAGAAAAAAGTCTGAACAAGCAATGAAAACATTTGAACTCTGAGAGTGTGGAAAGACAGAGCTGACATAAAAACACACTCCAAACATGCATTCGCTGGGCCAACAGAAGGTCACAACCAGGGGGGACTGAGTCATCTGGCCAGTGAGGAGAATCAGAAATCACACTGACGCTTCTGATAACAGATCAGATAATGACATTGAGTTTGATGGTTGTTTGACACATTACTAATAAGCCAATCCACTCGTGTAACTGAACAGAAGCTGTCATTTGTCAGATTGTATCAGAGATCTCATTGCTCAAGAGATGCTTTCTGGGTGTGCAAAAGAAAAGAAAAAAAAACAACACAGATGAAGCCAAGCAATCATTACAGCTTTAAAATGCATGACTTAAAAAAACCCGGGAACACACACAACTCTTTCGGAATGTCTTTCTGTTTGAACTATGAACATGACACCGGGCAGGCAAGCTTTGTTTTCCTGTGCACCCACTCATTTATTGACCAAATATCCATTGTTCCTATTGCATGCACAGACACAGACACAGACACAGACACAGACACAAACATACACACACACACACACACACACACACACGCACGCACACACATAAACCAAACTGAAAACCATGTGCTAACAAGCTCAGTTAGCTTGTAACTGGACAAACAAACTGTTTTTGACTCAGCCAACAGTGAGGTCAGACCCTTACTGGCATTTGCCATATAAAATAGGTGAATTCTTTCTCCCTGTGCCCAAAATGAGAGTTAACCATTAGCAGAGGCTGCATTCCTAACCTGCTGCTGTGTGCTTGATGAAAGCGTGCCGCAAGGGTCACTGACCACGGCGGAATCATCCGGTGTAGGGCTTCATACGGCTAGACCTAATGACAGCAGCCACAACATTACCAAAACGGACACGCGCAGCCAACTCTTAACGATTACAGGGCATTCCACAGCCGGTGACCACAGTAGCCCTTTGTGCACAATTAACATTCAGACAGTGGGGCGAAACAATACAGGCCGCTCCACTCAGCGTGTAGTGTCTGCTTTGTAGAACACCAGAGTTTACTGGGCACAGGGTAACACGGCATAAATCTCGAAGCAGTCTCAAGCTGGCAACTGGCGTGGCGATCGCCGGCCTCTTAGCCAAGAATGTGGAATCGGTAACAGATGACTTTTGTCAGGCTGCCCTGGAGTTTTCCCGACTAGCAGGCCAGCTGTCTGAGTGCTAGACAAATAAACCGCACAGGGTAGACAGGAGTGATGGGGGTGGGGATGGAGGGGCAACACCAACCAGGAACCAGCCCCAAAGGGTCCTTGACCACCACAGTCATACTGCCTTCAGCTATTCCTTCTGCCTGTTGAAATTTCTCAATATTGTGGCTCTTGTCCAGTGCTCGGTTAAATAAAAAAAAAAAAAAAAAAAAAGAATACTTTCAATGGCATTGCCTAGCTGCCTGTCACACTGATCAGTTGAGTACAACCATCTTGTATGTATGTATGTATGTATGTAAAGGAGAATGTTGCGATTTTACAGATAAAAGTTGTCATGCATCTTTGAAACATAGGTCTGGACAAAGGTGAGTTATCCACAAACTATAACATCTGAATATGTGCTAATTTTATGTCTGTCTGTCTGTCTGTCTCTCTCTCTGTCTCTCTCTCTTTCTTTACCACTTAGGTCATTAAGTGCTAAAATCTGTTGGTTGCCTCTGCTACCCTATTGCACTCATTTAACACCTATGCCGTAATCACTGGTGAACGCATCCAATGTTCCTCCCTCCATCTCACACATACGTTCTGTGGCATGTGGCACCGATGACTCTCCGACTGAGACGGAGGCATGTTTCCCTGTACATGCCTGTGAAAACACACAGAGAGCCAGTCTGTGGTGTGGCCGGGCGCCCCTCCCGACCGCAGTGGCCCAGTGCTGCAGCTTGGCGCGACCGTGAACATTATCCACGTCTCCCGACAGCGGGGCGCAGGCTCAGTTCCAGCACATGGCCAGGGGGAGGATTAGAGATTAGAGGGAGCGGCGGCTCGGGGGCCACAGCAGACCCTCACCTCAGCCTCCTCAGGCGGCCCCGTCTATAAGCCTCTGCTGCAAGGAGAGACCAGGGCAGACTACTGCGAGTAAAGGCGGGCCGGGAGTAGGGCAGAGGGTCTGGTTAGTTTATTTGCATATATATTGATTTGTTTGCAAATGCTGTCAGGTAAGCAGGTCCTGCATGAATAATGTACACTTTTGTCAGACCCCGCTTACAACACCTGTCCTAAGGTGTGGGCCCACTGGTCGGACCAGGGCAGGTGCGGCTGTGTAAGAAAGAGGCTGAGAGGAACATCACAGGCCATCACCCACTACATGACTCCTAAAGAGCAGTCAGCCTAGAAACTAACTGGAGTGAACAGCTGCTTGGGTTGGTCCTTGTATGTGTTTGAGATGTGTATGGGTGTTCCCCCATCTCTCTCTCTCTCTCTGTTTCTCTCTCTCTCCCTCTCTCTCTCTGTTTCTCTCTATCTATTTCTGTGTATGTGTGTCTGTGTGTGCGCCTCCGACAATACATCACTGTTTTTATGTATTGCCATGGGCATTGAAGCCAGTGAGTGTGTGTGTGTGTGTGTGTGTGTGTGTGTGTGTGTGTGTGTGTGTGTGTGTGTGTGGGGGGGGGGTCTAAATCATTTCTAGTTTGTTTTTCACAGAGAAAATTACAGTGAAATCACAGAATATAAAGGCCCTAGCGTTTTGTTCAAAGCACTCAGATGTGTTGTTGCTGTTTTGGAACACTAATTTACATCGTGCATGTATGTGTTGTTTTGCTACAGCATTGAAGGAATTAAAGGTTACTGTAATTGCAATGTTTTATTTTGAAACGAAAGTGAGATGTTAATTTCCATGTGGAGCTCTCTTATTAAATTTTAATGGGCCAAATTCTGCAATAAGTGTGCAAGCAGCAAGGGGTAAGGAAACTGTAAAATGTGCGAGGGGCACAAGGCACAGAGAGTGGGGGAGAGTGAAGATGACTGTGTGGGATGCTGCGGGAGGCGTTGTGTGTGGAGTGATAGGCCAGAGCACATGTCCGTCTGTGTATGAAACCACACAGCTGTCATACCAAATCACTTCCTGTGGATTAGGTAGGCATGGTGACACATGGAAATCGGCATAATTACGGCATTACACGAATACTTTGGGTAGCAGAATTGGGGAGGTTATGCAACTAGAGTGAGGGGATCTGCGTGTGAGAGTAAAACAGAGAGAATGAGACAGTGGGTGTGTGTGTGTGTGTCTGTGTGTGTGTGCGTGTGTGTGTGCACATATGGGTATGCACATCTGCATGTATAAGTGTGTACGCATGTGTGTGCGTGTGTGTGCATGTGTATGTTTGCATTTATTTGTGTGTGTGTGTGTTTGTGCGTTCTCGTGCGTGTGTGCATACATCTGTGTTTTTATGTGAGAGACTTTGATGAAAGAGTTTGGCTATGGACAAAGGTCAGCTTTGCAATGAGGGACATTATAACACAAGTCTATTAGAACTCTCCATTACCACATAATGGATTGTGTTGTGATAAAAGTTTTCATAGCCCACTGATTCACATTCTGTGTAATCATGTGCAGCCCTCTGGTGGACTGCCTAAGTCTGCCGAAGTCACTGGTCATAAGGTTAGAACTTTCAAAAATCTTCAAATCACAGGAAACTGTATATGGAGCCAATAACTACAGTGTGTGAGACCTAAAACAAAGGAAATGACCTGAGGTTCCACATGGTAATCAAGGGTTCATCTTGTTAAGCCATGGCAAATGGGTACACATTATGACTTACTTTATTCCCAATGATACTGTATGTCAAAACGGCCCTTTTAATACAATATGTGTGGCATTGTGGAATCTACACTCCTGGCCTTGGCATATTCATATAAACTTCAACTTGTGGACAATTACTCTACTTGGAGGAACAATAGAAGCACCAGTTTGTTATTGTGTAGCCTACCTAAAACTAGATATGTAATAAATCAAGGGCTTTTCTGCTCTCTTTAAAATGACAGGGATATTCATAATTTGATCACTCCTGCCATTTGCAGCACCTAATTAGAATCACAAAGCTCAACCTCTGCAATACAATGGAATAAAATGGGGGAAAATCCCCATTATGTAGAAGATGATTTTGTATGATGCATACAAAACTGTCACGTAAACCTTTCTCATGTATGTTCTGACTCACACACACACACATCATGACTCACCCAATTCAACCATCTTTGCTTTTGCCTCGCGTATGACATACTCAGCTTAAATCTTTTGCTTTCGCATAAGCTTGGATTATAAGTAGCAATGCACAAGCTTATTGCCATAATTACAAAATTCATGCACACACACACACACACGTGCGTGTGTGCACACACACACTTCAGTTAGCTAAGGAAAGTCAACTCACATTTAAAATGGCCCGTTTCTATCTTTGGCTTTGAGGTAGTGACATGTTGTAAGTCAACAGAAAAGAACGAGGCGAACCAATTCAGTGTTCCAGAAGATTTACTGAAGGGGCTAATGGAGGACATTTTCCTGTGCCACAGAGCAGAGCAGGGCAGTTACACCATTCAGCAGTTAGATGCAGCCCAGCGAAAAATCATTTCCCACACTCGCACTGAAGCCTTTCTTTAATTATGATGAATATCATTTCCTTCCCAGATTTTCCTTTCACTTCCACAGCAGGGAAGTCACACAATTCGAATGGACATTGTGCTTTCTTATTGGCAATGCACTACTGCTACTGCAACAGAAGGGCTACAGCATGGACAACCAAAAGCAGCACCTCTGATTACCTTGAAGATGCTTATCTGAAACACCAACAGGCTCGTGTCTGAGGAACAGATGAAACATTCCCCAGCAATCTGGCTGTAAGACGCCCTGGGCAGTCACACATCTCACCCGGCTCTGAGAGCATTTAATCTGTAATCAAGGGGAAGATATAATGGCGGGATAAATGGAGGCATATGCTTAAACTGCGGGGGTGAGAAAGACAGCCCGCACGAGTTCAAGCAACTGCCCAGTTGCCGGCTGTGTCCTCTGCCAAGCCCTGCAATCTGCTCAGATTAGCAATGAAAAACGGTATCATTAAATGCGTCATTCACAGATCACTGGGCATGATGAAGGCAAACAAGACCTCGGCAGGGAGCAGGTACTCGCGAAGCAGAGGCTCCCCTCCCACCCCACAGAAACACTACTCAGCATGGAGCCAAAGTAAAGCTAGCAGTAAACTGCTCATTTCTGGGCTCAGATACAGTGTGACCACGAGCCAGAGAGATGTGCTACTGGGTCATTCTGTAACATTTCATTAAGCTCCTGATGAGGTATTCATGTCCAGGTGACACATTTACTGTGACTGTATGTAACCACAAGAGACTATTCCAACTCAGTATTTCTCAAATAACTTCAGTAACTAATCAGTAGAAAACATTGTTCCTTCAAGTCAGACATGCATAGTAGAGAAGCACAAGTAAAACACCTCAAATGACACTTTGGAAGGTCATAAAGGTCAGACATTAGGGTGCAATTCATGGCCTGAGACCACCACAAAAAAAATTCATCTGTGAACAGGGGGAACTTGAGATGCGCTGTACATCCGGATCACTGCTGTTTCCAGCCCCAGAGGGAGGGGAGGGGGTTTCTTTTCTCCTCCCTGGTGAGATAGAGCCTCCCAGGCTGTGTGGGGTGGAACTGCCTGTCCAGCCGGCCAAGTACATTCAGCCGCTGGAAATGTCAGGCCTATCAAGCGGTGGCGTGCAAGGACTGCTAATATCTCCGGGACAAGCTTTCTGTTGTGGTGGGAGGGGATGGGAGTCTCCTGGCACATCACCCTTAAGCAGTTGTGCGCCAGCACCATGCTGGAGGAAACAGACCTGAATTTATCTAAAGACACACTTGGAAAACGCTGAGCTGCAATCTTGTCAGGACGAATATCCTTTTCCCACTGTGTGCAAAATCATGCTGAACATGCCACCCTTAAAAACCCTTGTGCTCCATGCTCCACCTGCTGGCATTTGATGCATGCAGCACGACTGGTGGAGACTGGTCTGGTGCTGTGGCACGGCTGGGCTCTCCCGCAGACACCAGTTGGTGCCGTGTGGAAGTGAGTGTGACGAGAGGGGCCCAGATGATTAAGTCCAACAGAGTCAAGAGGGCTGGTGCGCAGCCACCCTGCTACAGGCAGCACACCCCCACCGGGCCACTGGGGACTCCCTGGTGTGGTGATGGCCAGGGCCGGCGAGCTTGCCGGGCCTCGGGCCCACACACTCCCGTGAGTCCTGAGCGTGGTGGCTCGGCAAGGCTCGTCTCCGCCGCAGCGCTGCCTGCTCTCGAGAGGGCACTGGCACATTCCTCTAAACACTCACGACCTTCCTCCAGGGCTCCTTGCAGACACTGTCTAAGCACAGCTGCTTTAAATGCCAGCTGAGCAGAGCCCTGCCCAACACAAAAGGACACTGGCAATGATGTGGACACTTACAGTGTATTTGCCAAACAGTATGAAAACATTTATAAGCACAAGGTGTAAGTACACTAAAGGTCTATACTGCAGGGTAGACTGAGAATGTTTCAATGCATAATTCAGAAAAGATGAAACGGTTGAGTGAATTTTGTTTTTAAAGGCAGTGTCATCAAGGTAATGTATGCATCTATATGCAAGGGAGAGAGATACAGAGAGAGAGAGAGAGAGAGAGAGAGAGAGAGAGAGAGAGAATGTGATGATCACAACGGGAATGTAACTAATCAGCAGAGTGGCCACTGAGAGCCTGAGCTGCTTCTTAATCCCCCACATGCAGAGAGGGCATCCGGTGAACAATGCGAATGGATGGCTGCTTCAGTCAGGAATGTCCCGTGCTCTAAGACCCCACTCCTCAGGCATGCTGATCTAGCCCAGGTCATGCTGTATGCAGTGTGTGAGTGGGAAGGGTGAGGAGGGAAAAAGAGAGGGAGGAAAATGAGGGAGGGTGTTAATGAGAGAGTGTGAGACAGGAGTAGACATAAACAGGCAAAGAGGCATGGGAGTATACTGCAGTTGTATCATGCTATGCTACAGACACAATTGAACAATTTACATCACAATGAAACATAAAGGCATGACCTACTTCTCACCACCAGGGGTGACGTGTGCAGCCTGACCCCCAAATTGGTTAACAAACTCCCTGGATCCCTGCCAACAGCAGTTATCACGCTCACACCCCCTTTAGCACGGGGTGAGGGAGATGTCCATACTGTGCCTGCTCCTACCTTTTGCAAGGGGTGAGACTGTCCTCGGTGGCTCCTCCTGATCAGCGTGCTGCTGTTGGGTCGGTCTGGGTCTCACCAGGTTGCCCTCACTGCCAGCTCTCATCAGCCTCTCCCCAACACTCAGCATCCTGGAACGGCTGCCTGGCGGGTCCTTGCGGCCAGATGACTTAGAGGGCTTAGCCAGCCGTGACGGCTTGGACATCATCTTTGACTTTTTCCAGGGGAGGGTTGCAGATTGGTGCTCCAGGGTTGGTGATTTTCTTTTTTTTTTAACTTTGGGTGGAAGGGGTGTTATGAAGCTGTTTGCTGAGGTCTCCTGAAGACACCACCCGTGGGAGTAGTGGGAGTGACAGGGTGGAAGGAAAGTAAAAGAAGTGAAGCGTTACCAGGGGGTGGAGGTCGGGTTAGCTGGTGACCCTAGAGTGGAATGTGGAGTCTTCTAAGCAACGGCACAGCCCTCCTGGTTAACATCTCCCACTTTATTAATGGCCAACCACAGATCAATGACACGACGAGTATCTGCTGTTCTTCAGGTGGTGTATCCTTCTGGCAAACTGTTGTTCCAGACGCAGAGGCCAGAGCTTAAGTGCAGGTGTGTTAAAAGCCTTCCTTCTTCTTCCCAGGCTGCCTGTGGCACCACGTGTGTGAGGATGGGGATGAGGATGAAGTGAGCTTTCCCGGCTCTGTGCCCTGGCCAATGAGCCTCTGCGTCCTGATGCCTTCTGGTCTGCACTCTGGCAGCCTGTGGTCGTCTCTCCACACAGAGTGTACCGCTGCCTCAACTCACTTCACTCTCGCTGGCACGCAAACACACAGCCACACACACACGTTCTCACACACACATGCACAGAACACATGGCAGTGTCCAGTTCTCTCTCTCACTCTCTCTCTATCTCTCTCTCTCTCTCTCTCTGTCTCACCAACTACGTTCTGCCCAGCAATGTCCAGCCCTCCTTAATCACTTCACACGCTTTACGAAGAAAACGATCCGTTAATGATCCCCGCGCCTGCCAAAAACTGATCCCTAATCTAGTCGCACTGATGCCGGTCAGACACAAGCCAGCCGCTGCAGAGCATAATCTCTGAGTGAAAAGTCTGTGTGCGGTTTTAACGAGACACACGGCACAGATGATTACTGTTTGACAGTTGCTTTGCTGTGGCTGTGCTGTGTGCATGCACTCCAGCTGCTCTGGCTAAGCCCTGCACAAGGCAGAGGAGAGAGCGAGTGAGCGAGAGAGAGAGAGAGAGAGAGAGAGAGAGAGGGAGAGAGAGACAGAGATGGAGAAAGAGAGAGAGTGAAAGAGAGAGGGAGCAAGAGAGAGAGAGAGAGAGAGATGAAGAGAGAAGAGGGAGACAGGGAGTGAAAAAGAGAGGAAGGAAGAGCAATACGGAGAGGAAAAAAAAAGAAACAGAAAAGGGAAAAGGGAGATTTACTCTCCCGTGCCCTTTCCTGATAGGCTGCCTCAGGAGCTCTCATTCCCACCCCACCCCACCCCACCTTCCACCCACCTCCTGCCACTGCTTATTCCTGCTGCCAGGGGAGCCACACAGAGTTCAGCTGAGCAGTGAGCATCTCAGGTAGAACAGCAAGCCAGCCCAGCAGGTGGCCATTAGAGTTCACTCACCAAACATGTAATGTTCTATAATGGTGCACCAATGTACAATGCAAACACACAAAAAAGCACCAGAACTCTGGCGTAAAGGGTATTGAGAGCTTGAAGGCATTAGAATGCAGTGAAACTTCAGTGAGCAGACAAGTTGAAATGGGGAATAGATGGCAGGGAATCGATGCGGGAGCAATCAGATCTACAATCACTTGGATTTAAGACAGCAGACAGTGAGTCATGTTTTATGATAATATATTGATTTGTTGAAGCCAATGAATGGCCTTTGGCACTGGACACAGACTCGGGCTGTGTATTTTAGGAAATATGACAAGCAAGACATTTTATTTGGAAGTACACTAATTTGAAGTTATGCAGGGCTGTCTAAACAATGTCTCAATGCATCAGTGCTCCGCAAATGTAAAATGACAAGCGAGGGCTTTTTTTTTATAACAGGACAGAGCCTTTCCATAGTAACCAATTTCAGTAACTCATTTTTTTCCATCACATGCCATTTGAATGTTGTGTTACAGTCTGCCTCAGGGATGTGGAGATCTTCAAATGTCTTAACCCCTAAAGCAGGGGGAGTTTTTGAACTTTCCGAAAAAAAAATGCATTTTAAAATAATGTAAGCAGAAGAGGACATCCCACATTCAGAAAGTAAAAGTCCTGGCACATTTTTTTCCACCCAATGATTCACGACCCAATCCCAGGAAAAAAAGGGTATTTGACAAGTAACTCAGCATGGAGCATATGGACCCAGGTAACACACAGTGTCTGCATGCAAACTCTGAATCTCACTGAGTCATGACTGCAGAGGATCCCCATGCTAGTAACTATTTTTAAAGCAGTGCATTACTTCACATTCCACATCATAATTAAAGGAGGACCTTTCGGCACCCTCTAAATGGCATATGGGAGGATTAATCAAAAGAAAAAATGTTTCAGCATCTGCTTGTTATCATCAAACGGCTCAAGGAATGTAGGTGTCTTGGGTCTTTAAAACCATCATCCCTCCTGTTTCATGTCAACTAATGGGACTTACACTAAATCAGCCTGACTGGCGGCTTATCGGAAAGTGTATTTCACTGTATCATACACAACTGCATCATGGGTTGGATTTGTTTGGATACATTAATCAGCTCTTGATCCATTCAAGACCTTTGAATTTGCCAGAAGTCCACCTTCTGCTTCTGCACTGGTCTATGTTCTGTTTTGCTTCATGCTAGACATGACATTCCTTCCGCTGATGTTTTTCTGCATCCTGTCTAATGCTGACTGGATGTGCTTGGACTTAAGGGTGCTTATCCTTGTTTTGCTTGTCCTGGCTCAGCAGCAATATGTGTTTACCAATGGTCCCTATCAGAACAACAGATTATTTAAAGATGAGAGACATCATCTGACATCTACATCCTTTCTATCTCCAGGCTGTAGTTTCCACAAACTTCAATTCCTTTAATTGCTTCCTGCTTGAAAACAGAACCAGCCTGTGCTTTACTGCTATGAGGTAGGGAGTGACAGGAAGCTTCATCACCAAGGTAACAGACAAAAAGTGCTCTGACTATTGAGCTTGGCAACTGTCTGATGACTGGCTGAGCCATTACCTGCTAATATCAACTTCTCCTGCCTGAATTGAATGTGCTTTCCGAAGGGAACTTGCAAAACACGCACACACACACACACACACACACACACACACACACACACAGACAAACACAATCTTTCAATAAAGAGCATTTTTCCCTCTGAGACGGACGGAAGAGACTCTTATTATTGCCGTCCCTGTATTCCCCGGTGTGCTATCACTCAGAGGGCAATCACAACGACTGGCAAACAGCACAGACACATCCCACAGGGACATGTGAGGAAGACAAAGGGTGGCTTAGACATGTGGTTACATTGAGTCACAACTATCCAGCCATAGGCATGGGTGGGAAATGCATACGGTCTAGTGATGTATTTAGAGATGTCTCCCAGGACAGCAAGAGGCAGATCTCTCCACATGGAGTTTGTATAAATAAAAGAGGGAAGTGGAAATTCCTTCATTGTTGTACCAGTGAACTGATTGTGCCACACTACAATAACACACAACAGCTGAACATTATTACTCTGACCAATGTGTTAGACAGAAAGCAAGTGAACCAAGTGAATGCACCTTGTAAGGCAGCATCCGCAATGGGGAGTATTTAGGTTGTTTATATAGATCACAGGTTTTTAACTTCAAAGGACCTGAAGTATCAGCCACGGTGCTTCCTAACAAGAAACTGATACAGGATAATGTCCTAGGGCAAACCAGCATGCCATGCCATGCCAAGTAGTAGCACATTGTAAGATGCAAAGGAGGAAGTTTGATATTTTGATGGTAAACATGATACACAACTCACTGACGAATTCAAAGAAAGAGCACTGCAGAGTTCTTGCTTGCAGCATGGGCATTGATATATAGAAAATGACACTTTGTCTCTGTGATACACATGACTTACAAAATTGACTACACACACACACACAGTGTAAAAACTGATGCATAATGACACTGTGCATCAAACAGTACACCATGGATGTAACTGTGGACTCAAAACAATTCACCACAAATGCTGCTTGAATCTCTTACATGGCACTCTTACAAGAAAGACAACCTTCTTGTTCAACCTGGAAGGACTCAACAAGGAGGTCAGTGATGAGAAACACAAATTAAGTCTCCCACTGCAGAAACTGGATTATTACCTTGTCTTGCTTACCCTGTGGCATGTTTTGTGTCAGTCATCATGGCTTACGGTGTGCAGCTGTATTTGGAGGCCTCAGTGTGTCTAAAAATATCCCACCAGCACACGTTCCGGGCAGTTTCTGCTGTCATGCCCTTCTGAAGCTCAGGAATAAAATGGCTTTAATAGGGATAGCAGTTATTTTCAGGCCCCATTACCCCCCTCCCCCTCCTCCTTATGCCTGACACATACACACTTTCTTTGGTCCACAGTGGTCTCCTCACGAGGGCAGCAGAAACAGTGGCACTACCGAAGCAGGGCGCTCTGGGCTATACTGCACCCCAACCCCCCAAACAGACCGTGAGCCAACAGGGTAAAAGTGGAAGGCTAATGCAGGAGGTTGCAATCACAATCACTGCAGCTGTCTGTCTGCAGACTTTTGGTTTTGGGATCTGAAATGTTCTCCATTTGCATTTAGCATGTGGCAAACTTTGTAGCTTTCAGCAAAGTCTCCATAATTGTTTATATGGTGCATTAAGCCTTTGCTTTTGTTTAGGTGCATAACGTACAGGCGGTGTATGTGTTCTGTAATTCTCACAGGAGATGCCCCCCTGTGGAAAAAAAACATGTCTACACATTTCCTTACATTCTTCTCCTTCTAGCAGTAAACCATGACTAGTAATTGAGAGCCCACTTACACACAAACACCATCTGCAAATGACATGCTTAGCATAGCACACTTGAGGAATTTAATTTCCTTCAGTCCAACGATGTGAATATCAGCCGGGTATAAAATGAAGCACATTTGGTTTAAAGAATTAATAAAACGGAGTGCACACATTGCACAAATTATATAAATTCAGTTTGACTTTTTAATAACTTAGATGTGAGTATCTACTAGAAGGATAAGCTATTCTGACTAGGTCAGGGAGTCTAACTGTTCAAAGCAAAACAGAGGCCGGTCTTGTGAATCAGGTTTTGTGCCATTTAAGTAATTGGCTCTGAATACAGTCACTGTTCAGTTGTGGAGGTCTGTCCTGTGCTTCACGAGCACCTCAATGAATCTATGGCTCCTCCATGTTTTTAGTCAACACAACTAACAATGAAAGTACTCTACTTCAGGTTATGAGTATGAGTAATTACAAAATGAACCATTTCCTCTCCCTGATTTTAAGGGCGACTACATTTCCGTATCTTGATTCTAAGGAAGGTTCTTTTTATTCTCCTGAAAACTCGCAGCAATACATTACAGGTTGTCGCAGCCAGTTATCAGGAAATTAGATTTTGTGTTGTTAATTTGGTTTGCCTTTCCCTGGGATCCAGTCCACACACGACACACACACACAACACACAAAGATGCATGCATGAGTGCCTGTTTGCCAGTACCCAACAGCAGATAGGAGATGAGTGAGTAGGGTTTCCTGCTGATGCTTATGGTTTATTGATTTTAACCCACGTTCAGTACAGCCACAGAGACAGATAGCCCTATCTGGGGAAAGTTGGGGTTTACCACGAGTGTGAAATGAGTGGACGGAGACAGGCCCTACAGAGAGAAGCATTTAGAATCATCACAGCCCTTCGAGTCTTTCTTCTCCATTAGCCCGGGTAATAAAAACGTCAGCCTACTTACCTACCATGGAGATAAAATACTGTATTCATTATCTCCACTGGGCAGCCATGCAATACTGATGTGTCATGGTCAAAAATAGGCCGTGTGTGTGTGTGTGTGTGTGTGTGTGTGTGTGTGTGTGTGTGTGTGTGAGAGAGAGAGAGAGATAGAGAGACAGAGAAAGAGAGAGAATGTTTGAGTGTGTGTGTGTGTGCGTGCACATGTGTGTCTTCCTTTACTAAGGAGCACGGTGACATTTTCTGAAGATTACGGCAAGGTGGTCCTCACAACGAGACACAACATTACATGTAGCACAAAATGTGACAAGAGGAACAAAAACACAGTTCTTCTTTTCTTCTCCCAAAACATTTGCATGCAGAGCGAGTGTTTCACTGTGGTTAAATGTATGAAAAAGCTAGCAAACTCAGATACTTAGGGTCCAATTTCATACAAAATGAAGAATTCTTCAAAAGATGACTCTTGCTGCAGACAACACCATTGATTTGAACATAAGCCTCTAGCCTAAAAAGTATTGTTTGAATTTTGACCAAGAATGAATACTAAATGTCATTTATTTCAAAATTAAGACTAGGTCACTTTTAGAAAAGAGATCTGAACAGTTCAGATGCAAAAAACTCCATTTTCAGAAATATGCAAAAATTAAGTTGTTTTAATGCAATTTAAATATTATTATCAGATAAAAACAAATCAAGCCAAAACAATCCAAGTAGAGGTGGACTTATAACAATGTCATAATGTCAAAATTATATCAAAGTATATCAACATTAATTCTGTAAATTCATCACAAATTCAAAAATGAAGAGGGTTTTGCATCTGAACTCTTTTTCCTGTGCTTCTGGACCTCTCTGGTGTGCGCACCAGCATTAGTGTGAATCATGTTTTTTCAGCTGAACTAACTTGACAGGGGGGTCGAATGTGTCACTCACTCTGAAAGGCTGTAGAGGTAAGCTGCTACAAAGGGGCCTAATGTTCTTTCATGATTTGAGACTGAGTCATGCTAGGAGTCATCCACAACTTCTGGCTGACCTTAGAAGCAGACTGTGTTATTGCACTGAGCGGACGTAAGATACTTAAGAGACAGGTCAGGCATAAGCATGACAAATCAAGTATAATCACATAAATGGCAAAAAAGGTAACAAACAAAAACATTTGCAAAGACTCACAGCTCCAGTCTCCGTATTATGTGCTGTTGTTTTCTTTACAGCAAAAAGCTTCAGGGGCATTTGGTATCCGAGTCGGTATTTGCCCCACTACCTTTTCTTGTTACCATTCTTGGCAACAATGGAGAAGGTCATGCGCACAGCCCGACACAATAGTCCTGATGTTTTAATAGTCTGATGTTTTAGTAGAGTGCACTACCCTGCTTCACGTTGTTCATGGACATAAATATGTGTATCAGGAGCCAGCCCAGTCCCACAGGGCCAAGCACTCGAATCTCTGTGGATGAACATCAGAGAGGCTTAAGAGAGCTGGATGTGTGGGAGGGGACATCAAAGGGGGATATTACAGAGTGACCCAGTATTGGAATTTGATTAAGATGAATTGAAAGAAGGTGTCCTGTACTTGACTTTGAAAAAGTAGCAGGACCCTGCCCTTTATTAAGATTTATATGTTTTGAAAATTATGTGTAATTTAGCATCACTGATGTAAAGACAGAACATGTTGCAGGGTGACATTCTGACTTGGTTCACCAGAATGTAAAGGTATTTAAATGTGATGTGTAGTTGTGTAGTTTAGTCTCCTGTAAAAGTTAGGGGATTTTGCATGTTTTGCACTATGTTGTGTTTTCTGTGGTATTACTAAATAATGTGACACATTTAAGTCTAGGAAAAGGTTTTCTAACTTTTTCCCTTGACATTGATTATGTCTATTGTAATAAGATCTGAAACGGGCCCTACTATTGCAGTAATTTATACACCAGATCTTAAAGGTTGCAGACCAGCACCTTAAAAGAACATTAAGTGGAGAGCCACAGAATTGAAACGGTATGCTAAATACATTAACTGATTGGGAAGAAAACCCCTTGCCCAACCCCTTACCCAAATGCAACTACCTCAATAGCTTCATTATAAACACATCTAGTTGTGGATATAAGACATTTATGTTTGTCAGTTTTTGTCACTTGTACTACTACTGTGTATTGGATTGTGTAATGGACAAAGTGGTTACTACAGCTAAAGTCAAACATAGCATGAGACACCTCTAAAACATGTAAGAATGCAGTAGTCTTGTCTCTTGAACTAAAATGCAGCCTGTGTTGAGCTGTGACATGGAACACTCCAGTTATATACCTCTTGGCAATGATTGTTTTCATAAGCGGTTACTGGCAGACAACAAAGGATTCTCTTTGTACTAAATAATCATTAGCCAGGGAACAGCTCACCTCCTACCAGCTTCTGGGCACTGTGTTATTTTGAGGAATTAGTGGGAATGCAGACTTGAAGGGTCATGGTACACCGCAACAAAACAAATGTAACATGGCAAATGTAAATGGCATTTGCATTTTACATATATAAGAAACACAAACATCTACATAAACCACAGTTTTAAACTGGCTCATGATACACCATATTCATTGAGTTTTATACCTTTCAAACATTACAATGTAATAACACAGCCTACTTATTCTTATCCTACATAGAGCTGTCTTATCCTTTCACCTCTAACAGTGCATTGTTTACCTATACCCAAAGCTTAGCCTGGCAAATGTAGGCTAATTTAGAGTATACATTTTGCATAGTATTAAAATGAAATAAACAAAACTTTTAGAAGCTTTGCACCTCGATATTACAAAAACTAAAACCAACCTTTTCGATGTCCAACGTTTGGACAAGTGCCTTTGACAAATTAAATAAATAAATAAATAAATAAAACCGAATTACTGCTCACCATATTCCACAATCTCTGACATCGTCTGCAAACTCTCAGTTAACCATCTTCCTGAATATTGCTCCTGTTGCGTTTACGCGCCATGCGTAAGCAGAAAGATCAGATACGACTTCCAAGCTGCCCAACTTCTGCGTGCTGCGTGCCATGGAGTGTGAATGCCGTCCAGTATAATGAACTTCACTAACCGCCTTTTAAATGTAGCGTTGTACTTATGGCATTAGTCAGTCAGTTTGGGAAGGTTTTCTGACACTGAAATGGAGGGAGGGGGTTGTTATGGTGACTTACAGCTAAAATGCTTTTCACATGACTGCAGGTATGAGGCTTTTAAATAGAAGGTCTTAGGGTCAGCATGACTAGGATCTATTCAATAAATTAAGTCGGTTAAAATTGTAGTATACTAAAAGGAATAGGAATTCAATTTCTATAATAACCTTTACATTAACGTAACAACTAGCTACATGAAAATGAATTGTCTTGTGCAGTAAACAATTGCTTAGTTTTATTATCCACAAACGGCATGGAAATGATAGAATGAGTCTGGTGCCCTCTAGAGGTTGATTTATATAAAAAATCTACTGCCCTTGAATTGGCTGCTCCTGAACCTATGCGAGGTGTCCAATGTATTTTCGCAGCTATTCTAAGAGAGATTACTTCCTGCTGTGGAGGGAACGAAAGTAACCTCCTCCATCGACCTGATTGTGCCCAGCATTTTTGTGCAGCCATAAACAAAACATATGCATTCCAGATTAAACCTCTTAGTGTCAGATGCTGCCAAACCCTGACTAATTAATTTCTGTGTGTGTGTGTGTGTGTGTGTGTGTGTGTGTGTGTGTTTCTTGAATGTATTTGCATATGGGATCATCAGCTTATCTCGCTATGGGAGACCATTTGTCCACGACAGAGCTGTGGCTCCTCCTGTTATGTTATTATGTTTTTGCGTCTGTTTTTTTCCTCTATCAATCTGGCCCACCACAGATCTCCAGTCATATCCCATGGGGTTAATTTGAAGTGTGTGTCCTCTGTTCCAACTGGCCTGCTGTGTCCTGCAGCTTGCAGTGACTGGGTCAAATGGAAAGCTTAATCTGTGATTGCTGCTCGATACTTCTCCTCCTAATGAGCTTTTATTATGCATCATTACTAAGGAAAAAACACTGACATGAGAGAATAAAAACAATGTTCATTAACAGCCCGGGTAACACAATTTATATATTTCATGGTCTGCTTTGTCAGATCAGAACTTACTTATGAACCTTTCTATTAGGGTTTGTGATTACAAGGGTAGCTACAACAAATATTGGCTGCTTGCCCATTTATGACTGCCTTGCTAAAAAACACCCTGACAGCTTGCTGACCTAATTTCTAGTTTCATAAATGCAAATATCACCGTCATACTATGAACAATGTTAGCTTACATTTTCAGATGACATTCATCTTTTTATTGCAGTACCTGCTTGTATCAGTTATGAATTAAACATTTCAGGAACGGGTAAGTATTAATGTAACACATTCCGGTAGTTTATCCATCTGAATATATGCTTTAAATAATTTCTTCCTGGTATTACAAAAGTATGTTCCATTGTAAAAAACAAACAAACAAAACAGACAAGAAAAAACAAACACCCCCCCCCCCCACACACACACACACACAACAGCAACAACAAAAAAGAACAAAGCACTGAAGCCTTGTCTTTCAGTTTGTCATTCATGTGTTCATCACAAGGGGGCAGCATCTGGTTTGGTTAACATCCAAAGAGAAAAATCATACAATCATTTCCTGCACTCTTGTGTGTGTGTTGGTATCATATTTGTCTAATATGCCATGGTAAAGTGTGGCTCCATGTACAGGAAACAAAAAAAGCAGAAGGTGAAAAAGTAAGATCCAAACTTAATTTGACAATCAGGTGGTTGTTTGCTTTAATTTATGATTTGAGTAATGAGATAAATTAAATAATGACATTGCAATAGCAAAAATAATCATTACTTTCACTCTGACCACCTATGCTAGATCATGTAAATGTGATTCCAATGCAGGGCACAGACTCTCAAAAGGCCTCATCTGTTAAAAGTAAAGGCTGAATGGTGGAGTAAATTAGCGCAAATATAATTAACTGCATGTCATAAAGAGTTTCTTGAACAGGCTTCTAAAGACTAAAAAAAAACAGTTCAATTCAGGAGACCCTAAATATCCTAAATAATTTCTTAATTGAATATTGATTTGAACATAACATGCATTTAAACCACTTAGACGTTATTATTGTTTTTTTAACACAGTTTTTTTCAGAAGCACTGCCGTTGCCACAATAGACAATTAGATTTCGTGTGGCAACCTCTCCCTGGGTCTACTGCGCTGGCAGCCATGCAGTGGGGCCCTCCAGGCAGCCTGAAACCAGTGGCCTGTCCTGATTTAATAAAGGCAATTTCTCCTTTGTCAGCTGGTGGGCAGTGTCTTGGGGAATTCAAGGCTGAGTCAACTGGTGCAGTTATTCAAGCGGGCCATGCCAGTGGGCTCCACAGGTTATAAAACAGTTTGCTCATGGATCATCTGAGGACAAATATTATTCACAATTTTTCATTAAATATAAAAATCTATATCCAAAATGTGTTTTATAATTATGCTAGAATTGTTACACATGTAAATAATGACTTGTGGTGACATATAACATTGACAATTTAGTGTCTTTTGTCAGGAACATCTCGTATGTAAAAGAGTGACATTATCATGTGTGAAACTCAAACCAGCAAAGTGCACACTGGCTGCCTTCCACCACTGTTGATGAATAGCAAACTCAAAGCTCTTCCTTGGTGAAGTGTGACATTGTTCTTGGCTGCAGATGGCCCATTGTTTTCCTGCGGTGGGGCTTGTATGACATCAGTCTGACAAGTTGCCCTCCAAATGCAACGCACAAGTGAGACCATCTCAAAACCAAAAGGGGAAGAGGGAGTGACATATGAGGGAAAGATTCACTGAACATCAGGAAATATCAATAATTGAGGTTCAAAAACAAAAGTATTATTTTTTTTTGTTGATCTTTTTTATAAACTAGGGGCAGAAGCATTAGTAACTGGTGAAATGGCAAAGTCCCCACAACCCCTCCCATTCCTCTCACATGGGTTTTCATTGACAGCAGTGGTATTGATCTCTCCATTCCATTCCAGAACCTGACATTATGTGTTTATCTATCAAAATATGATACAGCGGCTACAGTCAAAACAAAAACAAAACTGCAAGCGGAAAAAAACACCACTGGCGGACTTTGTGGAGGTGGACTAAGCAGTTTGAGTAATTAAAGAGCCATATTGCCTTGCCCCCGGGGCAGACTCGTACAGTTCAAGCAACGCTGTCTGAGAGGGGGAGGGGACATACCTAGGGTCTGCTGTTGTGGCTAGCTGTGTCCAAGGCTATCAGCAGGAGTATATTTCACATTGAGGGATTAGCTACAGACTATTTAGTCTAAGTGAGATTATGCCATTAAGAGACACTATAGCCTGCAGGCTTTTAAATCTGTTTTACAGTTTTCACTAACATGAAGCAGATTCATTATGAGTGGCATCAAAAGGCACAGTAGGCTAAGTAGGCCTACAGAATGTCTGTTAGGGGTTAAAAGGGCGTAGTTAATTATAAAAATAAATAAATATATAAATATGCATGTGACCCATGCGATGACTAAAATTAAAAAAAAGTTTTTAAAAATTTTCATACTTTTCCCTTATTTCTAGGATGTGGGGATGTCAGAGTGAGGACGCAGTGCCCCACACTGCACTGGCTCTCAAAGGGGCCTAATCAGGATGGAATAGGCCTACATAGAAATGTCAAGAAAATTAGTCTATTCTGGTATGCTGAACTCCACTCTCCACTGTGTTAATAAGGCTGCAGACCATAAGGCTATTATTAGATCTTTTGTATTGACTGATAACATTCACTGATTTAATGCAACAAGACCTATAGGTTAACATGAAATCAAAAGGAGTCCACTAACGCGTTCCAAATGATCAAGTAGGCCACTTTAAAATAGGTTTTTGTATTTAAAAAAAAAGAGTCAACAACCACTGACAAATGAACCAACCAGTCATCTACTTCCTTATTTTTAGAAGTTGCTATAGTAACAGCGCCACACTCATTGGGCAGGAGGGTGAAGTTCTAGCTGCTATTATGGATTCCCCACGTTGTTTTACCGCACCATAATTGCAAAAAGAAAAAAAAAAACATTACGGGAAATGAATAGCAATGTCGTCGAGGACGATGATGCCCTTTTCAGGGAGATTGAAGATATTTTACAGTAGGATAATGTTACCAGTCTATAGGCTATCATTGAAAGTAGGCTATTGGCTTATAACCAACTTTTGACTATCAATCAAGCAACTTTGTTTAGCCTTGGCATTGGCTTGTTTGGTTATCCGCTAAAAAGGCAACGGCTCTTATTCCACTGACATATATTTTGTCTTACAGGGATGACACTTTACAGTCTGGATCAAGAGTAGGTCGATATAAGAGGGATTTTTATACCCAAACTGATGAGTCTGAACTTATACCACTTCGGATGCTTAGGGAACAAACTGCATCCCTTCGAATGGTGAGTCAACTTCTTCAAAAGGCTGACGTTATGCAAATTATGTGTAAAACAATTCAATCACTAAAATCAGGTTAAAGCGTCTCTGCTGCTTCAGATTAGCGTCGTCACGGTCATCAGCACAGTGCTTTGAAAGTTGAGAGCTACTTTTCGTGGCCTACTCAGCCTACAGATGGAGAAAACCGAAATAGAGGAGCTTCTGTCAACTCAAATAACCTATTGGTGTTATTCCAGGAAGATGTTCTTTCATCGTATTAGGATACCCTATGGAGGGTATTCTGGTCAAAATTCTCCTTTAGAGCCAGTAGTTTAAAATTGTCATTCATTTTGTAGCAACAACATTGACTTCTTTAGAATGGTCTGTAGACCTAAAGATGCTACAGGCCAGGACTGTGGCCAAAACGGGTGCTGCAATAACATCCAAAACACTGTAGAAAAGCATTGTTAGGCCTGCAGATTCAAGAGACAAAACACATAATCAAAATAAAATTTGCAGCCTTTAAGTAAGCCTGTGTATTGTTATCAGTTAAATTGGTTGTTTATATGTTTTATTAATCTCTGACATATGAAGACCATTTTATGATTACTTGCTGAGAAATTCTTATATAGCACCATTATGTTTTATTTGTTGTGTTGTATCTGAAAATGACTGAAGCTCAGGTGTAAGACTAACAATTCTGAGGATGCACAAGCAATGAACTGTTAGGTTCAGGAGAAAGACTGACTGATTTTATGATTGTAAGCTAAGATGTAACAAGGTCCTTGGTTAATATGCGCAGAACGGTTCATATTTGGTAGGTGTTTCTCTATTCTTTGTACATGTAAGGATATGGAGGTTCTGAAGAAAGAGGCTGCAGTGAAAATGAAGTGCCTTGAGGCCCAGTATGAGACTGTGATACACAGAGAAGCTAATGATTTGTATACATTAATTCAGAGGAAGGCGAGAAATTTGGAGGAAGTACACAAAGAGGTAAGGAAACTCTTTAAAATGTGCATGTAAACATCTTAACATTTATAATTAGCATAGCCAGAATATTTTAGTCTTTTTATTTTGCAGAAAGTTGCCGTTCTTCATACAAGTTATCGGAATCAGCTTGCTGATGCCATAAGCATGATCAAAGGCAGTTTCAAGGTAGGCCCATGGTATCTAGAAAGCACATTTATTATTTATTATTTTTGCCCTCAAAATTCCTCAACAAAATCAGTGAAAGGAGACATTTAAACCTCTCAGTGTCTTTTAAATGTATTGATATGCAACAACTAAATTAACTCACTAAAGTGCCTTCTACGGAATATGTGTGTTTGTAATTTTCATGTCTTTATCATCAGAAATACTACATGAGAAGTAGTATCTCCTATAATCAAATTGATAGTGGAGCTATGGATGAGCTTATGACCAAACTTGAGGAGAAGAGCTTCGAAATCCTGACTTTAACGGAACAAGTGAAGGAATATGAAGAGAAGATCGCCAACATGGTACAGTATAAAAGTTGGGAAGATTGGCTATATGGTTAGAAGACCACCATAGTTTTGGGCTGCTTCTGTGAGAGAAGACTTATAGTTTTCAGTCCTCTCTGAATGATGCACTTTCTCCCTTTCACCCAACATATTAAGTCCTTAGTTTCCTGTAGCAAGATGTATTGTTAGGGTATTATAAAGGGAATTGTGAGTTATGTTTGGAAATATATTTTGTATGCACCAGGCTGTTTTGTGGAGAATCTCATACAAGGTCTTAAGTTTTATGTGGCTAAGTGTCCGTTAAAGGTGCTAAAAGGAATTTTAAGTTTAGTTTGGAATAGTATATACTTGTAAAGAAAGCCAGCTGGTAGTTGTGAATGTTGGTAGAGAGTGTTGGTAAAGCTACCTCCAGACACTTCAGGGCAATATGCGACTGACTTTTTGCTCACTTGGTAGAGTTCTCCTCACAATACTGTACAGTTGTAGGTTGGAGTCTGGGTGGATGCAAGGATGAATCATACGGTAAAAGCAATACAGCTTACACTGATTGGGAGGGTGAATAATTCTCTAATCAATTGTCCTGAGATGCCTCATACAAAATGATGATTGAAGTAACAGGACTGATCAAGGTAAAATGCTAAATGCTGTATTAACCCTAACCTAGCATGTGTTCAGTCTTCAACTGCCTTCATGGCCATATTTGGACACGTTGCCTCTAGACTAAACTGAAGTCATCTCTCGGCCAGTGAAACCACAGATTTAGCATCACTAATCAGTATTATGGTGTAATTTCATAAAATTAATCTTTAATATGCCTTTGAGTCAAAGACAGAAAAGAAAAGATTAAATAGTCAGCAGGGAAATATATGTCGATATGTCTTTCTCATAGCAAAGAGTGAACTGGAATTTATTGTTGTTTCAGAGCTGTTTCAGGCTTACCATGAGTTTGTCATTATATGTATTTCAGCAGTAATGGGTCATACATAAACATGTATATTTAAACTTGAAAAGCATTTAAACATACATTTATTTGGAATAAGAAATCAAACTTAGTTTAAATTGTTTTTAGACAATTTGATAGACCCTAAAATTAGGTTATAAAAGTTTCAAAGGTATTACCTCATATAGGCTTATTACATACCAGCCCCTGCAATAAATCCAGAGTTATTACACAAATGTTAGTGGTTATAAAAGCATTTTGTTTTTAAGATAGATGATGCAACTAAAATTCAAAAGGGGGTTAAGCATACAACATGTGTGTTAGAAGCTGAACTCTGGACAGCCCCAACCCAGTTAAACATGCAATTAAACCCTCATAATTAATGTTTGGTGTGAATTGAAACTGAAGATGGTTTTGTTGGAGGCAGACTAATCAGTAAGTTATGTCTTATCTCTTTCCACTGCTGAATGGGCACTTAAAGAATGGCACAGCTTCCCATATAAACATTACCAAGCAAGTTGTTCAGTTGTTTTCTCAAACCATCAAGCCTCTGACTCCTTTGCATTTGGGGTGAAGGGAGGGGTTGAAAATTAGCATTAATGAGCTCTGAAATGTCAAAAGGTGAGGTGCTATGCTATTATGGCCTCTTTAATATGCCTCAGTGGAGCCTCTTCCACCCCTTCTCCCACTCTCTCTCTCTCTCTCTCTCTCTCTCTATCTATCTATCTATCTATCTATCACTCATTTTTTGTTAAATCTGGTTATCACCCTTGAACTCCCTCTCTGTCCCCTTGTCTCTCAGTAGCTTATTCCACTTCTTACCTCAAGTCAACTCTAATGCTGGCTGTTTATATGTTTGCTGGCGTACAGAGTGTACTCCTGTGTGCAGATGGTGGGGAAAATAGTGCACAAAAAAGATGCCACTCACCATGTAACAGATGAGAGCAGTTAAGCCGAGGCAGGTCTTTGTGGATTGTGCTAATGAGAGCAGCCCCCATGCACAGGAGAGATGCATGGCTAATCACCTGTAGTTCTACACCCTTGACAGATGGTGGAGCCAGAAGTAAAGAATGCAAGAAGGTCTGGACACCAGAGCAGTGTGTGGGTGGGTGTGCCTGTGTACTTTGAGTGCAGGATGAATGTCGGTGTGTGGCCAGCTCAAAACATTGCCATGTCTTTGAGTTTGTTGTGAAGCTGGATGAGGGGAAGAACAGTGGGGGATGAGAGGAGGAGACAGAGGGCAATACAGTGAGACAGAGGGCAATCGCAGAGGAGGGGAGAGGGCGCAGAGGTTGTTTGTTGGTGGTACTGTATGCAGGGGTCCATGGGTTGAGGGATCTGCAAGAGTCATCTGTTGCTGGTAGGGCTGTCCTCAGATGCCCACTTTGGGGGACGTTGTATTTTGGGGGCTGGGGGGGTGGCTTCTCTCTAGACACAAAGCAGTAAACAACTGAATGGCAAGGCCAAAGACATACTCTTTTAAAATATTATGCTCGGTGTTAAGAAGCTATTGGTTTATGTGCCCTTTTCAATTCTGTGTTTTTGTCTTGGAGTTATTGGCTCAACCGCAGCAGTGACGCTTGTGGAATGAAAAAGAACTTTGCATGCTCCGAAAAGAAAGAAAGGAAAATCAGAAGGGAAAAAAATTAAAAAGTTGGATTTCTTTATTTCATGGTCAGTCCTGCATACAAAATACTGTCTGCATTCATTATGAAAGAAAAGAACAAGCAACAAGCAGAAGACACAGACACACACTTACACACACAGACAGACAAACACACACACACACTATCACACATACATAGACACCACACACACACACACACACACACACACACACACACACACACACACACACACACACAGCAGCAAAAAAAAATCTTGAAAGCTTTGAAAGCTTTTGAACGCCTGCACAGATTTAAAGTGTGACAGGCATGCAAAAGCCCCCTTAATGTCCAGGGCATGAATGGTGGCTGCGGCACAAAGTGTAGGGCCCGGCGGCGTGGCTATCACAGGGACCTGATGGGTTCCATGCGGCTCCCAGTCGGCTGACTTCTGTGGGCTGACATGTGATGTGATCCTGGTGACACTGGCAGCTCTGCCACCGAGGGAACCGCACAAAGGCAACAAGCCCCCCCCCTCCCCAAAACCCGCCTCTCTGTGAACCCCCTGGTGCTGTGGCCCGCAACTTCCCTCCCCCCGTACCCCCTTGCCCCCCCTCCACCTCAACCCCGGCCAGTCTTGCTTGGTTACGGCCTGTGCTCACTAGTAAGAAAGCAGCGCCCAGACTGTGGGTGGAGAGGCCCCAGCTGCCTGTGTGGACTTCCAGAATAAATTGACCTGAATGACAGGGGCACACAAACAGTATGATATGCATTATCCCTGTCAATAAAAATGTCCCCATGAATTATGGTCTTTGTATATAATGTACTGCCTTCTTTTTCTTCAGGGCAAAAGAAAAGGGCGAAAAAAAGAGTCCTTTGGGCCAGAGTTTGCCTTTTTGTCCCCCCTCTTTTTATTATTCAGTGGGGAAATGGTAGGAGGCAGAAAGTTGTACGATAGCTTTGTCTTTGAATAGTGCTCATATTTGCCACGCAGCTTGAGCAGCGTGCCTTTTGTTCTGGAGGGTTAAAGAAATGAAAAAGTTTAAAAGGGAGTTGTGTAATTTTTCAGAGCAATGCCGAGGTGCCTGAGGACACTGAAAAAGAGTGGCTGACAGATGAGAACGGAAGGCTGAAAGATGAAAATGAAAAGCTTAAAGATGACATTGACGTTCTGTACATCGACCTGGATGAGCTCCGAGAAGACATTAACGCCAAAGAAAACACCATTGAAGATTTAGGTACATTTAATCTGTTATTGGCATTTTTATTGGCCTTTGTAATGGCATTTTTAAATTTATTTCACACCACCTTTTGTGTCACATTTTTTATAATCATGTGTTTAATACTTATCTTGCATTCATCTCACAACTGCAGTTTTTGAGTTTTTGAATTTGTATTATTTTTTTGGCATAGCAGTAATAAGCCATTGCAGTTTTATTACAGAAGTTATTTGCTAGATTCTGGTGACATAAATTGATCTCTTTGGCTCGATGAGGCACTTTAGAGTGAGGCAGCAGCACTGTTTGACAACACTTGTTGGGCTACTCTAGCGTGTGGGAGTCCTTGAGAACTAAGCAAACACTAGACAGGTGTATTTTAAAGTGGCCCAGCTTTATCTCCTCTGAATGTTTGATGTTCATTCACAGCTTACGTAGCTTAGGTAACCATGAAATGGGTCTTGTTCCATGAGGTATCTCGATTCTGATCAAGCTCTGAGCCAGCTATCTGTATGAAATTCCGAGATTAATGTATCATTAACTAGCCTGGAGAATAAGTCAGACAGACAAATGGGGGGCATGTTGTACTCTCTCCTTATTGGAAATTAAGTATTGTACACCAGGACTGTGTATTGTCCGTCTGAATGGAACATCCCACTCTTTGATATGACTTGCATTGTAAACCCTCAAAAAGCCACCTGCTAAATGGTTTTGTATAGGCTGTGACGAAGGCCTTAGGGCTCTTGTTTTTTTTTTTTTTTTAAATTGAGGTGCAAACACACACTTGGCCCTTGAACTTAGTGGTCAGTGTGAGTGGGTCCGGGCTCAGAGAGTGGTGGGGGGTGAGCGTGGTTGAATTCGGGGCTGCAGAGCCAGGTCAGTGGCCAGTCAGGACCTCCGGCCACTCCTGTCCCTAACCCGACCCAGCGCTCAGAGGTGGCAGACAAAAGTCCAGAGATGTCACGTAGAGATAGTCGCTAGTGTCCTCTCTCCATTGCTGCTTAGTCCACTGCAGAGACACTTCTGTCTGCCTGACCTTTCTGTCTTTGTCACAGAAAATGATTTAAAGGAGCTGACGATAAAAGCAGAGGAAGAAAAGAAGACCTTTCAAAAGGCAAGGCATGACGCTGTCTCCCTAGTACTGCATGTCCAAAGCATCAGCTGTAAAAACTGTGTTTATCTGCCATTAGCACTGCAATTAAACAAATCTTAATTTTATGTTACTACTAACACACTGACACATATTTGTGTGCTGTTTCAGATTACCCTGGAAAACAATCAGTTGAAAGCACAGCTTGTTCATGAAAGGGAGGCGGGCAAGAAGAAGGTAGGGTTGACGTTTAAAGCATGTTTATGCATCCTTGTCAACACAGAGCAGTGTTTAAGCCTTTTGAAGGTCTTGTTCGTGAAAAAGTCAGTCAGTCTCCTGAGCATCACTCTGAATTCTGCACCATAACCTGGACAATTGCTATGTGAAGTCACAAATGCTCACACTGTAGGAGGAAATTGTCTACAGTGTAAATCCAAAGCTCAAGATTTATGTGGTCACAGTGGAGCACACTATCCGACCAACAACCTTAACCTCCTATCTATCCTCTGCAAAGACCAGTAAAGGTCAGAATGGTTAAAACTTAGGTGTTTGCTGCCTCTGTAATCTCTTGGTGTATATAGACTTACAGGTGGCTAAAAGAAAACTTGGGTGGTCTGCCAATGTTTTGTTAATCTTGTACAAAATTATTTTTTATCCCTTTGTATCTTGCACACTATATCTGCACATTACATACGTTATTATTCCAAATGTATCTTAAACACTACATTACACTATTGGGTGCACATCACGTCCCACTGCATCAGTACTTGTCTTGTATATTATGTCCTACTTGTATATAATGTACATGGGTGCCTACATGTATATTGTTATTTTTATTGTACAGTATGTGTCTATATATTTCTATTTGTTGAATGTATACTACTACATGTCTATGTTGAATGTATAGAGAGCTAACATCCACTGGAGACAAATTCCTTGCCAATAGAACTGATTCTGAAAATTGAAGGCAGTTATGAGGACCTGTCTAGATCATACATTTACTTGGTAGCCGGTGTGCACTCTAACTACTCTAAGAAAGGCATCTCTTTTTTGCATGCTAGTATCCTGTTGCCATGACACTTTTTATTATTCAAAGTATGTGAACAAATAGATAACAAAATGGAAAACATATACATTGTCAAAATGAAGGATACAGAGTACAGATGGTACAAATTATGGCTAAAGTGAGAATTATAAAAATAACATGTAAAAATATACACATCAAACTGAATGATACATAAGCTCCGAAAAGCATAAATGTATGTTGATAATTTAAGCTGTTAAGGCTTTATGGTCATTCAAATGAGAAGACAGACAGAGAGGTGTGAAAAGAAAGATAAAAAAGAGGAGTGTATATTTAACAACAGAGTAACTTTTGGTATATTAGGTAGTTTTAAGCTGTACAGTTATACTTTTCATATAAGTCAGGATGGGTGACCATGGTTTGTGGGATGTGTGAAGGAAAATCTTTAGGAGAAGTGTATTTTTTCTAGTTTTATACATTAAAGTATCTCTCTAATCCAACCATCATGTATAGGTGGACAGGAACGTTTCCATTTCAAGAGCATTAGGCGCCCAGCCAAAAGAATAAATTGTAGTTAAATGTTGTAAAAGCTACAGCCTTTTGCACAGGTAACTCAGACCTTAAAGGGATTCCAAAAAGAGTGGTGAGGGTTGGGGTTCCACTTTGGAATTAATGGCAGTGCCAACGATGTTAAATACTCCTGACCAGAAAGTTGATAATATGGGACAGGACCAAAACATATGGACAAGGTCAGCAGGAGAATTCCTGCACCTGTTGCAGGCATTACATCTGTCAGAGTATTTCCTCGTCAGTTTGGCATTTGTAAGATGAACAAAGAACTGAATTACAGAACTGATTTTGCACACACTGCCTAATTTTTAAATGGTAAAACTGATGGGAATTTGGTATATCAGATTTGGTTAACAGGTCGGCAAAGGAGGAGAAGGTCTGGTCCCTGTAAAGTTAAGTGTGAGACCTTTTGTGTGGTTATTTAATATGGGGCAGTGGATGAAGATCTGATTAGACTAAACTGCTTTCGAAACGCAGACCAAATTTTAATGGTATTTGGAACAACTGGATTTTTTGAGACTTTGGTAGACAATGGGCAACTGGGACAACACTACTAAATGTAGGGAGTAACTAGAAGACAACTCAGTTTGCAGCCAGGGAGAGTTAGTGATTTCGGTTCTATTATCAACCCAGTACAGCAGTTTTTTTAATACCAGCAAAAATCAGGCAGTGTAAGACCACCTTTGGATTTTGGAAGAAACAGGACTTATTTTTTAATACGAGCTGGCTTGTTTTTCTACAGGAAGAAGCCCGTGTGTTAATCTAGGGTGTGGAAAAAAAGACTTATGAATGATAACTGGGATGTACTGAAAAATATATAGAAATCTGGGTAGAATTGCAATTTTCATTAGGTGCACTTTACCCATCAGGGATATGGGAAGAGTGGACCATCCAGCAAAATCATATTTGCAGTTATCCAATAGTTTGAGGAATTTTTTTGCAAAGATGCCAGTTAAAGTGCTAGTCACAAATACCCCAAGATACACAAATCCCTTAGGCACAACTTTCAATGGAAAATGAGAGGTGGGAAGTCCCTTTGCCAAATGAATTAATTGGGAATAGCTCACTTTTCTGTAGCCAGATTAAGCTTGCAGCCAGAGAGCTGGCCAAATTGATCTAAGATATCAAGAATAACTGGCAGAGAAGACATAGACTTTGGGATATACAATAACAGGTCATCAGCAAAAAACTTGTATACATAGCTTGCATATAAGACGTCATTCTAATGTCTTGTGATTGATGCACCTGTTTGCTTGTCATTCCCATTCCCACTGAAACTTGTGCGTATGTACCTTCATAAGTCAATAACTCAAGAATCAGGTCAGCAACAGACTCAAATAGTACAGTGTACGCCCAGCTTTACCGCGTGTTCGTAAACTGTGACCGTGCCTTCCAAAATACCATCTGCCACTTTGACACCATTTGCAAATTAGGGATGCCTTTGGAACTGTTATTTGTTTTCATTGTGATCAATTATAAACATTTAATTATTTCTTAGATGGGTGAAGCAGAATGCTTAATAAAAAAAAACAGTTCCCACTATATTGTATTTACACATCCATAACTGGATTGTATATCTCAACTAGGGCCTGGAATCCTGCTGATTTCTTCACAGCAATACGTGGATTTGTGTACACAGCAGAAACCTGACTGGCCATATTTCATCCTCTCCATTTTAATTTCTTTGTTTGCTCTGCGGCAATATTAAATGTTAGCCCCCACCTTTTCAGTCCAGCCCCCACCCAAACCCCCCACTTATATTGGGGCTTTCCGTAAGAGCAGTGTTTACACGTCTAAACATGGAAGCATGCATCAGGTTAAACAGTGAGCCGAGAATGAAAGCATGCCAGCAGAGTGCACATTGCACTCCACTGGGTGGGAGAGAGCAACTGGTAGGTGCAGGCTGAGGTGCTTAATGGCTTTATGGTTTGTTGTCAGGGTATTAACAGCCACGGCTGTATCTTGAAAGTTAATGACTGATGTACTGATGTCAGCCACTGGGCTTGACATTTGGCAAGTGGGCCCCGAGGGGTGTCATTTGATTGGTGTTTTGTTTGCCATCTTTGATAGCTTGTAAACAGAATGTGCGAATTTAGGTGCATGTTGGTTTAAATAGAAACACACGATCTTGAGAATGGACCCATGCTGGAACTCAAACAGAAGGGCATGTGGTTTGGCACATATGTGTTTGTAGTGCCCTGCTTGATATTTTCAATTACCATGATTTGCCCAAATTTCTGTGTCCATCAGCTGGTTTCAAGTGTGAATAGTGACAAGCATGAATCCAATAAGCTGCTGAATTGCCCTACCCCCTGAATGTACCAGTGTTGAATTGTCATTTGAACCCTCTGCAACAATAGTGTGACTTCCCCAACCTCTGACGATAACTAAATGTACAAAGAAAAAAAAGAAGCCAAAAGAAAATTCAAACCACGGAGGGCACAGCCAAAGAGACTGTCAAAGGCTCTAAACACTCCATCATTCAGTCTGGTCATACAGAACTCACAAGGTTAAAAGTCCTCCCTCATCCTTGCAGGGGTGCTTGGAGGCTAGCAGCAAGGGTCCTTCTACAGCCCCCTCCCTAATGAATTACACATATTAAATTACGCCCTTTAAATTGAGAAAAAATCCCATTTTACTTTCACACATGACTGATTATTGCCAATTGTTGCTGGCGTGGTGCTTCAGTTAGCATTCCCCTCAGCTCCCCAACTTATTAGCAATTAAAGAGTTAAAGAAGACAAACTAATTGGTTAGAGCTGCTGTGAGCAGTGGTTGTTGACAAATTGTGAGATAAATATTATGGGATATTTTGGTCAAATTCCAGTGATTTAAAAATTATATACATATATATATATATTACCATAGCCTGTCTGACCACAGCAGAACTGCCAAAATGCAAGGTGTGTCTGAAAGTATATTTAAAACCAATTACGGGGGCTGACTGTGAAAGGGTAGCTCAAACAAAAAAGACAACATAGGTAAACGATCAAAGGGGCCCTGCTTCTGGCACTCCAGCATGCTCCTGTGGCCCGGGTTGATGAGGGTGGTTAATGGTCCTGGAGCAGATGGTGGCCCAACACCTTGTATAGACCCAAGGCCTGAACAGCTAATAAAGACCCTCTCAATGTCATTTCAATCACCAGTGAAAGGGATTATCCATATTTAGTGTAGCAGTTCAAAAAACACCCTCATCTTTTCACCTCTTTTCTCTTTTGTTAAGTAGGTTCCTTTTGTCCGGTGACTGACAAACGCAATGTGAAGTTCTACCATTGTGTCCAAGCATAAAAATGTAAAATGGGTGGGAAAAAAATGAAAAGGAAAAAAACTGTTTCCATATTATTTTTTTGACATTGATCAATAGAGCGTAAAATTTGTTTCCATAGCCTGAGGAGGTGTTTAGAGAGACCTCCAATGGGAGGTTGGAGGGAAGGCCAGTGGTCCTTGTGAGACTCAGCTGGGCGTAGGCTTAACTCTGTGAGGACCATGGCCACCGCCCTCCCGCCCAGCAACATGCTCGCGCATAAACCCTCCATACTCACCACATCAGACCAAACCCATAAACTATGAAATATGACATAATGCTTGTTTTTGGAATACACTAAATGAAATATTTGTTGTTGTATATTGAGCATGCTGCCCAATTATAGATGGTAGCACACATATGAGGATATAATAATGGCTCTTTGATACAAATTGCACTTTAGAGAAACAAGTCATTTGCATTTTTAGTATTATTATGTATCATTACTTATTCTTACTCTGAGGTACAGTGGACTGATGTTGTGTGTTTTTAAAATAAATGTTGTTGGAGTCTGTTTTTTATTAGGTTAAAAGCAGCACTCACAGTATGGTATGACTGGTGCATACATGCTAAATGGTCAAAATGGAGTCATTGGTCAAAAGGCTATGTGTTTGCCCTGTTTGTACTGTCACACCCACAATGACTGACATGTATTACTCACTTGAGTCAAGACAAAACAAAAACAGTTTCCCAGTGTGGACAGTAAAGCATCTATCCAACCATATGAGAGGATGAAAAGAATAGAGAGGATGTGAGTGAGGAGTGTGTTTGAAATGACAGAGGCAGGCAGGTGTTAGCCATTGCTAAGGGGCACATATGGGGTTACTCCCACTGCCCTTCTCAGGGCCAGTGTGGTGCATCTGAGTGTCCACCCACACAGCATCCCTAGGCTAACGTCACTGCACTGGGAACCACGGGGTCTGAAGGACCGTGGGGACAAATCACCAGAGGTCATTAAGCAGCCTGTCAAACTGTCACTGTCCTTGTCCATGAGGGCTTAATTCATTGTCTTGTTGTTAAGCAGTTTGGTTACAGAAATGCTTATTTACAGCAGGGTTTTTAGATTACGTGAACTTACATGATTTGATAAAAGTTACATGATATAAAAAAAACTCACATGACATGCTAATAGACTGCATGTAAGGAATCTGGTTATTGGGAATCTAGTCTTTTATAGTTAAACATGATTTGGAATAATTGTAAAGCTGAATTAATAATGTTTTTTCCACAGTTGAATCAGCTGAAAAAGGAAATGGAAAAGGAGATTACCAACATTGAGAAGGAGCGCAAGAAGGAGGTACGTTTTTTTTATGACATCTGGAGAGAAGTCATTCAAAACCGGTCTGTAGTCAGAGCTTATACTGATGCAGTTGTCTCTTCTCCTAATACCTCTGCTCACCACTGCTTTGCACTTTGTCTTTGCAAGGTGTGACTTTTCAAGGTGAGACATTTCTGTGAACAGAAACACTCCTTGTGACGTGTAAACATGTAGACCAGGCTTCCCCATTTTGGCCCCTAAAAAATGTGGGTGTGGGGTTGCAGGGGGAAGCACTGATACTTAGAACACTGATACTCAGAAGTATCACTGCCTCTCCCCCCATCCACCCCCAAGGATAGAAGCATCTGCAATATACCCTTTATCTTTGCAATAGTCCAGCTAAACCAGATTAAAAAGTGGATGTCCAGTCATTGGGTGGCTGTAATTAGGTTTAATGAGGAGTCAGGCTATCTTCTCTCAGGATGTTTGAAGGCCCTGGCCCCTGAGCTGAAGGTTAGTCAATAGGCCAAGTACGGACACCCACGCCAGGAAGACAAAGATAGGGGTGTGAGCTGCTCTCACCACAGGTGTCTGTGGCGTATTGATTTTAGCCAGGAGAGTTAAACAACAACTATTTTCTCTAGTCTGCTGATAGGAGGCTGTATCATCACCTTACACTTCCTCCATCTTTTTTCTCTATTTTCTTCCCATTTGTTTCTATCCAGAAACAAATTTTTGACATCACTTTGCTGCATTGCATTTAAAGCAGTGTGATGGTAAAAGAGCAGTGATGGTTAATGATTCCAAGGAGGCATATTAGACTGAAGCACACTAAATGTTTTTGCATACCTAGTTCCCAAAAAGCCAAGGCTAAGCGGTCAGGTCAGAAACACCAGATCTGTGTGATGTATGCTGAATAATTGCAGTGCCCTCTGGTTCAGGTATTTTCACATTTAAATTAAAAATATGTATACTTCAAAGGTCAGCTCCTGCATATTATACATGCACATGCGATAATACAAATTGTGTAAATATACTGTATATTGGAACATAAACTGGTTGCATAAAAAAGTACGTACATACAACCATTGCCTTTCTGAGGATGGTGTAATTTGGAAGCAGTCTTCAAAGAATTATCAATTATTATACCTGTTAATTGAAAATCATCAAAAAATCATCAATCCTTTAATCATCAAATTAAAAGTTGGGGTAAACTGGTTTATGTAGGCTAATAGAATATGATATTGTAGGATCCTGACGGTCTTGTTACAGTTTGCAGGGCAGTCTTCCTAATGACACCTACGTTCTTTCCCATGTTAATGGTGGCCTCCCTTTAACTGGGAAAAAGAGCATTGAGGTCCCCCAGAGCTTTGCCAGTGCAGCTCACCCTGAGTGCAGTAACACTGCTCCACGGCTCATTCTTTGGCCCATTCATGACTTGTCAAGACAAAGTGTGGGAAGCACTGAACAGGGAGGATGCAGGAGTGTGTTTGTGTGAAAGAGAGTGAGAGAGGGAGAAAAAGATGTAGGGGAGAAAGACAGAGAGAGGGAGAGAGAGAGAGACAGAGAGAGAGAGAGAGAGGGAGAAAGAGATGTAGGGAGAGAGAGAGAGAAAGAGAGAGATGGAGGGAGAGAGAGAGAGAGAAAAAGAGGGAGAGAGGGGCAGGGGTTTGGGGGTTGGGTGGGTGGATGGCTAGCACAGGGCCAGACAATGGCTCTGTCAACACAGTGACCACATAGAAACGGTCACTGGGGCGGATGGCGCAGCGGCAGGCAGGCAGGCCCCCCGAGAGCGAGCGGAATGCGGCCTGCAGCTGACACAACACGGCAGCGGCCTGGAGTGGGTGGGCTAAGAGGGGGGCCCTGAAAGGCCCCGGACAATGGGCCCGGTTTAAAGTCCACTTCAGACGGAGCGTCCAGCGCGCTGCGCTGTGCCCGCCCATTATTACGGAGTGTGTGCCGAGTTTCTTATCTGTCTCGAGCCGCCGTGCCTACCGGCCCCTCCGCCTGCCCGCCTGCCGGTCTGTCTGTCTGCCCCTAACTGGCACGTGCCCGGTGGCTTCTGGGCCAGGTCTCAGCAGTGTGTGCACAGCAAACTGCACAGGGGGGCTCACAGTAGCCAGGGATCTGTGGGGGGTCAGTTTGTATAGTGCTCAAGAGAAGGGTGGATTTGGCCCCTTTCAGTGGTGTGGTGGGTAAATTGGTCAGTTGTTCTCAGCTTGGTCTGGCAGCGCTTAGGCTTCATTCAGCATTCAACTTAGTATGATAAAATATCGCTCTTGGACACCAAATAAGATTATTTAACATGGGAACATTGGACAGATTTATTAATTACATTTACTGCATGGCATGCTTGTTTTATTGATTTCGTCTTGAGATTGAAGCCATCAAAGCATCTACAGCATTCACAAGAGTTCTCCACATAGAAATATTACCGCTAGTGCTGAAGAAGCCTAATCCAACTTAGTTGGCACATTACATTCTTGTTCCATTCACTCCACAAGTGTTAATGTGCAGAGTCATGCTAAACAAAGCTGTTACAACTGCTTATTTTGGGATCCATTCTCTGTGTTCCCTTAACCGTAGCTTGTTTCTGTGAGCATATTAGTCTGATTGAGACGTTGCCACACTAGAGGCTGTGGTCAACACACCAGCCTTTATGTAAACATATAAAGCTGAAAGTCTTATTGTCACAGGGAAACACCTACGCCTACACCCCCTTTATTTCATACACACAAAAGGCTTTTGAATGGTGAGGCAAGGGTGAGAGAAAACAAAAACTGAAGACTGACCACCTTTTCTGCACTGGCCTGGGCTGGACGAACAAAACACATTGAGCACCCATGCTATCTAAGAGAATACCCTCAAGGACTCTTAACTGGATGCTAGACCCACCCCCTTTCTTTTGTCCTTTCTTTCCTCCTTCTTTTTTATGTGAGGAGAAACAGGTCCAGTTTGACCCATGCTGACCTGGCCTTCACACTCGTGTGAACATGCGCACTAAATCAGATGACATGACTGGTCACAAAGATGGGTCAGGCCGTGAATGGACATGCCACTTGAGTGGACATTTGGCTCCGGCCACAAAAACGGCTTTTGTCCAAAGCGAATTCTATAATGGACATACAATAAGGTCCCAAACACACAGCATCAAAGCCCAGGAGGCTATTTTAAAGCAATTCCTGTTCAACTTGATATTCCAAAGAATGACCGTGTAGCAAGAGAGCAACTACCTCAGGACACTCCTCAGAGCAGTGGTCAGTCAAACACAATACTGGCACACTTACAAAGACACAGAGTCACTCTTCGGTTTGACAACAAAATTACATTCTTTTATTATGTTTCAATTTCAGAGCCAGATGCTACACAGTGCTGTTTTTGTTTCATACAGTCCCAGGCAGCCGAGGAGCGAATCAAGCAGCAGAAGAGGGACCTGGACTCTGCACAGCGCTCCCAGGCAGCAGCGGAGCAGTCCAACGCCGAGGACAAGAAGGACAGCCAAAAACTGCAGCAACTGAAAAACATTGTGGAAGAGCAGAAGGCAGAAATTCAGCGGTACTGCTTCACATATGGTGCCGTTGTGATGGCACACCTGTTGAAATGACTAACACACTACATTATCATCATATATCATTGATAAAACTCTTGCCTGTTGATATGATATTCCATCAGAAGAGATAGTTTTAGTAACCTGTTCAAGCACTATTCTCTATTGCAGTTAATTGAGTTTAATGAAGCTTTCTGTCTTTGACCAAAGGCTCAAGAAGGACCGCATGTCCAGTCAAGTATGGGAGAAGAAATTTGAAATTCTGAGCAAGAGGTGTCATGTTAATTTTCTACAAAGTTGCATTTTTTTAGGTCTCTGAATTGTAATAACAATGATATTGTGCTTAGAGTTTATCTCATTCATTTGTCAACTACAACACTTTTGATATGAAAAATGTTATGCTGTTCTTTAGTTTTCATGCCATCAAGGATGAGATGTTCTTGCGGAATAACTTGCAGAGACAAGCTGCTGCCTTACACTATGCTTCGGTTAGCTATACGGTACGTTGAAAGTGGTGTTGGTATGCCTAACACAAATCAACCTGGTAAGTATTTGGTCAAATAACCCTTGTAGGTTGTAGACATGGTGTACACTGTTTTTAAAAAATAGTCTTGTTTCTCAGGCTATTAATTATGTTAAATCTTTAACTGTACTTTTACAAGATTTCAAAAAGGAACTGTTTGAATTAATGTGTAATTCAATGTCTTACTCTTAATGTGAGAGGACACTTGCACCTGTGTGTGTGTGTGTGTGAGTGTGTGTGTGTGTGAGAGAGAGAGAGAGCGAGAGAGAGAGAGAGAGAGAGAGAGAGAGAGAGAGAGAGAGAGTTTGAGAGAAGGAGTTGGGGTAGGGTGGGGGTTTTAAGCACAGATCAGATTTTAACAGGTGCACCCCCAATTAAGCCTCTCAGCTCTGGCCTTTACTGGTGATGCCTGATGAATATGCATAAGTGTTGGCTCGTCTGTTTTTGTTTTTGCCCTCTCCTCTCCGTGGCATTGTGTGAATGAACACATACAGCCAGTGGTATTACATTAAACACCTCATTCACTAGGGGCCGGCAGACTGGATTTGCCGGAAACCAGCCATTAAAGAAATCCATTCAAATGAAAAAGAGATGAAAATGTGTTTACAGAAGCCCCACCGGTGTCAAGATCCAGTGTAACTAGCACCATTGCTACTGTGCACATGCTTTTATCTGATACACTCTTTGAGACTCAGAGGCATGTTCACTTGGCCAAGAGAGTTGGAACTTTCAATAAGAGTATCTCAATTAGTACTTGAAGACATATTAATGCATATTTGCAGTCATACCAGCATGCTTTTTACTTTCTATCAGCTGGACGTGCCAGGAAAGACCTCAGTCAACAGCAATGGTAAACAGTCTGTCTTTACTGCAGGAACTCCTCTGGTGGGTACTAAAAACTGGCACTACAAATACATGTGTTCACATAGAAACCTAAACTGTGCAGACAACTAAGAACGTCTCATTTTAGCCCGACATAGGTGCCGTGTCTCAAAGGACAGACGCTACATCAAGGATGAGCAGTTGCCCAAGCAATAGAGGCACAGAAACAGTCTCCTGGATTGATCATGGTAGGACTGCAGGCAGCACTGTCATCTCATTGGTAACCAAGGGGGAATCTACTTGGTCTTGGTTTTTTGTTAAAAATCAAATTTTCCTTTTTAATTTGATTACAAATGACCAGGAGTGCTGGCAAATTAGTCTTTGGGAAAAGGGACATTTGTGATAAAAACAAAAACTTCCTTACCTCTAACATATAGTATATAGAAATACAATATGATTTATCAAAAGACAGAATAAGTGCAGAACTGAGAGTGAAAGAGAGAAGGTAGAGGAAAAGAAGGAGAGAGAGAGGGAGTCCGTTGTCCGGTCTAAGCTCTTTTTAATCTCTCTATCTGTGCACTATTGACTTTTTGGTAATTAGGATCCTTGCTAATGAGCTTAGCCGACATGACTGGGGTAGATAACTGAGGGGCTTATCTCCCTCCATCAATATGGAAGCTCTTGGTCAGAGCTATCTGATGCACAGAAGCCAACAAATTAATCTGCTAGATTACTCCGCTGTCCCAACCAATGATTTGACACAATCCAATAATGAAAAACAATGCATTCGTGTCGTGCACTGCCCAGTGGTGTTACCCTCTGTTGCTATCTTGGGGATTTGTTCTGTGTGCCACTGGAAGTTAATGTTTACTGAAGGGCCCCTGCAGAACTCTGCAGACACACGGCGAGTGTTTGCTGAGTCGAGAGAAATTTTAGGAACATGCATGTCATGTCATGGCTCTGACAGGGAGATAAAGTTATTTTGCCATTGCCAGCCATTTCATAACAGTAGAGTTAGCAAAAAGGATTTCTAAACCTAATGAACAAAGGAACTGGCTAGTATAAAATAAAACTGACATCTGGAGGTTCAGCTTAATAATCAAAACTCAAAAGTGACATGAATTCATGTTGGGCCAAAATTCTGCCTAGACTTTTCTATTCATTGTGGGCAGGTGGGTTTCACAAGCAACTGTGTGTTGAAAGACCACAAAAGAAATGCTACCGTTTTTATAGATTGCTGCCAATTTCATAGTGGCTTAAAATTGTTAAGTGAATTTAAATTAAAACTTTTCTAATCTGAATCAAGATTTTCCAGCCTAGACAACACATAACGTTTTTGTCAGATGATAAACCAGACATAATGTGCAGTCTATCTGCAGTAGCAGTAACAGACTTACTTCTAAAAGGCCATAATATCAACAAATGGTGGTCAAACAGTTGTGTGTATAGACAGGTTTGATTGAGGAGTTGAGGCCTGGAGCCTGATAGTTTTGTGAGAGGTGACCAGAGGGCCCCAATAGATTAGAGCCAGTCAACATGGCTGACAGGCAGCGTGCGGGAGGGTGAAAGGGTTGAAAAGCCACTGGTCTTCAGCCAAGAGGGCCTGGGCAGTGACCTCTGCTACGACTAGCCAGCCCCCACCCCTAAAGCCTGGGAATTCGGCCCATAGATCACCATTGACACCCCATAATTGAGACACTGGAGATAAGGCACCAGCCAGTTGTGAGTCGTGACACTTGGAGTTGGCAAACATTGTGGTCACACTGCAGATTATGTTTGTTCAATGGGTCACTCAATCTGAGGTGGCCTGGCCATTTTGGCCACGGCTGAGCATGCTTAACCTCATGCTTGATTTGCTCAAATTGACCTGCTGAGTTCTGGGTGTCAGAGGATTTTTAAGGACATAGTTGTGAAAGGCAGTTCTCATGGTTACAATTCATCCTGCACAATACACACAGATGAAAGAAATATTTTGCTGTTCGATACAAAAAAATTACAGACTATGTTTGTTAAAATACTTTTACATAATGTAGAACACCTGTTGATGCTATTCAATCGTGCTACTATTTTTCAACCATTTAGTTAACAGGCAGCAATCTGATGGGGGTGTATCATCAGATATGAGACACCAGCATAGTAAATTTAAGTTTGTGTTTCTGAGCATGAATACGTCTGGCCCATATGCTTTGCGACAGAGCAATGTAAATGAGGCATTGATGGGCCCAGTCCATCCACATTAAAGTCTATAAGAATCTGTATTCATGGTAACTTATCAGACCCAATTAATCAACTTCTACAAAGGCAATTCTGATGTGTTCAAGCAACCTGAAAGCCCCAGGTCACCCTTGGGGCACTTTAGAACGTCTTGCCCTGTCCCTGTCTGTCTCTCACTTTCACCGGTTATTTTTCTCTCTCACTCCTTTACTCCACACCTACTTCTCATTTTGTTCATCTGCATCACTCCTTCTACACTCTACTGTGTATGCATTTATTTTTTATTAGAAAAACATTTGAATGAAAACAAGAAAACAAGGTTTTCAGAGGTCATAATGAGCTTTTTCCCCCTTGCCTGAGAGTCACAAAGCTCTCTAGGTGATAAAAAGCCTCCTAGTCAGTGCTAAAGGAGAATGTGTTGTGGGCTCTGTTGTGTGGGGCATTGTTGTGGCCATTCCTCTGAAGCTGAAAGGGGGCAACCACTGGTTTGATTCGGTTACACGGTTTGGTTAAGCGGCCCCTCCCACCATCTTGGAGTGTATGGAGGGTCTGTGACCTGTTTAGAATTGGCCAGGGAAATGTCATGTTGCCCCTCCTATGGGCAGTACCCACATTCATTTGATTGGTGCGAAAAAATGACTTGGGATGGTTAAAACCACCACCTCCGAATTAGAATTATAGAGGCCAAGAAACAAGGAAACATGCAATCTAAAGATGCCACAGATTTCAGTAGGTGTGAGGTCATGAGAGATGGTTGCCACCACAACTATTGTGTTTGGTCAAAGTCTTTAAACTTTGTAAAACATGTTTTGGCACACATTCAAATTTTAAAATGTCAATTTTAGAACTCCAGTCCCAACGTGAAGATGGGGATGATGAAGACTTGGATGGTGATCTTCCTCTTCCCCTGCCACCCCCTTCAAACAGGCAACTCCCTGCCTGTGCTGAGAGCTAACCTCACTTTATATCTAACATTATGACATCTATTAAACTGATGCAACATTTTACACACAAAGTGTTTTTTTTTATATAAAAAATTTTTGTATGTGATTTCATGGCTTTGCATGTATAATCAGACATTTCTTGTGTTGTTATACAAAGAAAGAGAAGAAAAGAAAAAAGCTCATATTTTAATTTGCATGTCAGCTGTCTGCCAAACCATCAATGTAGCACTATGCATATAAGTGACATTTGCCAAAAGACTTGCTTTTTGCACTGTAAAAGAATTATTTCAAAAGAAAAAAAGGAGCCGACTCCAGTGTACAAAACCCCTTCTTAGAATACGCTTCATTGAGTAAAGTGACAACAAAAAGTATGGCAGCCACTGACTCCAGTAGGCCCTATTCTGAATGAGTTCAATGGACTGCAGCCTGAAGTCTTGAATGCAGCTTGAGTGGAAAGGACATGACTAACAGTATGGCATTCTGTGCGCACTGGTGTTGGGTACTCCTGGAATGTTCTTTAGCTTTCTCCCCGGAATGCAAGGCATTGGAATTGCCTCAATGGCCATGGCCGTACAATACGCAGGGTGGATATCTGTGCTGTTCCACCCTGAATGTAACAGAGAAAAGAGGAAACTAAGAAAGAGAAAAAAAAAACATCAAATGCTTTTGTCATCTCCTCTGATCTTTTTCTTCAGCCATCTCATGGTTTACATAAAAGAACTCAAGTCTATTGCATTCTTCTGTGTTTATTGTAAAAAGAATGTTTGCTGACTTATTGTCACTTATAAGCCTTATTGTGTATCCAAGTATTGAAGTGCCTGAGCTCCTCTCCTCCCATAAGTCAGAATTGAGTTTAATTTCTGCCACTTGTGGCTTATTAGCTCATCAGCTTTCCCTCAGTAAGCTCTGTTCACATCAGACCCCCATGACCCACTCCGACAAGCCTAGAATCAATTATCAATTTCCCCTTTTGTTGGCTGTCATTTATAACAGATGGTTATTGGGTGTCATAACCTACCTTTGAAATACCATGGCCTTTTTTATTGAGATTATGTGATTATGGCTCTGTGTGTCCTGTTACTGCCGCCTGCTACTTGTTGCCATCTGAAGCCTCTTTTAAATTCAACTGTGGATCTGGGCACAGCCACCACAGGCCATGCTCCTGGCAAGCTGTTGCCATAGAAAGGGCCATCAGGTGTCAGATATATATTATTACCTTAAACACTCACAGGAGGAGGGTGTCTTTCTCCACTTACTTCCTTTATAGAGGGGAAAGGGGGGAGTTTGAAGCTCAGGTTGTAAAACCACAAAGCGTGATTTTTTGTTTGGCTCCAGAAATTAATTGGTTTCATTAGTTGGTGGATAAATGGCAATGGCTGGTGTGTTGGATTCCAGCAGAGTTTCACCATACAGGGTTAATGGGAGTCAAGTCTGGAAAGTTTCCCAGCCCTGGCTTGAGGCCATCTTAGCCAATCACACTGACGGAAACATTGGTCAGACTGGATAGAGCTGCACCACTAAAGCTTTTGCACTTGCCCCAGTCTTATTGTGCAAAACGGTGATCCAATGAGCTTACTCTGAGTGCATTAGTGAGTAGTCAGGTTGTCAAGGGTACATACAGAACACTGAATAGATTTTGTGAGAGTAGTAATTCAAGTTGTTTAACAAATGTTTAGGGAATATGTGTCCTGGAGAAAATATGTTTGCATTTTATACTGAAATAGAACTGGTATAACTTCGAATTTTTGTTTGTAAAGTGTTTAAATGTTTGTCTTATTTCTATCATTCTGTAAAGATGCATATATTAATCGCATGCATTGAGTTTATCCCCTTTAATTGAAAAGGCCCAGTTTGTGGGGCTCAACTTTTGACTGCATTTGTCTTGCAAATACATCCCTGCTGTGAAATGATTATAATAGGAAAAGAGATCAGTTGGACAGCAGTGAAGTTCATGCCAGAAAACAAGTGAACGGTCTGTTTCATAGATTCCCTTTTGTGAATATTAAAACGGGACCTGGTGAAAAATGATGCATGCTTTTACACTTTAGAAACCTGGCAACCTCGAAAAAGCCCCCAGAAACTCCGTCGTACAGAACAAAGGGCTCTAGACACATTTTGCTAGGTTGCAACGAGTTCTATGTCCTTAGCACATGACGTCCATCACGGAAACATATTGTATCGAAATGGTTTGGGGGAGAATACCGGGGATAAAAGAGAATGGAGCGCTTTGATCCACACCCCAGGGTCCCCGCTCCCCGAGTGCGCACAGACTGACTGCAAGGCCTTATTCACTTCTAGCGAGACACACTTACAACTCAACTGAATGAAATTAGCATATTTGTAATTTATCACATTTTTGTTTAACTTTTTGTTCCTTTGCACGAGGTAAAAAAGTAGATTGAATAAAAATAGATCAATCATCAACCACCGAGAGAGCCTTATAATTCACACGCAATGCACTTTCTCGCTTCTTTTAAAGAAGTGCGTTTATCAACAGAGGAAAGAAACGCTTTTGTTTGATGTAGAACAAGAGTTGTGGAACCGATTTTAGCAGGCCCACGACACTATAGAAGATTGCGTCCAATCACCCTCTGGATTAAAGTTTTGGTGTGGACTAAAATGTGAGAAGGGATCTGGTCTAACTCAACGAAAATCATCACATTTATAAGCTTACTTCACATTTTACACGTGGTTAAACAGCTTGCCAAAGCTCATTTGTTTGCATATATTCCTTCCTACCGTCATAAAACTTGGAAGGGCGATCAGTAACAGATTCTGTGTTGTATCTGAACAGCAAGGAAGGCGATTTCTTTGAATAGAGCATAGACTGCACAGCCCGACGGGGTGGCTGCCTCCCAAGCCTACGCGAATACTTATCAATGGCTAGTCATATTTCATATAGGGCACGCAAAAGCTGGGCACAATACCTCTCATATTAAGCGCGATATTCAACCTATTCTCTCGTGAACAAAGATCATAGTGAGCCGTCTTTATGGCTAATTCAGTCAAAGGCACTTCCCAGATTCCCCTGCAGAAAGGTCACTGCCGATGTGTATGGTCCGCCAAGGGGGGGATTTCATGACTGGGCTGAGCCAGCTGTCTCTGTCATATTCTGCTCATAGGCGGACCCACCCTCAAGATCGCCAACAGCATTGAAACTTTGTGAAAAGGTCCTCATAACTTTCAATTCAGTTCTGATTTTACTGTCATTTGACATAACTCATCTGAAAACAGCATTTGCTTATTTTCTGTGCGGATTGCTGTTGACTAATTTAAATATGTATGCATTATTATTTATAAATACATATTTTACTAATGGAAACAAACCTTGTTGTTGTTATTTTTCGTAGCATCGCGTATTTAAGTGGTGTAAAGCATTTCCATTCCCCATACACGTGGTTTTACAAATGCCTCTTTCTTCATTTTAGCTAATAAGTGGACATAGTATTTGAAACGAGCACAAGTGTAACGTCTACCACCATAACAATACGATAAACTGACGTATATAGCAGCAGTTAGTAGGCTATCATATAGTAGGCGCAAATGTATTACTATGGGCGAAGTAAAATGTAACAATAGTAATCATAATAATATAAATAATATTTATAATCATAACCATATTAGTTTCACATTTTGAATACATAATTAAAAATAATTATATATTTGCAAATATTTTAATTTAAGATAAACAAACAACACCAATATCAAACGTATTTCCATTTTAATTTAACTGTTGCACGGGTAGAGACACGTGGCTGTTGGGCGCAAAAGCCCGCTGCACCCACTGCCCCTTAATGTTTCCATAGTATGCCCGTGCGCAAAAGACGCCTTTGTGTAGGCATATTCAGTACAATAAGACGCGAAGTCGTACTTTTTTTGCTGGCATGAACACTGTCCACGGAACCAGGGAGGTGTGGACAGTCCATGTCAGTCTGTGCCACTTACTCTCTTCTAAACTGTGTTACTTTTGAGGCAGGTCTACTCGCGTGCGCCTTTGTGCACTTGTTATCTAGGATCGGTTCAGGCTCCCAAGAAGTTAAATAATTCGCAATAGACACCGGTTGCAGACTCGAGGGCGTCCTCAATACAAAAGCCTGGTGCCTAAGCACCATATGCTTAATGGATACAGCCGTAGGAGCTTCAATAAAGGTAAAATGTGGTCTTTTAAAAGTTGGAAAGGTTCCCTTTATTTGATTTAGATGGAGTACTTGCGCACAAACCAAAGCGCGCTTCGGGCATTGAGTCTCTTTCTTTTCGGAGGCATAGCAGCCACCACGTAGTGTGCTTCATTGCAGCATACGCTTTTCATCCCGGCTTTGTCTCGAATGAAAGTAATGCTGTGAATTAAAGAAATGACAATATTTTCTATCAGCTTTAAGGTACAAGAGAAGGGCCCTCGAGCTTGGCAAAAATCAGGCACATCATTCATCATGTCACCCCGCACCTGTGGTCCTGGCATTGAAAGTATACAAACCTTTTCTTATTAACCTTAATTATTCAAAACGACACAATAGCTGAAATAGAGCAGGTTGAAGTCTGTTTATCCGTCGTACATTTTTTTTTAAATCTCCCCAAACCTCTTTGTGCTGTACACTGAGTTCGCTGTTATTCTTTTTAGTAAAAGTAGCTTCGGACTTGTCAGTCGTAGCAACTGCCAAATTGTGCATATCAAAATATAGTCACAACACAAATGCATTGTCGTATTTAATAAATGTATGAACTGTTATGGGGTGGAGACGGTGGTGCATGGTGGGGGTGGGGGACCTGGTGTCAGCAGTCTCTCTGACTCTAAGAAACGCTCAGCATTTTCTCCTCTGTGTAAATGGGACCATAGTCTGGACGCCAGGTGATGGCACAAAATCAATGTCCTTGGGAGCCCACATCAAGTCTCTTTTTTCAGCTTGAAAAATTAGCAGACATAAATTTAATTGGCTGATGAAGGCTCGCCAAATGGTCACAAGTTTAATTGTCCGCTTGCTGTAAAAGACAAAACAAGACTCTAACAGTTTGCTGGCTCACATTAGAGCTTTCAGCTCGGAGTCTATCGTGGCAAATGTGTTTTATTATAACATACGTCATGCTTTACAGTTCCCATATTGTGCAACGACAATGGTTAATGGTGCATTAAAGACAAGAAAACCATGCCAACACATCTTGGAGACGCTGAGGCAAGGGCCTCTCTCTTTGCTTGTTTTAAGCAGCTGCTGTCCAGGACTCGGGCGCACAAAAAAGCAAGTTTGAAATACCAGGTGCATCGTAGAGAACCTCGGCGGGAATGGATATGCTGCTGCCTAGAACATAGGCCTTGCAATAAAGATATCATTGCGATTGTTCAGGGCATCCACGCTGTGTTAAATGAGGGGCGCCTGAGCAGCCTGCATTCTGGCAATCGGTGCTCCCTTCCCTCCTGAGCCAGTGTCTAAGCCAAATTCAAACACCTGTTGGTCGACCCAACATCACACCCCGTCGTGGGAATAATTTCCTTTTAATGGTTACAAATATGTAGAAACTGCAACTGGCGTCATACCTCGCACCATTCCCAAAGAGTACCAAGGACCTTGGCGAAACAGGATTTGCCCACGTGAGCTGTTGCGTTGGCTCAACTGGTGTTTGTTCAATGCTGGCAGCTGGTACCCCGATGCCAGGGTGAAGAGACATTAATCAAAAATGCGGTGGATTCATGGATTTGCAGTTGCCATCCATATTTTTTAGAGCGATAATCCATCAGATTTAAAGATTACGAGAATCTTGTTAGGCGTCGCTCCCAACAATCAACACAGGCTTAATGAGGACTGGATTAAAGATACGGAGAAGGGCCATTTTCACTAGCAGAAATATGGTGTCATATGACATTTTGTCAGGGATCTGCTTGAGTAGTCCACTGCACACTTAATACGCATGAAAATATCAACACAGAGAAATCAGTTCTAGCTGTTTATTTTCCTCACTTTACTAACATAACATAGATACGATACATTTAGGTTACTCTAAAAAATGACAGTGGATGAGATGGGAAAGGCTTTGAGTAAAACGCAGAGAGCGCCAATTTATCTATGTGCAGCAGCAAGTGCCGCTTTTGAGTAAACGTCCCGAAATCGTGCAAAGAATGCACATTCTTCCATCGGTATGCCCATGAGAACTAGCCATTTTATGCCCGGGGTGTCGCAACTTTTAGTTGTTTTAAACTCCGTATAAAACCTGACAGGCAGTAAATGGTAGTCTTTAAGGACTTGCCAAGACTAAGCGCCAGAGTGACAAGATAGACATTGGTTTTCCACTGGGTAAGCCTATCCCTTCCGCTTCACCGGTACTTGCCTAAAGGATGCTTTTGCATGGTTTTGTGGGTGAACACAATTGTAAAAAGTGCCAGGAAACAATGATAGCAGCTTTGCTGTATTGTTCTCGGGCACATTACCAAGCCGAATTGAAATGTTACACTGACCAAAGACCAAGTCCTAAGATTCTGGGTTCATTTATTAAGTCTGACTTGCTAGCATTAGACTTTATAATGACTGTAATGAGATTACATGGTTTTGTTGCCTCACATGTCAGGTTTGGGTGCTGTTAATGAGGTATCTTTACATAACAGCATACATTTTGAAAGTCAGTATCCAATAACGCTCAGTCCGAAACAGTGATACTGTTATTTGAGTAACTTTTGGTAATTGACTCAGCAACATGTAACCTACTATTATCTGGTAAAAAAACATTATCATGATCATCATTATCATCCTCTTCCCCCTCATCATCATCATCATCATCATCATCATGATCAACAACAACAACAGCCACAACAACAACAATCATCACGGCCACCGCCATCATCATCCTCATCATCATCATCATCATCATTGTTATCATCTGTGCAAGTCACAAAGTTCGTTCAGAAAGTCTACATACTACCTTGCGTCCTTTGGTTTTTTTTGGCAGCATCAGCTGGTCCGATGGAGTTCCTTAGGTGCGCTTGTCAGGTTTTGGGTCGGATGGAGCTCTCTAGGTGCTCCTCATATGTTTGGGTCGAACTTGTGGGCATGGACATCTGCTTGGACTACCTCTTAATAACTCCGAAGCTGACGTAGACATGACAGAAGGCCAGCATTATGGAACAGAAGCCGATACCACGGGAAAATTTTGCCTGGAAGCACCTGCAGTGTATATGGGCAACAGCCCCTGGCAGCACATGGGCTCCCAAACAGTCATGCCTCTTAACACTATAATAGTCCCACACTCGGGATGCCCGGTTGCCTGTCTATACTTGATCACCATTGTGTTTTTGGTCATTAGTTGCCCATGTTAGTGTTACTCTTAAGTATCAAAATACAAGTATACGTATAGTAATAAATAGTTTTGACCATTTTGTCGTAGGCTGTTGTTTTTAGCTTTTATCAGTGGCATTGTACATTCAGTCCAAAACATCTATCCACATAAAGCCACCAAGCGCTTGCTTCATAAGCTAAGTGTGACAACGAAATATTTGTAAACACTAAGCTTTCTCTGTTTATTAGGCCTTATGCAGATTAAACTGTCATGATACTAGATTTAGTGCTGCTGATTTCATTATCTGTCACTTTTCTGATTATTTTTGCCGCAAGTTCATGCGTAAGACCATAAAGGTCTGATACTTTTTGTCAACATTATTTGTTGCTCATATGTCATTTTACATCAAGGAGAATCATGCTTTTTAAAAACTTATATATAAGAGCACAACGACGTCATGAAGTGTAAGAGCTTTTATTCAGGGTATCATAAATAGGGCCCATTCATAGGTTTCATTCATTATAAAAATATATATTTCTATTTGATCTGTACATAAAATTAAAGTTAAATTAACAAATAACAATATATTATTGAATCATTGAAAACAATTAAATAAAAATACTACATCAGATGATTGCCAGTGATCTTATCCAACAAAGAAAGAGGGGTTCCTAGAAATATAAATATGTACATACTTATACAACAAAATGTAAAAACATGGATACATCCATACAGTTTAAATACACATATGTGTATACAATAACATGAAGACACAGCTTAGGATATTAAGTCAAATGGAGGCTCATTCTCAATATTATTGAGAGATGATTTTAAGTGCAACTTTCGCGGATCTTCTGGGGTCCAGACTTTTGCTGTCCTTATGATGTTCTGGTCCTTTAGCTGCTTTTCATCTGTCCAGGAGAGGGAGTGACCAGCGAGAGGTGGCAGACCATAGTCAGGGTCACTTGGAGACGGAGATCCTAAGACGCAAAAAGTTTTGTTTTAGTTCAATTATTTCAAGGAGAGATGCGAACACGACCACCACCACCATTGATAATAACAACAAGAACAATAGCAATAATAATAATAATAATAATACTCACTTGTTCCTCTGTGGCAAATTATGACCTTTTTGGGTTGGTTTAGAGCATCAGTGTGGGGGTTCCGTATTGGCATGTCGGACTGCACAAGCTCCGCAAGGAAGTTAATGTAGCCTATGGCTAGGCGTAAAGTGTCAACTTTGGAGAGCCTCTTCTCATACGGCAAAGTTGGAATGTGAGATCTTAGTCCTTCAAAAGCGTCGTTTATGGATTGCATTCTTCTGCGCTCTCGGACATTGGCAGCTTGGCGCAACTGTTGCATCTCTGCTTCGGATCTCATGCGTCTCCGCCTCTTAATTAGCGGCCCATCGTCTCTATGAGGGGACAGTTCCGAGGTGCTGTCCGCGCAGCCGTAAGAGAAGGTTGATGAGGACGATGAGAAGGAGAAGTTGCCAGCGTCGCAGTATTCCCCATTGTGTGTAATCCTGCTATCTTTGTAGTACTCTTGGATTTGGCTGGTCAAAAACTCGACATCGTCATCTAGAAACTCGTCTGTGTCCAAATGATCTCTAGAGGAATGGTCTGTGAAGAAGTCATCGTCGTCAAAATAAGGGGAGGAGAAGGAGTCCAGCCCAGAGAACGGATCCAACACTGTGTCCATTTTTTTCCCCTCAAAACGGTGTTTGCTCGTTGCCCAGTAACAACTCTTTCCCACTTCTAGTACTCTTTCCTGGATGTTCAAGAGTTACTTCAGCTGAGGACCGGCACGCGAGGACACTTATAACTACATCCACTGTCGCGTGCCATCAACCAGGAGCGCCAACCAATCAGAGCACAGCATCATTCCTCTCCGAAGCGGAGACAGCGCACCTACAACATAAGCCTCTCTAACCACTCCCCTTGACCCCTCCCATCTGCCCAACATCTCAAATGTGATTCTGGTGTAATTCATTTTGTAAATAACGATAATAAAATATTTGCGTCATCGGTTTACAGCTCTAAAACATCTATTGTATTTGTCCACCGACAAAAACGAATCAGTTTTCTGTCTATGGTCAAGCAAACACAGCTGAATGCCTGTGGATACAGAGAACGTGTTTACGTGTAGCAGGCCTATTTTATTAATGAGAAACGAGCAAAGTATTTAGTATTTATATAATAATCACCATACAAAGACAAAAGTCTGAAATGCTATAGTTATGTCTGAAAGATAACTGTTAACATGTTTAACATGTTACAAGGCCTGACACTTTGTCTTCTTATTAAAATTACATATTCCCTGGGTTTGTTGAATGATGTCAAAAAGTTCTGCTATTTTTTATGAGAATCAATAATGTCATGCAGGTGTTGTATGCTTCTGTGTATTCTTGTCTGACAACAAAACACAGTTAGAAAAGGGTACAAGTTATTTCGTACACTTATTGGGTCAAAAAAACATAGTTGACCCCGTCACCTCGGAAACACGTCTTGAGCAGGTACGTTCACCCATTCAGCGGCCCGCCACTTACGCAGGAGGTTAGAACCCGTGAGCACTTAATTATCAAGGCGTCCAGTCCATTTAACACGCCCTTGGATTCTCCTTGAGGACCACTGATAATGCGCAAACATTTGTATACGAGTAATGTCATTGAAAGGCGCTGTCACTTAAAGAAAACTGGCCGGCAGGGGAATGGGACGCACATCAATCACTGGTTTTAGGAACGGGCCCGCTACGTTATCGACAGTGTGCACCCGCCGGTGCGCAGAACAATCAGGAGAACATAAGGAAACACTTGTGGTGACAAAGAAGGAGCGGTCGGCCATTCAGGAAAACAGCACATAGTCCTTGCCAGCCCCTAATTTATGATATTAAGTGTTCTTATCTTTAAAAAGGCCACTCAGTGAAACAGCCACACAACACGCTGAGGGAATGATGCAGTCGGCACAGATAAAAGGAGGAAAAAATAAATTGTGTGTATCCTCAGAAAAATAATAGACAATAATGAAAATATATGTTACAACGAGGAAAAAGTTTATATGACACAGACACTTTTCAGATAATCAAATCCAATTCAACAACTTTTCATAGCAAGAAAAGTGTTGATTTCCATATATTTAACTTTACGTCTTGCACTTGCATTGAAAGGATGAAGAGGATGAATATCTTATTCTATAGTTCAAACACTAGATGGTAGCTTACCGTTATACAGTGAATGACTGTCAGATTTAACTCAAAAATGTCTTACATCATTTGTAAAATATAGGCCTACTTGTACTTGAAGGTTTTTAAGTTTTTCACGACCTAACCTAAGTAGGCCTACTTTGTTACCTTGCTACCCAAACACAGTTTCCATAACACCAGCCAAAAATGCGTTAGTCTGTCCGAATGCGCTAAATAAGATATAAGTTTTCTATTAAATTGTTTTATAAGGCTCCGTAAAAGGATTGCAAGCGAACGAAATGAAAATGTGTGTAAATGAATTAACTTTTAATTTCAGGTTTTCTTTTTCTTTAATTTGAGAGTTTAAATACTTCTTGTTGATAACCCAATAATGCGCAGTTGAGCTCCAATCAGAATCATGTCCGATATACACGTCACGCATACTTAAACTTAGGTGAACAGCAGGTAATCGGCGACATATGAATGCATGTAAACTATTTAATGTATATACTACATAGAAAATGTTTTTATTTAGAGATGGGTTGGAAAAATATACAGAAAATTAAGCATCTTTTGTGAGGTAGTCTATACTTTCCCTGCCTTCTATCCAGCTCAGATTTAATTTCCCTGTTAAAAAAAGCGTGGCTACTTTGGTCATATAAAACAGCCTCATCATAGGTGGGCTTGCTACATCCACTCTTATTTGGCTATTTTAACTTGGGTATTTATATAAAGGTATAAAAGTTGTATTTATGTAAAAATCACATTTAGCCAATGATTGACAGAACCTGTAAGGCTTCTAATAAGTAAGATAGTTCAGGATTCAATAGGTCTGACTTCATTGCTTTTGTAATAATATTGCCTATTTGACTTTCAAGGCCAACAATGCCAATCAATAAATAACCTACAAATAACATCTAACATGACATTAGTTTCAACAGGTTTACACAACCTTTGGTTCTCTTTTATAAGCGCTGTCATCCAGAACTGACTGGTACATTTTGTCAGTTATAATATTTTTACATAAAGTACTGCACAAGAGTCTATTAGCGTCGTTCAAGAAAAAAAACAAACACATATGAATGGACCAGTTGAGTGGCGACAGCACGCTCACTGCCATGCGTATGGTTTTATTATGACTGGGGCTGGTATGCGCATAAAAGCAGCGTGGCCTCACAGTGGTAGCCAAAGAGGGCGTTTGTCAGGCACCTCACAACAAATTATGCTGGTACCTGAGATGCTAACTGGTCGGAGTCTATAAACAACCCTTATCCACGCGTATACAAAGCGAGTTGGAGGGGGTCTTTTTGTTCCCCGGGCTGAAAAAAGAAAAAGTGTATGTCGCACCACGCTGCAAGCTGCACTACGGAGGACAATCCGTGGGAAACGGACCACTTGCGCTCTTCGCTAGTCAATGAAAACCCATTGGTAATAATAAATGGGCATGGTCCCGCTGCTGCCACAGCTCTGATAAAATAGGCTATGTAGTCTACGTTTGCTATATGCATTTTTAAAATATAAAAATCTAAAATTATTTTATTCGGGGAAAAGTTATTAAATCTGGTCATCTTATATTGTTTACGCAGCCCATTCCTTAATACTTGTGTCGTTTTTTTATCTTGTTTGTACCTTTTTATGTCTGGAAATTGTGTAAGATTTCGATTAATCATTTCGTCATTTAAGAAGTATCTCCTCGATTTAAAGTCACACCTGTAAGATGGCTGTCGAGCGAGGCTGGTCGTACCTGAGTGGACACCTGCTGCCCAACAGAGCACCTCTTGCCAGCGATAAAAGGCGGAGAAGACCGTGACCGTCACCTCTGTGCAATCAATTCTCTAATGTCAAACGTCTCAGCGGTAGAGACTTCTGCAGACCGGACGCATTCATGGGAATAACAGCACTTGCATTTCTTGAACAGACGGTACAATGAGACGTTATAAATGAGACGTCGTATTGCTGAAGTCATGGTGCATTAGAATTCATGAACTAGAGACTGTCTGAAACAAAAAGACAGACAAATATCTCCAATTGTTATTGAAATAGTAAATAGATTGTAAACAGTACAATAAAATAAAATCGTAAATATGTTGTACACAGTTCATTATCTAGAGCCCATTCAAAGCGTCTGCTACCCACTGCGACAGGTCTACTTAATCCCCTAGAGCCACCCCTAATCCATGTAATCTGTGTTAAAGAGGATTAGAGAAAGGGGAGATAAAAGGAAATTTTTACGAGTCATTTCCTGACAGTAAATTAACTACATCATAAACAGACTCCTATGGAAGACAAATGCGTTGTGCAGGGACAGATTCGCCAAATCTTAATATGTCATATTACATCATATCACATCGTATCACATCGTATTATATCATATCATCTCAATATATTATACAGCCTATATCATATAATAGTCATCGTAATTTTACAGTTTAGGCTGTATGTTTTTTGGCGGTGGACCAAAGCTGAACTTGTTGAATCAAACGAACGTGAATTCGACTTGGTCTAATAGCCCGCTGCTCTGTTCTTTGGCTCCTTGTGATCGCATTCTGTGCTTCTCATTGATTGACCTGGTACCTAAAAAGGCTGGCTGGTAGAGAGCAGTTGAGGACTGTTTTATCGCCGATCTGAGAGGTCAGAGTTAGCTGAAGGCTGCCTTGATGCGCAAGCTGCCTAACACTGGGAGTTCCTGGGAATCCCGCCACATGCGCCACAGCCATACAGGCACAGAACAGCGCGCTCGCTCTCCAGATTGCCAGACAAATTAGAACCGCGGTCATGGGGTGTGCAGAGATTCACGTTATTCAAAGAGGTGAATAAACGAGCCATTCTTTAAATTGTCACGTTTAAACTTGTGTGGCTTTTACATTGTGTCCCAATTTTCCAGTGCCGCGGCTAGCTACTCCTCCACACGGCAAGGTGCGTGAATGAATGAAACCAGCCTTGAAACAAATGCAAGGCACATGCGATGTTTGTGGCTGACGCAAAAATGGAAAGACTGTGTTCAGTGGAGGCTGGCCAGAGCTGGGTTAAGGACATTAATTACGAGAAAAAAAACAATAGTTTATGGCAGTCCATCTAGTTCATTTTCATCGCAGTAATACATAAAAAACGTAAAGGATGCATATAGTTATTTTTTTAGATACAAACAGGCCTGCCCATACATCTAGAGTTAGGCTATGAGAGAGATATCGCAGATCAAAAATTAGCCCAGTATCTAGGGTATAAACATCAGACCAATATCATCTGAATGGACAAACATATCCAGTGAAAAGGTGTGGAAATTATAATTGGTTTATCCTCACTTAAAATTAAGAAGATTATTGATTCATTATTCCCCAGACGAATTGATTTGAGGGTTAATCTGAGTCTGTGGTTGCCCTCAGGCTGTTTCACATAGGGAGATTAAGGATTTCCTCACTGGCGTCCCAAAACAACGCAGGATAGGCTACCAAGTGGACAGTGTCTGGGTCTACGGAGTCACACTAAGCTGATGGCCTCGAAAATAAGTCACCCATCAAGGAAAAACATGCTATGGCACTGCATAAACCTTATGTTTCAATACGGATACTGTCTTGGACACCGAACATCTCAGAAGACTGTCCAGCTGTTGGATCCTATTTGAGTGAAACTTTAAGATTAACACTTGAGGTAAATATGGTAGGTCATGAAATCGGATTAGCCATATTTCTCCAGGAAAGATGTCCCACCATATAGGTCTAAAGCGCCAAGTGATTCAAGCGCTTCTAAATTACTTTGTCAGAATATCTTTAAGTAGGGGTTTAAATCAAATGTGCAACCGTCATGCATACATGTAAAGACTAAACCAGGTAAGGCATTATGTCTGACAGCTCACTGGCAACATATAGGCTTTGAAAATAACGAGGTTCTGAAAATGCACAAATACTTATTTATTGGTCTTCTACCTTCTACAAAATCTCACTGTTAAACCAAATATTACCGCCGGATAGTGGTTCCACTATTAAATGTTTTCTTAAGGGGGATACGAAAGGAACCACGTCAACACGCACAATAACTTATAACCCACCAGAGTAAACTGCTAGTTTTCCTATCCATAAGCCATTATATTTTTCAAATATGTTTCTAGTGGTTTTCTGCCCAAGGAGCAGCTAATTTGTGTCCAGCTCTAGGACGGTCCCAGTACCAACAATGGCAGCTTTAAGCACTATGTAGCCACGGCACTAGTGTCCACTCTCCTTCAAACTATTACTTTACATACTTTATTCTCTCAGTTTCCATTTCCTCTCATTTCACTCTCACTCCTCACTTGGTTCAGTGGTTGTCAACGTAGCTCTTGTGGCGACACCATGCGGTGGCTTGGGCCCAAGGCATCACCCATTTTACTGCTAGTCTAAAACTTGGCAAGCTCAATGTCATTGATTTAATCAGATATATTCATGCACAATTTACACACGTTTATACCGGTGTAACCCTCTTTAATTTAAACTCAGAATTACCAGCTTAGCCTGCGTTACTCAAAGCATGGTCAAATCGGCGCAACATTCCCCTCTAGTGGTCAACATACACAATATGTGGCCTAATAATGAGACAATTCAGATGGTAAAAAGATTATTTAACGTATTTGAATCGTGTCGGTTTGAGAGTCAACAGGGATTCCTTTTATTGTTTTGTTACCACGACCACTTGAAACGGTCTGACCCACAACTAATGGTTTTGAGGGTGTTTTTTTCTTTGCCAATAATTTGGGCAGTAGAGGGCAGTAGGCAACAACACATGTTTATTTGGTTAGATTGAGGGGCTTCGTGTTTTGGAGTATATGGACATTAGAACAGCTTTTTAAAAGTACGCATCGTATACATCATCGTATACATGTTTAACACTCCCAAACTGCTTATTCTTTGGGTAGGTTGAGGACTTAAAATGGCCCAAATCCTTTTAACCCTCTTAGTCGTTCGATAGAGGGGAGAGAGCAATCGATGCAAAGTATGGGTCTCTTTCTTCTCACATTTCTAAATATTACTAGTAGATTCAGAGAATGTAAAATGTCCTACCTGTGTTAACATCAAACATGCTTACTCTGAAGAGTCTAAGGTATTACCAATACTTAAATATTTGCTGATGCACACATTGGTTGTACAAAACACGGATCTTGATGGACAATATGGCGTCAAAGCCGAGGCTTTACTATTTAGTCTGCTTTTGCACTACATACAAAGACTGCTTGACTCAAATTCTACACGGAAGGTAGATTAATAGCCTACTACCACCGATTGCAGATGGCATCCATTGCAGGATAGCATATACGCTACATTGGAGTGAAATAACTTACTTTTAAATGATCAGTTGGTAAGGTTTCACCGAAACCGATTCAATATCAGCCGACTGCATACTTTTTAAAGGACAACATGAATGGGGAGAGTTCCGTAATTATTTTATTTGGTGTCCATCATAAATATGCACATAATGTATAATATCTATACATACATTAAAACATATTCACAAAATGAGGGCAGCATGACAGATCACTAAACATATTTAAAACAGTAAAAAATAAATTGTCAATAAATAAATACATTTGATAAATAAATACATAAATAAACGACTAAATAAACAATTGAATAAAAACAATAAATGATAGTAGAGATCAAATCTAGATCTACTGTGTGTCTGCATGCTTATAGGAACATCCTCTTTATTTTTTGTACAAACACCAAGGACTCCCAAAGAAAGATGAGGGGGCTGAGATTGTTCTGTACATACTGTATATGCTTGTGAGGCTACTTAACTTCATCCCCATAGAATGAGACAGGTTAAACATGTTATGAACCTAAGTAATTAGGAAGCACTTTTTAAGACCTGCGCACACACACGCATACGCATACACACACACACAATTTAATTTTCAGATATGTTACACCTGAACACCTCTACCCATCCCCCCCATCCACACATTGTAGACACACTCTACTCACATTTTCTCTCTCTCACGCACACGCACACGCACACGCACACACACACACACACACAGTAGGAGAATACAACCACTGGGAGACCCTGATTTTACTGTACCAACCATATCCCCATCTCTTCCTGAGAGTTTAACTGATCCGTGCCCACCAGGCCACAGGGTTAGACAGGATGAGCCACATGGTCCTCTCAGACACACGCCCACATCGGGGGCTTGTAACACCTGCTAGCAACAAACCTTTCCCACTAAAGACAGAAAGACAGCCGAGTCCAAGAGAACAGAAGGTTTGAGAGAATATCAGTAAGCCACTGAACTTGCTACTGGAAATACATGTATCATGTAGAAAAAAATCAGGTGAAACTTGCATTTAGAAGTCCCGTCGTTCACTTTAATATTATGTTATGTTTTTTTTTTTTTAATTTTTATTATTATTTTTTTATTTTGGAGTGCCATATTCGCTCCAGGAGTTGACATACAAATTCACATAAGATTTCCATTCTAGAAAAAGATCAGGAAATCACTTATTGAAATATACATGAAAGAATAGAGTGTGTTTTTGGGATATCCCACAAATGACATGAGAGGTTCTGAAAGAGGAAATCCACTTTCTCTAGTGTAAGAGCATTGACACTCATTCACAATAGCAAGCATCGGCATTATAAAGAAACATAAATAGCTACAGAATAGTGAAGGCATCCTCTTCATTGTCTGTGAGCCAACCTTTGCAAAAAGGATCTTCATACCACAATGTTACAGTGCACACATGAACATCGTTGTTTGTTGCGTGCACTTCAAACAAATATTGCTTAAACATTTTATACCCTGTTCTTTGTTCACCTTTTTTGCCAATTATGGTACAATCGAACATAAAGAAGGGAGGACAGTTCGCTTTAGACAGGGCAGTAGTGGCATTTGGTGAATCAGCCAGTGATGCGTTTCCTGTGTCCGACTTTGTATGAAATCAGAACAGCCACACCATTCCACACCACACAACTACATGACCTCGTGTGTACAAACGAGTTCTGGGCATAGCACAGCTAGAAAGAGTGGCTTGTCTTCAGCAGACAAACTTAATGTTCGTTGTGTTTTCTTGCCCTATGTTGACCTTCTACTACTGCAATTACTGTGCTACACCTTGGCCTTGCTTTGAGGGAACCTAAGTCATGGGTACAGCCTGCTGAGGAGCTTCACAGGAAGGCCAGTGACCAGACGGAAGGTGTAAATGCTGAGTAACATTGCTATGGCGGCCTGGCAATGAAGCTAATGAGAGTGGACAGTGGCACTGGCAGAACCTTTCGATGAGGAGGGTAATATTTTTTTTTTTCATTTTTTTTTGTTTTTTAACTGGACAAAACTTACATTGCAAAGGTTGATAGAGGGATATAATCTGGTGGTTAAGAGAGAAAAAGATAGACGGGGAAGTTTGGGGATGTGGAGGAAAGAGACAAAGAACTAAATGTGTGGCATTCCTCTTGTCCTCTACAGAAAAAAGAAACATACATGAGAGATTATTTTACAAGCACCCTGCCCTTTCACTTCAGTGTTAAGTGCGTCAGTGTTTGTGCCTGGGTTTATATCCATGCCTATGCTTTCCAACTGAGTGCGTTTGTGCTATGCACATGTCTCTATGTCAGTGTTTGAGATGTATGTCCCAGTAGGAGAAAAGGTACAAATATTTCTGAGTTTGTCAGTTCAAGTGTTTGGATATGTCCTCGCATGTTTGTGTGTGTGTTTTTGTGTGTGTGTTTTTTGTGTGTTTGTGTGTGTGTGTGTGTGTGTGTGTGTGTGTGTGTGTGTGTGTGTGTGTGTGTGTAAGGGAGACAGAAAGAGAGAGAGAGAGCTGTAACTAGTTCCCCAGCCTGGCATTGGCAGTGTGAATACAAATTTATATGGTATGGGTGGCTGGAATAGTGTATTTGTAAGTACACACGTATATAGTTTAATTTAAAAGTCTTTCAGTGATTACGTTTGTGAGTGTGCATGTGGCTTACAGTCCACTCGACGCCTGAGGAACTAATCTTTATATGGCCTAGGCTCTAATGTGGTTGGCCTTGGTGAAAGTGGTGAGTATGTGCAAAATCGTGTGTGTGTGTGTATGTTTGTGTGTATGTGTGTGTGTGTGTGTGTGTGTGTGTGTATGTATGTGTATGTATGTGTGTGTGTTTTTTTTTTGTATCTGTGTGTGAAGCCATGTGTGCATCACAGAGACTTATAATCTGGTCTGGGCCTCTGGAATATAGATCTCAATGCTGTCTGCGCTCTCCGTTGCAGAGTTTTGCCGCACCGACGCGGCCCGCTTGGCTGCCATCAGCCGCTTGCGTGCTTCCTGCCGCTGCTTTTCGGTACTCTCCAGAGAGCGGTCTCTGGCCAGGGGCGGGTGGCCTTTCGGGGGTTTCTTTGGCACAGGGGGAGGCAGCTTGCGCTCCTGAACAGGGAGGATAAACAGTCAGTTAGCTGCCACCGTTGCCGCTTGCGGGGCAGTGAAACCGAGAGACAGAGAGAGAGAGAGAGAGAGAGAGAGAGAGAGAGAGACAGAGAGAAAGAAAGAGAGAGAGAGAAAGAGAGGGGAGAAAGAGAGGGGAAAAAAGAAAGGACAGGTGCGGACGGACAGCCACACCATGGTGCGCGCAAAAGCATCCGCACAGAGAGACAGACAGAGCAACGGGATAAGACAGATGAACGGACGAACGGAAGGACGGATGGCCAGCCGCTGTTAGTGCGAAAGTGGCCAATTTGTGTGCGGTATGAGAACATGGCCAGGCAAAGGTGAAAGTTCGGGGCGAGGGGGAGGGGGTGTGGCGCCCCTTCCCCGCTGCGTGCCAGATGAAATGACGCCGGTTAAACCACCGCTCACTGTCAATAAAAAACAAACAGAACAAAACATGACATGGGGACGATGTTCTGAAATTAAGAGCAAATGACAGAAATAATAAAATCACAGCCATGACTTTACAGGTACACAACCAACTGTACTGACGTTAATACAGTACACATTGCCAGTGGATGGAAACACCATACTTTTGTGTGCATGTTCAGGCTTTAAGGCTCTTGTTTAACCTCCTAAGAAATGTTGTAGATTTATCACTGCCGGTAATGCTATTAGTCACGACTTAAAGTCAGTACATAACAGGATTTGAGAGGAGAAGCAAATTTGCACAGCTAACATTTTTTGATGAACTGCTCATTTAAAGGAGCCATGAATAAATGGGAGAGAACATTCTGCCCTATACCTTTGCCACACACATCCTCAAAGCATGGTGACCACCAAACCACTGAGCAAGGAACACGCGTTGAAACTCTAGGTTAAAACAACAGCAGTCCTGCATGCAAATGAGTAAGAGGCTGAGGTGGGTTTGTATATGTATTAACACTCAGCGGGATGAACACAGAGTAGCTTTCCCAAACACAGACAATGATTCATTCATCTGGTACTCCTGGAGGGACACCGTGACCCAGCTTTACCTTGCGCTCAGGGGGGTCCAGGGGTCTCCAGTTGTTGGCCTTGAGCTGGTGCAGCTCGTCAAACTTGAGGCTGATGTTCTCTATCGACAGCTGGAGCATGTCCCAGAACCCAGCCAGGTCCTGAGACACTGGTCTGGGATGTGCGTTGGGATTCTGTTTGGATGGACCATGTGGCTCAGTCACACAAATTACTTATTCAGGTATGACGGTATAGGAAAACTACATTACTGATATAGTATGTATTAAGAGAAGAAACATAATGTTTTATTGTCTAAAATGCTAGCCAAGACATCTTTCAGCTGATTATTCATTGTACTGTTAACAAAAGCACTCCTCACCAGGTTCTCTTCACAGAGCTCTCTGAATTGCTGGAACTTCTGAGACATGAGGAGCTGAGCACTGCCAACAGCACTGCGGATCTTACCTAGGACTGGGACCACACACACAATCATATGGCATAACTGTATTCCAAAAGACCTCAGCTTGACTGTATTACAAATATGTATGCTTTAAGACTGTCTCAATGCTGTTTTAGGATTGTATCTCTAACTGAACAAGTAGCACTATGCACATGCTTATGTGGATTAATCTGTCTGTGTAAAGTGCGTGCCAGTGTGTTGTTATGTGTGCTCACTGTCGTCGGGCAGGTCATTCTCCCGCTCGTCCTGCTCCATCTGGTGGCACCAGCCCTCCATGCGCTCCGTCTCGGCCTGCAGCAGCTTGAGGAACCAGTGGCCATCCCGCTGGCACACGGAGCGACTCACCACCTCCAGGGGGTCCTCTGTCACGCTGTCTATCCAGGGGTCAGGTGGCGGCAGGATGGACGGGTCGAAGCCCACCACGTCCTCGTAGTCATCAGAGGTGCAGGCGTGGTAGTGGTTGCCCGAGCCCTGGATGCTGACGGTGGAGGTGGCGGCATCGCGGGAGTACTGCCGCGTTATGCAGCCAGACGAGGCCGAGGGCATTTCATTTTCCGGAGAGTCGCCGGCACTCTCGGAATACTCCTGCGTGTCCAGGTCTGCCTGCACGGCTGTTGTCACGCTGTTGGACCGTGCTAGACGCCGGTAGCTGAATTGCAAAAACAGAATGAAACAATAACGAAAATAAGGAACTCCTTGCCATGTATTTTTTAAAACTCTCCCTCCCTTGCAATTTCTCTCATTTTTGAGAGAAAAATCTCTCTTTGTGTTCCTATCTGTACGTGTTTGTGTGTGTGTGTGTGTGTGTGTGTGTGTGTGTGTGTGTGTGTGTGTGTGTGTGTGTGTGCGTGTTTGTGTTTGTGTGTTTGCATTTTAGAAGAAGCATTTTTTAGCTTAACATGCTGCTATGGTTGTGATCAAAGGAAAAGTGGCACAACCATACATCTAATAACCATTTCATTTAGGCACCTCAGCTATTCTGGCACCCAGCTGTGAGCAGAGCCCAGCACAGCCCATGGCAAGGCAGTAGCAGCAGCAACACAGCTGATCAGTTTTCACCTCTCTTTCTGTAGCTGCAGCTAAAATGGCACTGACTATTTTAGAGCAGAGCTCAGTGGTAGCGCCTTTTTTACCTTTTGATGTCTGTAGTTATAATCAGCACTTCAAAGTGCAACAGTAATCCACTCGCCAGTCAAGATGGTGCACTTGTGTTATAATCCAAAGCCATCTATTCTGGCGTTTGCTGAAATTTCGCTGAGTTAATGGAATGCACATGGTGGATTTCTAATCCAATAGTGCTGAAGCTCCTTGAAATGGACCACTTGAGAATACTGTACTGTCTTTGGCCAAGGACTCCCGACGGTAAGGTCACTCCTGGAGTGTCCTGTTTGTCCCTAGGAGGGCACCTGGGCTGTGACATCTAAAAACTATGAATTCAGCTGAGAAATTGCCTAATGGTTAAACTGGCAGAGGTGTGAGTGTAGAAGACAAAGGTCCAAAATCCAAAACATCATTCCAGGAAGCAGTGGCAACATGCCAGCACAACTGACTGTGCGCGTGAAAAGCCTTGGCTGTGGAATCGCACATAGCCTAATGCACCTGCCAGACACTTTCATGCCACCCAGAAATACATGGAGAGTGTTCTGTACCACTTCACTGAAAAGATGTGCTGACATGAATATGTATGTAATAAGATGGTAAAAAAAGAAGTAGATATGGGATAGAGAGGGGAGAGGGGAGTTAGTAGGATGGGAGTATAAAGACCTCAAAACTCACCCTCTTTCCTCCTCTACTTGGATTCCCACTGACTGGAATTTAGACTGGTCCTCTGCATCTAGAGTGTCCTCTGGTCCATCCACCTGCAATGGCCACACACACACACACACACACACACACACACACAAACACGCACGCATACACGCGCACATGCACACACAGACACAGACACAGACACACACACTCCACTTCAGGAAAGGTGCTCAAGCCCTTGAAGCGTACACTTAGTGACAGAAAAGGCTTCTAGCTGAAATGACAGATAACACAAGGAAAGAGAAGCAGAGACAGAGAAACACAGAGTGAGAGAGAGAGAGAGGAAAAGTGAGAGAGAGAGAAAGAGAGAGAGAGAGAGAGAGAGAGAGAGAGAGAGAGAGAGAGAGAGAGGAGACCTTCATATAAGGACACAGACATAAGTGATCCTGAAATGATTACTTCCTTTAAAGCCTTCTATTCTGACAGTCCCTAGAAGCATTATATATTTCAAGAACTAATTCTAAACTAAGCTAAGTGATCAGATAAGGGCACTTTCCTCCTAGTAGCAGTAGACTCTCACCTGTGTTAAAAGTGGTAAGCATAAATGCATATGTACTCAGGAAGCACTAAGCTACAGGAAAGACAATTACTCCCTTTTATGGCTCAGTGTAGTAGTAAAGTAATTTTATGTAGAATTGTGGAACTACACTCTGTCTAAAAAGAACATATGCATGAGAGGATAACTAGCCCATCCCTCGGTCATCCTACGGTCTTTCCGACCATAGCGCCCTCACCTGGATGCCAATGGAAAGGCAGCGGCTCTTGCGCAGGGCCTCGCGGCGTGCGTCCTCAGAGGAGGGCAGCAGCTGGGGCAGAGAGGCCAGTGTGATGGCAGGGCCTTCGTCTGGCCCCATGGTGAGGGCGGGTATGGTGGCGGTGATGGCAGAGGGGGGCGCTGGGGAAGGTGAGGCGGAGGTGCAGGCACTGGAGGCGACCAGGGAGAGGGCGGCGACAGCACTGCTGCTGTTGACGTGCTGGCTGGCGGGGCCGTGGATCTGGGCGTTGGCGGCCTCGATGGCAGCGGTCAGTGCCTTCATGCTGTCGATGCTCTCCGTGGAGTTGCTGAGGCCTGAGTGCAGTGCCCGGCCCTCACCGCTGGCCCCTGTCCCTCGGGGCCCCACGCTGCCCTCCATGTAGGCGTCCTGCGCCGACTCGGTGCTGCTCTGTGCGGTGATGGAGATGAAGGGCTTGGTGGAGGTGCGAGGGGGCACCGGGGGAGGGGTCTTCTTGTAGGTAGTGATGCAGGAGGAGACTGCAAGGAGACACATGGAAAAGGAGTAAGAAAGTGAGTTACGATGCAATTGTGATAAATGCAATGTAATGTATAGCCTTGTGACACAGAAGTCACTCTTTCACATTGAGCAAACGTGTTTGTATTTTAAGTCAGTCAGGTAAAAAAATTGCCAAATAAATGTACCTGTAATTGGATTTATGCAGGAATCATAAAGTCTAATTCAGTGGCTTTTAAGACCTTTTCATAGTCCTTTTCAATAGATGTGAAGACCGTAGCACCCCTTAAAGCTGTAATGACTTAGGCTACTGACACATCTTTACTTTACAACGTTTTTCTTGCTTCTTCTGACTACAACATTAAAGCTTTAATTTAGATGGTTTTATTTCTAACATGAGTCATGAATTACAGTACAGATATGGCAGAGCAATCAAGGCACCTTTAATAAAAGTTATATTTTCACCTTTAACATTTGCCTATTACTTAATGTTGTCAAAGCAGTTTATGAAATCCATTAATGTGCAAAATGACCTTTTCAAATGACATTATAGACACTGCAGGATTCCAACCACCTAGCAAGCACGATGAGATAAACAAATTCAAGCCAACCTTTGGAACTAAAAACATATTGACAAGTACCTTACATTGAACACCAATGTGACCTACAAATGTGAAAGACATTTTCACAGCCTTAATTAAGCATTGAGGGTTTATTAACTTCATACTTGAGTTTTATGTCCTCGTGGAAACCTAGTGTAAATATGAAATGCATGTGTTTGAGAGTGTGTAAACCTATGAATGGGGTGTTAGTGTATCACATGGGATGAAGTAGAGAGCATGTAATGACTCAAAAGCCGACGAGGAGTCAGGCCTCAGCCTACGCAGGCACCGTCCACCATGTCATAGAGGACCAATTGCACACACTCAGCATCAGAGCATCGCATCAAGCATCCATATTTTACTTTAAAATCTCTGTCTATCTCCAACTATGTTGTTCACTAAGACGAGTACTGGTCCAATGATTCATCCAGGTCACCCTGTCTGGGGTGCTGCTCCACTGTGCACTCGCACAGTTTACTGTACAGCTATGCCTTGGCTGACAAGGCACTACAGCTAAAACACAGTTATTCTCTCAAACTCTAATTGGGCGGGTAGATTTCACTGGAAAAGCCACCTGTGATAACACTTGAAGGCAGAGTGTATAAAAACGATTGTGGTGTCACAACTGTGTGTGTGTGTGTGCGTGTGCGTGTGTGTGTGCGTGTGTGTGTGTGCGTGTGCACGAGCGCATGTGTCTGTGTGTGTGTGTGTGTGTGCGTGTGCGTGTGTGTGTGTCTGTGTGAGTGTGCTGCAATGCTTCAGCTCTCAGAGCAGACGCAGTAAATGAGCAGCATAGCTATCTGACGGAGACAGCTTGCCATGGGTCTGTGTGCTCTGCCAGGCCCTTATCTCTGCTGCTACTGTTGTTCGCACAGCTGAGTCACTTCAGTGAGCGGTGGCCTCGTAGGTGGGAGAAGCCAGACTAAACATGAGATCATCCCCATGAAGTGTGTCTGGCCACCAGAGAGGTAAGGGAACAGTCAGAGAGAGACAGAGAGAGAGAGAGAGAGAGAGAGAGAGAGAGAGAGAGAGAGAGAGAGAGAGAGAGAGAGAGAGAGAGAGACAGAGTGTGTGTGTGTGTGTGGGCATGTGTATGTGCATGTGTGTATGTGTATCTGTGTGTAAGAGAGAGTGTGTGTTAATGTGTGAGGGTATGCTTGTGTGAGAGTGTGTATGCGTGGTTATAGGTAAAAAAAAGAGGAAAGGGAGTGTACCTCTGTGACGGAATGTGCCACCATTTTGTTGTATTTTGTGTTTATACAAATACTTATTTGTACATGCATAATTGTATATTGTTACAGAGAAAGGGAGGGTTATCAGCTTCTGTCTGCTCATTTGCTCAGCTTTTATCACACTCATTCCACAGACCACCATGATCATGCTTGACATTCCTCTATTACACACATGCACGCACGCACGCACGCACACACACGCACACACACACACACACACACACACACACACACACACACACACACACACACACACATACACACACATACACACACATACACACACATACACACACACACACACACACACACACACATACACACACACACATACACACACAAAGGACAAAAGCTGACAGCAGGGTCTTTTTCATGTGGAATCTGGGTCACCATATCGTAGGGGAAAAAAAGGCAGTGACAAGAGATGAAATGACTGACACAAAACAGCAAAGGCTTTGGACTGAGGAACAGCAGTAACATCAGTGGGACTACCAGAACCATCTCAGCACGCCACACACAAAAACAAGAGAGAAACAAAGAAAAGGGTCTTCTTCAGCTTTGCAGGTTTGATCTCTCACATCGTGCTACCTGACAAAGCATCAGAGCAGGCAAGTGGAATAGATTGTCTCAAACTGTGAGATGAGATCCTGTCAGGTAAGACATGCCGAGTTCAGACTGGAAAAGGCAACTGACCACATGGGCAGAACACAGACAGGCAGCAAGAGAGAGAGAGGGAGCTAGAGAGAGAGACAGTGAGAGAGAGAGGGAGAGAGAGACAGTGAGAGAGAGAGGGAGAGAGAGACAGTGAGAGAGAGAGGGAGAGAGAGACAGTGAGAGAGAGAGGGAGAGAGACAGTGAGAGAGAGAGGGAGAGAGAGACAGTGAGAGAGAGAGGGAGAGAGAGACAGTGAGAGAGAGAGGGAGAGAGACAGTGAGAGAGAGAGGGAGAGAGACAGTGAGAGAGAGAGGGAGAGAGAGACAGTGAGAGAGAGAGGGAGAGAGAGACAGTGAGAGAGAGAGGGAGAGAGACAGTGAGAGAGAGAGGGAGAGAGAGACAGTGAGAGAGAGAGGGAGAGAGACAGTGAGAGAGAGAGGGAGAGAGAGACAGTGAGAGAGAGAGGGAAAGAGAGACAGTGAGAGAGAGAGGGAGAGAGAGACAGTGAGAGAGAGAGGGAGAGAGAGACAGTGAGAGAGAGAGGGAGAGAGAGACAGTGAGAGAGGGAGAGAGAGACAGTGAGAGAGAGAGGGAGAGAGAGACAGTGAGAGAGAGAGGGAGAGAGAGAGGGAGAGAGAGAGGGAAAGAGAGAGGGAGAGAGAGAGGGAAAGAGAGACAGTGAGAGAGAGAGGGAGAGAGAGAGGGAGAGAGAGAGGGAAAGAGAGAGTGTAAAACAAACATATTCTGCTAGCTCTGGCTGTGGGCCAAATGCTGTCTGCTCTGACTGCTGGTTAGGGGTGTAACTGCTTCAGAAGCAGTTGTGGATGGGCTTGTATCCATTCAGCCACAACACCACATCAAAGCACACACGCTCACAGGCTTACAGAAACAGATATGTACTCAGACACTCTGCACACATACACAAACATGCATATTTATATGTACACACTGGGTCACCGAGAATACATGCTCTGTACACACACACACACACACATACACACACACACACACTCACACACATAAATAAATAAGAGGGCTCATGCACATGCATTTGCACTAATTGTTCAGGGCTGTATAAGTGAGTGTGGGGTTAACCTGACGTTCAGAAATGTACTGTGTTTATTTCTAATGGCATCATCCCATGTCACCTTATCTTTTGTACCTCTGAATGCGTGTTGAGAAACTGGAGACATGTGACTTGTCCTGCTTCTACACACTCAGACTACACTTTTACCTATTACTTGCACCAGTTCATTAAAGGCCTCAAGAAGTCCACAAAATAAAAATGCCCAAAATGGTATACTGTGTTTGCCATGAATGATTATATTATAAATACAAATGAATACAAGTCCCATACCACGACACACAATACAATTGTAACACTAGCTTTCAATAGGCTTAATGAGTGAATATAACAGACTTACAGTTAAAAAATACCACTATTTGAAGTAGGCTAGGAATTGCTCAGAAATTATGGAAAGCAGTCTCAAATTGATTATTTAAACCAGTATGTTGTATATTACATGTAGGCATAAGGGAAGAGAGTGGTACTATTCTCTGAGCCATTTTGGAATCAAATGTTATTTAAAAATGGGTGAAACTAAACAAAAAACGTGCCAAAAAACTGTGTATGCCTGTAATTGATGCCGTATCAGTGTTTGGAGTGAGCCTTGGGACAGGCTTTACAGCAGATGCCCAGTGCCTGTGGTAGGCCTTTTATACGCGTCACAACAGAGCCCCAGCAGAAGGGACAGACAATAAATTGTGACAGTTTAAGATGGGCCTTCAACTGAGGCTATTATTATAAGTATCATGGTACGTATAGAGAGAGATTGTTTACGTGTGTTGGTCTATCTATGTTCAGTCAACCTGTCACCCTACCATTCCATTATAATATCAGGAATGGTAGTTTCACTCATTTGGCACATCTGTTTCTTGCAGCCAGAGAGTACTTCTGATTTATTAGACCTCTGCAAATGAATCACACTGATTTGTGCTCAGTGCAATTAAACCAAACAAACTTGGCATTTTCATCCACAGGGGTTGCTTGCACAATTTCTGTCCACTCTAAAATGAATTTAAAAATGTGTCATGTGTCCCTCTAGTGTTGAACCTGCAGTACTGCACTTACTGACTTCTCCCATCCAACACATTTGGCAGCAGCAGAATGCCGTGTCTAATTTCTTACATAAAACTGACGTACTTCATGAGCTCACTGAAGGACTTTAGACAGATGGATTTTTTCCCTGCCTAACTCTTTTGTCAATTCAACCATGACAACCTGCTGCACAAACGTCACCGCATGATGACTCAGTGATGGTTAAGTACCCACAACAGGCAAAATAAGTCAACACTCAATTGTGTTCTTCATCATCGCAAGAGAGGGCTCTCCATCAGGATTTGAAACAGACACATTTAGTAGCAAAATATAAACATCTTGCCTTTTTAAAATAACAAACTTACAGTGTTGCATTTATTCTGCACTGTACAAGAGACAAACTGCAGCTACACACAGCTCCATACCAATTATTATATTATTGACACAGGGCAGGTGAGTCTGATGCAAATCCATACTGCAAAGGGGAATCTTCAATGGCATCACCATATTTCCAGGAAATGTAAAATATTCCCCTTCCTGTGCTGTTAAATTATGCTGTCAAATGTGCTCCCCTGATTAGCTGCCCTCCTCACGGCACCTCTGAGGTGTGCTGCTCACTTAGAGGCTAACACTGATGGATTCTGTCTCAATCATCGGCTGCCCATGATGTCATTCACAGCGGTGTGTCAGTCTGTCTTTTTCTCTCCCAAACCTGACATTTCTGCCTCAGTTCCTCATTACTCTTAGTTTTTGCCTTTGTCGGGCAATTGTGCTTCATTTGGGTGATATTATAATGCAATTTACGTTATTTATTTCTCTCCCTCTCTCTCTCTCTCTCTCTCTCTCTCTCTCTCCATGTCTCGCCCACTCTCACTGTCTCACTTTCTTTCTCTCTGTGTGTCTCTCTCCCTCCCTCTCTCTTCCTCTTCCTGTGATGTGAGAGTTTTGGCATCGCTGGGCTGCTGACCCTGGCCCGTAAAGGACGAAGTGAATCATGCTGTCAAGACCAGACAGCCACATTTCACTCTGTCTCTGACCATCACTCTCCATTTCAGTGGCAGCCCATTCTGTGCACGGCCCTGACATCAACCCTGCCAGCAAGGAGAAAACAAAAATAGTCAACCAGCACCCTATCCTCTTTTAGAACATAAAAAAACTGCATTACAACCTCAGTTGCTTGTAGACACTGATGGGTAATTATTTTTAAAGCATTCTGTTTATAAGGAAACTGACTTATTGGTGCTATGTGAGAGAGATCAAAGAGGAGGGGATGCACTAGAGAGAATTTGTGTAATTGCAGGAGTGAGATTCTGAGTGACGCTTAAGTCTCTTTAGTCACCTAAACGATTTTAGTGGCCAAAAAGACATGTTAAGCTTGCCAAATTCCTCTAAAGTAAGACCAAAAGACAGACCAAAAGGAATATACAGTCCCTGGGCCCCAGGAGAGGCAATTAACCTGAACCACTTGTGCACTAGTTACTCCAGCAGCTTTTGGATGGAGGTCAACTGTAATCCAAGCCACAGTCCCTCCCGAGAGCGATCCCGCCACCCTCTGGGATATTGTTACCGCACATTTAGGGCCATTAGCACACTGCAGCCTAATTATTGCAACAGCTCCAAACTTACAGCACACATGGAGCACTGTGTGCCCATATTATTGTGACCACAGCACTGTTTCAGTGGCTTCAGACTCATAGGTTTCATTATGATATTAAACGAGTCTCTCTCTCTTGCTTCAGCCTAATCACCCTGAAATAAAACAGGGTTTAGTTCAACTGCTCTGCCAACTGTGAAAATGGGGTGCAGGTGTATCGCCTTTAACTAAAAATAAAAAACACAAGTTTATATGCAGCTTTGAAATGAGTCTATATTAAGGATTTGTTCAATGCAGTACATGAACAATACGGAATACGAGTACGCATACGGAATATGAATAAATTACTATTTTGTCTATTTCTATTTGTAGGCCCACTCTCAACAAAATGGTGAAATATGTATCGAAGAACCATTCTGGGAGGTGTGTGTGTGTGTGTGTGTGTGTGTGTGTGTGTCCGTGAGTCTGGCTCTGCACGTCAGCAGGTCACCTTATGCCACCTCCTCTGCAGTTTGGTGATGATGGGTGCTATCACATCCTTTGTCACAGAAAAGAGGAGACAGTAGGGGAGGCTTCTACACACACTCGCCAACATACAGCCAGCACCACACACACACACACACACACACAGACACACACACATACACACACATACACACACACATACACACACACTAATGACCTTAGCTCTCATTCAGCTTGTGCGGATGAATACATGTACGTGTGTGTGTGTCTCCCTGCAGTGTGGTCTATGATCATTAGGTCTTATTCAGGAGAGAGAGAGAGAGAGAGAGAGAGAGAGAGAGAGAGAGAGAGAGAGAGAGAGAAAGAAAGAGAGAGAGACAGAGAGACAAAGAGACACAGACAGAAACACAGAGAGGGAGGGAGAGGGAGAGAGAGAGAGAGAGAGAGAGAGAGAGAGAGAGAGAGAGAGAGAGAGAGAGAGAGAAAAGGGAAAAAAGACAGATAGATAGACAGACTGAGACACAGCCACACAAATGAGACATGCTGGCATAGACTGGATTTTATAGAAACTGACAGTATGGCTCGCACTGCTAATGGCTGCTTGCTGTCCCCTCAAGACCCAGCTCAACACACACACACACACACACACACACACACACACACACACACACACACACACACACACACACACACACGCAGTCACACACTCACACACATACACACATACACACATACACACATACACACACTCACACACATACACACACACTGAGTAAGAGAGACACAGAGAGAGAAAAAGAGAGAGACAAAGAGAAAGGATAGCATCATAAAGAGAAACACACATTCATATTGTATGTTAACTTAGCTCTGATGTATAGAGACTGAGTTGGTCCCATCTCCAGAGAACAGCTCAAATTCACACACTTACACTCATACACAAAATGTAGAACATCTTCCATCGATGAGACTCAAAAATTTCATTCTGTTTTGCTATCTACATCATTAGTAGCAACACCATCATAATAATCAGCGCCTTCATCAATGTCATCGTGAAGACCATCATAATTGTGGAAACCGTCACCATCCCACACATCGGTACTACCACAACCAAAGTCACATACTGTAGCTGGAAGGCAGTTTCAGTCTCCTGATGCCTGGGGGGGCGGTGGTATCCGATCTGATGCTGTCCAGAATATTAACAGAAGGGAGGGATGGGGCAGCTGTCTGTCGTGGGAGGCAGGACTGAAAAACAAAGGCTCAGTCGGGGGCAGGGGGTCGGCGCTGGTTGTCAAGCGGAATGTCTTGTTTGAGAACGTTATGCTTCACAGACCTGGCCTTAGCAGCCACAGCCGGGACAAGCATAACAGTAAACAAACAAACAAAGACAAAGTCTCTCTCTCTCTGACACACACACACACACACACACACACCCCTTCAGACCAGCTGTAATGTAATGTTATTCTACCACAGCGGGGCATTTTCATCCCTGTCCACAGTCCTGTGTCCTCACTGTGACACCATCCGCAGCACACATCAACATTTCCAAACCATCAAAAGAAATTCATGCAGCCAACATCAGACACTCTGTGTATAAATGCACACAAAGACACATTGTTCCCTGGCTCAAATCAGGCAGTGAACAAGAGGCTATGTTATTACAAGGGGACGCTACAGTGAAACGAGTGAAGGCCGAGAGTAACATCTCCCTTCCTCTTTCATGTCCAGCTTGCCCCGTGGACCCCGCAAGCCTGAAACCCATCCACAATAGGTCCAGAGCTATTTCATCATCTTCATTCATGACTCACCTAATGTACCAGCTCTGCCCTGAGTACAAGCAACACATGCATGCTAATGAGCCCATTTAGTGGAGGAGGAGGAGGAGAAAGGGAGAAAGTCAGAGGGAGAGATAGAGAGGGAGAGAGAGGCAAGGGAAGAGAGAGAGACAGAGAGAGAGAGGGAGGGAGGGAGAGAATGCATATTATATAGGGGAGCTACCTTTTGTCGCATTGAATGATAAATGTGATGCATCATCAAGCATAATTAAAGACACTGCTCTGAGTGTCTTTGACTGAGATAAAATATATAAACATATTTCACCTCATACAATATTGTAAAAAACTGTAATACCTTAGATAATAAAACATATTACATCTCACTGTGAGAAAGTACTACACACAATACAAGACAGTTAAATTGACCTAAAAGCAACTGACTGATCAGAGTCATCTTAGGTCTGCCCCTCAGTGGCCAACATGGGCAATAATGTCACACTCCAAATGACAGAGCATAAACAGACTACACCAAACTAGATTAGTGCAGCAATGTACCAGTTTACAGACTGCAGCAGCCGACTATGTATAGGAAATCTGAAACCAGACACAGATACTATCATCATTCAAGCTGCATAATTAAAACATGTTTGGCAATTGCTACACAACTATAATGTCTCCTCTAAAATCCTTTAGTATGCATTGCGTTATTGTAGTGGTGAATTTTATAAATGTGCACATCCAAAGGAGTAGATGGCACAAGCAATAAAGTTGGCACACACACCCATGCACACACACACACATGCACACACACGCACACACGCACTGGCTCTATTTTGACCTGGCATTAACATGAGATGTTACGTGATCACAGAGCTTTGAGCACAGATGTGTATGTAGCTAATGCATTCTCAAACTGCACTGAATATCGATAGCTAAAACCACATTTGGAAGAGATCCAGGACATCTGTGTCTGTATTCTTTTAGGGGTGTGCATGCAAATGTGGCCTTATTTCCAGTAAAACACAGCCTATTCAACTGACATTGTGGGTGTGAGCAGAAGCACATGGAGCACAGTCCTATCCAGGTGTACCTGCAATTTAAACTGCTACAATGGGTAACAACAAAAGAATGGCAGATGCCTTGCACACTTGTAATCAAGGAAACACTGTTGTTTTACAGCAGACCAGGTGGGGATATTCATAGCTCCTGCCTCCTGGTCTTTGCATGTGTAAGTGATGTGAGTCTTTAGTGGTATGTGTCTGATTAAAAGTGGATGCTCAAGATAGGTGTAGAACGCTTGGTGTGTCCACATGCACTCAGTGCTTTCAGCAAACATTTGAACATAAAATAGGGCCATATACATCCAAAAGAACAAAGAGGTATACAAACAGAGATGCACAGCACAGTACAACACAGCATAGCACAGCACACACACACACACACACACACACACACACACACAAATGCACACACGTGCACCCACACACCCCCTCAAAGACATGCAAGTTTGGTTGGGGGAGGGGGCGAGCATCGTGTGCCCTCTCAATGACAGCTTCCTCCATTAGTCCCCCCATAATTCATCGGGCATGGTCTCCGTGGTGCGGACATCTGGATTAGCCATGGTGGGCTCTCCCTGACAGGGCCATGGCATAAATCTGCCTCACAGCGGGGAGAGGCGCGGCGTGGACAGGCAGGCGGGTGGGTGGAGGGCGAGAGAGACACACTCACAGACGGAGACGTGCCACTGATGGGAGTCCTTCTCCACCCTCTCCCCGTCAATGTCAGCTGAGTGTCACAGGAAGAGCTGCAGCTGCCGTGACCATGGGTGTGTAGGGGGCTGTTTTGGATTTTAAAAAAAAACCCTCTCTCTTTCTCTCCGTCTCCCTCGCTTTATCCCTCTCCCTCCCTCTCCCTCTGTCTGTGTCTGCGTCTCTATAGATCTCAGGGTGTCTTCCAAGGGACATGCTCACGCATCAAGGTGAAACTACCACATATCACAGCAGATTTTTTTTTGTTTAACTATGCAGGCAGGTCACATTCCTACTGTACTTTTCAAACGTCAGAATTCTTGAGAAAGCTTTCTGCGACTTCTTGGTTATTTTGATTATGGTCTTCAACACACCAAAGAAATGAGATGATAAGGTGTAGAGACTTTGGTTATTATGAAATGAACATTTGTGTGTGTATACGTCAATGTAGAGACTTTACATGGCATTTGAACATGCTGCTATTCCTGTGTTCCAGCCTGTAACTGTGTCATTTTCTAGACCTGCCCTTGTGTGTATAATTAAAAAAAAACAAATAATAAAATGTAGAATAAATACAGTCACAGTGTGCCCCAATGCTTTGACTAAAGCAATGAAGAACAAGTTCATAATCCAGCAGCATGGATTGTGAAGAGGCAGAAATGTTGAACAGAAGGGGAAAAAATAATAAGTGATTTGCATGGCTTTGCCTCCAGGCTTCGATCTCTGTTTGAAGGTCAGCTCCCTGCTCTGCTCTTCACCATAATTACTCTCAAAAGCTCTCATGATGACGAGGCTAGTTCACACTGATGCTATTTTTTTTCCTTCTGTCTCCGTTTCCTTCCGGGCAGTGAGGAAAAACATGTTTGCTCAACATCATCCATTATAATCAGTCAGGTGTGGGAACCATTTTGATTAATGGGAGGCCGACTGTGCACAGAGTGGGCGGGTCTGCCCCATCCTCATTTGGAGTCAGGGAGGCAGAGTCGGAGGCAGGCTACCGGTCCTGTACTGTGACAGGGGCAGCTGCCTGGGCACACCACTAACAGCTGCAGTCAGCACCTCTGATCCGGAGGCCGCCAGGTTTAAGGCTGGCCAATACAGCAGGGACATTACAAAATGGAGCATCTCCTAGCCAGGACCTTGGTCTCTCTCTCTCATACTCTCTCACTCTCTCTGTTACTTTCTCTCTCTCTCTCTCTTACTCTCTCTCCATCTGTATCTCTTTCTGTCTCTGTCTTGCTCTCCGTCTCTCTGCTTTCTTCCAGACCCCAAAGGCAGTTGTTAAAAATTCATAAATCCAGTGCATACTCCCCGGCCTGTGCACATGCTCTCTCTCTCACACACAGTTTTGTACTCTTTCCCTCTGTCTTCTCTCGAGCTCTACCCCCCTCCCCCATAGTCCCCCCCAGTATCTTTTTGTGGCTCATGCTGCAGACTACTGCCCATATGTCTGCCAGCAGCAGCCACCAGCAGCCAGGGAACATCACAGGAACACGTCTCGCCCCAGACGAGTGGTGCCAGAGCCCAGCGAGGGACAGAAGCAGGTTTTTCAGAAGAGGTAGCGTTGCACGCCTCTATTCCACATTCAGAGCTCATCCTAAACCGGCGTCATCGGGGGAAGGAAATAAAAGTGCCCGAAGCAAACAGCCCTGCCAAACAGTTTGGGTACTTCGCTCGTGGACTCAAACAGCTAATCACGCCACTAACTACTCTTCAGATTTGGAAATTATTGGTGAAGACAAAAACCTTGGGAGGCATTAGCCAAAAAAATAATAACAATGAAATTCAGGATTTTTTTTTCAAAGTGGAGAGGAAGTCTCCAGCCAACACAAAAACATGCAAACACACACCACTGTTGGCCATCAAGCCTGCATAAAAACAGACAGGTTTGTCAGCAACAAGGAGATTCAGCAAACAGGAGCCAGAGGCGGAGGTTCAGTGGTTCTCCACTTTACTTGGGATTGGCTAAAGCACTATACAGGCCCATTGCCTGCGGTAGGCCCCCTTGTGGTGACATGTATTTTGATGAGATCAAACTGAGATGTCAGATGTTGTCAGCAGGATTAGGCTGCAGGGCCCTGCCACTCACAAACCCCCAGAGGGAAGCAACAGAATTGGGTCAACGCGAGTTCAGTCCCGATCACTGTATGTGTGTGTGTCAGTGTATTCATGTTTGTGTGTGTACTAATGTTTGTATGTGTGTGTATGTGTGTGTATGTGTACATGCGCACATGCGCATGTCCAGGCCTGCCAGCCAGAGCAGGTCTGTAGGTCAGTCACACTAACAGGCTTTTGTGGTCATCACATGTGACTGCATGGATAGCTACATGCACAAAAGATATTTTCAGGTTAGCTGCTAAAGCCCATTTCTGAGACAAACCACCCATGATGCTGGAAGTGACCTGAGACGCTCGCAGAATTGTGATGGATGATGTTTTCATACCACTGTCATTTCTGCCCAAAGACACACATATAATCCCTTTGGAATTTGATTGATCTCAGTAATGTGGTCTTGAGGTTAACATGCTAACACGAGGCCCCACCATGAGGTTAATGCGTGATAAAATCTTTATGTGGTGGACTATCTTAGCCTGTAATGACATTGCACAGCTGAAAAGTCAACAGATGAATATTTATTATCTTGCAGGGAGAATCTCATTTAAGTTATTTGTGGTCGCTTGCTTGACACACTGGCTAGGACAGCTGTTTAAGGTCTTTTAAAGCGTTTTACCAGAACGGCCATTTATGTATAAAGCACAGATCCCTGCTGGTGTCTAGCACTGGGTGATGAGATGCACCATGCGTAAAACAGCCAGCCATACATGAGGTCTGTGTGAGCATAGCCAAGGGCACAATTTGAAATCTCTTTACTGTTGCCAAATGCTCTGAGTCTCTGGAGAAATGACTGCTTTGCTTGTGCAGATGGGGAATGCAGTATATGTCATAGTGTTATTATTTGGTGCTGTTTTCTGTCCCTTAGTTTATGGTGTGCATATTTGTTTATTTATTTATTTTATGCATTTGTTTACTTGTTTATTTATTTATGTTTAGGGCCGCTCCAAATTTCTGATAACAGCTGTTTCCATATGTGACTGTGGCACCATGCCAAATGACTGCAAACGTGAATGTGCATGTGTCTTTAACTATTCAATATCTGTGTCTGTGTATGTGTGTGTGAGAGGGTGTGGTTGGGGGGGGGGGGTAGTTAGATGTGTATGTCAGAAAGAGAGAGAGAGAGCAGCACGCTTGCATGCTATGCAAGACAAAGACAAAGTACAACCATGTTTTGAGTGCACACATGCCTGCTCGTGTGTGTGTGTGTGTGTGTGTGTGCACTGCACACCTACCTGTGCTACTCTGGATGGTTCTGACGGTGGTGGTGGTTCGGGGTGGTGAGGCGGGCAGCAGTGGCCCCACCTCGTCGTCCTGCGAGCATCCCTGGTCAATGGCACGCACGTAGCTGTGACTGCGCATACGGAAGCAGCCTGGCACCGGCAGGTCCAGCGCATCCACCGCCTGTGACTCCATCTCACTGAACACTGACTCGCACACAGCCTCAATCTGCCCGTTCACCTCGACCTCACTCAGCTTTAGTGCAGGAGAGGCCAGGCAGAGGTAGAAGGAGGTAGGAAAAAAAGAATAAGAGCAAAAGGAGAAGGAAGAATAATGGGAAAGGGAGGAAAATAGATAGATGGGTGTAAAATGGGGAGAGCGGGGGGACCCACAGCATGAGTGCATATACTTTTATTTACAGCATAAAAACTCAAACACCAGTAAAAGCCCCTCTTACCAAGGGGTAAGCTTAAAAGCTGAAACGAAGTTGCTAATGTAACAGGACAAAAAATAATAAGAATTAAGTCACCAAACTAGCACAAACACAATGCAGTGGCATAGGGGAGTAAGAGTCTTCAGAGCAGGGGTAGGGGAAAAGAACTAAAGTGCTCTCAGAGAAAATCAAAAGTCACTTGAGAGCAAGAGAGCATGTGCAAGCCTTCTCTACAAATGGGAATACATTCAAAAATAAAAACTTGGATGCCAAAGTGCATTTTGGGTGGAGAAGGAGGAAGGAGGGGTGGAATATAACATTTAACCTGTGGCAGATGCCAGATGCTCTGTAAGCTAACAGTGCTGTCCTGGCTGACAGAGGCAAGGAGATCTAGCACTGAAGTAGATAGATAGCTAGCTAGCCAAAGAGCTCACAGTTGATCAGGCAAAAAAAATGAGAACAGGAAGAGGTGGAAGTGATGAACTGAAGTGAAGACATTCAAGAGAAATGACGCAGAGGGGAGGCACTGGGTAGGAGGAGAACACTATATATCAAATAAGGTTAAAAAGGGAAAATGTGGAGGGAATGACATGGGACAAGGAGGGCTAGTAGCTCGAAACTCGCTAACAATCATACATGAGGGAATTCACTTACATTGTTCTTCCTGAATTGAACTGTACTTAAAGAGTATTTTTGTCCATGGGCCTGACAACAGGCACTTAAAAGAAAGGCCAAGTCTTCGGCGAGTTGGCCTTTGAATTATTTATAAAATGTTGGCAGAACCAGAGAAAATAACTTTCACTTAGTTCTCTAGACCCTCTGTGAAAATGCAGTTAGGATATCAGATCGAAGATCCATCAGTATCCAAGTTAAATGTTAATCTGATAAAATGGAGTTCAAATAAAGCCAAATCCAGAGGGTTTCAAAACTCTTTTTTTTCATGTGAACAGTATCTTAGTGATATCCAAATGGTATTAGTAGAGAACAGCCAATTATGTTACTACTAGAGCTGTTACTAGCTCCATGTTAGTTGCGATACCTCAGTGAATGAACAACACCATGCGGCTTATGGTTCCAATTCATCTCGCCAGGAGATGAATCACAGGGGTGGACATCATGATGTTGGCATGGCTTGGGCTCTTGGGTTCAGATATAGACTCTGACCTTCCTCCCCCTGCACCCCCCGGGCTGCCCTGCCACCCCAGCCCCCCACCAGAAGAGAAAGGAGAGGTGAGGGGAGGATCGGGAGCCGGCTTTGGCCACCAGAGACGGTTGCGTGGGGTTGAGTGTCGGGGGAGGGCCACCAACCTGGCTGATGGTGCTCATTGCCCTCATGTAGCTCTCGTTTCGCGAGCGGTATTGAGGTGAGGCGAGCAGGGCTTTAGGGTCCAGGCTGTCCAGGCTCCTATTGATGGAGACTTCACTCACCGCCCGCAGGTAGCTGTGGCTTCGGATCTGCAGCTTCGGTGAGTGCTCAGTGGAGATCCTGGAGGCGAGAGGAGAAAAAGAGAGAGGGAGCAAGAGAAAGAGAGAGAGAGAGAGAGAGAGAGAGAGAGAGCGAGAGAGGAGAAAAGGTGGTTAGGTAGTTAAGTAATAGCAGAATTGCTATCAGGACAAACTATATTTTGTAGCACAGTTTTCATAACAGAGAGAGAGAGAGAGAGAGATAGAGACAGAGACAGAGACAGAGACAGAGAAGTGAGGCAGGACAGTAGCAGTGAAGAAGCAGTTACAATGATGAAAACATGGTCTTCCACATTTAAGTGGAACTGCACAGCTGAGTGTCAATTATTTGGATAGACATCAGTGTTTGAAAGTGCTGTTGGCAAGATCACGCATCGTGGGAGGAGATGGCATGGCCCTCCTGGTTCATGCGCCATCAGCCTCAAATTGAAGGGTTTGAAAGGCATTAAGAAAGAGGGGGTAAATATAGACAGATGGAGACGAAGAAGAAGAAGGAGATAGAGAGAGAGAGAAAGAAGTGAGGCAGGGCAGTGGCAGTGAAGAGAGAGAGATTGGTAGCTAGCTAGCTAGCTAGCTAGATAGATAGATAGATAGAGAGAGAGAGGGAGAGATGCCAAGAAAAATATGATTGACACTGACTCTTTCCCGTTTTTTTCTCTGAGTGAGTGCGGGCTGGGGATGGGGTAGGGGTAGGTGTGGGGGTGGGGGTGTAGGGGTCTCCAAGAGAGCCCATCAAGCACAGGGTCTCTGGGCTGATTCAGCTCTTGCTCCCTGTTTGTCCAGCGCGGGCCTGCATTATGCATGCATGGCACTTTAAATAGAGGCAGCCAGCTCCAGCGGGCACTGACAGAGCCGCTCGCCTCGCCGCTGCTCCACTGCGGCTGCCGGGGAGAAAACAGCTAAACTCACTTAAGGCCGCCCACGCAGCCCGCGCTTCACACAGACACACACACACACACACACACACACACACGCACGCACACGTATACACATACGCACGCACGCGCACACACACACACACACTCATACACATGACCTCCACTGCACATGCATGTAAGTGTACTTGGGCTCTTGATCATCCATACACACAAAGACACATGTGTGATGTGAATGGCTGCACACATGAATACCTGCACGAATACACATACATAAATACACACATACATAGAAATCAGCCCACAACCGAGACATGCAATAGACAGTGGAACAGTCAAGTCAAGACAGCTGGATGTAACAGCAGCTGCATTGTGGCATCTGAAGGAGAAGAGGGCAGAGAGAGCCAGAAGGACAGAGCCAACAGCACAGAGTGGACGAGCTGCTGCATGTGTCTGCATGGCTGGACTCACGACCATGGAGCATGCATGCTTAAGAACACTGCACACCCACGCAATCGGACCACTCAAGCACACCAGCACACACACTCTCACACTCTCTCTCACACACACACACACACACACACACACACACACACACACACACACACACACACACACACACACACACACACACAGACACAGACACACACATCTTAGTCAAAGCTGAACAAAGTTAAGCTAGGCATGCTTCCTAATCCTATCAGACACCTCAGATCAACAAATTTAACAATCCTGCCCACAAGGAGTAATTAATAAACATTAGGTTTAAACATAATTATTAGGCACTAGCAATCAGGAATTACCAATATATCTGATAGTGTTTTGTTTCATGTCTGCAGATGATGTATTACGTATCTGCACTAGGTAATTTACTTCAAGGTCCCTGACATGCCAATTTTGTTTATGGTTACAAACTGTAAACACAGATAAGGTTTTGACTCTTTGCAATTATGACACCTACGCTCTAAGATGTTGCCACTGCTGTTGCAGTGGCAGAGTATTACTTGATGGAGGTGGGTGGGAATGGACCTCTGACATAAGGAATTTGATTATGCATGGTGCCACTGGAGTGGAATAGAGCCTTGCTTCTCTGCCCTGCTATACAGGGGTGGTGTGGCTACTGTGTGTGTGTGTGTGTGTGTGTGTGTGTGTGTGTGTGTGTGTGTGTGTGTGTGTGTGTGTGTGTGTGTGTGTGTGTATTTATGTGGGGGTGGGGTAGGGTAGTGGATTATCTACCTCCTCCCCCATCACAACCCCCCAGGATGCTTATGTTTCTGCATGAGTTTGCATCAGCTACTCTTCATCACCCATTACTGTACGTCACACTGTATAGCCACTATGTAGAGAGAAGGTCTGCCTAGCCTATGGGTGTGTCTAGCTGCATCTAAAATGCCTCCTTCACATGTTTTTTCAGAACAGATGACGTAATGATGGACCTTTTGACAGTGAGTTGGACATGCTGTACGGCACTGCTGGGTGGCGGTCTACCACTGGTGTGTTATACACACTGAGTGTTGCAATACTTGATGTTGCAATGGCTCAGATTCACATTGGTTTACAAACCCTGTTCTGCACATATAGCCTTATCTTAGGCAGCTGCCATGCCTGGTATAAAAAAACACTCTACAGCAATAACCGAAAGAATTTCACAACATCAATATTTACAAGTACATTTTATTCCTAAATAATACCTCTGCAAATCTGCAAATCCTGAATTTTTACGAGCCCGCTTTTAGGCACTCAAGGTTAGGAAATACTTCTCCCTGAGCTGAATGAAGCTGACTGCTCCTGTCTGTCTGCAGTTTCTGCTATAGCCTGGAAACCTCTGTGATGACACAGTTTGGTATCTGATGATATCAAAGTGCCATATGACATATACGGCCAGAGAGGCAACAAGCAACCACAATCACAGGCAGCATCATATGCCTACCTAAACACAGTATGTCTTCTGAATTAAATTATATATACATTATCTATGCAGGACTCTCGTACCACCACAATCAAATGCATTCATCTACTGTGTTGGCTGATTGATTGACACTTTGCCACAAAACTCTACTAAAACCACAGATTTACAATGATTTGGCACTATATGTCAACTTTAACCTTCAAAATCGAGGGACATGGAAGAAGGCACTGTATTGTGTCAGTGTAGCACTTCGTAAAGAAGTCCCTGGGCTAATTAGTGTAATTACTCATACCTTCCATAGCTGGGAGCTTACTTAATTAAAGGCATGCTTGGCTCCTGGCACCCTGGAATAATGGAGGCTTGTTTCCGTGGAGACTCTAATTGATATCCCTGCTGTGTGCGGCATGTCCGTGAAGCCATGCTCCCTCAAAAGGGAGGGGGAGTGAGTGGTGGGAGTGGGGGTTGGGGGAAGGGTTGATGGAAGAATGTGCACAAGCTGCGCAATTATTTTTCTGTTTTTGCGAAGGAAAGAGACAAGCCTTCATATCTGCAGGTAGCTGATTGGAGCAGAGAATGAATGGGCTGTGATTAGCCTGTCATTAGTCAGCAATAAGCGTGCTGTGCTGGCGGGTCCAAAAAATTTGCCAGTTGAGTCGCAGGCTCGGTGGAGAAATGTGGGTAAAATAGCTGGAGAGGGAGAAAGGGTGGCTGCATGGCTGTGTACATGAGTCAAATAACTGTGGGGTTTTTCCAGTTGTATCGAAATCCACTATATTTTATACAACAACAAATATCCAGTGATGCTAATGGCACATTGATTGATATAAACAGGTTAAGAATTGTACCTTTACTTGTCTTTACTTGTGCTTGAAATGTCAACCAAATCCAAAAAGACTATTTTACAGGTGCGGCTTTAAGAGCAACTGTTTTAGCCGATTTCGTTCTCTGCATTCTGGTTTGCACAAATGTTAAACAAACTAAGTGACTCATCAAAATGTCAGAAGATAAAATTCTCCAATGCTTTTCTAACTCTGGAAGTATCTTTAAGTAAATGCAGTGCATGAATCATATCTGACATAGTGGAAGAAAGTGCTTCCACTTCTCATAACTGGTTGCTAAATAAATTAGATAGAATTAAAATGAAGGTCATAGATATGTCGGTAACACTTTCTGTGAAGCCCGTGTTCATAAAACTCCATAAACACATTCATAAAAGGTTATAATGCCTTCATAAAGCTTAAAATGGTTGAAATTAGTATTCATAACCCTTCATACATACTCATGACTGCACTCATAAGCTGGTGAAGTTACCACAAATGCACTGTGTCACTTAAAGTCGGAATAGGGCTTATGGACATGAGTGTGTATAAATAGTGAACACTTTACATATTTTATGAATGCATTATAAGCCTTCATGAATGTGTTTATAGAGTCTTTTATAATATAATGAATACAAGCTTCATAGAAAGTGTTATGTCAAACCAAGACTGAGGAGACCCTCCATCTCATACCTTTTCCTGTATACATGACTTCTTTTCACCAACTGTATATATCTGGTGGAATATTCAGGTGCACCTTGGTTGGTCAAAGTAGTGCTGTACACATATTTAGTTGTGAGAGTATTCACAACAGCAATACATAAAAGACAAGTTAACAAAAAAGGCTTAACTGTGTGAACCTTATTCTGGCTAAACATTTGTGCGCTTCAAATAAATACTTTGGGCAAGAACATCAATAACTGTAGACTGATACACCAACACCCATTCAGTGGACCAGTAATACAACCAAACTACAAGTACTTGTCATGAGTGGCTGTGGTGAACACAGTGAATCATGCCACAGCAAATGGCTTTGCACAAGAGAACCCTCTCTCACATATGTGAGAGCATCAGTAAGAGTTGCTTTCTGTCTGAGAGGGCAATCTTACTTTAGCGTTGTCATCTCAGTTAGTGAGGGCTGCGTGGCTTTGAGGTAGCTGGCCCGCCGCGCCTGCATCTTGGGAGAGGGCTTGGGGCTGCCGTCCGAGTCGCCGCTGTCGTCCTCTGCCATGGCTTTGACATAGCTGCCGCTGCGCATGCGCCGGCACGGTATGTCGTCCTCCTTGCCCAGCGGGGTGAAGCCCCCACCCCAGTCATCTTGTGGCACCTGTGGGAGGGCCAAGAGTGGGCCAGTGTCAGGGATGGTGTTTTGAGATGGCATAGCACAGCTGGAGCTTGAGCTAGTGCACCAACACACACACACACACACACACACACACTCAATCTCTCTTTCACACACACACACACACACGTACACTCAATCCCCCCCCCCCACACACACACAACACACACACAAACAAAGACAACAGAAAACACCTAACTTCTCTCTATGCCCCCCACTTGTTCTGTGCCAGCCCTAGTTCAGGCACTGAGCAGAGGTAATTAATGAGGGCGCTCGCCTCAGCCTGCATCACTACACTAATGACGCCTGCCTGCCTGCACAGCCTGCCATCTGTCTGCGGTGCAACTTCCTTCAGGCATAGCCCTCATCGATATGAGCCACACTGGAAACAAGCAACAACAACAAAAATAAGAGAAATGCAGAGAGGGTCATTAGAGAGTCTGAATGTGGGAGGGATATTGATCTGACCTCATGGATTTTATTGTCCCTTTGCAATTGTGTGTGTGTGTGTGTGTGTGTGTGTGTGTGTGTGTGTGTGTGTTTGTGTGTGGCCTAGAAAGAATCCTGTGAGATTCTTCCAGTCATAGGATGTATGGTGTGGTTTGTTTCCAGTGTAGAGTAACGGATCCTATGGCAGCACAGGTGCTATCAAGTCACGTTTGTCCTACATTAGATTTTTAAGTGGCTGAGTGCAGATACTCTTCCCCCTTTTTAACACTAGTCACAGTAAAGGCTGTTACATGTTGCCATGACGAGAACCAGGAAAGCCCTGTTCTAGAATCTCCACTGAAGTCATTTAGGTGAAACACCCTGTGATGGCGTGCTGCTGAGTTGCGGTTACTGAGGAAACAGAACCTGAGCGGACGTCAAACATCAGTGCTCAGGTGCCGGCTGCACAATGGTGGCAGCACTGTGGTCACCCCCTTGCACACAAACCGCTCAGGCACAGTAAGCTGCCACAATATCTGGACTAACAATGTCCACAACCATTTTCTTCAGCAGACCAGTCAGACCAGCGAGTGAACAGCTGAGCGAGTGAGCAAGGACTACTCAGAGTGAGAGTGAGTCAGTGTGAGAGTGTGTGGAGATGTGTGTGAGTGCATGAGTAAATGTTTGAGTAGAAAAATAAGTGAGTGACTGCATGAGTGAATAAGTAAGTCAGTGACCGAGTGAGTGACTGACTGACTGAATACGTAAGTAAGCAAGTGACTAAGTGAGTGGGTGAGGGTGAGGGTGAGTACTGTACTGTCAATAAGTGAAATGAATGTGTGAGTAAATCCACAAGCAAGGGAATGTCACAAACAGCAGTGCAGTCCTAATGGCTCTCAGGTTTTACTGTCCAATCCCACCTCTGAGAGACAGGGACGAGAGCAAGGGTCGCTCTGGGGGATATAAGAACTGATTTCCTCTCGCAGCTCTAGCTCCAGCAGAAGAAAAGATCAGATTTGTTTTTTTGGTGGGAACTTTCGTTTGCTCTCATTAATGGGACTGAATAGAGTGGGATGGGGCTTTCCAGATGCTTCTAAGCCTTCTGTTTGCTGCAGTCTGTTTTTTCACCTGGTCTTGAAAATCTGAGGGATAGAGTAAAGTGCTGCGACAACACTACTTTTAGCTCCTTCATCTGTTCTGGTTGGCTTCCTAAGGCTTTTAAAGACCTCGAGTGCTGCCAGTTTTCCTGTTCGCAAAGTCAAGTTAGACCAGGGTGCGTGTGTGTGCATATACGAATGTGTGTGTTGATGTGGGTGCACAAGCTAGTGTGTGTGTGTGTGTGTGTGTGTGTGTGTGTGTGTGTGTGTGTGTGTGTTTGTGTGTGTGTGTGTGTGTGTGTGTGTGTGTGTTTGTGTGTGTGTGTGTGGTTAAAGGGAAGTACAGCTATCCCCTGCTAAAACTTCATAGTACAATCCTGATGATTCATACAAATGAATGTACAGTGAATCAGAGAAGTTTTTCCAGTCCTGCATGTAGCTTTAACCTGTCTGACAAACTTTTTTCTTGGCTTTGAATTCAACAAGCAGGCTGCTTTCTCTGACCACTTCAAGAACGGGTGAAAATGGAAATTATGCCTGGAGGGAGAGGAAGACACAATGCTCTCCTTCACTTCTGGCATTTTAGGCCTAGCATAAGAAAAGACTAGGACTCCAACTGGATTTGGGGCAATACTGTTAGTAAGTATTGGTATGATTGTTGGGGTGCACCTTGTTTTGTTATAATTCTTAGGGTAGGTTGCTGAATATGCATACCTGCTTGTGACAGTGCAGCTATGTGGGAAGTCCCCAATAGCACAAGGACTAAAACACATTTTTTGTGTCAAACCAAAATGTACCTCCAATCCAGAAAACCTACTATAGGGCAGCTGACAACTACGGGGATAGCCATGTGGCAGTGTGGATAGCTGCAGCTAGGCAGGTGCATGCAACTAAGCCATGGAACATAAAACAATAGAGACTACAAAACCAGCTTATTTAGTGGTAAAGACAAATAGTATTCTGAGGCAGGTATGCTAGCAGGGAAGCTAAATATAAATAGGTGTTCATGTCTGACATCAGCATGCCTTCTAACAAAGGAAGGGTTACCATAAGTATGCCAGAGGGTGGCATACATAAAGCCATTAGCAAATCACCCTGCAGGCCTGCAGCCATCTTTGTTGTTGTTATTGTTGTTGTTGTTGTTGTTGTTGTTTAGAAGTATTGTTAATTAATGGTATGGTGACTGTAGTGCAACCTGCTCTGACAATACTTCAGAGAAAGGCTTAGCTGCTGTGGAAAGTCATCCACCAGTAGCACAAGAAAGTGTAACACCTTCCTCTGTGGCTGGCTTAAATTACTCCCTGGCCCCCAGGACCAATTTTAAGAGTTGCCTTAAGAAATAATCATATTATTGCATAATGATGACAACATTGCTAATTAAGAGCTTTTTATTTTCCATGAGCTTTTCCCTTCTACAAATCTATTTGATGGCAGGCTGTATTGCTGTACTAAGTCATATTTATGATTTGATGAGGGCTCATTTTTTTAGTTTTTCAGCAACTTACACTTAAGTGCACTCTGCATAACAAAACAGTAACTAAGTAACAGTACTACAGTTAGTACTACAGTAACTAAGTTAGTACTACAAACTACGAATTCACAACAAGTTAATCATCAACACAGCACATTACAATCACAGTTACAATCACACAATGACATAATCAGTAGGAAAGAAGGATTGAAGAAATGGGAAAAAGCAAGGTTCAGATAAGAAGAAGAAGAAGAAGAAGAAATAATAACCAACCGGCAGGTAACCAAAAAAGATCCGAAAGAAACCGTATGCTTGTTAGCTAACCCGGAAAGTAAGGCAGCTAGTGGTTTTGCACTTACTTCTCTCTCCAGAAACTGAAACTCAAAACTGGAGGGCCGCTCCAGACGGGGGAGAGGTGGTGGCGGTGGAGGAGAGGTGGCAGTGGAAGTGTGAGAGGTCGGGAAAGAGGTGGAGGTGAGGATTAGATTGGAGGTGAGCATGGGGGTTGAGGGGGAGGCGGGGCAGACGGGGGTGCAGGGTGCGGGAGGAGACGGGGCAGACGGGGGGGAGCGAGGAGGAGGAGGAGAACTTTGTCGTAGAAAAAGAGGGTTGGCGTACCTGCAAGTATTGGCAAGAGCGCTCCTGCTGACAAGCCTCAGCTTTCACTAGCGCCTTATCTACATTTACCACCGAGGCCTTCTGGTAGACTTCACGGGCCCTGCTCACCGTGAGAGAGGACGACCATGAGCTCTTCTTCACCAGCTGCTGGGCCGCCTCCATGCCCAGCGGCCCACCACCGATGCAGGTCGAGCACTTGCCCACGTCGTTGTTGCTGCGTGATGTCTTCAGTGTGTGTTCGCTGATGGTGTTGTAGGCCTCCAGGAAGTACTGCGACTGCGATTTGTCCGGGTGCCGGCCCATCGTCATGACACCGGCCGAGGGCACCGTGGGGCTGCGGTACAGGCACACATCCCGCTCCAGGTTGTCGTCCGAGCTCCAGTAGCCTGAGGCCGGGACAGGCGTGGAGCGGTTCTTCGGCTCGGCCGACTTGCAGCGCTCCCGGCTCTTGCTGCGCTTGCGCTGCCGCAGGGTTGGCGTCTCGCTGTCCGGGCTGACCTTGCAGCTTCCCCCACCACCACCACCGTTCACGCTGCCCTTAGAGTGGTGGTGGTGTACATGATGGGGACCCTCCAGCGAGTGCGACTTGGTGAAGAGCTTCTGCACCGAGTGCACCAGGTGTCGGATGCGGCCGGGGCTGTCGCTGCGCTGCTCCAGTGCCGCTGTGCGCTTGTACTGCAGCGTGTGGTAGCCGTCCCGCGATGCCACAGCTGGCAGCTGCCGCTCAAACTGGTCCAGCAGGTTGACGGGCAGCCGGTTGCCCTTGACTGAGCCCCCTGCCGAGCCACAGCCACCTCCGGTGTAGGGGACCAGCGCACACTCGTCCTTCAGCTCGTGGTGGGAGCTGTAGTGGCGGCGAGGGAAGGTCCCGTAAGGCACCACACAGTCGGGCTGGTAGGGGGAGGAGGTGATGCTCCGCTGGGCATAGTAGGGGTGGTCGGCAGGGTGGGGTGCATCCACCTGGCTGATGAGGTATGGCTTGCTGCGCTCGGCGTGGTAGCCCATGACGTCATATGAAGGCTCGCAGGCCATCACGTGGTGGTGGCTGCGGCTGCTGGACAGCCCTTTCATGATGGTCGCGGGGGCGGAGGGAGAAGGCGGGCTAAGGGCATTGATCAGGAACGTCCAAACTGGAGATTAGGCAGCTGCTGCTGGAGGGAGAGAGCAAAGGAGAGAAAACAATCATGATCACAATCCAGGATCACAATCAACAGGTCTTTCATCAAAGACCCACTATATGTAACCTCTATGGAAGTACATGTACATGCTGGCCATTATAATTGATAAATTTATCAAATACTTCAAATGGGTAGGTTTGTTTTATGCCAATAATTACAGCACTAAAATCTAACTAGAAACAGAAGAAAGACAAAAACAATACAAAAGATTTAAAATTAGAAATGAAGACACAAGTAGATCAACAGAATACGAATTTAAATCATGAAGGTTCACAGAACCCTATTTGTTCTACTTATCTAAAAACTCTCTTAATGGGGCACCTACTAGCCTGGTAAACCAGCCCCTAATACTTCACTTTATTTTGTACACAGGGTCTGAACTGCTGTATTGAGAAGCTCTTTTCTTCATGGAGGTGTGGACTCTGCTGAAATTTAAAATTATTGGCTCTGCCTTGACCCAAATGTTAACGCCTAATCATGACATATACAATATGAAGCTTTCCGGAAACTAACAAACTAACTAACGGAGTAAACTGGAAGATTAACCCTGTGGGGGAGTAGGCACGATGTGTCTTCCACAAATGAAATTCCTTCTTCTTGCTCTGACTTCAATTCCTCGATATTCCTTAGTGTTGCCACAACTGACTGAATGGACTTACATTGCCATTGCCAATCTACATCCACAGATAGACTACAAGTGAAATGTACCACATACAACAATGTCATAGCTCAACACTCCCTCTGTTCACTAATTGGCCCAGTAAGGATTGTACCAGAGAAAGAGCTTCTCAATACAGTAGTGACAGACCCTATGTACTGAACAAAGTAAGGTAAGAGGGGCTGGTTTACCAGACTAGCACCTACAGTATCTCCTGAGAAAAATGAATGAGATTTTTCAGTCCAATTATACTGTAGTATATCACGTGAACATTCAACAATGTACCTGCTAGTAACTGTGACCAATAGATGGTCTTTTTTACATATTCCAGTGATTAACCTGTAATCTCCCAATCTATTATGATTATTGTTCTGCTTTCTGTTCAGTTCTCTTTTTAATACAGACGGCGTCACCCCCGCAAGCAGAGGGGGAGCTCATCTGTGCATGCTGCCATCAGCTCCTTAGCAGCATCACCTCCAGTGGTAGAGTCTTGAAAGGCGTACTCTTTGAATCACATCTTGCCCGAGGCTTTCCCCCTCTCACTGAAAGCCCGTGGCTCAGGGGCTCAGCAGAGCGATATACTTTACCCCTGCGCTCTTCACGAGCCGGGTCTTTTTTTTTCACATACACTCTCTGCTCCTTACAAGAAACAACAGCTTCAAAAGAGCACATGCATCCGTCCCATTCATCTTGTTGCATAGCCCAATCAAAATAATTGCAGACAGCAAGGGCTCTTTCAGCTATGCTAATTTGGTCACTACACAGGAAGAGATCTCAACAGGAAACGGCAAGTGTATGAGTGAGTGAATGAGAGAGAGAGAGAGGGAGAGAGAGAGAGAGAGAGAGAGGGAGAGAGGGAGAGAGCGAGCAGACCCTGTTATTATTGAGGTTATTATTAGTTGCTGTGGCATGCTAATGGTACAGGGGGCTTCGTCTGCTCAGATTGCCACCACTCTGATCTCTTTCTAAGACACACACACACACATACAAACAGACATACACACAATCACACACACACATACACACAATCCCACACACACACAGTCACACTCACACACGAACACAAACACAGAAACAGATGTACATAGACACAGGAAAAGCAGTTGTGTTCGAGGGTGAAAGGAAGGGAGAGGCAGAGGAAAGATGTGAAAGAATCTCATTAAAAAATCCAACCCTTTCACACATTTACACTCACTGCTACCTTATGGGACTGAAGTTCTTCTGGGTCCAAGATGGCTCATAAGGTTGGGGATGCAAATTTAAACACCACTCCACTGATCTAGCTAACCCTAGGTGTGTATTAAAGGGTTACAGCACTGTGATAAGTGATGCCAAGAGTATGGTACAAAAGAATTGATGGCAGAACACCTTGTGTAATATTCTGGCACAGAGGAAGAAGAGGGGAGCTTGCAGTGTTCATTTACGGGAGTGAAACGGCGTGACTGTCAGCCTGTGCCACGAGTCTCTGCCTGTCTCATGACCTCTCTAGGGGTGGCTTAGCATACAGTCAGCTGACAGATCGGCCAGTGCTAGAGCAGCTAACAAGGTGCAGCCACCAACACAATGAACTCCTATGGGCGTAGGGTCTCTGTTTGGAGGCCCACATATAGCTTTGCTTGTTATATGTTAAGGCTTACAATGGGTGAGAAAGCCAGCAGATTAAAGCTAACATGAAGACACTACAAAGCATGTGCATGTAGATATCACCAGGCACATTTTTTTATGTTAAACACTTGGATGAGTAATTAAACAATACTTACAGAGCACTGGTACTACTCCTTTCAGCATATCTAAATTAACTAAATCTAAAACAAACTAAAAAGCCAAGCTAAAACTGAACTGAAAAAATGAATTAAAGCTTATTAAACACATTCAATAGCAGTGCAAGTGGCCACATCAAAAGTATAATTCAAGCTCAGGAATGCTAAAAAAGGACATGTCTTAGGGAGATTTATCTTCCTCTGAAGGCGGTGAGTTAGAGCAACTGATCAGATCACTGATCAGCAAGGACTCTTCATTGGACTGCTTCCTTGGTGGTCTGTATATTTTTCTGCCTTAATGAAAGCCAACACCTGTCAGGGAGTCACGCTAATGGTGATGGATCTCCTGACATGACGTGACAAATCAGTGTCCTCTTACAGGGGAGCCCATTAGTTTCTGTTGCAACCCACACAATCCATCAGAATTCATTACGATGCACATGCATGCATGCCAATCCAACTCGATGTGGCTTTAGGGACAATCATCAGGTCTACACATTAGGCCTACAAACTATCTTACCACATACAGTCTAATTTAACGTAATTCGGAAAGGCAATCCAGACTGTCGGATATCTACCACTAGTTGTGAAATATACTGAAGGTTTTACACCATCTAAAATTATTGGTTGGGCTGCTTCAATTGGTGCACCCCTTGGAAAAAAGAACAACTACATGTTTAATTACCACATTCTTGCATGAGAAATATCCATCTGTCTGTTTTATAAGTATTAATGAGAAGAATTACGCTGAGTGAGTAATTAGTCTCTGTGGGAAAAAGGGTCACTTCACTGGGAAAACAGTACAGATGGAACAAGGGGAAAAACAGCAATAGGTAAATTGATAGAGTGAAAATGCATGAGAGAGAGAAGGAGAGAGAGATAGAGAGAGAGAGAGAGAGAGAGAGAGAGAGAGATAGAGAGAGAGAGAGACAGAGACAGAGAGACAGAGAGAGACAGAGAGAAGGAGAGAGAGATAAAAGGGAGAGAGAGAGGCAAGGTGGTTCGGGTAAGTAATGGCAGAATCAAGGCCTATGAAGGCAAAGTACATTTTTGTTTACAAAAGTTATATACAAAATACCAGCAAAATGCTCAGTGGCAATGCACTCTGCAGCTTTATTTATACATGCAATGCATTGCAATTGTTTTTTTATTCCAACACATGCTAAGTTATATGAAAAAACACATACACACACATGCATGCATCTGACATGAGTTAAATCAAAGACAAACATTCTATTACCACACTGAGCTTCTATGAATGTCACATATGGTTCTTTTCTTAACATTTCAGGACTATATGGACTAACATGTTTGTGGTAAATAGAACTGGAGATTGTTTGGTAAGAGGCATGACCTAAAAGTAGCCCAGAAGATTTGGTTAAACATGCTGAACACTTTCCATTATCTCGTAGAGATCTATCTGCAAGTAGCCGCCATGAAGGGAAAAACTGTGCCTTGGTGAACAACATAACCTAATTGATTACATAACAGAATTCTACATATTTGTTATACCAGTAATAGTGAAGCTTTACATAAAAAAACAGCTTTTTCTGTATGACATAGGAAGTTGTTATACACTGCATGCTGTGGTGCCTGATATCCAGACATCAAGTGCCTAACAAACAAAAAGGCTGAGAAAACAACTAGGAGGCTGATGGCAATATTATTTTTTATTAGCCATCAGTTGTGAGTTAATTGTCCAAAAACAAAAAAGGCATGCAGTCACAAATAAATATCAATATAAACCCTATATTAAATCAATGGAAACTTTTGTAACCAAAATGGCCTACACATTTGGACCATATTGGCATTTTTCAGGGCACCATATGGCCACAATGAAACATGCTGTTGGCATGGAGATCCCACCAGAGCCAGCCCTATGTTCTCAGGGCCCCATGTTCCTCAGATTTATTTGGTAGATAAAAGGAACTTTACCAAATAAAGGGTACTATGTTCTCAGGCACCTATATACCAGTTCAAGGATTCTGTGTTCCTAGGACACCAAACCAGGGCCAAACCAAACACTGGTCTCATCACACTCCAATCCTGTTCCCAGGATTGGGAACACTGGTCCAAACCAAACCATGTTCTAAGCATTAGTCCAATCCTGTCTAATTTAAATTGAGAAAGGATTAGCTGATCAGAACAGGCTATTCTTACATCAATGTCTTAAAGGCACAAGGACTAAGAAAGCGTGTAAGGCGTGTAATAGTCCATGATGTCTAGAGTCATATAAATAAAAAATAAAAGAGTTTCATACTGCTAGATTATGCAATACACATATCTAAAATAAGTTAGTGAACTTTAAGATATGGAGCTTCAATGGTTTGCAAAGGACATCTTGATTAAGGAACAAAGAAAGAGACAGACTCCAAAGAACACATGTGTGTGGGAAGGGATTGACATTGCTGCAGCTTCCGAACAAATGTTCACTCTATTTTTATACATTATCACAGTGATCTGTCAGAGAAATTACCTACAGTACAGTGCTAGAGTGACAACATGATGACTTTGATCAGACAGCCACATTTCTGCTTACAAGGCTTCCTTTCTTTAATGTCTGTAGAAGCTATTTTGTTCTCACTGCAACCTAAGCTAAGCACTTGGATTCTGGCTATTTGCATTTATAGTAACATTTGTGTTTAGAATAATAGTGTATTTTCCAACAAAGCATCTTGGGTGAGTATACTGGCAGCATTTTGTGATTCTAACACTCTTAAGGGTTTGATTGTAATCTAAGTAGCTTGTTGTCAGGTGTTGATATATTTCTCCTGATAGCAATGAAACAGAACTGCACCACTCCTGCAACACTAGGAATTATGATTCCCCCAATGTGCAGACAGTTTTAATGATTCAACACTTACACAACACTAAGCACTTTTATACAGAGAGAGTTTCAGTCATTTAAATTATATTTATAAATGTAATTATATTTTGTGGCTTCCAAGAATCCAGCTGAGCTGCAGAGCTTCTGGGAAAGCTTAAAAGAGACATTTAGAGGACGCTGGGATACTGCTTACATCAAAAGTTGTGATGGAACACATTTAAAAAGCTGATTTTTAGTTTTACTTAAAATGAAGACTACAATGAGCTGCCAGGGTACATTAAATCTTTCACAAAATCGCCTAAGAAGTAGCCTTCATCCAAAACAAAGCCTGAAAAGGCATTAGCACTATTTTTAGCAGTTACCTTGTCCACATGTAGCCTTGTATGATGAGGTATAATGAAAATAGACAGAACAAGCAATGATGGACAAAAGTGATCGAAAAACTGCCATGGCTATCTTGGTTGGCATATTTTCAAAAAAGTGCCCATCTGCCAGTGGCTTGTTCTCCATGTGACTGATGTGAGACTCTGGGAAGTCCACTGGCCCCACTGGCCATAACAAGCCCCTTTATCTCTCCACCTCCTCTCTCTCCTCTCACCTGCATAACTCAATTTTCCATTTTAACAATTACAAGCAGTCTGAGCACAATCAATTAACCTCAGGGAGAAAAAGAAATAAATCCAATAATTAGCACACGCTCTAGTGAGATTTTCAATGCTGCTAATTTTAATGGGAATGCTATCTTTCAAAAATGTACATTTGGTACCCTGTGTCAAATGATGAAGAGTGAAAACCATCTCAAACATGAAGCAGGTGACATTTTAAAAGAAATATATAGACGATAAGATGTTTAAGTACTGCCCATTACACACACAGTTATCTGACACAAGTATAATCAGTGATTATCTGCCAATCTATGGTATTAAAAATAGGGAGCGAAGATGTACCTTGAGAGACTGGAGGTCTTGAATCAGGCTTTGCATAATTGGTTGGAGACAGAGATACCCTTTTATGTCCTCTCTGAGTCCTGGAATCCAATCCATGCATATTGTGCATCTCAGAGGCTCAAAGGAGTCTTTGTTTTCAGGCTGCCTGAAAACCCTGAAATAAACCAGTTTTGAATAGATACCTTCTCTCACTCTTGCTCTGTCTGTCTTCCTCTTTGTGGTGTGTGTGTGTGTTTGTGTGGTGTGTGTGTGTGCGTGTGTGTGTGTGTGTGTGTGTGTGTGTGTGTAAGAGGCAGCAAAGAAGCGGTAAGAGGCTTTGGCTGTCAGTTTGATCTGATTTTCATGTGCATCCTTCCCCGCGGGAATTTGGCTTGTACTCCAGTCAGCTTGGCTGCCTTGGTCCAAGGAAAGCAGTCGAATGTTATTGCATTCTGAAATTTATTACATGCCACCAGAAACATGCATGCCACTATTGTGGCTACACATACGTCTGGTCTCAGTTTTGTAGCCCCTTTTTCATCTGCAATAACAGAGCATCACCAAAGTGTTTCAAATGCCACAGTGCAACCATGGACCAATAACAAATAACTGTGGCTTTATGCCTATTAAGCACTGACTATCTGAATATCTGAGCCCTTTCAATAAATCACCAAGCGCACCGTCTTGTGGGTGAAATGCCAGTTATGTTGATTTCCTATTACCAGAGTAGAGTGCTCTTTATCTTTCCCAATTAAACAAATCTGGCTTGTACTGCACTTATACCAGCATTATGGTGAACATTAGATTGGTAAGAGAATTCATCATTCATTCACCACCATAAATGAGCAGGTACATGTATTTGTGCATTGACTTGTGTTTTACATTTGTCTTTCTCCAATGAACTTCTGTAGACACCAGTGGATTAGAATGCAGATAAATCCACATTAAATTTCATCACTTCATGAGTTAAAAATCTAAATTCTGTCATTCAGAAGTCAATGATATGCTCACCCATAGTGCAGTAAAAAAAAATCATAGGGCTCGCTGTGCTCACGGTCATTTTGAGAAGGGCTCTGTGACGCGAGGTCTTTCACATCGCTGTGTTCGAGCGCTTGCAGATGCTTTCACTGCCTCTAAAATAGCACTGAGCGTGACGCGATGGTGACCGCACACTGCAATCTCCCCCTCAGCTGAAGCACACTCGGCTCCAGAGTGAAGGCGTATGAATCTGCTGCATGAACCCAAGACGACATTCGTTTTAAACAGGAAGCTGGCAGCAGCATCACCGTACGCACCCAATAAAGACAACAGTAGCGAGAGAGAGAGAGAGAGAGACATGGCTTAGGTGTGAGCTGGATGCAGAACATGCCCAGTGTGGTGCTAATAGATTATGCTTCAGAAAATAAAGGCCACTGGTGGGCAAGGGAATGGGGGTGGGGGCGGGGGGTGGGATTGGGTTGCCACCATAGAAACAGATGGCTTTTTCAAAAATAGCACCAACCTTGCAAGAAAACATTTATGTTCCATCTCGGCAACAGCCTGTGTGTGTCTCCTTTCGATATGACCATCTGAAAACAGGCCCATACTAGCCAGCCTGTGCACTCAATGGATGAAATGAGGAAGCATACTTGTTGTTTGGGGTCCATAGCAAAATCTCACATGTAGCAATAGAGCACAGAAAATAAATACACACACAGCCATATACACATACATATGAGCACACACACACACACACACACACACACACACACACACACACACACACACACACACACGCACGTGCACACACACAGTACACACAAACTTTACGTGTCTTTAGAAACAACTTTGCCAAAAAACTTTAATTATCTTTGCCATCACACTTTAAATCACCTGCTTTACTGTATTTTAAATTTACCTTCCTACAGTTATTATTTCAGATGATGCATCTCTAGTACAGCTACGGTAAAGTAAATCTAGGGAGACATAGCTTTGTAAATCTATAATATTTACCTGCTTTCCAATAAAAATGTTTCTAAATGTAATAAAACTCTGCTTCATCGAGTGCTCTGTTGCTTTAAATTTATTTTGGGCAGGTTGTCAGGGATTTGCACAGATGTGCTAATTCAAACTGACAAGACACTCTCAATGGAGCACCAGAGAAGAAGGGGAAAAAAAAAAGAAAAACTGAGTTATAGTTTGGCTGAGAGCAATACGCAGACATGAACATGGTGGGGGTATCCCTCAGTTCCGTGTCACCCCGCTCCAGTAAGCCTGGCTAGGCTACGGTGTTAATTCACACAGGCTTGGCTGTTGGTTGTGTGCTTTGCGTGTCAGGGCTCTCATCTTTATTCCGCATTGATTTTGCCATCTTTGAGGTTCTTTCCTCTAAACCTATGGCTGTCTTGTTGCTCCCACTGCATCTGAGGATGAGCGCTGCTGACTCAGTGAGTAGTAAGGCCAGACCCACAGCAAAGGAGGGCAGCGCTGAATATTTTATCAGGGGGGTAATGTTGGGCTCATTAAAAAAAGGGCAAACTCAGCTTGAGAGATGCTACTAGCAGTAAATGCTTAAGATAACGATGATTACTTCTTGGCTAATTTAAAAAAAAAAAAAAAACAGAAAAAAGTGGACGCACAGTTATCAGGTGATGTGGATGGTTATGACAAGCAATAACGCACAACTGCTGCTGTTGCAAAGATGCATCAATATAAACTGACATTGTGCCACTTCAGGTCTGACTACATTGATTATATTTTGCTGGTCTAACAAATGGTTACCAGCCTCAGGGCCTTCTGATGCATAGCAACCAACAACCCCCAGGCTATGATCAGATGTGTAGTTTGTGTGCACTTGTGTGTGTGGGTGTGTGTGTGTGTGTATTTCTTTGTTTGCGTATGTGTGTATGTGTGTGTGGTGGAGGGGGAGGGGCCTGTTTTCCCTCCCAGTAAATTACCAATACACCCATGGCCCTAGCAATACACCAATTCACATACAGTCAACAAGCATGCCTATTGTGGTCATACATGTCACTTTATCTACCCACACACTTTTACTGCATGTGAGTTTCAACAACTGGATGCATGATTGAAAGGCATGTGGGCCTCATGTAGCTATGGTGCTAGTTGGCCTTGATTACCGGCCTGTTTGAGGAGAGAGGATGAGAGACTGATGAGGAAGCGCAGGTGCGTGTGGCAAGGCCCATTCCTCCAATCAGTGGATGACTGAGGTGGCGCCACAGCAGCCAATCTGTTACTTACTTCCAATCAATCAGTTCAAGCTGTGTGTGGGGGTACAGATTGTTAGCACGGGTTAGCAAACATACAAGCACACACAAGGAAGGACACACACACACACACACACACACACACACACAAATTGTACACACCCGCTTTCCAACAAATGACATACAAACAACCATGGATATGACTCCGTCCACATCTGCTATCCAAAAGACAGACCAAGCTTTCAGCAAAACTATCAACACCCAATACATTTCAACATTCAAAAAAGGCCAGGGCAAACCCAAATATATCAACATGATATTAAGTGTTGTAAGACTTAACAACTTACATAGCTTAGATACAAATAGGCATATTGGTACATCACTCTACAAAACAAGACATCTCTGTTTCCATGTTATTTCTGTATCTCACCAATCTTCACACTTGGTGGGTGTATTGCTGGAATGCTATATAACACTGTCAGAAAGCCTTCACTGTCCTAGATTCATCTGTCTGTTGCTCCAGGGTCAGAATTTGCTGAGTTTATAGTCTGCTATTGCTCTATGGCCTGCTCTTGCTCTGCACCGACGGGTCATTCTGAGTAGCCTTCCTATCAGTAAATAGGGAAAGTAATGAAGCTGAAGACATATAAAGAGTACTTACAATAGTGAAAGTGGTAAAGGTGGTCAAGATACATTCAGTATCAAGGTAGTTACAAAAAATGCTGTCCGAGTTTTCAAGCTTGGATAAAGCGTTTTCACATTGCAGATGATCCCAACTATGGTTCTATTTGATTTGGAGTGACACCGGCTATTTACGTAGGCTGGACCAAAATATTGTTTGGGGTCCACGGCCCACCTTTACACCTGCTATTTCTGTCCAAATCGGACCAAACAAGGCTTGTGTAACAGTACTGTAACCTATGAAACAGCACCACCAAATTTCAGTTTTATAAATATACTCAGTGCTGGCAACATGTATAAGTGTCACACTCAAGGCTGCACTTTAGGCCTGGGTTTAAATCTACATAATTAGATACTGTTCGTTTTTTTTAGCTTGTTAAATATTTAAAGACGCTCTGTGCTAATTGGGAAAAGACAGATAAATGTGGGGAACAATGCTCAGTTCATGAGGGCCACAGTTTGTGTTGTCACTTGACCCTCTGGATAACTGCAATGTGAAAATGTTCAATGTGGTTCGTATATTATTTACTTTTTAATTATATATTTTATATCTGTACTTGGTTTTAATATGTTGTTATTGAATTACCTGTATAAATGAACTAATTAACTTGGCAATAACTAACTTGCCTTGCCTTACATTACTTATAGTGAAGTTTGAACCTTATATAGCAGCTTGCATATTATTACTACAGAAACTGTGAAAGTACTGTAAAACCCATACTGGTTAGTACTGACTGGTTAAAGCATAAATCAATACCAATATCAATGTCCACTGTATGACACAGTCCTGAATAGAGCAAGGCCAGAGCCTATTTACGATGTGAATTTAGGTCTGGTTATAGAGGGCTCAGTCCTCACATGGCTTGGGGTGAAAAATAGACCCATACATCAATACAGTGCAGTCTGAATAACTGCCAGAGTCTGACAACAGTTTCGCAAGAAAAACCCACGTACCTCCTGCACAAAGAGTGAGGAGGTCTCAGCGGGCTCACAGTTACTCAAGCGCTGGGATAGGAAGAGTAGGAAAGGGCAAAGTGGGGGAGGAAGTGATGCTATTTGTGTGCAGCGTGTGACGATCAAACTACAGACAGTCACACTAACCCCTGTGTTTGTGTGTGTGTGTGTGTGTGTGTGTGTGTGTGTGTGTGTGTGTGTGTGTGTGTGTGTGTGTGTGTGTGTGTGTGTATGGGCACACCCCCCCTTCCTCTGACAGCTCCAGTATCCACTGCAGTGAGAGAAACGAGGGGACGCCATGCTGCTGCAGTGCCTCCTTCCCTCCGACGGCTCCACTCGTCCTCCTTTTGTTTATCCCTCTTTTTTTCAGGCTGGTGATGCAGCATGCTGTGTGTATGAGGAAGAGGGCAGCAGCACTGCCACTGTGCTCCCATGGCGATACAGCAGGGGCAGGCCGGAAGAACCTCTGACAGGCAGTAGGAGGGTGTGCAGCTTAGTGACAGGAGATTTAATTGGTGATTAAATTAAAAAAGGGGGAGAGCAGAGATGCCTCTGAAACTCAGTTTAGTGTCCGGGATTGGTAATGAGGACACTCTTTGTGGAGTGGATCGCGAAAAGAAAAATGAGACTGTCATGAAATGTGAGCACTTTGTGTGCCCACTGGGTTGCTCAAAAATCCAAACAATATTCCATATCTGCCTGCAGGGGCTTTCCCTGATTATTTGCAGTGACCCAGTTTTTGCGTCACTGCATATAAATGCCATCTGAACAAGTACTTGATGAAGAACGCACGTTCCTCCACAGCACTTACTAGAACAGGTGCCTGGCTCTGACAAAAAGGTGGGCAGTGGCGATTAAACTGCCGAATGCACGGTGCCGAGGATTATAACTCCCTTCGGCACAGTGCTGTATGTCTGTCACCGATGCATAGGTATTACTACAGGCAAGAGAAAAGAAACATGCTGCCTTTCATATTTACAGTGTGACCCCTTGGCGGTCTTTTTACAGCCTATCCCATCATCAAGCTAACGGATGTTGCAGATCGGGTTTAGAAACAAAATGTGTAAGGACTGGAAAGGAGGCTGAATTGATGACAATTAGAAGGAGGCTGAACTGATGATGTCACACGGGCAGCCCAGAAATACATTATACATCAGAGAGCCAAATTAAAATGAGGGGGGGGGGGGGCAGCAGAAAAAGGGAGAGAAAAAAAGAGGAGGGGGGGGGGAAACTGTCAGTGAAATTTGCCGGAGGCAGCATCCTCCCGTCCTCCTGTCCGCATGGGATACGTCAGAATGTGTCTTCACATTCCCACCCACTCACTCCTATGATTCAACTCAGCCTGCATCAAGCGTGGGAGAAACAGAGAGACAGAGAGGAAGACAGAGAAAGAGAGAAAGAGAGAGAGGGAGAGCGAAAAAACATGAGAAATCGAGTAAAAGAAAGACGGAAGAAGAAAGAGAAAAAGGAAAGCGATAGAGGGAGGGAGGGAAGGAGAGAGATAGAAAGAGTCTTTTCATTGTCTCTGTTCAAAACTCATCTCTCCTAGCTGCTGAAGAAGATCTGATATGTAAAGTGAGGGGGAAGGGCTGGGAGTGGGGGTGGTTCGGCAGCAAAGCACAGCAGCACACTGCAACATTAGTAGCTGCAACTGGAAAAAAGGGAGAAATGGCGACAGCACCACTGGAAAACAGGCTACAGATGAACTCACTGGCAACTGTCTGGAGCTGAATATACCACTTCTGAATGAACACATTTGTCAAGGGTATACTTGCATAAATGGATGCATAAATAACATATCCCTACATAACAATGCATGTGCATTTACCCTTGTATGCACACGCACACACACATACACACACACACACACACACACACGTGTGTGCACACACATGCGCGCACACACACACGGACTTGTGCACACACACAATGCTATTTGCAGGGGCAGCTGTGTAATCCATTCAGCACCAAAGCATCGCATCTCAATCTGTACTGATAAACGATATACAGATAGGTTTACAGGGTTTATTTACAAAGCTGTAGTATGCACTGGACACGCTGATATCTCATCACTCACCTACACTTTCAAAAAATTGAATACGAGTTTGTGCCTCTGATAAATGTGTCCAGTGTAAAATGCCTGTTATAGCAGTGGCCTGGCTGCCTTCCTGAATTGCATGCAGTAGATATCACACACTTGTGCTCCTCATGAACACAGCTCCTCAGGCAAGAGCCATTTCATTAATGTGCTTCAGTACTTTCCCCTTACCAAAAAAAAAAAAAAATGGAGCAAACAAATATCAAACGGCAGCAGCCTTAACATTTTCCCTGGATGCAAATGCACTCTCTTAATGTTGTCTTGCCTACAGTTAGATGACTTGGAGGAGCATGGAGCTGTGCGGTTTGCATAAACAGTCCTTTAGACTTAAACCAATGTTATGTAAAGTAGAACTAGAACACCAAAAAAGGAAAAGAAAAATAGCTGCAACCAAGCAATCTCCAACAACGATGGGGGATACAAGGATTGAAAGGTATTTACTTACTGAACAGAAAAGATATTCAGACCTTTTTTTGGCAATAAGTTGTGAATGTCTCAGTCAGTCAACACCCCCACACTTAAAAGCCCAGTGTTTTGTCTTGCATTAATTGGGAACAATTATTTCAGCACAACATCATGAAAGATAACAGTGTGCCTCTCCCTAAATCTCCCTAGACCAGACATAAAAATACATAGAGGCTGGAACTGCTTCCTCAACAGTAGACGCAACAGTGGAGTTGGAGGGACATTTCATCCAGAGCAGAACTCAGCAAGCACAACAGCACAAGTGGATCACAGTTGAAGCCAGGAGTGACTCAAGGCATGAATGACAGATTTCAATGTCAGGAGAACAGGTGGGGAGACCCCATGGGGGAATGAAAGCCTACCTATACTCATGTAGCTCACTGAAGGCAACATGGCGACTCCAGTCTATTGTATGCACAAATATGGGGATGTGATGAATTATATAATATCCTTTAGAAGTTTCTAAATAAGGGCTAAACACGTAAATGGTCAATGTTCAAACATGTCAGCAGAAAAGGGCAAAAATCATCGGTCTGTGTCATAGAGTGGAGGAGGAAGCCATTATTGACTCATTCTCCTGTGGAGTAGCAGAGGCTGGGTGTTGGGGGATGGGGTGTCTCATTAGATGTAATGTACATGAGGCACTCGAGATGCCGCCTCCAATTGCACATGCTAATCTTTTACGTTGCCACATCCAGAGAGACACCCTGCCATAGACAGACCATTGGGAGCTGGGTAAAGCCCAGGGCTACACGCAGTGAGCACATAGGAGTACACATGTGACACGTGATGGCCTTCATGTTGAGGTCTGTGGATTTTCTGAGGGGGACTTAACAAGGGGAGGAAAAGAGCCAATCATCTGGAGGCATGTTTATGTAAGACACATGCAGGGGGGGAAATATGCTGGGCTGTGAGAAAAGAAAGAGAGCCGTGGCAGCAAATGTGAGTTTGAAAAGAGGAAAGAGGGGCTGGGAGAGAAATAAAGAGAGAAAGAGAGGTCTTTTCTGTGGTTCTGAGAGTTCGACTTAATCCAGCCTGGGAGCTCTCAGTCTGTTAATTACCTCTCAGAAACAGAAGGCTCTTTGCAAGGACTCCTATCGCGGCAGCACCACCATCTCCTGGGCTCCGTGAAAAGGGCAGCAAAATCTCTGAGCAGTCCTCTTCCCCATGGAAACAGTGTGGAAATGTGCCGCCCCTTCTAAACCTTGTCATCTACAGTTGCAGGAGGAGAGACTGCTAGTTTTGTACATAAGCACATAACCTCTCTCCCTGCACACCCTAACACATTTGCCTACCACTCTCTGCACCTCCTGGTCCCCATGACTTTCAATTACATATGAGTGGAGCACATTAACCTCATGTTCTTTCCCTGCCAAAAAGGAAAAGGAAATGGAAAGTATTTTTATGAAATAACTCCTACAACAAGCCTAATTATTTTAGATGGCAGAGGATGACGAGGCATGCACCATGATAATCACATTGATTGTACAATGATGTTCACGAACCAATCAAACTCATGGGAGATGTTGATTTTACATTTGGTTCTTCAGGCTCTGACTATTCATGGTTAGGGCAAAGGTGCTTTGTTTTAAAACCACATTTGTGAATTTTCCTCATTGAATTACTACTTCTTACTGGGACACACAGGCTTCTAAGAGATTTGGCCAGATACAGGGCACATTCTTAGTGGATTCACTCTGATATAATTCTCTGTGTTGATGCGGTTCTTGCCTTTCCACATTTGTTTATGTCCCTTCTAATGTTGATTCTTTTAAAGCAACACTATGTCGTTTTTCAGCCTTAAAACTACATTTTCAAAAACATACTGATAGTACAACAACTCAAAATGGGTTCAATTACACCTTTGTCATCACTTGAGAGTCCCTTCATCATCTACATTGGCACTATGCAAGTTCGGCGCTCAGGTAGGAAACATATCACCATAAAAACTACAAAATTTGACTGCCTTATGGCATACGTCACATCCCTCCCCCTTCAAAGGACGAGGTAGGGAAACAGAGCTAGAACCATAGACAGTAAAAGGAACAAAAACGAACAGCTGTCATAGCTAGAGTGCCAAGAAAATATAAGCAGCTAAGTGTGTATTCAGAAGATGCAAAAAAAAGAAAGTGGGAGAGTGATAACTAGAGCCTGGACTATCGTGAATATTGGCCGTGCTTTCACTTGCTGTAGTGAGGTGAAAGAGGAGGAGGTATACCCTACCAACGGTGTCTTGGCAATGTTAGTGTTGGACAAGTAAAAATTCTTTGCCTTCTAATAAGTAACTATTTCAGATTACAACTGTATCAGGGTTTTTTTTTTTTTTTGCTTCCGATATCTCAAAACAGTGTTCGTATAAAATGCTGTAAGGATAGCCTACTTGCCAGTTTCTTCAAATAACCATAGAAAAACCACAGGTCAACATTATTTTAAGTTTTTGTAACATTTCCTGTTAGCTTTGTTTACCTTACCAGACATGGTCGAAGACATGCAGATATATAGTTAAATGTGAATCAGTCCTGTCCACATGAAATCCTGCCAGCACCAACAAATGCACAAGATACAAATCCTACATAGTGTTGCTTTAACAGCCAGGAACCCCTGCCCCCTACTGTCACACTATTATGGGGTGGATTTCCCTGCATTGATCATTATGATCTCTATGATCCTTTTAATTGAACTGGAGTTAGTAAACTACTGGCATTGGCCAGGTCACTGACTGTGACAGATGGACTGCTTATGAAAATGCTACAATAAACATTACCACTAAAGGCATGGGTTTTAGTGATGACAATCAGTGCTAAACCTTCAATAGCAAACTGTAAAGTTTCAGTGTTTTCTCATCTCATATGCCTTATCGTCAGAATATTTTTGTAAATGATTTTAAGGAACTGTGCTAAGAAATATTAACAGACACATGACTTGGAACATTCATTTTTTGTCTTCTTATATCAGGTCATTTTCTGGTATTTTACAGCAAAGCTTAAATAAAGATGTAAAGTCAAAGAAATGATATAGTTTCCTTTATCTTACAAAAACATGTTGTGGAAGACCGCTGCGGCCCGCCCACTTGCTGGGATGTGGACTTAGAGATGACGGCAGGAAGAATATGCAGGAGAGGTAGTTGCCGGTACAAAAATAGCCAAGATGTTTATTGGTCGTTTTACAAGTAGCCAAAACAGAAAAAAAACACTGAGTTAAAGAAAATAAATGGTATCTCTAATAACGCTCGCAACAATGCAGAGATCCATAGATTTAGCAAACCTCGCAACAGGATAGCCAAAAACTCACCACAGGAATACAGTCCTTCCCTCACAAGCACTACTGGTAAACTGAGCTGCCCTCCTTAAATACACCCACCTATCAGCTCTTAATTACCCAAATTGGGTAATAGGGCTAAACTACCAAAATGGAAAATCAAAACATGGACATTGTAACAAAAGTATGTAGAAAATAAATACAAAACAATTACAAATTATTATTGACAACACCACAGTTACTGAACCCAAAATAATACTATGTGTAGTGAGAAACGATTATAATGGGAAAACTGGTATTTCCGACACCCCTGTGCAGCAAATGCAGCGCTCCTTCCCCTAGGGAGGGAGCTAAAAGCACAGTCCCAGCGCGGAGCGCGCTTCCGCTATGGAACGGCTGGATGGAACACCAGGAAGTGTAAGTAAATGTTTGTTACCGGTTTATGGAGAAAACAAAAGTATAAATGTGAAATGGTAGAGGTTATAGTGTGGTACCACAGAGATGTAAACAGGACAGAGCACATATGAAAATTAACAATGCTTAAATGAAAAGCAGCAAAGGTAATGATTCGCGACCGACCAAACAAAAGGTCGGAGTCGCGGCTGAACGCCGAGGCGGCGGTAAGCTTCCCTGATAACCCCCAAACACCGTGCACAACACACATAATGCCCCAAAGTTCATAAATGCTGCGGACAATGTTAATAAATGGGATTGGGAAGGAGAAACGCTGTGTCTGTGTGTGAATGCGTGTGTGCAAGTCAGCGTGTGTGTGCCCGCGGGAACAAGTCTCTCTCTCCCTCTCCCTCCACAATTAACGTCACGCAGCCAAAACGTCCTGGTGGTTCGTGACGAGTGAGAAGGGGAATATTTCAGCTTCTCACACATGTCTACCTACCCTGTCATACACAGATTGTTAACACATTTTAAATATGAATACTCAAAAACGTATGACCTTCAGTCTTCTCACTCAACTGAGCATCAAAACCGCCAATAAATTTCACTTACCATGTTCAACTCACAAAAGCACTATGAATAATTTGTACTGTGGCTCATTTGTGAGTTGCTTCATATAAAAGCTTTTAAATATATGAATGCAAATGAGTTTATCATAACCAAATAAATGGTAATAAATAAATGCCATCTAAAAAATGTCTTGAACTGAGGTCAGAGCTGGTCCTCTTCCTGAACTATCTAATCCACACTTTTTTTTACAGGATATAAGCCATTGTTACAGCTTACATGCTCCAGTCATGGTGACCAATGACCTTTTGGTCCTGATTGCTTTGCCCTGTGCCTTGCTGAATGATGGCTTGCTTTGGACGACTCAATTTGCTTTCTCCAGTGCAACACCAGCGTGTTACTCCCGAGGGTCCCCTCCTACCCTCCCCCACCCCTCCCCTCCACGCTCATCAGCTGTGACTGCTGGATTAAAATATGGGCTTCCATGTCACAGGCACAAAGCCTTTCATCTGCATTTGATCAAAGGGAAAAATTCAACCGTGGCGCGGAAACTTGCACAGGACTCACTATCGCTGCTCGACACTCCACTGCGATACCGGGGAGTTGGAGGTACAAAGAGAGGCACCTTTTAATCTGCATGGTGCTGACATAAATGACTTTTGCCGACCAAAATGCAGGCAAGGCAAATACAACTTTAGCTGCAAAGGTAAAAAAAATGAGGTGCGTATTCCTAGTCTTCAGGAAGTTACAACATAAAACTGGGGATATAAGCCAAGGAGTCAGTCACCTCAGCAGTGTATCTGGTAGAACAACACCAGCAAAACTGCAACTACATTCACACTCTCAATAGGGGGGCACCACACCACAGACCTCATAACTATTTTGCCTTCAAATGGAGGCCTTAGCCTTTGATTTTCAAAAGGAAATCATTTGAGCATGTGTTTCTAACTTATACAGTACAGCCAGATTTCAACAGCACGATATACACCTTAGCTGAAGGAGATCTTAGAATAGATTAAATGCCTAAACAGCATAAGCACATAGTTATGGCAGTATATTAGGCGAGAATGAATAGTGACAGTGAGGATAATAAGATGTTCAATAACCAAGACAACTAGCAAAGTTATATATGCAATCCCACAGCCATACTGGATGCTTGAATTACACGTGGAATGGCTCATACTTCAGCATTGGTAGCTGAAAGACTATTGATCAGGTCAGCATAAAATAGCCACTCTCATCACTGCATTTCACTGTTTGCTGAGTTGTCTTTGACCTTATCCACCCCCATATACCAAAGCTTCAATCTCTGTTTTTTAGTCTCCATGTTGAAACCATTATTTGTTTTCTAAAAGGAGCAAAGTGTGACTATTTTGGCTGTAATCCGTCCTAAAATGTCCTAAAGTTGTTGCCGGCGGCACTTCAGCCTTCAGCTTTTTGTACCATATATTCAGATGTTGGTGAGATACCTAAACTCTGAGTGAAAAATATAGAAGTGTCTGGTTAAAATTTAATGAGCAGTGCTATTGCTATGGGCAAATGGAACACCCGTTCCAATTGAGTGCCTTGTGCACCACGTGTTTCAACTTCTGGTGCACTTTGGGGAAAAAATAACAGTCCCCAGTGCCAAGAGCCGGCCAGTTTTTCACCACATGCTGAAAGGATTGCTCCATTTTTCCCTTCACAAACAAATAAATATATGGACAAGGCTTTAGAATACTTCCTATGAAATTTGCCACCAGAGGCTTATGATTGGTCTAAATTGTCCCAGGCTTTTGGAAAAGAGTCATTGTGGGGTGTTTTTGGCCTTGGCCGCTCTGATGGTGACTATTCTGGACCTGAGAGAATCCCGGTTATGGGCTTAGAGAGGGCTCTCTGTGTCCACACAAGTATGGCAAATGCACAAATGGTGTTGAAAATGAAAGGTTAAACATCTTGCCGTGAAACAAGAGGCAGCAGCAGCATGAAAGGGGATTATATCCTTCTGATGTTCGGTTAGGGGACCGCCAGTCTTCAAACTGAATATGGAATGCTGCCTGGATGCCAAAACCACATCAGCAGCCACTGAGCCAGATGTCCCCCTGTCCTCCACCTTTGCGTGAGTCCTCGGAACACATTCTTCACACAACTCATTTCTCTCTGCTGCGCTGTTTATCAGATTTCTTCACTTCCACTCCATGTTCCACTTCCCTCCTTCCTCTCCTCTGATCCGATCTCCTTCCTCCGCCACGATATAATCTCTTCTGTTCATTTAATGAGCCCTCCGTCCCCAGACTCTTCACATATCGCAATTTCACTGCTCATCTGGTCAATGCTAATGTAACTTCAGACTGAGCAGACTGGCTTCTCCAGTAATGACTGAGATAGCTACAGTTCCATTAAATGTTAAACATTTACATTTTGCATCTATATCCAAACAGTCTGACATGAAACATTAAATATATTTATAAACTGAAAGGGCATGTTTGGAAATTTGAAGGGGCAGTACAGGTATGTTTCATAAGCTGTAGGCCTGAACAAGGCTACTAATTTGATCTATTTCAGGAAAGGGAATGGCTGTAGGGTACATAAAACACAAAGTTAATTGGCACAGGCTTTACAACTGAATCCATTAGCTGTACTGCAGATTAATCTGAAATCTGTTTCTAGTCTTTTACTATACACATCCTTAAGATTAACAGTTTTCTTGGGCTCGTTTGGACATAAATCTATATAACAAAATGCTTATAATGTAAATAGGGGTAAATTACAGCAAATATAATTGACATGATTCATTTGATAACAACTGATTGCAATGACCAGGGAACATTCCAGAAACGATTGCATTCTAGGACTGCTATCAAATTCCTCATTACTTCAGTGCTGCAGAACATGTGCTGAACAAGTGTAAGTGTTCAGTCAAAGCAGCACTTGCCCAAGTAGTCCTTTATCAGCCCATGTCAGACCCTGTGTGTCAGACCATGCACCCCCAGATAACTAAACAGCTATAATCACACACAAAGTGTGGGCTGCTATCTGGATTTCTCTAGGGGCAGAAAACAGCTTCCACTATCAGATCATTCTTCAGACTCCTGTATTGCCAGGTTAATCCACAGTTCCCCAGTTGTGGCCCACACTATCAGGGGCAGCCTGCAGGGGCGATTGGCGGTGTAACGTCACAGCTCCATGGATAGCTCCTCCTCCCCCAAACCCTGTACCTGCAGGCTGATAGCATCTTCTCTGTTAGCCGTGGCTAATCATGGAGACACTGACCCGCTAAAAATGCCAAATATTATGTTCCAGTGCAGTGACTCCAAGCCTCTTGGACCAGCCGGGTGACAACAAAAAAAAACAGTGCAGCTAGCTACCCAAACAACCATGTACAAATCCCATTTCATGAATGCTAATCATCTCCAGCTGCACAATATAGGCCTTTTGAGCAAACATTAAAAACAGAAATATACAACTGACGCTCATAAAAGCAGGACGTTTATTTCCTTAGGGTTTTGTGTTGGGAAATAGGCTTCATATACCAATGTGCTACAGCAGGCAGGAAGTCTCTTTCTATCTTCTGATTACATGTCAGTGACACAATGTGCAGCTCTTACGATGCTGTTTGGGCAGATGTTGCGATAAAAGTGTTGTCCATATTGTTTTCTCTCAAAAAAGCCAGCAGAATGTGCCTTCGAATGCCATTTCATTACAATGCATTATTAGCGTTACCCTAACAAAGCATGCTTACTTTTACCAATTTAGATTTTATTGCAAGTTGCAGGTTTCTGTAGGTTAGATTTACACCATTGTGACCATACATTCTACAGTTGAACATGACATATCCAAAACATTCATTTGTTTATTCCAATTTCCCAGATAAAAAAACAAGTGTCCTTCAATCAACCGTCAACACCTCTCCAGAAATGATTGGGTCCCCTGTGACCTTTATAATCAGCAGACTAAAAGTGGATAATCTCATATTCAAGGGTTGTGAACAGCAGTGGCAAATAGTAAATTAGCTGCATTTATGTAGTGCTTTCTTCTACTCAACAGACACACGCATGCGCATGCACGCACACACACACACACACGCACGCACGCACACACACACACACACACACACACACACACACACACACACACACACACACATACACATACACATACACACACACACACACACACATACACATACACATATACACACACACACACACACACATAGCAAAAGGCTGCCATGCAAGGCATCAACCAACACACTGGAAGTAGTGAGATTTAGTGTCTTGCTCAAGGACACTTTGACCTAGTCAGAGGGTTCTGGGATCAAACCAGTGACCCTCCAGATGCTAGCTGGATCCTTCTACCTCCTGTGCCAGAATTGAGTGTTTAGAAGTTTGGCCTGTCACTTTAACTTTATTGGCACACAATAACATCTTAAAAAGTCAAGTATAGGTCCTCATGAACCTTAGATCTACATAGATGTGGTTGTGCAAATAGCATTTTAAAGCATATCTTAACGTATTAAAATACGTCTTCTTTGTGGAGGTGTAAAAGAAATAGGAACCTAAAACACTAAATGAGATCAGAGACCAGAATTTATATTGTCCTGTTGAGCGTTTCATGACTGCAGGGCCAGCACATCATAAGTTATTCCAGAGTCAGTGTAAAAACAAGATGATACATAAAACTACTTACCCTGGTTAAGTAGACATTTTAAATTGGTCTGGACTGATGCATCGAATACCCAGTGTATCAGCCTCCACACACCAACACAGTTCACTAGAGTAAAAAACAAAGCAAATGCACAACATCATCAACAACACAATAAACCACGCAGCTGAGAAGTGCTACCTATAAAAAAACGCTTTTAATAACACTGAAATATGACATCCTAATTTTATCTTTGTCTGTAAGTCAGCAGTACAGCTCTGTGGGAAACCTGAAAGGGGAGTTGAGCGATGAGATTAAACCTGACACTCTGGGAGATTAATAAATAAAAGGAGAGGTAGGCTATGGGAAACGGGGCTCAGTAAATCAACAGAACAACACCTCACTGTTAACAGTCCTAGCGCCTCATTCTTTCTGAACCAGATACATATGCATCTCTAAAATCATTGTATGACTGAAAGTAGGCCAGTGCTCATTTACCTGCATATGATGTGAAATCCTCTTTAACACTAAGCCTCTAACACCAAGCCAGATGTACAAATGTTAATTATTATATTTTTTACATACTTTATGCAAGATTATTCTTTAAATCAATATTGTAAAAACATGTTTTCAAAAAAGGGTAAAAATCACCAAAGGCAAATATAGTAATCCACAAGGATACAAATTTTACAATATGATATTAAATGATATCCTTAATGAACTCCGTGGCCTACCCCACCCTCTGTATCTCAGTGGAGATAATGGACAAGCACATGAATTTTTAAGGAATGTTCCAGAGCTGCTTTACCATTAATGGTGAGATCAGTAGCCAGCTAAATAACGCAATATCAGCTGCATCCCCAGCCACCTGCCCCACCACCACCTCCTTCACCACTCCTCAAAGCATGGGCGGTAGCACTCCATGTCTCAGAGTGGCACAACTGAGGCTGCGGATGTAAAGATAAGCTGGGCATGCAAAGCCAGAATGAACATGTCTTTGATTAAACAGCCTGGCGCCGCCTCGGGACGTTGATGCAGTAGCAAGTGGCTTCGCCACAGCCGCGCCACTGTTCATGCGGACAAGCATCATTGGCTTTCATCATTAGATGGTGCCTCTGATGAGACCCAATAATGCAAACGGGTAAAGTGCAGACTAAATGTCTGGGATGCTCACTAACTCAGTGTGTGTGGGTAGTGATGGTGGTGTGTGTGTGTGTATGTGTGTTTGTGTGCATATGTGTGTGGGGTACTAATTTCCTTGAATAGCTGAGTTTACCAACTCACCACAGGCTTGTGAACTAATAGGTACATACATAGAGCATCAATCACACAATGCAGAACTCAATATCGAATGATTTCTATATGATAAAGTTTTAACCACATGTTTTAGTGAAAAACTTTAATGTCAAACCTGGGACAGGTAACTCAACTTTGTAGCTGAATGAAACAAATGAGGTCTGCTATTACAAGGTCTACAGCTAATTTGATACAGACAACAGTTAACTTACTCTAGGTTAGGTTTGTCACTAAACCACATTACATGAAACATTCCCTTCTCAATGTGTGTGTGTCCATCAGAGGAATATCCCATACTGTATGTCCGGTTAGGGCGTTGCTCTGTGGTGACCACAGTGATTATGGCATGTGACTTTACCTGTGTTTTTATTGTTTTTATAGCCTATACTATACTATACTATACTATACTATACTATACTATACTATACTATACTATAATAGTTAATACTACCCACAAAAGTGGTAGGGAAGGAGCAATATCACCAGCAATTTCTTTACATCTAATAGATCTGTTACCACACTCACACTGAGTGCAGACTTCACCTATATGCAGGCCATTACTGACAACGAAAGGTTAAGGCACATGATTGCATAATCGTGGTGCCAACACAAACAACTGATTTCATTTGATCAGGGAGCTTTATGAAGACAAATAAAAACTATGTGCAGACATCATTATAAAGTCATCACATAAAAACACCCGCAAAGTGTCACTGAGGCAACACAGTAGTGCCCTCATCTTCTCTGTGACGACCTAAGAGACTTCCCAGAAAGGCCGCCTATATAACATTTCCATAAACTTAATTGTCAGCCATTTGCAGGTTTTTATTGTTGTGACTCCTCTGCCAAGCTTGTGTAGGTTTGTTTGAATGTGTCTATGTGTATTTGTGAGTATACGTGTGTGTGTGTGTGTGTGTATGTATGTGTGTGTGCATATAGATGTCGCTAGAAAGAGAGAGAGAGAGAGAGAGAGAGAGAGAGAGAGAGAGAGAGAGAAAGAGAGAGAGAGACTGATGGAGATAATGGACGAGTCCACATCCATTACCCCCCAGTGCCGGTCCTGTTGGCGCGCTGACGGAGGGAATATTAAAGGACTGACATAATGAGAAAATACAGCACAGAAGAGCGCCCGCAGCAGCCAGCCAGCCTTGCTGATGCATGAGCCTGCCTCGGGCCCCCCGGCAAATGACTGCCGGATGAGACCGCAATATGTTCACTTTTGGGGCTCAGAGTTGCAAGGGAGTGGGTGTCGATGGGCTGGGGAAGTGGCTGAGCACGGCCTGGTGGGAAGAACCGCTCCAGGAAATCTTAGAAGTACTTCAGACTCACTTCAATGGAGTGGCTGGTTTGATGATAAGGAACTTTGTTCAATTGTTTTTCCATCTTATTGTTGTTGTTGTTGTTGTTGTTCCGCCCTGACTTTAAGGTATCCGCTTTAGCCCCCGTCTGTTCTGGCAGACGCGAGTCAAGCACATTGGCCCTGTCTGTCCGTCACCCTGCACTTTTAATTGGTCGCCATGTCTGAAACCCATCTACCCTTGGCAGCGACACTCTTATGAGAGGATTATCAGTAACCAAGGAAAAAAAGACAACAATGTGGGTGATAATTAAAAGTTAATTACATTTTAATATCCTTGTATTAGCCTTCATGTTGTGTGTGTGTGTGTGTGTGTGTGTGTGTGTGTGTGCGCGTATGTGTGTTCATGTGCATAAGCATGTGTGTGAGCAAGTGTGTGTATGCGTGTGTGTAAGTGTATGCATGTGTGTGAGCGTGTGTGTGTGCGTGTGTGTAGTGGCAGGAGAGATGGTAAGCATAAGTGGCAGCAGCTGCCGGGGATCATTGTGTGAGTGGAGTCAGATGCTGATAACATGCCTCACTTTTCAGGCCGCCGCATCACACCACACCACACCAAACCGCACCACATCACATCGCACCACACACCACACCACACCACACCACACCAAACCGCACCGCACCGTACCACATCACATCGCACCGCACCACACACCGCACCACACCGTGCCCTGCTGCACTGCCACACCGCTCCACGCTCTGCGCAGGCAGCGAAAAATCATCAGCATTGCAGTCATCTGTGGCACTGTTGTTTCACAAGCTAATTGGTTTGTCAGGGTTAACTTGACACATTTTACTCCTGGTATGAAGAGGAGAGTGAGGAAAAAAATCTAAAATATGAAAAATACCAAACACAAGGTTATCAGGCTTTTCTGAGAAAACAGTCAAAGTGGGAGACACACAGTGATGCGTAAATATAGTCTGAAGGTGATGCAGTATTGTGCCGAGCTAAATGAGAGATTTTGAGATAAGAGAGGGATAAATTCAAATCAGTCTCAAAACATACGCATAGTGTTCTTAAGCTGCAATGTAACACCACTTCTAAATGGAGTGCTTCAAATCTTTAGGGAAGTCTTCCGAAAATACTACAAATCCATCAATTTAAACATTCACAGGAGTTTGTCTTCTGTCCCTCTCCCTTGAGACTGGTTATACTCTTACTTCTGTGAGTCGACGCCAGTTCCCTAATGTGCCTGTGCTGAAAAATCCTTTTTAACACATCCACCACTCCGGAGAAAATGTATCTAATAACATTGTTACACACCCCAGCACACAACTCTGTCCCCTGCCGCGAACTCTCCATGAAACCACTGTATGAGGAAGGAAGGAACGATGCTCTTCCTCTCCTCTGGTGGTGGTGGTGTGGGGGGACTCAGACAGGGCTGAAGACAGCAAGAGAGGAGCCCACAGTGGGCGGCCCTGCTGGCTGCGTCAGGATCGAACAGATGTCTCCCGGAGAGGGCTGCTTGCTGCTTTTTTGTGTGTGTTGTTGGAGGAGCAATGAGGATTATGTGGTGCGTGTGAAAAGAATGACTCTGAGGGATTTTCATCAGCGAGTTGCCGGCTTTCGACCCGCTGTGTGTGCTCTCTGAACCTAGTCATCCAATTGCCACCAAACGACTCCCTCACTGAAGACGATCACAAGTGTGTGTGTGTGTGTGTGAGAGAGAGAGAGAGTGATAATAACGAAGCCTACACACAATGAACATACTGAGGTAATGGACCATGAAATTCAAACATAACAATGCAGCTATTCTTACACAACTGCTCTCAAACTATTGACATGAAACAAAGAAAAACCTGGCGAAGTTAATGCAAATTTACAGCTTATTTGGGCTGCTGTAACGTGTAGGGTTTTAAGGCATCCACTGGAGCACCCCTGGTATTTGTTTGTCTCCGTAACCTTTCTGAGAGGGCTATGGTCCTACTGGGTACACCCTTGCGGCCACTTCCTGACAACAGTGACACAGGCCACCGCAGTCATGGCTGTAAGCCGGCTAATGTTTGCCCGGAGAGTCAGGTTACTCATGCACATGCCTTGAGCAAACCCTAGGGCCTCAATTCCTGGCCTCTGTGTACTAATGACATGAATCATACAGTAATCACTGATGCAATTATGCCAAGGTGACGATGTCTGTTCAACACGTGTTACTGGCTTATTATCATGAGGTTAACACTAACAAATGATTCCCTTTTTGAAGCCCAAAGCCTGACAATAGTCTTTCCTTTTCTTTTCATACCCACAGCTGGCTAATAAAAGCCAAAATTATGGCCTTGGGATGCATCTCCATGGCTCTGTGACTAGTTAATTTCTATTAACAACAAATGTGTTCCAAAGAATACTTTTCTGTTAGGGGGTAAGAAGGGGGATGCTATATATTATTTATATTTTAATTTGCCTTCATCTCCACTTGTATTTTGGCTGGAAGACTGGAGTGGTAATTGAAAGCTTTGTGTATTATGTGATTGGCCAAGCACAAACTGTGCTGATCCCAATCTGCCCTACACCATCCCCAGCTAAAAACTGAGATAAAGCAACATCAGTTATCATGAGTCATCAAGGGTACTAGAGAAGTAGTTAACAAAGCTTTAGCCATCGCTGAATGTGACTGTGGATGAAAGACAAAAAGAAAATAATAGTGAAGGGAAAAAAAAGATTGTGCGCACATGTGTGTGGGGAAGAATTGAAGTGTGACCGAGAGAGGTGTCAACAGATGACAGGAAATGGCCCCTTTGGGAGGTGGAGCCCTGCGACTCCGGGATCAATAGGGCTCTCAGCTGGACCATTCCAGCATAGCGGGGGAGGTTAAATGAGAAGGAGAGAAAGAAAGAAAAAAAGAGGGTGTGAAAAAACAGAGTTTATGTGTGTGTGTATGTGTGTGTGTGTGTGTGTGTGTGTGAGAAAGAGAGAGGGAGAGAGAGAGAGAGAGGGGTGGCCTGTGAGGAGGAAGGGTGACAGGTTGGTAAGTGGGAGTGTGACCAGCGGGTTCTGTGCCGATCACACATTCAGATGCGCACATAAGAGGCAGTGGGTTTCAGCCTTGCCACCGCGCCAGCCTTTTATGAAACCCATGAACCACAGCCTTGAACATTTTAACACGTCAACCAGTGATTACCAAGTTCCACACAGGCCTTTGCTCTCCTCATGAACGCCCTGGTTTGTCTTGACTAGCATGGGGGCCATGAAATTTGAAAGGGGCTAGAATACCTAGACAATGGCAGGGGTGTTTTCAGGTGAGCCGAGTGTTTCACAGCTGCAGCCCTGTACATGGAGCTCCACTCAGCTAGACACAATAGACCCGGCAGGGACGTGCAGGCAAAACCAACACTCACAAATCCCTCTGATTTCCCCCACGTCTCTCACTGACAGCGGAGAGCTTGTCGGTAGGCTCATGCAATGATGCTTATAGATTAGATTGTGTTAAAAACCCGCAAACATAGACTGAGGTCTGCCAGTGGCAGTTATGGGATAAAACCACAATTACAGGCCAAGCTTAAAGGATAAGTGCAACTTTTCATTAATGAAATACAGTTACTGCACTAAGTACACTCTGAAAAAAACTGAGGAGGATACCCAAAGAACACTGCACAGATGGAGAGGACTAGGAAATATGGCTGCTATCAAATGCAAATAAGCTCATTTGCTATCTATGCAGGGCGAAAAAAAAAGCTGCACTCTTGACGGCCTCCCTTGTAGTGGAATACTAAGAGCCCGTGGGGTTTCGCGGTTGATGGCTGAGACAAGGGCTGGCCAAGAGGGAAGAGGAGAATCAGGAGGTCACACCTGCTGGTGCCGCGGAAGGTCAAGAGCGCAGTTTAGCAAGGAGTTTACTCCAGATCATGTGTCCTCTGTGGGCCTTTTGTGCAGACTTAAGCAGTCTTACCATTAGTTAAAATGCTTGATGGCAGTCACTTAAGGAAACAGAATATAGCTTTGTGTAACCTTGACCCAAGACGTGATTTGAGCATAATCTGTCATATACTGTACCTATTTTTGGAGTGATAGCATATCACATGATATAGAACATTCTACAGAAAAAAATCTGCTCATCTGATTTACATTACCAGAGCGAGTTGTGAATGCAATTGACATTTTCATCATGGTAACCTACAATTAGGTTTAGCCTTTACAATTAGAATGAATTTACTTGGCAGCTGGAGAGACACACCACTGGTGACGTGACACACCTTACATACATATTATCACCATGGTGTTTATTAGCACCACTGAAACCGCAGGCCATCCTGTGCCCCTACATCAAGGCCAAAAAAAGGTTCCCTATCTGTACGTTAATCCCATGCTACCCTGACCACATAATACCAGGAGAGATTAGAAACAGGTACAGACTTAGATATGTGTGCTCATTGCTAAACGCCAAAAACATCCTCCAATCTAGCAAATGGCCACAGGGCCACACATCTGCCATGGGCCAGCCAGTTACCTAAATATGTCAGAAATACCAGTGGCCCACCTGGATTACAGTCCTAATCCACATATCAGATGCTGTCTTGCAGTTTTGGGCCACAGCATTACTGCATGTCCACATAAAAACATCAGGCATCAGGTATCAGGCCTGCACTGGAAGACAGACACAATCGTGTGCAGTAGGCCATTCAAATAACTATGAGCAGGTAGGTAGTTCTTACTCTGGGTGGTTCAGAAGGAAATGTGGTTATGTGACACCTGCTGCCATGACTCACCATCACTCCTCAAAGGGGGGGGGGGGTTAACACAGCCTGCCACTGCTGTCACGTCTTCCATTTGCCTGCCTCGCTTTCCGATCCCAAACGTGGCACGGTGGCACACGCGAAGACTGACGCTGTATCGCTTTCACCCAGACACATTTCAGCTACTTACTGCCTTTCCATTAGCTGTCTGAAACATCATGCACAACCACCCCCCCTCAACCCCCAAGCTCATTCTGCATCAAAAGAGCCTCTTTAGTGCTCTACAAGGCTCCTGGGTCCTAGCACTAGCTGAGTAAAAAGGCTCCCATTTAATCACTGGAATGTGCCACAGCCATCTCACCTGACTCATTGCTTGGTCAAAGGCATTACTCTCTCTAACTAAGCCACAAACCACAAGACAAGTTCCACAATGTAATGCCTTTTCCCTTCTCCAAGAGGACAGTGACACAGATATGTGTAAACCTGTTTTGCTCAGTCCTCAATGCTTTCAAATGTATGTTCATAACTTTCTCTCTCTCTCTCTGGTGCACGTGCCAGACACACACACACACACACGCACACACGCATGCACACACACTTCAGATACATTTATACCTATACACAAAAAGATCCCCAGTAGTTAATCTAAACCTGCAGATCTAAATTCAGTAATGCCACTGTGCAAGCAGATGAGTCATTGAGTCACTGAGCACAAGTGGGAAGGAAATGGGCTCTTGGTCTTTGCACAATGATTAAAGAAATCCTCATTAAAGTACCGTGAACAATAAATAAAATCACATCAGGGAACTCAATAGCATCCCACAAACTGACCTTAAAAACACCCACATCCTGCACCAGAGCACAGAATAATTTCTTAATCTCTGAGGCTTTAAACAAAGTTATTGTGCACGGATTTCCTTACAGGAAGTCACACTGCAGAGGAGCAAGGTGATTACCTGGGAGTTAGGTTTCCTACGCCATGGCAGAGGGAAAGATGCCTGTGCTGCCAAGCAACAATGACAAATAAGCTGATGTTTGTATGAGACATTACAACTAACCCAATGTAAATCCACTGAGACCACAGCACCTGCATAACCTGAGCTAATACACACACACACATATATTACATATTAATGTAATATCAAAACAAGAGAACAGGGATCTGCATATAGGAAAAACAATCTCCCGAGTCACAGTGGCATATGTAGTTGTGTATTTCAAATGACTGAATTGAATAAAATTGTCAAATAGAAAGGTTCTTACCAGAAGCAAATCTATAATATTTTTGAGCAAATACCTAGCGTTTGACACTAATACAATCGATCAGCAGTCTTCAATCATACTCCACACACTGTGGATTTCTTTGGGCTTTTGTGCATATCTGAGCGTTTCAAACTAGCCAGCACCCCCCCCACTGTAAATAGTCTGGACATTTGGTAAAACACCACATCTGTGGAAAGGTGTGTGATTCGTCTGTGATGATGGGGCACACAGATTCCCAAGAAAACAAGCGTTGCTGGAGGCAATTACCAGAATGGATTGCTGTAATGCTGGGGGCTGATGATCTCTTGTCTGCCTGTTGTGTTCATGCTCTGCTGGGGGCTGCTGCTGCACTTTCATCTCTAATAGAAAACAAAACCTTCCTTTTGCCGTACACTCCCACTGTATCCAATCATGGGGAAATATGTTGCCTTTGTGCTGCATCTTATGTCCAAGTGAACACCATGTCATAGTGTTTATATGTATATATCGCAGCTTTTTTGAATGGCTTACAAAGGAAATAAACACTCTGGATGAATGATAGCCACTTTGTTGATGTTTTGATGATGTAGGCTAATCATTTATGTTGTATACAGGTTTGTTTATTGATGGGGATATATTCTTAGAGGCCATATTGGGATGTTTATTTCAGTTCCTGGTATCTCTAAATCCCCCAAAGCTAATACCCAACCACCAAGCCATTGTTTTGTGGTTTCTTCATGAATGTCAACTCAGACCCTTCAGCGGTCGGTTCAGATTTCTTAGATTTCCTTGTTATGCCTTGACATTATGGAATAACAATTATAATATTGCTGCCCTTCACGGAATATTGTAATGAATGTCTACCAATCCGGCCAATCCACAATTACTTATTAATCATTGCAAATGTACCGTTGTCCACTATGTTTTCAGCATTGTTAGTGCATTGAAGACAAGCTCTGGTGTTGTACCATGAAGCACAGCTAACCCAGACTGTCTACTACTGACTATCTTGAACTAACACAAAGTTAACTGCTCACCAATCAGAGACCTTCTAGTTTTTTTATTCTTGTGTCAGTGTGGTCCCAAAATGACACAGTGACTTCAGGAAACGCTAAGGAACATGATTACTTTAAAAACAGGACCATTAGACTCATTTAAAGTCAACAGGGGCCTCTCCGCTCACTCTTTTTAGAACAAATTACTGTTCAGTAATTGCAATAACATATGACATGTATCCCCCAAAAAATGAGAGGCAATTTGTATCAGAGCAAGTAATCCTAAGTGTGAATCCCTTTTGAGTTTTTCTGTTACATGTTTAAATAAATGATGACAGTTCCCTCCCATTTAGGACAGAACAAATGTGTTTTGAAGTATATAGTCGTCCACTGCTTATTTTACACTAATAACCTCATTTTCCCACAGCAGAATTGGATGCTCTATGTTAATGACTAATTTTTATAAATTTACCTAGGACGGAAAAGAGGTTGGTTTGGCCTCAGGTTTAACCAGTGGGTAAGTTACTGTACTTTTTGTGTGGAATGTTAGCCATTTACCTTACGCCCGCTAGCACACCATGCACTTATTTAGCTCTTCCTGACATTGAAATGTAGCAGTTTAATTGACTGTAAATGTTTTTTGTTTTGGAAGCGGAAATGTTTTTAGTAAGTCTGTCTGCCTTGCTGAACTGTAGTGATTTTCTTGTAAGGCATGCAGAGTGAGGCCTTGAAATGCATAGTGACAGCATTGGGAAATTCAACAACAAATCATCTTCCTAGCAGTGTGGTTGCTGTTACTAAACAAAGTGCTTAGCTCATGCATCTTTATTTCGCTAACCTGTTTGAATAAAACTGACTATATATGCATTTAATACACACAACTTTGACCACCATTTGTAGGCCACTGGAGCAGTGGTGAAACACAGAGTCTCCCATTTAATTGCATTCTTGTTAATGTCCATGTAGAAAGAAAAGTATTAATGGTCATAATCAATACTAGAATGACCTACTTAATAACCAAAATATTTTACAGTGACAGCATTAACTCCAAGTCTGCAACAGAACGTGACTGGCTGATGTCACCAAAAGATTAAACTGTAGATTTTCTCCCTTGCTCATTTTGAATCATCAGGAGGGATTTAATAAAGCCTTTTTGATCATAATCTTTTTCATCCCTTTGTAACTCCATGTTCAACTTTGAGTGGTAAAAAAAACAAATTAAAAGCACAAGAATATTAAAGTCTTGGTATAAACACCTGCTGTATTAACACATCAGCTACCAACAGTCAACCCACAGCTTTCGACAGTCTTTTCACCAATATTTGAATTATTAGTATGCCTGCATGCGCACGCACACACACACACACACACACACACACACACGCAAACCATCACCCATGCATGCACACGAACATGCGCGCACGCACACACACACCTGTGTCAGCACTCATATTTTTCTAAGGAATAAAGGAAAAACCCTACATATTAGTCACAGATGGTAGGCGGACCATACCTCAGTGCTAGTGTTGTAGCCACTAAAGTGGTACTAACTGTAGCTAACACTGACCTTCAAAATGCCATTCCATAAATGTCACAGGTTCTTTGATATCATCCAGCTCTGTCACGTGGCCTGTGCTGTCTCCCTAGACGTACCTCAGTGCTGTCCTCACCTGCCAACGGATATCTCTCTTGCACACCATCTTCTCATTTTCTTACTCATTAAAGAGTCATGTGATATGACACCAGCAAAGATAAAACTGAGTTAAGCATTTAGATAAAATTGTACATTCTGTTGATTTGGCAAATGTTATTCTCCCTAAGAGAGGTCTGTCAGCTTGATCTAAATCCAGGGAATAATTTAGGGGAAAATCTAAATTGATTGCCTTTGTCTCCTTGTGAGACATGGCCCTGCAAAAGTCTGTATTTAATCCTGATGTGTCCTGCATTATTATGAAGTCACCAAGGAGTCATGCCAAAAGTCCATCGGTTTTGTCTGCCATGATGACAGTGTGGCTTGTGCTAGGCCTTCATGTGTAAAGCCATGGAAAGATGCACCCCTCTGAACAACTTAAAGGAATATGCAACCCCCAGCAGAAACTGAGTCTCTCCCCGCAGTCCCTAGAGTTGGATAAGTGAGCAGAAGCGTTTTCTAGCAGACCCAGCCATTGTCTGAATCAGGCAGCACTGACCTTAGCTTAGCAAAGTCGCTGTAATCTAGTGTTGCCAACTAGCAAATTGTGGAGAAAGTGAATCAATTCACTCAAATTTTTGTGCAATTACTTCTCATGACCTATGCATTCAGATCGAGTACAAATGACAATGCAAATTAACATGAAGGGACTGACGAAGCGGCATGTACATGGGGGACTATATTTCGTGGAAAGCACAGGCGAAGCACAGGCAAAGCACTGCTGAGAGGTGCAAAGACATCACATACCACCTGGAAACCCCCATCCCCTGACTTCTGTCAACGCAAAACTGTGGAGGTGTTACTGGTAGGCAGTGAGATGGTTACAGTTTTTAGTAGTTTGTTTTCTCATATACTGATTAAAAATGGCATCGAATGTTGAACATTATATGATAAACAAAGATGATGACTTTGATTACCAAGATCCAGGACCCTGGTGTCTTTGCGTTGTGCCTTTCAGCGGTGCTTTGCCTGTGCTTCCATGGAATATATAGTACTCCATCTACATGCCACTTGTACAAATTACAATGCAAATTAACACAATCTGAATGCTCAGGTCACAAGAAGTAATTACAAAAAAATCAGAGTGAATTGATTTACTTTTGCCACAATTTGCTAGTTGGCAACACTAGATTACAATGACTATGCTAAGCTAAGCTAAGGTCAGTGCTGCCAGATTCGGACAATGGCTGGGTCTGTTAGAAAATGCTTCTGCTCACTTATCCAACTCTAGGGACTGCAGAGAGAGACTCAATTTCACCTGGGGGTGGCATATTCCTTTAATACGTAGTGTGTGTTGCTGAGTTATACACTTGCTCCTAAACAAGGCCTACAATTTTGCTTCAAGTACAGGGTCAAGTACTACCATTGACTGGCCAACCCTTACCCTTCATCTGTCTCTTTGGGTGAAAAAAGTCTGGAGTCTGGAAAAATGGAAGTGGACTTTTTGTTCTACTGCTTGGGATAAGCACATCAACATGTCAACCTGGCAACACTGACAATGCAATTACCCACTTTTCCCCAGCCAGCACAGGGCAGATGTGATTAAGGGCATAAAGGATCTCTCCCTCATACCTTTTCCCTTTCTCACAGTGTCTCGAGTCTCTCTTCTGTCACAGAGTTGGGAGTGGTCGTCTGAGGGGGAAAAAAAGGATTGGGATGGAGGGTGGTATGGTGAAACTAGAGGATCTTAAAAAAAGAAACTAGGCCTATGCAGTCGTCTTCGACTGCTAAAGGTATATCCCCGAAACGCGATGCTTCAAAGCCCCCAACATTCATACTGTATTTCATGAATCTACCCTAGAACATTGAAACACCAAATCTGGGACAAATCCATCCAACTGGTCAGAAGTTATGGGCCAAACCAAAATTCAGCCATCTTGAATTCAGCCATCTTGAAAGTGTTGGCCTCCAAACTCGAATAAGTTCATGAACCTACCCTAGAGCATTAACACACCAAATCTGGGAGAAATCCATCCACCCAGTCAGAAGTTATGGGCCAAAGAAAAATTCGGCCATCTTGAATTCAGCCATCTTGAAAGTGTTGACCTCCAAACTCGAATCAGTTCATGAACCTGCCCTAGAGCATTCACCCAAAAAATCTGGGACAAATCCAAACATCCGTTCAAAAGTTATCGCGTTAACACGAAAGACCTTACGCGGCGGACGCGGCGGACGCGGCGGACGCGGCGGCGGCGGCGGCGGCGGCGGCGGCGCACGCAAAACCATTACATCCCCGACGCTCCGCGTTTCGGGGATATAAATAGAGAAAACAGAGACAGGCCTGATGATTTCAGGTTTGGTCAGCTTTGGACAGCTTCCTCCAATTCACAGATCTAATAAATAGTTGTTGAGAGCACACATTCACACAACTCCAGCCAAAAGAACTGGAGCAGTGGGAGAAAGAGAAAAGAAAGGAAAGACTTTGTTGCCAGGCAGGGGACTAATCCTGTTTCTAGGATGTTGTGGATTCTCTGTGTCAGCGGTGGTGATATTCGAGTGCACTGTCGTCCTTGGTGCTGCTACTCAACGGCATGTCTAATGGGGGTGGCACTCACGGCCCTTCCTTCTTTCCCCTCTCTCTCCATCTCTTCCTCTCTCTCTCTGTCAGCCTCCCTATCCCTCTCTCCATTTCTTCCTCTCTCTGTGCCTCCCTCTGTCTATCTCTTCCTCTCTCTGTGCCTCCCTCTCTCCATCTCTTCCTCTCTCTCTCTGCCTCCCTCCCTCCCTCTCTCTCTCTCTCTCTGCTACTTCCAGTCTCATTCTGCTGGGACAGGCTGAGTCACCCAGACTAGGAAGGACCCAAACCGTAGGCCTGGCCATTTTTATTCTTCCTTTCCCTTTCTCATTCTCTCATCCTTTCTTTTCTCTGGAGGCTGACTGACATCATCACAAACCAATGCACTGTATTTTTCTGCAAGTGCTGTGTATGTTGTGTAGGTGTGTGTGAAATATGCATGAGGATGTGTGTCTAAATGTGGCACTTGCATGTTCGTATATATATGACTATGAGTGCAGTGTATTAGAGTATGTCTGTATTTGTGTGTCGATCAGTGTATATGTATATGACTCTATACCCCATTTGTTTTTATGTGACTATATGTTTTTGATCACAGAGAGTGCAAGTGTGTATGCTTTTATGTGTGTGTGTGTGTATATATATCTCACATATATATATCTGTGTGTGTGTGTGTATGCGTGTGTGTGTGTGTATGTGTGCATGTTGGTGTGCATGTGTGTGATTGTGTACGTGTGTGAATATGTGTCAGTATGAGTGTATACATTTAAAAAATCTCTGGTTGCATCCAAAGGATCTGACTACTGCTGCTTGCCACAGACCCCCTGAGGAGACCGGGCCTCGTCTCCGCCATCTAAAGGCCTCCTTGTTCCCTGATTAGCATTAACTCACAGCCTACACAATGCAATCTGAAAAAGCAACCCTGCCTGTTGGGTACAAAAGACAGAACGAATGAAAGAACAGGAAAGTGAAGCAGTGAAGCAGAAACTTGGTGCTAATAATATGCACATTTTCCACCATAACTGTATTTCTCCCTGACTAACATGAGCGAGCAGCTTTGAATAACGTTAGTCTAAAAATAAACAGGTAAACCATGGAAGATTACAAGATATTGCTCCTGGCTTGGGTGTGTTCTGCTGCCTTTCGTCACTTTCGGCTCCAGGTTGCCGTTCTAAATGCAGTGGCAGCGTGATGTTTATCATCGAGACAAACACATTTTTACGTGACATACTTTTCTCACAAAGACGGCACTAATGAGCAGAAAAGAGGAGAGCTTCCTCTTGTTTCCACAAATCCTTCTTCCTCTCCCTCCCCCTCACTCTGACGCTCTCACTCTCTCTATCTCTATCTCTCTCTCTCTCTCCCTCAGTTCCTTCCTTCCTCACGCTCTTTCTCTCTCACTCTGACTCTCTCTCTCTGACCATACCATCCATCAGGGGTTAGTAAGGGGTGCCAGGGCTTTGGGCTGCAGGGTGCTCCACAGCAGGAGGTAATGGTGTGCTTGAGACACTGACCCACATGTGGGCTTGTGGCTCAGCATAATGATCTTCTCCCAGGCTGAATGCTCAGGGAGGTAATCCCAAAGCCGAGCGTAACATTTCATTACATGCCACTGTCAAACAACGAACTGAGATTTCATTGCTGGCATTGCTGGAGAAACTCATCTTATTCATTAGACTGTGCTTCAGCTGAATGCCATAGTGACGGCAGGAATAAGTGTGTGTGTGTGTGTGTGCAGGATGGGACATGCACATTCCCTTTCGTTCTAAATGTGTTAATTATTACGGCACAAACTTACAAAAGACATGGTATATGATAGACTTGTGATAATGAATTTGATTTCTCCACCAAGCCCTACATTTTCTGTCACATTTGAACCTAGGCATGTGTATACTATCACCACAAACTTAATATTAAAATTACATAAGAAATAAATAACAAATAAAACAACACAAATAAGAAGATGCAGAAATAATGTCAGCTCAAAATGGCACCTGCTGGACACACAGCTTCTTTCATCCTTTAACCTTTCCATTAAAACCTGAGTGCAGAACATGTTAAATATTCATGCCTGTGTAATTACAGTTCAATGCAATCATTTCTCCCACAATCCATCACTCAACTGCACCAATGCTTCTGTCAAGCTCACCCAATAAGATGAGGTGGGAAGAGAAAAAAACATAGCTCACTAATTCAGCCCCGGCGCTGTCCGTGGTACTGACGTGGCTGCTCGAGATCACGGACTGAGGGTGTGGGAGCTTTGAGCTCGTCTGCGGTCAGCTGATGGCACTGAGCGGAGCTGAGGGCTGTTCTCTGTAATGAGCTTTGGCTGCAGGATGTGTTGGGCTCAGTGCTCACAAATGCACACTGGCGGTGACAATGACATTCCAGACCTTACTGGGTTGTGCATAATGGAAGCTCACATCTTCTGCGGTGGGTTACACAAAGCTGTGTGTGTGTGTGTGTGTGTGTGTGTGTGTGTGTGTGTGAAAGAGACTGAAAGATAGATAGATAGATAGAGAGATAGAGAGAGAGAGAGAGAGAGAGAGAGAGAGAGAGAGAGAGAGAGAGAGAGAGAGAGAATGAGTGAGGGAGAGAAAGAAAGAAAGAGAGAAAGAAAGCAAGAGAGATGAATCCTGTTTTGAGCTATTAAACCTGAAGTCAATCATAGTTCCCCTGTTAGCCTGTTAAGCACAAACATTAATCATTTAATGCAATGTAACTGAAAATGGCTAGGCCCATTTTTCTTTAGTCTCGATGTAAATGTTTACAATGACAGCCACTATGGCTGAATGCAAAGATTTGACAAAGTAGGTCACTACAAAGGAGATTAAGCTATTGACAATTTATCACAATCTAGCCCAATCTCCCTCCTTAGTCAATGGCATGTGTGTAAACAATTAGATTTTATTTAAAAGTAGATCAATCATGTTTATTTCATGGACCCCATGACAAAAAGGCTGAAGACTTGGTTGTTGTGGTTGATTGTCTATTAGTTGTATTTGTTGGGCTTTATTTGGAGGTGGAGGTGGGTGGAGTTTAAAACTATATAAAACAAGGGAGTAACAAGTAGCTTGCATTGCTGCTGTTTTTATGTAAACATTAAATATTAATATTTAGAATGAAATTATACCATTTTTGATAAATTAGTCACGAGAGCCATTGGCCGAAATCCTAAAATTCAGGTTACGACTTATTTTATGATATGATGTCAAATGGATGTCAAATGTGGGGTGACAGACTTCCACAGATGTGCAGTCAGGCAATTACAGAAATGAAACCTTTAATCCTTTTTTGGCATTACTGTAATTGAAATGATAAGTCAGTCATTTAGTGAAATGGTTACATCCTAAACCACATAAATCCAGTCAGTAATATCCGTACCAGAGTTCCCCATTTTCTTACCGTCCACATGTTGTGGACATTTAAGCCAGGAAAAATAAATGTTTCAGAAACCTGACTTATTACCACCCACCCCGAATCTTCCATTTCATGCATTTGTGCCTGGGTTTCTTTTGGTGGTCTGACCGGAACTAAGTCCAGCTATAAGAAGAAACCCGAGAAGGGTCGCCAAGAAAAGGTCAAAGAGAAGAGCTGTAATTGTTATGTCAAGGTAAAGACAGTCATTGGGCCCAAGTTCCCACTGTGCCCATCTGCTTTCCACAATCACGTGCTCATTCTCTCTCTCTCTCTCTCCCTCAGTCTGCTCTTAGGCTGGTAGTGGCCAAGATGCCTGTCTGAGTAACAGATTAGGGTGAGACACGCAGGGGTGCCTACACACCCCCACCAGCTCCGACCCGTACGCGCCGCTCTGAATGAACTAGCTGTGAATTACTCACTGGCACCGACGGCTTCAAATGACAGTGACGCCTCTTAGTCACAGCCAACACTGGACTTTGGCTCGGCCTGACCCGTAGTTTACAAGTGCAGGGTTATTTATTTATTTATTTCCCAGCCAGAGCAGAGCTGGGACGGTCCTGGCTGCAGCGTGTCAGCGGGATCAGGGGTTATTCTGGCGCTCTGCTTGATTTAGTCACACGGAGGGCGTGCCCCCTGCGGGGTCGGGCCCAGCGAGTCCTGCCGCTCTGTGCAGAGGTGGGTCATTAGGCAGTTTCTAGAGACTGCTGGTGATTGCCACTGAGTCATAGTGGGGGTGCAGAGTGGTGAAAGAATGCAGATGAAATTGGACTCATACAGCTCTCGCTTTCGCTCATGGCCTTCTTCTCCGCTAGTTTCTCTCTACCTTGAATGTACCCTGTTCTTTGTTGAGGTTTAAAAAATAGTTTGAAGGACACTGACAGGAAGAAGTCGTAATAAAATCATCTTTATTACGTATTACAACAGCTAAGACTCATCATGTTTTTCTGAATCTTAATTCATTCAAGGGGTTAACCGAAGCTTAAAGTATAGAGGAAAAATATACAGCACAACAGCAAGTTTTGACAGCCTAGTGCTCATTCCCTGATGGGTGTAGCTACATCTACACTGCGCCATCATACTGAAGAGGCTTTTGGATGGAAACAGCTTAATGTGCAGCATGCTGATCTGACCTTTTCCCATTCATATCTATAATACACCTCAGGTACCAAAAGGTCAGAGCAGCACTGTCAATCTCTTGCCGACAAGAACCAGATTAAATGTAAACATCTGGTTTGCTCTGTACAAAAAGAGGTGTGAAATGTGTGCCTGGAGTTACTGTTAGTCCGTGAAACTGACACTAATCAATATCAGTGCCATTTCACAAATACACATGTAACAGTACTAACAGATGTTGAAAATGTTTAATCCTTCAATGTGCTAAACTGTTTCCTGGATTCATTTTTAAAGCGTACATATTTTAATAGTAAGAGAGCGGGATAACTGATTAAAGCAATGTGTATAATTTCCACATTATTAAAACAATTTAGGTTTAATTGCAGTTGATGTCTGTGAGTAAGTTAAAAGGATGCCAGTGATGCATTCATACCAGTCCCGCTTCTTTTCCTAACGCAGGACTGAAGTTGATATTCAATCAAAATGGTCCCAATGGTGTCAGAATACCCCACAATAAATCTGCTGTATGGGCATATTTCTATTTTCTTTCTTCCCTGACAGAGGCTGCTATACACTTGGATACATCCTCCTCCTAAAATCCAGAACATTTTTTTGGTTGATTTACACTGACGTCAGCACATTGAGCTCTTCTCTTCTTTGGACACTTTGGTACTTAACCTTGCTCCTGCCAAGCAATTAACAATTAACACTTCTTTACAACACGTGGGGATAAGAAGACTGTTCTCATCTCAAAAGAAAACATGCTCTCATCTCAGGAGAGAACACAACACTGTTAATCACTAATAAAACTACAGTGTCTGCGATATCTGTGTTTGGGGTTAAAGCCTGTAAACAGGCCAATTAAAAGTGTTGGCCCTTAAAAGATGTTAGAGAGTGAACAATGCCTTGCTCTTTTAATTCGGAGACCTTAGTGGTGATTAAACACAGTGAGCTGAGGACCTGGGAGTAACAGAGCTGCTAATCCAATTTTATTATATCTCCGAAAACAGTCTAGCACCTCACCCACTCCTTCCTTGCCCGCATATTTCACTTGAACTCAAGGAAGCGGAAGTTATTTTTTCATACACAAATACAGGGCCATATTTCTGCCCTAAAATATCAAGAGGTAAGTAGAAACTGTATGCTTGCTTTATGGCCTAAGCTAGAGTGACAACGAAGAAGGAGAATAAGAGAAACATGGTAGTGATGGGTCTTGTGTATGTGTTTTGTCAACCATCACGTATCATGAGCTTAAGAATTCTATTCTTGGGCTCCACTGGTCCTCAGGCCTCTGGGTTGCTCCAGTTGTCAGGCGCATTCAGCCTTACCCAGCTTACACATAATAGAGATGCATGCATGTTACCTTCTGACCAATCACAACGCACAGAGCCACTGCCACAGGCATGTACAGTCGCAGAGCATGAGGCCCCACCCATGCTCCAGATCTGACAGCCCTCTCATCTGATATTAACCTCTTCAGACAGCTAACCAATCACCATCATCGGCAATACTATTGACCTGCCACTTAACCTAATTTGATTAGAAATTAAGTGTCTTTTTTGTTCTTTGTTTTGTTCTACTTGTACTGTAAGTTGCTTTGGATAAAGGTGTCCACTGAATGAATAGATGCATAATAAATGTGTAAAAATGTATCAAGTATGATAGCAATGGCATAGCAATAGCACATGCATTAAAGTAGATCTATTGCGTCTGTTACAGTTTCGAACATGTAGGACTGATACGACTGATAAAAATGATATGACACTATTTACCTTCATGTCAGTGTCATTTTTCTGTGTATTTTTAAGTCATATCCATCATTGCTAAACATAAGCCTTGTGTTGTTGCATCCATTTCATCCTTGTGTTATCCCATGATTGCTGAACTGATATCTTCATCTCATGGTTGTAACCATGCCTTAATTTTTTAGAAAACCTATGGCTGCATTTTAAAATGTGAACTTTAATCTACAGTTAATATTACTTAATCACTCAATATCAGCCAAAAATGACTACAGTAAGATAAAGGACCACATAACTTAAACCCTTCCATCACTGCACTTTAACCTGTCCTTCACTACCAACACTGTTTTGTCTTATCAAACAATTACTCTGAGCAGTCTTTGCATTTCACTATGGCACTATACTATGATCTTTAATTTATGTGATATCACATTTAATCTATATGCCTCAACACAAAGTAAACCTAATCATAAAAATGTACTGTTAAAATGTTTTGGAGGGTGGTGACAAAATAGTCCACCCCCATGAAACGAGCCATGAATGTCCGCATTCTATGACCGGCTAGGGCTGCAGCTGATAGGACGGCATCTCTGCAAGTCACTGGGCCATTACATATGCCCCCATAACACTGTACTTTACACATGCCAGCTGCAGTGAAGAGCACACTTCAGCAGCCTATCCTTACTTTTGCCACGGCTGTTTTACCTCAGCCTGGGTGTAGTGAGGGAGAGGAGAAGTCACCCCACCCAGCTTCGAACCTGGGTTTTCGGGGTACCAAACATGTACTTTGAATGCAACGCCAAAGAGCGTCTTTAGTGTTGGGGTCAAAGTGCATGTTTGGTACCCCGGAGAACCAGGATCCAGGGGCAGATCTACCATGGTGCATAGGGTGGCAAGTTATGCCTCACTCCAGTGCCCCGAGTTTTAAGCGCAGCATCACCCATTTTTCTCTGTTACGTTACTTCAGAATGGTGCATCATAGTGAGATGTTATGCACATCAAGGGAAACAACCTGGACTCGCTGATGGTATATATGCGCACGCAAGTGTTGAAGAAAAAAAAACAAATCTGAATTCAATTGAAAATTTGTACAGTTACAGTCTATAGTTATATAAACAAATCAATATAAAATCAAAGTAAATCTAGAGTGACCTGAAAACAACAAGATACAGGACATGCATATAACCTTTAGAATGACATAATAGCTTAAAAGTAAAGGTGGCAAAAAAGGTAGCAAGGATTTTAACCCTAGAAAATGCAAGTTAAGACGAGGCATTGCCAAGGCAATCATAGACTTGGGCCTATATTCTGCCAAATCACCAGCAGAGCGCTTCCAGGTAGCTTATATATTATGTATATATTGCTTTCCCACACTGGGAAAACCATGTTTTAAGTTATGTAGTCTTGCGAATAAAAAGTACCTGAGTACAAGTTGCATTCTTCTGTCCCCCTATTTCTTATTAAATTAATTCAGCACATACAGTAGACGTCTGCCATGTTACCATCACTCAAAAAGGTATTGCCCCCCTCTTCCCACCCCATAAAAATGCTTCTAGATCAGCCCCTGCCGGGATTAAAACTAGGTGGGGTGACTTCTCCTCCCCTTCGCTACAAATGGTGCCAGAAGTGGGATAGCTTGCCATGAGGCCATCGGAGGCACACCAACTATGTGAGCCATATGACGGACCCCCAGATTAGGTTGACCCTGGTGTGAGGGACCCCAGTGATGGGTGAAGCATGAGTATGTGGTGCACCCTGGATGGGAGAAGTATGGTGGGAGATACATGAGGAACACCTAGTGTGTGAAGCGCATTAGTGCGCTTCCCAAAGGGGAAGGCAGTGTGATGGAGTGACCATCACTAGGGTTGTGGGTGTGCTCTAACTGCCATAGGTACAAGCCTGTCTCTTTGGCGTCATGGTCAAAGTGCATGTTTGGTATCCTGGAGACCCAGATTCAAAGCCGGGTGGGGTGACTTGTCCTCCCCTTCGCTACACTGGGGTCTAAGTTTAGAGCAAGCCCCTTAGTCCTGGGGTGACCTCTAAAGGAGGAGGACAAAGCAACGGGGAGATTCTACATGAAATCATGTTCCTTGTCTGACTTGAGCCACCATTGTACAGGTAATGAGCATGCATGAACTGCTTTCACAGGTTTTACTAACGGGCACAAAGCTGAGCTACAGAACAGAAATACCCTGAATGAGCTTGTATAAACTGTGCTCTTTTTGACCTGGTGCATGTCATAGCAAAGATGACCTGCTTGACACATCCTTAACAGGCTGTTTCCAAGCAACACTGTACAAGCCTGATCACCTCTGCAACAAGGTGCTCTGATTTGATCATTTGACTCACAGTTTTGTAACACTGTTCGTTCATTTCCTCGAGCCACATTAACTCTTTGTATGGGTAACTCATTCTTCGATTTAATTCAAAGTCTATCTAGTATGAAAAATGGCAGTGGGTTTGACACAATCACTCCAGTGGGTGTGTTTAAGGTCAATGTAATTAGTCACCTATAAAATATTGCAAAACTCTTTTTTCTTGTTAAGTTCAAGGTAAGAAGACAAATGAAAGTTAAAAAACACACGTAAGGACCACAAAAACTCACAATATTCTGACTCAAATCAAAAGCCTTTAAAAGACATATCACTGTGGAAACAATGTCTTATCTGTCCATACACAGACAGAAAATAGGCATCTCTAGGTTACATTTACTCACTCATTTGCTGGGGTGGAAAGCTGAGTGGTCAACTGTCATAACTGGTAAAGAAGAATACTGGCCTGCCACAAGACACTGAACATACAAGTAATTGTTTTTTTTTTGTTTTTTTTTTTTTACAATGCTATAATCTAAACTGGTATTCGTGTCCAAAAGGCACTGCTTATTTCACATTTATTTTGGATGTTATTTGCCCTTGTTTGTCAGCATTACTCCATTGCTCACTATTCTTTTTTGGCTAACCCATCTGGCTAATTTGGCTTGCAGACACAGACTGTCCTTCAGCTTAAGGTGCTAAACATCAGTACAGTTCAGCAAGCCAAACCGAAAGCAGGTTATCTCAATGTGATCCGTGTAAAAACACAATTAATCTTACTGTCCACAAACAATGCAACTTCACTTTGAAAATGATGCAATGCATGTATCAACTATAAGTCATTAAAAGACGAATAACTCATCATACTTGAAGTTAAATTTAGTGATACCAATGCAAATTCACTCAATGTGCAATGCTAGGTCATTAGAAATAGTGGTAGTCTATATATATGCTGAAGTTTTTCCTTAAAAAAAAAATCAGAGACATATGGCAGAAAAGTGTTGATTTTTGCTGTCATGGCAGACCTGTCTATGGATTCAGCTGTCTCTACCGTGTCTTAAAGGGCGATGGTAATAGGCTTAGACTATGGATGCCAACCTGTCCTTGCCAGAGTGGTTCTCCTTGACAAAGCCATGGTAGGCCTTTGCCAGTCATGCATGTGTTAATAGAGGAGAGGTGAAACAGGCCTGACCCTGCCTGAAAAATATATCTCCATTTGTGTGGGCAACTAAACATGGTCAATTCTATTAAATGTATAATGTAGTTGTGGTTAAATGCATGGAATACAAATAATGCCTTTTATAGAAAAAAACATAGGGCAAACCAAATACAAATAAACAACAAAACATAAACAAATAATTAGTCACTGCTTTGTGGGGAATTTCACAGTTTCCCTTCCCTTCACGCTCGTCCATCTCAGGTACCACCGCAACGCTCTTCAGTGCCTCACCATCCCATCATCAGACAGCTCAATTTTCAACCTTATCTCAGAGTGTGAAGGGCAGCTGTTTGGCTCATCACCTGGTGCCAAACCAATTACATAATGCGGATGCCATTCCATTTTTAAAAATGCGTTCAGGTGTCTCAAGTCCTCGGGGCTAGGGGAGAGCTGTGCATTTCTCATCATGGCTACTTCCCTAGAGCTGATCTTTAAAATACTGAAGACCCATGATACCAGATCAGATGGGGAGTCAGAATCCAGATGTTGAACCTGTTCACTCACTACTACAGGAAAGGAAATGGGTTTAGGTCAAAAGTTCAACACATTTGACAAACTATCTTGGGACTGCTTTAAATATTAGGAATTACAGAACTGTCTCACATTACGCAAAACAGCCTTTACTTTTCAGACAGCACTCCATTTTGATCTTCTATTACAGTTATGACACACCGTGTTTGTGCATGCTGATGAATCACTGCCTTGTCGTGATACGACGCCACTGCTACACAGATTGCATCGTTTTTGTGAATCATCCTCCCACCTCCAGTGGCACAAATACCACCTGTTCACGTAGTGTCGGGGCAAGAAGGACGGTAACCTCTTTCAGGCGTTGTTTATATGTGCTAGCCTCCTTCGTTTCAAAGCCAACATGGCACCCTATTCTTGGAATAATGGACACGGGTAAAAATAACAGCGGTGGAAAGTTGTCCTTTTCAGAGTCTGCAACTTGGTACTCCTTTTGGCTTTCTTATCACCAATCTGCAAGAGCACGCTGGATTCTAGGACATCTTCATGTGACTAAACCATGTCTGACAGATAATGATTAATAAAGGATTAGAGTGTTTAATCTAATTTGGTACAAAATGTCATAATTGATTTTTTGGAGGATGACAGGGTAAAATTGCTTCTCAGGACCAGGAGTGAACTGGCTTCATGCAGCGAGCTTATGAGACAGCACAGCCTTTTCTCCTCTCCTTGACAAAAGTAGTTTTGATCATCTTATGTACCTTTCAGGAAGGGGTAACTGTGTGAGCATCAAACATCTGTACTTTTCTTCTAAGAAATATTTATGTTGACTGACCATCATAAGAATTACATCAGCATGGCCATCAAAGCAAGGTTAAGAGCCTCTTCCCTCTGTTAACCAGAGTCATGCAAATTGCAATAGAATAGAGTGGTGTTGAAATGCAAATGTTTAAAAAAAATGAAGGATTCTGTACATAAACGTAGTGGATGGTCAAAAATAGCATAGCTGACAAATGATGATAATAATTATCTTGATAGCATGTCTTCTGGTGACTCATTTTGAATGGTCCCATCAAATTAGCAGTCTGATATTGTTAAAATGATCAGTTTGCCACAATGCTAATTTCCGTCCCTGCACTGTCTTTTTGCATTGTGTGCTTCACATCACATCTCTGTTTAGTTGATTACGTGGTATTTCAAACACAAGAGCATCACCTTCAAAGGAACAAAATCACAGCCAAACACTGCAAGATTCCAGTGAATCGGAATTATATGTGCTTTAAAGCATATTATTTTAAACTGATAACTGTTTCTTAATAGGATTTACAGAATATCTCTTAATCAGATTACATCGAGCTCTTTTCCTCAATTCTGCACACATCTGAAGTGGCCCCGCTGATCTTGAAATGAACTGTGCGCTTAGGCTTCCTCCCTCAGCGATTTAATGTTAATCAGCGGCTCTCCAAGAGGTGACTTGTGAAACAATGCGGTGTGGAATGTGTTATTTTAAAAAGACACAGAAAGGGAGTGTGCCATATGGCAGCAGCCTGAGGCTCGAAGCTCCATCATGATGGAGGAACCTCATACCAGGCAGCACACCATCAAAGTCCTGTTTTGCTCTGGATACCATCGCCACAGGCACGGTCAGGCATGATGCGAAACAACTCATCAAAACATGACCATGTTGCCCCGGTGTCTGTTCATCTGACATCGATAACTCATGACCTTTACACGCCAAAGAAACCCTTCAAGGACAATCTGCACCTTGTTTACCTTACAACTTACAAGGAGTTGTAAAAGATGAATTTGACTGATAATGGCAGCGTATATTGTGTTCGTCTACCTGCATACTTACTGCACAAGTGGTGACAGCCACATATCAGCGCATAGCATGGCAGTCTATTTATGGGTCCCTAGAGAGCCTGATAATGTGGGCTGTGCCAACTCACTTGACACAGTGGACTAGTGGAGCTCTAATGAATCTGATTATGTGCCTCCCTCACCGGTGCAACTCATCTCGCTTCCTGGGTGGCACCATAGGTTTGTCAGCCATACTGAAACACAGAGTGGCCGAAGACGGACTTTGCTGACTGTTAACGACAGCCCCACCGCTTACATAACAGCCTCCCCTTCTTACACAATCAGTGCCCTTCAGAGGAGGTGGTGTTTAATACTCCTTCAAATCTTGAGTATGTTGGTGCTTGACAGCTGTATCTAATGTAATGTAATGCATGCATGCATACACAGACACATGGGTAATGCAAACAACCTAAGTCATAAGTCAAACTGATCAGCGATGCAATACTAAACCAACATTTTTGTGTTTTGCGAGCAGATGTTTCTGTGTACATCTAGTCTCACGTTTTTCAACAGAGTTCCGTAGAGATCTGTAGAGTACTTCTAGTACTGGCATGTGTTAAAACAGTATTGCGGAACTCTGGTCTAGAATTACTTAGCTCCTACCTAGAAAGCTCACAAAACCTTGTAAACATGAAGGAGCTCAGCTCAGCAAGTGCTGATAAAAGTGTCCTTACTTAAGTACAACACTACACAATGCATAGCCTGGATTGATAGCCAGGATAACCTAATGGCTGATGAAATGTCTTCATTTGTCATAATCTCATGACAATACTCCATCAAATAAATTAGGAAACCAAGAAAATCACAACTTGAAAAGTGGTAAATGTTTACGTAGTGTTTTAATAGGTGAAGTTCTTGTGATTTAATTCATATTGCCATCATTAAAATTTATCAGACAATTCTATGAATTTGTACAGTTTTCCAGTATTCCAGATTATGTGGTTACCCTTTGCTCTAGTTGACACAATTTCCTTTTGTACGTCGCTCTGGATAAAAGCGTCTGCTTTGTAATGTAATGTAATAGGCGTAGCTATGGGTGGGCTGGGGTGGGCCTGTGCCCACCCACTTGTCAATCACACCCAGACAATCAGAAAGCTCTATAAGTTCGACTGACTGTTTAAGTAATAAAAATAACCAAAGTGTTTTGGGCTAGGCCCACCTTATTTTTTCTAGGGTCACCCATTTTATGATTTTTGACTACGCCCCAGGTTGATACCACCATACCCCAAGCGGCAGCTAGTTAGCAACGTATTCATAATAATGACCAATGGCAGATCTCCATCACACTGTGTCTACTTGTTATATGTAGCTTGTACTATAGAGCTTGTATTGAGACTTGTTTCACTTTGTGTCTAAATATACAAAATATGTGCACTTTTCACCCTCATTGCATGAACACAAATCTCTGAGAATACAAAATATGTGCACTTTTCACCCTCATTGCATGAACACAAATCTCTGAGAATGCAAACAAATCTACACACTATCGGTTTCCGCATTAAAAACAGGTACATTATGATGGGTAATCTGAAAAGGGGTTGCGATAACTGGAAATGGAATTGGTTACAAGGGAAAGCAGAAGAGAATATGTAGCTTGTTCTTGACAAACCACCATTCTTGGTACATTTTAAGGGTCTCAGTTCCTACAGATTAGTGCCACTACCTAATACTATTGACAATATGCTACTTTTCATTACAACATTTCAGCCACTGATACCTCAAATTCCTCTGCATCTCAGCAATGTGTATGTTATTATGAACAGCAGTTCCTTATCTGTCTCTCTGTCCCTCCCTCTGTATTTTTTTTTTCTTTTTTTTTTTGGGGGGGGGGGGGGGGGGGGGGGGGGGGGGGGGTGGCGGCTCATGGCAAATCTATGCCCTCATTCTGACCACTTCAAATGTGGCTTTAAATTGGATTAAATGTCTTTTCTCCCTGTCAGAAGATTATGATTTTCGACAAAATCCTCTACAGCAGACAAGCAGGGGGCCTAGGACTGCTAAGGGAAGCTTATGACTACTGATGTTGATCATTTGCAAACATGGCCCAAATCAGAGGGTAGCCTGATCAATGGCACAAGCTTGTAAATGTATGGTCAATTTAAAAGTCCTAACGCTGTGGTAATTGCTAACGATTACTCAAAAATGTACTAGTTGCATCAGAAATTGTTCTCAAGATATCCACAAAGGCTAAAAGTGATCAACTGAGACTACTCAGTGTAGATTTTGTACTAATATAAATACATTTTCCTAAGGTCTTTTACACTCATATTGATTAAGAAGTAAACGCTGAAAACGCTCCCCAGTTGGGTGGCTCATGCGGAATTTGCAGCAACGACGACTACCTGCCTTTCCCACTTTAATACCTGAAGTTATTCGGTGAGCGCGGAATAGTTGCCTTTTCACCCCAACAACGTGACCACCACATTCCCGGCGCTGTAGTAAACTGTTCATCCCACCAAATTGCATCATTCGTAAGCATGTTGATACTCATAGAAAGGAAGTCGAAGCCTCATTTGATTCATTCAGGTCCCTTGCCACGTCCCTTTGATACCCTGTTGTGAATACTGTGTTTTCTTTTCTTTTCTGAAACAAGCACTACACAAAAGTAATGTCTTGTTTGTTGACAAATTGGGCATTTACACCACATCCACTCACTATCTTAGACGTACTACTAATGTGTATTAAAAATACGCGTGTGATTCCCGAACTGCCATGCAACCAAACGGAACATACACTGCTGGAGATCCAGTGATGTAGGCTATACGCTACCTGGGTTTTGTCGCTTATAACGTACGTTCCCACTTACATGTAAAGTACGTACCACAGTTTATCTTACCGGGCAGGTAGGCTACTTTACAAACGCTTCTTTGTTGCGCTCATCAACAACGCATATTGTTCACTGCTAGTGATAGCAGCTTCCATAAACGCAATGCATAACCGTAGTAGTGTGGACACTGGTGTTTCAAATTGCATCTCCAAATAACGCCATATCCATCGTGTAAACGAAGGGGGAAAAGGATTATTGACACGGAACCGGAACGTTGGGCTGCGCAGCCATTCACCACATTTAATACAATTATAACGCATCAGAATGCTGAATATGTGGTGGTTCTTCAAACGCGAAGCACCCCGCTCCATCGGGTAGACAGTAACATGAAGCCTTACCTTCAGGTTTGTCGTTGACAGCTGTGTTTGAACGGGATAAATGTAGTTAATCCTAGAACATTATCCGAAAATGATCGTTAAACTGTCTACAATAAAACTGTCTGGTGATGAAGGGGGTTGCTGGAGTCGTTTGGCGAGTAGCCTCTCTCTCCGCACCTGACAGCACGCTCTGTTGCTGCAGCGCCGATAGGAGTAAACTGAGCAGAGAACCGGGCACCAGGAAGACTCGGCCTGGATTTCTGTCAACAGTAAAGGCCGAAAATGTTCAACAGTCATTGCCTCCTATTGGTTTCAGGACTGAACTAAATGTTCCGGGTTTTATGTTTGGCTGAGGAGTGCGCTTCATCAAGCGCCGAACTTGCTGCGTGTAGGGGCGCCTTAAGTTGGATTGAATTGATATAGGAAATTGCTGGCTTTATCCGTAATCGTATATTTCACCTTTGCTCAATGATGAAAAGAATGTTCACATATTGCACGAATTAAATAGCCATAATATGCTATAAAATCTTGAAGCCTGATCTTCAAAAAGTTTATGTTTTTGAAATTATGCGATTAATCAAATAAAAGACATCCGCTTTGCTGCTATAAAACCCGTGCTGGTACTTATATGATTTTAGGAGCAGCCATCAAATGTATTGCATACTAAACAACATCTTATGAAAGTTCTTAGCCATTAACCATTGTTAACTGTGTGCCACTAGACTATTCATACTTGTAAAAGTTTTAGTCCTCAGAGATGAATAGATAATTGATTGAGCCAGGTGTGATGTTATAGTTGCAAATTTGTATGCGATTATAGAAATTTAATTTAAAATTCAATGTAAAAAGCACTGTTAGAGACAGATGTTAGACAAGACAACTTACTGGAAATATTTGAAGATCTCGTACCATTGTTCACAATAGATTTGAACCAATGCATACAGTCTAGTTATTGCTTTGAACAGTGTGTGTTTGTGTGTGTGTGTGTGTGTGTGTATGTGAGACAGAGAGAGAGAGAGAGAGAGAAAGAGAGAGAGAGAGAGAGAGAATGAGTGAGAGCATGCAAAAAAAATCAAAATGAGTATGATTTGTATTCAGATAACTCTCTCAGTAGGTAGCGTACATGTAGAATTTTGAGCAGCAAGAGATTTAAGATAAAGTCTTTCTTTTGGGGGCCACTGTGGCTGCAGCTTGCTACAGTCCCTGAACCATGAATGGGCAGATGCCTCTGGGGACTCAGGTATGAGCTTGGCCTGTGTTCATTTCCCAATCCCATCCAGTCTCTTTCTCTCTACCATGTGCTACCTGTCTCTCTTCGCTGTCCTAAGGGCAAAAGCAAAAATAGAAGAAAATGAGGTGTTAATATGGAAAACGTTTCTTCTGCGCTGTTTTATCAACAGCTTCTGCTTCATATATTGGGATTGCTCACCCAATCTGCACTCCACAGATGATTAATTTGTGCATCATGTGATTTCACAGAACTGATGCTGAATGATTTTACCAATACTGCGGAAAAGGACAGCTGAAAAAAAGCATGCCGCTAAGGATTTGCCAACATTTATTGCTATAAACCGGATAGTTATATTTAGACCTGTAGTCTGTCTAGTGTGCTGTGTTAGAATTAATTAAAATGCATTATTTGTAACACTCCTGGGATATAGTTTTTTATCTGTTGCTTACAATGGTAATTTTACTTTGAGAGTTTCTGCACTAAGCATCTTGAACCTCTGAGCACCACACCAAATCAGCAAAGCTAGAAAGCAATTTTCATCCTTACAGTCAATTCCCGGTTTCCAGTAAAAATGCATACACATGACATTAACATTACAACACAATCAATTCAAAAACACAGCAGTTGGATACCCCATTGTAAAAAGTCTTTGATACTGTTACAATAATTGTTTATTGCTACACTTATTTTGTAAGAGGTGTTATAACCATTGCATTGCCCGCAGGTTTGAAAATGCTACCAGTTCACAAACCAAACACAAACAAATAAAGGAAGATTATCACCACACCTAAAATTAGTGTACCAGACAAGAAGACTCATGGATGTGATAATGCAAGAAAAATACAAAACACAATCTATACCATGCATCTATACTATGCTATTGCACTTTCATCTGTAGAATTGTAATACCAGCAGCCAAAACAACAAAACAAAACAGAATCTCATCCAAATGCTTTTAGCCTTACTAGAAAACGCAGGAAAGGAAAGAAGGAGATCATGCCAAACAGTGGCCTAACTACAACTCTTACTTGATCTCATAATTTTGTTATGAGGTTTTCGCACTTAGCATTTATAGCCATTTATGGTCAGGCATTACACAGATGGTTCCCTATAGAGTTCGCCTAGTGGATTGGACTTTTTTTTAAACTTTATTTCACTTTGTGCCAAGTCTGGATGTCAATGAACATATATGTATATTTCCTATATATTGGGCCTGCCTTTAACCAATCCCTACTGCTCACAGTAGTAAACATTTTTAATAACTAATTTATGTATGCCCTGTGTAGACAGCACAAAAATGTGAGAGTGCCAATACAGGGAATTCATATCTGCTTCCCAAGCTGATCTTATGAGCACACTTTTTCCAGAGGTTGGGACTTCATTACAATTATCCAATTTTCCAGACTGGCTGGATGCAGTATATATACTTAAATGTAAAGGTCCCTATTGCAGTTTTCCACCTTTGTCTGCCATGTAATGTGATTTAGTATGTTTGTTTTTTATGTAAAGGCCCTGGCAAGACCCAAATTTTGTGTCATATGGTAACAAATCCACTTTTTAAAGCATGAAACATAAAACACCTCGGAAAGAGCGGTGCCATAACTTACAGGAAAATCTGATGGCATTAATTCTTACTCCTGGGGAGCCCAACCACGGAATATTTTGTGTAAGTGACAGCTGCCCATGATATGCTGCTATTCTTGAATAATGATCTAAATAAATAATAGTATTAGGGTTAGCCTATGAGTCAGACTCATGCACTCAGTCCATTAAAATGCATTGGAGGACACCTATATCCAGGTAAAAATGGATGAGATGTACAGTAGAGTATAATTACACTGGCTCTATACACTGCCTCTAAAGTCTATAAAAAGCAAGCCTGCCTCTTTAAAAAGCATTCGGTAATTCACAGCCATTAGTCTATCTGCTTATATAATAAAAACAAGCCCCTTATACCTAATTTTACAAGTCAGATATTCAAAATAGCTATCAAATCACAGAAGATCAACAAGTGTGATGATTTTTTAAAGGCTGTGATAGAAATAATACATTTTCTCAAAATGTTAAATCCCAAATAGCCTATTGATTTCTTTTCCTACATTTGTTTTCTTCTCCTTTATCTTTCGAGATCATTCAAGAATGTACATCATCCACACTCACTTTTACCGGAAATACTAAATAACATAACATTCAGTAACCAAAATTACTCTTTTGTATTACACTCTCTCTTTCTCTCTCAAGCACAGCACGAGACAGGACACATATTAGCAAGAGTAAAAGTTTCCTTTGAAAATAATCAGTTTCTCAAAAAACACAATGTCAGCCTGTTACAATTTCAATTGGGATATTTCTTGCAGGCAAAAAATTGCATGTAATCATGAGAAAACAGCAGTGAGTAAATGGAATATTCTCCATCTTCCAGTCCTACAGCATCTCCTCATGTCATTTTAGCTCTGCTTGACATGAAAAGAAAAACTCACATCCGTCTCATGAAAGGGTCTAATTTGTCTGCCTTTGCCGAAACCCAGACACCTAATGATTTATATTGTGCCTTGATAGCGTGGCTTTTCATTGACAAGGAAGCATAGGTGCCTTTCTGCCAGTAAGACATATTCCCATTCAATCAGGCCTCACCATGGGCTGGATGGTGTCTAGCTGCCGAGTGATTCCACCCAGCACAGAGCCATGCGTCACAACAGTTTTGCAGGCATGGCATACGAATAAATGCTGAGCGGTGGCACCATTTCTTTCCTCTAACAGCAGATGTTAGTATATTATTTTCAGTACAGTGGTAGATTTATTCAGTATCCCGTCCCCGCTTATATTTGCCTGTATTTCAAAATGCATCACTGAGTTGCTGCTACCTGTTGTTCCTGCTTGTTTTAAATCAGCCTTTCCCTCCTGTTCCTCAGCCATTTCACAGGGCTACTGACTCCCAGATTTCTGTCTTATGGATAACACCACATCTCACCACCATTTCACAGAATTCCCCTTTTTCTGCACTGATTCTGTTTCCAAAGTCATTCTTGTCTTCAGTGGAATACACGTGGAACTAAGTTGTTATCTAAGCCCTAAACCAACACGAGGTGACTAAAAGCAATGAAGATAACTGAGCTTGAGGACAGACCATGTATCCTTTCTGCAAAAGAAGTGTAAATAATACCCAACATTTACTACACAGTACTACATTCTGGACACAATGTTGAATGTGAATGCTGGACTGGTGATATAGGTGTTGAGTCATATGGCAAATGGTCATATGGTGTGTATTACTACCACAACCTGCATTGATGAAGATCAACACAGACATATGTGTGACACCACAGTTGATGTCTACCATGACCCCTTTTCCCTGCTCTTTTAGCCATCAGCGTTGACCATACAGGGGTCTCCTGCTTTTTGTTAACAGAATGGTTTCAAACAATAAACTCATGTCAAGGCAAAACTCAACATTTCACACCAGGTTCCTGTCACCCAGGGGCAGATCTACCACGGTGGCACAGGGTGGCAAGTGGCACCATAAAACACAGCCTTGCCACCCCTGTTGCCACCCCAGTTGGAAGGATTTAATACCAAGAAGAGTTATGCCTCACTCCAGTGTCCTGATGCAGCTTTCATTTGAAGATTTGGACATCAATGGAAACAGCACAACCTGGACTTTCTGATGCACGTAAATGTTGAAGACAAAAACACATCTGAATTCAATTGAAACCTTGTACAGTTACAGTCTATAGTTATATAAACAAATCAATATAAAATCAAAGTAAATCCTAGCACACAACATGATAAAATAGCCTAAAACAACAAGAGACAGGACATGCATATAGCCTTTATAATGACATAACAGCTTAAAAGTAAAGGTAGCAAAAAAGGTAGCAAGGATTTTAACCCTAGAAAATGCAAGTTAAGATGAGGCATTGCCAAGGCAATCATAGACTTGGGCCTATATTCTGCCAAATCACCGGCAGAGCACTTCTAGGTAGCTTATTTATTATGTATATATTGCTTTCCCACACTGGGAAAACATATCTTAAGTTATGCTTGCGAATGAAAAGTGCCTGAGTACAAGTTACATTCTTCTGTCTGTCTTTCTTATTAAATTAATTTAGCACATAGGCGTCTGCCATGTTGCAACCACCCAAACTTGTATTGCCTCCCTCTTGCCACCGCATAAATATTTTTCTAGATCTGACCCTGCTGTCACCTCCTAACTATACCACTTTACTGGTACTGTAGTTGGTTGTGGGAACTGAAGTTCTAACAAACCAAGGACCTTTCTCCGAATGTTTCTGTTTTTTTTTCATCAGCTCATTTTTTGTCGCCTTGGAACTATAAATAAATAAACAAACAAACAACAAGGAGAGATGTTTAGTCCTTCCTGTGACTGTGACAGTTTATTGGTTATGGGTTTACAATTATTGTAAAGTACTCATTTATCATTGGATGTGTGGGCATATGTAACATTTGTCCCAAAAATGTAGGGCAAGGCTTTGAAGTCAACAGCTATATTTCATATCAAATCGTATTATTTAATAAGATGATCATTTGAATGCCCTGGCTTAGCCTATATTTCATTGTAGAAAATGCAAAATCATCCCATAGTTCATTAGTTATGATTTTACTCATAAGAGTATGTTTATGTTCTGTTCTGTTCTGTTCTCAGATTTTTTTTTACAACAAAATCACCATCAAAACCAAAATGGTATCAATTACTGTAACACATTTTACATTCAGGTGACTTTATAGGTAATCATAAATCTAAGGCACCTTGTGGTGAGTTGCTGTGTTCAGATAGATGAATTATATATTTTGAAGTAACAATGTTTGGGAGAATTATGACGGTCCATGATTGACTGTTCAGGAGTTATGCTACCCTGACACCTGGTGGTTTAATGAACAACTGTCAGGTTACATTTGGCTGTAAAAATATTTATGGTATTTCCAATTAAATACAACATTATAAAGTAATAGTGTCTCTGTAATAATAATATAACATTCTAATATTATTTATTTAATATATAGGCTACACACAGTCTGTTCAAATATTTGTTTAAATGTTACTGCATGTCACAGAAGGAAATCAGATAAAACTTGCTTATTTGGGGAGATTCTCTTGAGCATTTTCCTCCCCGAAAGCATCGCATACATCCCATTTCATACATCTTTTTCATGTCTGGCTGTTGCTGCCATTTCTATGTGCAGCAGTAGATGAACCACAGGTGTGTTGGGTGGTCCTGTGCCAGATATTGACTTACTGCAAACTCTAGATGCTATTGCACTGATGAGATTTTAAATAGTCACAGGATGACTGGACACATCCTCCCACAATATTTAATTTTTTTTTGCTAACGGGCATTGCAGGAATTCACATTGTGACTGGTAGCTGGCTTCAAGGTAACCATACTCAAAAGAGCAAGCTGTTGCAAAGTTTTTGCATCAATGTCAGCTTTAAGTAGTTTCATGTATTACATACATAGAAACACAGAGTAAAAGAACAAAAATTAAATAGTGAAATGGTGGCTTTTTGTGCAATAATAATAGGCCTAATAATGATAATAATAATCTGCTCTTACAGCAAGGCAAGACAAAGTAAGGCAACTTTATTTCTACAGCACAATTCATACACAAGGCAACCCATTTACACAGGTAAAAGCAATATATACCAAATGTCTCTGTTTTATCCACAGTCCCAGTCCAAGGAACAATTAATAATAAAACATAAAAAGAAGGCATAATGGAGTCACATAAAACGTCATGAAGAAAGAATAAATAATAGTTACATGCTATGTGACAAAAAGTAAGTAGAGAAAATAGAACGTGCTGGAACACAACACTGATAAAATAGAAGATAAAATATGTTAAAAGCAAATAAGAAGTAAAAGATGAATAAATAAAGAGTGTAAGATAATAATACAAATAACATAAAAATAGATCAACGATCAATTGGCTCAAAACAATGGATCTAAAACAGGTGGTGGTAGGAGCATTTTTTATGTTATTTGGGAGCTGATTCCAGATTTGAACAGCATACCAACTAAAGCGACCTCACAACTTTTTGTTCTGATGCTGTTCTAATAATAATAATAATAATAATACCAATAATAATAAATAGAGATAAAAGAAGTAGAAATTAGTTATAGTGAACATAATAGAATCACAGTTCAATTGCATGTATCTGCTCACACACACACACACACACACACACACACACACACACACACACACACACACACACACACCGTGTATAAGAATAGGAGAATGGCTACTTTGTTATCTTGCCAACATGTGCTTGCAGTAGACATGCAGTAATATGTATAACCACGAGATGGAGGTAGATGAAAAACAGAACCTGCATCAGCTGATACCTTGGCCGCTGGCCAGGTTGAATTGCAGCCTGATGACCGTGGGTTTGACAGAAACATTACAGAGTGATTAAATGTTGTGTCCACAAAGATTTGCGAAAGTCTGAGTAATTTAAAACGTATTGAGCAATGGGAGCTTTTAATAAATTAATGCATACTTTTTCGTCAGAAAATGCATTAATCCAAAGGATAAAAGTCTATGTTTTTCAAAAAGAGGAAACACACGGATTCACAAAACTTTGAACAATACAGAGACAACTTTACACACTTCAACCTAAATGCATTCGTTGACATTTAAACTATATCAAAGTCATATTGCCATCCGCCCCCCAGAAACAAAAAAAAAAATACTACTATGAATAAATTAATATTTAATATTTGCGCCAGTAGGCCACGGCATAATACTGGTTTGTAGACTAAATCTAAAATGCGCTTAGACAATGTGCTGGGCCCTTTAAAATGTGCTTAGGAAAAAAAAAAGAAAAAAAAAACGCGGGGGAAATAAGCCGACTACGGTGCGCATATCACGAGACGCATCTAATGTATTTTCGTGATTGCATTTCACAGTACCTCTCTGTGTTGCTTTAGCGGTTGTGTTCGATGATGGTACCGATTACAAGACGTCGTTTCTTCGGTTGTGTCCTTTAAGACTGAGCACAGGCACGCCAGCAGGACGCACTTCAGACGGCCAGGCATGTTTTGGATTCAAAAGAAAGGCATCATATTTAGAGACAGCTATAAAATGTAGTCTAAAAATGTGAATGGGAGGAAACGCAGCACAACATGTAGTGTAATTAACTGAAGGACATCAAAACCCGGGCAGGGAGATGTTGCTTGGAATGCACCCTCGACATGTATGCCAGAGAAGCCAGCAGCAGCAGCATCTTATGCATTTTTGCTGTTTAAAACCGAATCAATTAAGTGAGGCGCATCCAGTGTAGGTTAAATATTACGTGGATAAAATATTACACATTACGGCGCTACGTTTTGACTGACTACGCTGTAACTCCTCCTGTTTAAGCCTGGACTACGCAAAGATCATGTGGCCAAACCCACCGCTCTGAGATACGGGACTTGTTTCAGCAGCAGGTCTATAAAGCCCTGCCACTTGGTCACACAGGGTGCCAGACAGACGTACACAGTGCCCAGATCTGAGCTTTTGAAGATTATACATATCATACACTTCAGGAACTACTAACCATGTCTCACGGCTGGGGCTATGGACCTTCTGATGGTGAGTTTAATTGACCTGTGCAAGATCATAAAAAAGGTTAAAGTGACCACTTTGACAGTATAATATACATTTTAATGAAAATGTTTAATAATAAAATTTAGCACTATTCGCACCTTGTGGCATGTAAAGGACATCCTTACATTCTTCCTTTAATTACTTTATTTTGATTTATTATTTATTTATTATTTATTCTTTTTTTTAACAAATTCAGGACCAGACACTTGGGCTGATGGCTTCCCCATCGCTAATGGACCCAGGCAGTCACCCATTGATGTCATCCCTGGCCAGGCGCCTCATGACCCTGCTCTAAAGCCCCTCAAACTTAAGTATGACCCTGCCACCTCCCAAGGCATCCTGAACAATGGCCATTCTTTCCAAGTGGACTTTGTGGATGATGCCGACAAGTCAAGTAAGTGATGTGGAAAATTGCTTGTACATTACACAGTTGAGGAGTTTAGAAAAGAACCGGACTATATATTTTTTACTTTTTGGGAGATTGTTTCTCGTTTTGTTCGTTTTTTTTTTATATTGATGCAAAAGCAGACGCTGAGGAGTCGTGCAGTGCGTACAGTGTTTTGACTGTCTTTGTTTGCTACTGTGTTGGGGCTGCTGTAACAGCAGGCAAATGTTGGGGTTCTCCTGTGTGAGCAGGAACATTATGTACTTTCATTGTATCATTCGCATGCACAAGGACATTCGCCTGTGCACCAACATTTGATAAACAAGGTTTGAAGTATTGCTTGTGCTCTGAAGTTCAGCTAGATGTTTTTGATGTTAGATTTTCTCTCATTTAAGCTGTACAACAGATTTCAGGATGTTTTCTGGCATTAAAAATCTTATGAGATTTTTTTTAAAAATTAAAATGGTTAGTTTAAAAATGCTTTTTTTTTAGAGGTCAGGTGGAATTGGTCTACTGTAGGGTAGGAAAATGCACATTTTGATAAGAGGAAGCCAGCTACTAATAACTGAAAAATATAGGCTAGGCTTCATTCTCAGCGTCAACATTCCATTGATTTTACCATGGATCTCCAGGCTATTCTCTCCTTTGTCCCACGGTGATAATATATTCTTTTATATCAGACAGGCGGTTGTGGTGGTGGTGGTGGTGGTGGTGGTGGGGATTGAGAGAAAGAGAGAAAGGAACTTTCTCAGGCCCTGTGAATATCAAGCAAGAATGTGTATACTGAGCACAATAAAGAAATGCTTATGTATTATTTCTCTGGCGTTTTCTCAGAAAAAGGAATACATCCACCAAAAACACACACACATTCAGACACAAACGTTTCAGAAATAGTGAACGCTATGGCATAGGGTGTGTGCAGTCTCAGCAGTGGGGGAACAAAAGATGAAGCAGTGAAGACCTGCTGGTACCAGTCACCCTCTGCATGTTTGTGTACTTGAGCTGTGCCAGCCATGTTGGGAAAAGTATTATTAACCTGACCTGTGGTTTAACAAAATTTTAGCAGTGTTAGTGTAAAGTCAAACTGAGTTTTAATGATTTTAGTTAATAGGGACGTTTAAGATTTTCTATGTTCCCTATTAATACTGGTATGTAGGAATTTGTACGACCCTCTGCACGTAATTGAGAGAATACGTGTGTGCTCATCTAAAAAGGCTTGTTGTGTAGAAATCATAGGAGCTGTAAGGAAGGTTAAATCCTGGTCATGAAAATATTGCCCTTTTAAGATATTTTTACATCACTTTCATTTCGTATCTCTCTCTCCTTTCTCTCTCTCCTTCCTTCTAATTCTAATGTATCTACCTCATTCTCTTTTTCTCTACCTTTCATTTCACTCTCTCTCTCTCTCTCTCTCTCTCTCTCTCTATCATCTTTCTGTTATCTGTAGCTCTGACCGGAGGGCCCATCTCTGGGACGTACAGACTGAGGCAGTTTCACTTCCACTGGGGGGCAAGTGACGACCGAGGCTCTGAGCACACTGTGGAAGGTGTCAAATTCCCTTGCGAGGTACAGCCTGGAACCTCACTCTGCCCTCACCACACTCCCAGGCACTCCATTACAGCAGCATCAACACCTTTAACAAACACAACCTCTTTTCATCAAACACTCAGGCCACTTCAGCTTTATTCACAAGACCTCCTAATTTAAAAAAAAAACAATTGACCATTGGAAAAAGCCTATACATACTGACTCATGTCCTGAACCCATTACGATATTGATAACTAGTCTGGAAATTATCCAGTTTCATTTGTTTGAGGACTGTGCTTTGTACGTGACATGACATTGTTTGAAACTTAGCAAACCCTGCTTGTTTTAATCTTTAATCACAGCTTCATCTGGTCCACTGGAACACCAAATACCCCAGCTTTGGTGAAGCTGCCAGCCAGCCTGATGGCCTTGCAGTGGTTGGGGTGTTCCTGAAGGTACTATTAATCACATGTGCTTTATGGATATGCAAACTTCCAGACATCTTCTTGTGGATGTCAGTGTGTGCATGTGTGTGTGTGCATATGTGACCATGTGCATTCTCTCTGCCTCCAGATTGGTGCTGCCAATCCAAGCCTGCAGAAGGTTCTGGATGCAGTGGATTCCATAAAGTTTAAGGTAATACACTTCTGGCTACTATATTTATGCAGCTGGTGTTTGATAGAGGGTCATCCAGAGATCTAATACCCTTTTGTACTTCTCATGTCTCAAGGGTAACCAGGCACCATTCCCAGGCTTCGATCCCAAAATCCTGCTGCCTTCCTCACTGGATTACTGGACTTACGATGGCTCTCTGACCACACCCCCACTTCTGGAGAGTGTCACCTGGATTGTCCTCAAGCAGCCAATTAGTGTCAGCCCTGCCCAGGTATAGTGCTACAACATCACAGGTGCATTAACAGTATCAGTAGCTGAGTCTCTCTAACGTGGGCACTTCAGACTGTGCTGATATGATAAGGCTGCAATACAGAATGCTTCCCGAAAGCTCCATTTTGAAATGAAGTCTAGTGTAGTGAGTTGTGGACATTAGTTTATTTCTCATGGTATTTTGCTGTGGATAGATCATCTGGGTGTAGATAGATCATGGTGTTTTCCAACCAGATTCTGATGATTAGCACAACCCATTATCTTATACAGCGTTTATTGATGATAGCACAACCCATTATCGTTTACAGCTTTTACATACTGCATCTGTATTTGTGTCAGCATGGCCTGCAAATGTGTATGCAGAGTAGCAGATGTGTGTGCAGATGCACAAATACCTCGTTGCCTTTATATGCACATGAAAGTGTTATTGTGTGCATGCATGCACATGCGTGTGTGTTTGTGTGTACACGTGCATGTGTGTGTGTGCACTTGCGTGTATGTGTTTGTCTACAGTCTGTATTAGGTGTTTGAATGCAAACAAGAATCACACCAGTAGTTCACCAGTATTTTCAATGATTTGGCGAAATGAGTATAAAGTTAATATTAACCAAATCTTAATTTGTTGCACATTAAGTCTACAACTTCAAGGCACTCAGTTATGCCATCAAAGGGAGGGTCAGATGTAAGTCCTACTGTGCTCAGTGAGATTACATTATCTCAAAACTGCATTTTGCTAATGTTGGAGAGGGAGTCCATATCACCTGCTGTAGGCGTACACAGATTAAGCCATTGCCTCAGCCTACACCCCCATGCGTTTCAGATGGCATACTTGAGAGTGATATGTTGTTTTGACGTCTTACAGTTGAATACTAGTTAAATACTGTTGGCAAAGGGGAAAATGCATGAGAAGTGTTTCTAGATCAGTGTGCAGTCAGGGCAGATGATGGGAAATAACTGGTTTTGCTCTTGCTCATGGTATAATGATTGCCACTAGATCAGAGGTGACTGTGATGTGGCGAGGAACTGAAAGTTCTCACTGTCTACCAGATACACATTGTGGTTTTAGTTTCTCATGGGTACGTGACAGTTTTCTTGTGACAGAGAGACATCATGCATGGTGGAGTAGTCCATGTTCCATTATTCTTTCGTGGCCCTTTAACAATTTCCATAAAAAGGCTATAAGTAGTAGAGAACAGCTGTAAGTATAGGGCACAGAAAGTTTGAGCCTTTGTACAACAGAACAGCAACACATGCCAGTCAGTGCCACAGCCTTGAAGAGTAGACAAAACAACACTGGTTTCCTTCTCTTTTTTATTCATGCTATTTCTGCCTTGTGTTGTCTCTCCTTCAACAGATGGCTAAGTTCCGCAGCCTGATGTTCTCTGGTGAGGGAGATGCCGCTTGCTGCATGCAGGATAACTACAGACCCCCACAGCCTCTGAAGGGCAGGAAGGTCCGTGCCTCCTTCAAGTAAAGCCCACGGCCACCCTCACCACAGCTCACCCATGTATCTAGCACAGTGACCTAGAAACAAGCCAATGCGCATATTTTACTTGCCCTATAGGTCCGATTGTCACATTTATGACGGGATGTAAAGCACTGATGTTATGTAGCTTATATTGCCATTTTTAGGGGGATGAGGGGGGTACTGTTAGATTCATAGTTCATGTCTGTAATGGTGTTTTGTTTTTTAATTTGAGGTATGTAGAACTGAAACTCAATTTGATGGTGCATTCCATGTATGTTCATCTTTTTTGCCTACAATGTCCAGTCTGAAAATCTGCAAAAATTGTTCAATATTAAGACGGAGAAACAGTAAAATGACAAGACATAAAGACAGTAGACAAAAAGGAAATCACACTGGCAGCTGATGAAATATCTGTTGGCATAGACATGTGCCTCAGTGCTTTATCCTGGCCCTCTATAATCCCCCACGGGGCAATGCGAGGCTCACATCAGATTAACGCTGTTTCTCTGCCAATATTAGACTAGGCTTTTTTCTTTCCCCATTCTGTTGCTGTCAGTGAAGGACACCTTTAATTAATCATCAACCCATCTATGTAGTCATTCATGTGCATTCAACATTGGACAATTATGAAGCCATGATGCTTATACCCACGGAGCTTTTATATAATAATTGCTGGACTCTCCAAGTGTTCCTTTCAAAAGTGTTTCTTGTGTCTTAAATCATGTTGCAGGGGTAGAGGGGTGAATGTGGAATGTTGTATGAGCACATATACACACATGCACAATAATTTCACTGGTTGTGGTATTAACATTAAAACAGCAAAGGCGTGTTTTTTAGTTGTATGGAGTGTGAATGGTCACATCTCTGATGTGAGATTTCATGTTGATCAGTCAATGTTAAGGTGAAAAATAAACCTGTTATTGTAAGGTGTTTATACAAAATCATGAACCTTGCTAATAAAGGAATTATATTTTGTGAACATGAAATAACTGTCTTCTTTCTGTGTGGAAGTGATAACAGACCTTTATTTTATAACAGACTTTGTAATTACAAATATTTGTATTGTATGGTCTTCAAACATACAAAGGTATGCAAAGTTCAAATGCACTCTTGCACTTGGTTTCCTCAAAGGCAGATTTGTGGTCGCACATACTGTATGAGAGACAGCACCTGGAGGTGTCCCTTCAGCTAGCTTCTCAGTGGCATGTTTTTAGTTCCTGACCCAGGGCATGTGGAGCACAGTCATGTGACTCCACCACGAGGCCAGATGCAGTTTGACCTTTGACGTGCCTCTTCCACGCTGCAGAGGCAGCACTTCAATACCACTCTGCAGCAGAGAGTTCCCCTTTTTTCAGGACGTAATATCCGGCACTAGTGGCCTGAGGGTTTAACCTACATGCCATTTACTTTCAGGAACAGTCTCTGTCAGATGTGTTTACACTGCACATAATACTGTATAGGGCAGACAGTAGCCATGTGGTATTGTTGAACAATTAGGGTTTTGCATAACAAAATCCTGTTTGAATACTGGATTATTTGTCTATCAATCTATATCAATTCAGGTCTTTAGTTACATCTACAGTGCTTATTTCCTCATTGAGAATGAATGATTGTCAGTCCCTGCCTCCTAATGCCAACTATTTCTCAGAAAGCATCATCACAGATGTATGTACATAAAACAACACATTACCTAAATCTCAGGACAGCTAGTGCTGATGTCAGTTTGAATATTGTTACACCGAAACTGTACTGCTCTGTGTTTGGAACAGTTCTTTCTTTTTAGCAAGTCTGGCGTCAGACCATGGATGAGAGAACATTTGGATGCCAGTCCTCTTCTCATTAACGATTTGAGAAGTGGCTGATGGCTCTGTTGTGTGGATGGGAGCTTACATAAGTCCTCTGTGTGTTTTTCAGGCGCCTTTCCCTGGGAGCCTCTCTCTCTCACACACACACTCTCTCTCTCTGTCATTGAACTCAGTGTATCTGGGTCGACATCATCCCCAATGATGTTAAAAATGACAGTATTGTTCTCCTAGGGTCCATCCAGTGCATCAAAAAGTACCCACAGTGTCCCCGATGTGTATTGATTCCATCATAACTCTGTCTGCCATTAACCATGGTGAAAAGCAATGAGACATGATGTGAGAAATATTTAGACTTCATGCCTATGCACACACATGTATATCTCACATACCATAGCTACTTATTTTGTATACCGAGGGCACTGTGTGTAACAACAGACCCTTTTTTGGCTCATTTGGAAAAATACGTAATTGCACACAATTAGATCTCTGCATTTGCAGGACATCAAAGACTGTGCCTCAGCATATGGTAATGGCCAGGGTAAGCACTTGGTTTGCCTGAGCAGCACAAACCTACAAAAGATCAGCCAGAGAGAGAGAGAGAAAGGGGAGGGGTTTGTAGAGAGAAAAGAAAAGAAAGATGGGGGAGGAGAGGAATTGGACTGAATAGAGTGGAAATGGATTGGGAGGCCAGAGAGGAGAATATCCAAATAAAAGAGATTGCAAAAGAAAAAAGGGAGGGGGGGGGGGGGGGTGGAGTGTTTGGGGGCTGTCACTGACCCCTGGACCTCAGAGGAGGACAAGAGGAGGGGTGGCCCTGTGTTGGCTGAAGGATAGAGTGGCTTAGGAAAATGGTGAAGATGAGACTGGAGTATTTGAAAAAGAAAACACAGAAAATACTCACTTTCTCAGGGTGTAGAGTTACCCATTTGCTATCACAGCAAATACCCTAAATCACATTGCTAGATAATATGGACACAAGGGACACAAAGTCCCTTGAGATAAACACAAAAACAAACCTAACTTTTTAATTAAGAGATGATCAGAATCCGTCCAGATAGTCATTTTTACTGGGTGTGCGTGCCATGTGTATTCTCTGCATTACAGCTTGCATGCAACAGCATACCTACATTGGACAACCAATCAATTATGTCCTGTCAAGGACACGCACATAGAAATGGGAGCAGCACTAGAGGTTGCACAAACGCGACTGTCACTCATCGCCATGGGCTCTCACTGCAGGGGCTAATGTCTGCACGGACAGTCACACACACTTTAGAAAGACTGTGGCTCACCCCGTGGTGATCCTGGCTCTTAGGCATGGGAGACAGATACAGAGACGACAGCAGAGCAGTGCACTCAGCATCTTTGCCAACTGTCTTTCTGTGCATCAGCTTTATGCAGAGCCACAGTTTTTGGGTAGAGTTGAGGAAACAGTAGTGATGCTTTTTTGTGCAGAACCTCACAAGTTGGATGTCATTTTTAAATGACATCCAACTTTAGTACTTTACCATTTTACATCTATGTCTGAAACATGTTTGCCTTGCTATCATTTAAAAATGATAGCAAGACAAACATGTTTCAGACATAGATGTAAAATGGTAAAGTACTAAAAAATGTAGATAAAAAACAAGCTTCTTCAAAAATGGAAATTGAAGATGGTATGTTTCATACTCACTGACTACACAGGTAGAATCACGATAACCCTCGAAGACTTCCAACATCTTGCCTGGTTGATGTGTTTAGTGATCATTGATCAGTGTTATGATGTAAGTGGTATGTATGAGAGCTTTAGATTTATGCTTATAATGACAACCTCTATCAGAAGGCATGTTCTCTATTTTGTCATAAACAGGTCTACAGTTTTGTAGAGTTAAACCTTTATTTGTGAAACCTCTGCTTTATTTGTGAAACTGGTGCCACAATCTATTGGACTGTAACACAGCTAGCTTTAAGTTCAATATGAGGGCCATTGTTTGTGTAACTAAACAACCATGTGGCCTTAACTTGACATCTAATTGCAAACTGCAACTGCAACTGCAAACTGTGCCATACCACAGTAAGGGAACCCCTCTAAGCACCCTGGGGTGAAAGATAACACTGATAACAGATGGGTGTGTGTCCTAATATTACACTAACACTCACACACACATATACAAACTCACACACACATACACACACACACACACGCAATTAAATGACGTACATGGGCTTTACATTAAACAATTGTATTGATACATTTCCCCATGAATTTATTAAGTTAACAAGTGGGGATAACTTTAAGCATGGTTGCCCACTGTGAGTGTATGCGTAGCACATGTAACTGAAAAAAAAAAAAATACCGTACATTCTGTAAGTGGTAATCAATCCAGTACTGTGTGGGTTGTTTGTTGCCTGGGTGCGCTAATTAATGGAGACAGATTCCATTGATGTGTAATGGCAGCATCTAGAATAATCAATATTACAGTGTGTGTGTGTTTTTTTTACTGAACCACCTTAGCAGAGTGCAAGCGCAGCATGGCATCTATACACAACAAAATAATACATACACTTTGATGTTAAATAGCTGGTTACCTGTTTCAGGTGTAATGTAATAGCCTACTGTGCATCTTTATAGACTTGCTGTTGGTAAGCCTTACAAAGCATGAATGATACCTGCTAGCGTATTTGCTGGGTGGGGGTCCAGTGGGTGGGGTATAGCATGTCTAATCACCCTCTGGCACATTGGAAAGAAATAGTGTCAGTACGCCTGTGCAAGATAACCGTTGCATGAAAGTATATCATCAGCAGAGAGCACTTACACACTGGGGCAGACAGTACATGACATGTAGAAGGTTATACTTCTCAGCACTGAGCTGACCCCCATTGGAAATCTAAACACATTACAGTGCTGGTTTTTGGGTTCAAGATTACAGTGAGGTATTAAAAATATATGCTACACACAATTTTATTAATGTAATCACAAATAATCTTGTGGAGTAGGATTTTTCACCTATATTTCTTTTTCATTGCTAGGTAACAAAAAATATTGACATTAAAATGTATGTGTCAGTTATTGTGTTTAAAGTGTTAAACTGCAATGCCACAGGTTATACTTCCCTATTCTCTTTTCAGCACAAAACATCAATTTTGATGAACAAGTGTGAGGGTGTGTTCCTTATACTGTGGGAGACAGCACATGTGGTTTTGATCAATATGACCTGAATAAGGCCCTGGCCTCTGACCCCATCCTGAATGATACATTGATATAGGCTTAATCATGATCTTCTGTACCAAGTTTTGATGAAGATTTCCAGCCCACCTGGACTCTTGGAATCACCCTGAACCCTGTCGGGAAATAATGATAATATAAAATAATTATGCAATATGACACGAGTGGGAGTGAGGTTCATGGATATCCTCACGGGTGTGGTTCGACCGCAGGCATGAAGCCGAAGGCTGTAATTTGCAATTTGCAGTTAGATGTCATGTTAACGGATATTGTTCCAAAAATGTTATTTTCCTTTAATATTTTACTTCCTTGTACTCTATAATGGGGAGACATGTTTCATGACTCACTGTAAAAAAACAAAAACACATAAGACATTGTGATATCCTAAAGCTTCATGATGGTCTTGCCTTGGTTCCTCTGAAAGCTCTAGAGAGAGATTAAGGTGTGTGTAATGAGTCACAGTGGGATTACAGTGCTTGCTGTTTTTACAGAAAACATTGAACCTTTAAACTGTTTGTGGTGCTGTTTAAACAGTACACTATCTGCTCATTATGGGCATGTGTTTTTTTTTCAAATCAGAAGAGGTGACAACCATTAGGAGCTGATCTTATGAACACGTCAGACAGTATGTTTCCACTGGTGACTGGCAGATTATTTCTCATTTCCACCACTCATCCAAATACTCTGCCCACTGCCTGCCAGTCATGACCTACCACGAATTGAGGTCGTTTTCCCCCTACACTTCTACGCGGTTAGGTCATTCCACAGTTCAAAACTGGCAACCCATCTACCTAATCCCGAGGTGAGAATTATCTGTGTTCATGTGTGTAGGTATATAAAACACACATTGATACGCATTACTGCAGCCAAATTTCGGGGTATCTATGACTGAGTGAAGCAAGTTGCTTTAGCAGGAAAGTGCATATCTCACCCGTACATTTATGCCAACTGCCAACCACCCCCACCCCCTATACACACACTGCTATCCCTAAAACACACACACACACAGCCTGATAGGCCCACTAAACCACTAAGACTTGGTATCCCACCTCCACCTATTATTTTCTTTTATTTTTCATTCCTCTTTTCCTCTCCCTCCCTCTTTCTTTTACATGGCCCAGTGGAGATGGTAACCATGGCAACTGCATGTTCATCCTCTGTCATGGACTGGAAATAGCATACTGTTTTACACAGAATGAGAGCCCATTTACAAAAAATAAATAAATAAACAAAACAAACAAACAAAAGCAATTGAAAATGATAAGGTTTTGTTTTTTTTACCCTTCCTCATGATATTATATCTGTTCTCAACAGTGCTTGCAGAGCATCCATGTTTCCCTCTTTAAACCATTCCTTACATCACAGCACATATTCTCTGCCTGTTAAAAAATTTAGAACACTATCAATTTTTTAATGGCCTTACCTCAGGAGATATATGCAAGGCAGCACTTTTAGGCATACATTAAGTATGCACCCAACTGTCATGGTATACAGTGACCTGATTCATGAGGCCGGAGGCATTCTCAAGGAGGGGCATTTGGTCTATGTAATTCAAACATTACCCAGGGCTGTGAGTAAGCTCTCTACACTTGAGTGGAATTGCCATACAATTTTGAAACAAAACTATGAATTTGCACTGTGTTGCAGAGCTACATACAGGATGAAACATTTGTATTTAAATAAATCACAGACTATTAGACGGGATTCTTTTGTTTTAGCAATAGTGTTTTATTGTCCTCACATAAGAACTATCTCATCTTCATAAATCCCACCTTTATGCCACTGACAGCATGCTGTGTAGGTGCACAGCAGCAGCTGATAGGTTTTTGGAACACATATGACAGCCAGAAAGAGATTGGGGGGGTCGGGGGGAACCAGAGAAGGAAAGAGGTAGAAGCTGTTATCATCTGGGAGGCAGGCCACAGTGTCTGTAAGACATGAGTTTAATTCTCTATAATTCTGTAATCTGTGAAGGGCACTGAGGCAGAAATATGCACTCTTGGGTGTTGCCGTAACCTAGCAACAGATGAGCACCCAAGTCTCAGACCTGCCACTAGGGTTTTCTCCGGGACAACACATTCAGGTGTACTACTCTGCAAAAAGATGCGCGTGTGATCCGGCAGGTGAATCACATGATGAATAAAAGGCAGGTATAGATCACCTGACTAGTAGAATCACATGACACTGCATATTTAAAGAAACAAAGACAAACTGCATTAATACATTTTACATTCATGAAATCAATACAAGTCTAAGGCATTATCACATGAAAGATCAACCACTATTTAGGGGCAGCAGAAATATATATTCTTTACAATACTGTGTTCATAACAGACTAATATAAACACCTGACATACAGATATATCCAGAACACATACCCTGACACTACACACACTCTGCCGTTAAACTGTATACAGCTTGCATTACACAACAAGCTACTATTATATACAAACTGCACAGGAAGCACAGGGATGCACTAATGCACACACAAGCCATCACAGTTCAGCACACACATCAACATGAAAACACATTTAAGCACTCCAAAGCATCCTCACCGACGGCCACATGTCATGTCCAATCAGCTGGGCCCAGGGTGAGCTGTGGAGAGGGGACAGGCTCTGGGCAGTGGCTCTCTGATTTGACTGCAGTGACATGTGGTGGGAAGACTCTTCTGCTCTGTTTCACACGTCTCCCATTGCATCCACGGTCCGAGCATGAGGACTACTTTGTGGTCTCTGTTGCTGCTGGAGATAGAGGGACATTTATTCCAGCCAGCTTGTGCATCGTGGACGGTCAACTTTGCATTATCCTCCAGGGTAGAATTTGCAGTGGCCACATCATTTGAGAAAAACCAACAGCATGAAAATAGTTTGGCTTATCAGGTGTCTTCACAGAATAGCACATTTGTAGATATGGTGCATGGTGTGGTTACTAAGCAGCTGGTCTGGAAGTAATATAAAAAAAGTTTGGTGTATCTAACAAGCCAACTGAAGCTAAAGACCTTTAAAGGAAAGGACCTTTTGACTGAACTTGAAGTCAATAAAATTCTAATTATATTTAGCACTGAGTTGCATTTTTAGACCACATTTCAATAGAATATGGATCATGCAGAATTTAAAACAAATTAAATGAATGCCATCAATATATGGGAATACTGCTCATTTTGCTGTATACAAGCCTATCATGAGTAATACTGTAGACCCAACAGTATGCTACACAAATGCATAATCTCTGCATGTTCTCCGCTGGTGCTTGGGGAAGCTTATCCTCCCTGCTTGCTAAGCAAACCAAGCACATCCACATGTCTGTGCTGTATATGCAGGTACACTAATTAATTGCCTAATTAATTTCACAGACGCTCAGGCAAAGGCTAAGATCATGGTGAGGGGTGGGTGTTAGGCAAACCTCTACAATGCATCTGATTATGCTGTAGAAAAACACGAGATGATGTTGATTACCTCAACTCAAGCTAAAAAGTAATCTTATACCGATGAGAAAGCCATAAAGCATCCTCAGCCGACAGCCTGGTTTAGACTTGCTTAGCAACCTAATTTGTAAGGTCTTCACCAGAAAGAGTCTAATGTGTTAAAAATAACTTCATACAGTGACAGACAACTTTGTTTTTGTTGCACTTTTTGCACTGCACCCAGGTCCTACCTCCTTAGCCAGTCAGACAATGCACAGAGCTCTCCACCTCTCTCCCTGGGATACTGCAGATCACATCGCACTACTGTAGAAAAGGGTGGGGCAGCCCACTGTTATGTAAGCCAAGTGAATGATAAAAATATAGTGAAATGAGGAGATGGTATCTCAGGCTTTAGTGAACAAAAGTGGCTGCATAAACAGACTCGGGACACCCACCCCAAGGCCTTGAGATTGGCTTTGATAGAGCATAGTCACTTGGCAGTCAGTACCTTGAAGGTCATAGATTCAATACACATTAAGCAGACACCTCACAAAAAGAATTATACATGCCTATCCCAAGTCCCAATGTGAAAGCGTCTTTAGAATCGTTGCTGGTGTTGTATGAACTTACAGTGGTACAGGCCAGTTCCACACAATTTTGTGCAATTTGACTGTAATCTTAAAGGAGTCTTGGGCATGGAAATAATTAGCTGTAACTCTGAACTCAACCTCTCACTGACCTTGAATTTTTGTGAATGTTTCCTGTGTGTTGAAAGTGTGCTTATCTCAATTAGGTCCCAGAGGCCTCAGTTATCAGAGCTCTTGGATCCATGCATGATGTAAAATACACATAAAGTTGAAGTGGGGACAGCATGTGAATGTCAGGACAGAAAACACGTGCAAGTGACTTTTCAAACGGAGTGGAACTACAGGAAGCGAAAAGCACAAAAATATCTCAGTTGGTTTCTCAGTTAGTGTTTCACATGTTACATACCCAAAACACAACATAATAAAGTATTCAGGTATGTCTGTATTTATTAAGTACACAAATGAAAAAAGAACTCTATAGTGAAATTCCAGCGTAATCACAGGCTAGGGGCCCTTTTTATGATAAGCAATGCAAGTAGGGTCACTGGCCTGCAAAGGCTTTAAAACCATGATGTTGTATCAGCTCCATGTGCTTGTAATCAACATGGTAGAATAAGTGTTGTGGCTGATGCCAACAACATAACTGTTACAACTGTCTTTACAGAAAAAAAAAAAATCATCATATTTTGCGATGTTGGCGGTACCGGTATTAAATATTCCCAGTTATTTTTTAATGTTGGGAAAATTTTGTATTATCCTGCTCCCGGTGTGCTGTATGGCAACTTTCGCAACCAGCATGTGAATGTGTGTGTGTGTGAATCAGTGAATTTAAGGCATTTTATGTAAAGCACTTTGGAAAGAATGCACTATGTAAGTGCTGTCCATTTACTATTTATTTACACTTAAACCAGTATTTTCCTAGTGGACTTTAACATTTTGGGAAAACAATTGTAAATACTGTATAGTAATCTTGATGTCTTTCAGGTATTTATACAAAATAATCATACATTTGAGCACCCATTGATTGTGTGACGGTAGGAAATGAGTGACCCATTGTCTTGCTTTTGAAAGACCAGAAGTAGGTGTGGCAGTATCATTCGCTTGGCATCCTGTGGAGATAAAGGTCTGAGACAGAAGGCACAATAACTCATGAAGATCTGGCACAACACCAGGTAGGGGCTACGTGACAGTGTGACCCACAACACTAAAGTAGCCCATGGTTTGCAAGTCTACGAGGTCCCATGTCTCTTGTCTATCCCATTCATTTCTACTGCTTTTTTTAAACACAAGTGCATGATGACTTCCTGGTCTCTGGCTGGTCTGTGTGCATCTTACTGTATGCTGTCAACACGGTGCTGCTGGCCAAGGACATATAAAGCACTCTGTGACTATATTTGTCTGTGACCAGATTGTGATCAGGTGCGCATTTATTTCATATACAGCATATTTAAATACATGGCCATAATTTATGCTGAAGCCTGACGTAAAGCTGACTGTAATGTCCATACAGTACAATACAGTTGTTCAGCTTGGCTATGTGTATACAGAGGTGTGTGGTAGAGCTGTGAAACAATCTCAGCAAGCCAAGTGCCACTTTAGACTGCCTGCCATTTTAAATACGCTTTGCAGATTGTATGGCATCCTTAATTCTGCACGGGCAAAGTATTTGAAGGAAGCATGCACACAATGTGATCTCAATCCAACAGGCAACAAAGTCACATCCTTGAACTGTGAGGCCAGACACAAATAAAGACCTTGACCCCTGTTTTGGGTGAAAATGTTAAATGAATGAAAATGTTCAGGATGCGGACACTTTGCAGCTTTGCAGAATTTAGAGATAAGTGGGAAGCACTTGTTACGCCTAGCAAAGAAAATGTACATTAACTTGGACTGTTGGTAAAATCCTTTCGGAAATTTCAGCTTTTAAAGACATTATGAGTACAAATGACTAAATAATAGAGTAGATTGCCCAAGGCCTTCTAGGAACCGTGTATGATGCACTTTGACAGCCTATATAACTTATTAGGCAATGGAGCAATCTTAGAAGGCCAAGTACCTCACGCAACACGCTGAACTGCCTGCCACTCAAGATGAACTTTGCCAATTAATATGGCACCCTTAAATCTGCAGTCACGAAGGATTTAAAGGGTAGCACACAATATGATCAGTGTCCAACAGTCAGGGTAAAAGGCACATCACTGAATTGAGGTCAGACACAGATAAAGAAAGACCTTCACCCCTGTTTTGTGTAAAAAATGTTTATGGAATGACACAGATAATATGTAGAAACACAAACAGATTAACTGAGAGATTACCTATGCAGAGGGTAACAGAGCGGTCACTCTGAGCCTCTCTCTGAAGCACATGTTGTCATGATTAAAGTTCGCAGACGACATGAAATTACATTGCATGCATTACACAATCGTGTTTATGTGTACAGTTATTACTCTTAGTTCTAACATTTGTTGATAGATGTCAAGATTAAATTGAAGCTGTTACGCTGACAGTCACGTGACAGAAATAAAAGACACAGGAAACGGTATCAGTCTTTATTAGGGAAATCAGTGTAGGATTTTTGAATTAATACTCCCCCTAGTGGTAAATATACTGACAGTAAAATTGCACCTCTGCTCGCAGTGAGAGCAACTTACTTTAACTTTCAATGTATGTTTACATTAAAATGCTAGGAAAAAACTATTAAAATAAAGAACATTCACAAACAGTTATGAATATAAAAGGGAAAAAGACCAACCCAATAACCTCAAAAGCATCTTGGAGGACACATATAAACCACGTCTGTGACACAGCTAAGAAGGCCAGTCAGCCGTTTTTGTTCTCACGGGTGAGTCTTTTCAGTGGTGTAATTGTGTTAGAGGATTCCCTTTTCTGCACCTGTGTACCCCCCCCCCCCCCCCCCCCCGACAAGCTTCGAGGTGTGGGACCTTTTACTCATTAGTGAAGTGATTTGCAACCATATCCTCTCCTCAGCTGCCCCCGCATCCTCATCTCACCTACACTAACATCAAACATTCAATGCCACCATTCTGTAGACTCACGGAAAAAAAACACTCTGCATTTAATGGCACATAAGCATAAATGACATTCATTTTGTGGACTATAATATATATAATAGTATTACATTACATTGCATTTGGCAGACGCTTTTATCCAAAGCGACTTACAAAAAAAGGAGGACATAAGCAAACAGAGGTGTAAAGGGACAGGGGAACAAACATATGTACTTCTGCATAGGGACAGAGTGAGAGAGAGTTGGTTTAGTGATTGTTAGTTATGTTAGTTTCGTTAGGAAGGGAAGCAATCTCGGAAGAGAAGGGTTTTTACAAGTTTTTTAAAGATAGGGAGGGATGTTGCTGTTCTTGTCGCGACTGGTAGGCCATTCCACCATTTGGGGACAACTACAGAGAAGAGTTTAGAGTGACCTCGCTTAGTGAGAGGCGAGGGTACAGATCTATAGATGATTTGTGTGAGCGAAACGCAACGTCCTGGACAGGACGTGAGCCTAGTATGTAATATATAAATTCATTTCGTCCACAAAAGTAAAAAGTGAATCCAGCCTTATGTCCACAAAAGGAAAAGTCAGCAGTAAATTTAGTGCATGTAATGACTAACCTGTTTTGTGTTTTGTCCATGAAATTACGTGCTCTCTTTATCATTTCGTGGACACAATGGCAACTGATTTGCGCATTTCATGGACAAAAGGCATCGTGATGTTTTACGATTTCATGACCATTTTATACATTTCGTGGCACGAAAGGCATTTCGTCCACGAAATAAAGTGTGTGACACTTGGCATCCCATAGGGTTGATGATAATGGCAATGGCAATGATAATTGCGTTGATGATAATGGCAATGGTAACTGATAATGGCCATTTATATTCACAGCATCCTAATGTATTAAAAAGGTGTATTATTAATTGATGACAACAATAAAACTGAACAATGTCAGTATTACCATTATTGCTAATGTGTTCACAAGCTTCACAAGTTGCAAATAGCCATCAACCATGACCAGCTATAGCAGTTAATGCTTCAGAATGCAATCAGAGCTTCAGAATGCAATCTACAGAGCATTAAGTGAAGGTCCAGAATTCAGTTCTGGATGGACTGCATGCTCGCTACTACAGACGATCACATAACATTGAAAGTTGTGAAGTTTTTACAGTCAGTAAACATTTGCCATCAGCTCTAAGTAACCCTGCAGAGAGAGAAAAAATCTTGAAGTAGTGCATGACTGTATGGCTAGTCGAGGGAAGTGATGTACTGTAGTCATACAGCAGGTCTACTGCACAAAGTGAAGGATGCTATGACTAAAGGGTTCACAGACCTGGGACCAATCCACTTGTAAAATGTAGTGCCAGACACAGTTGAGAACATGCAGGCTCCAAAACACTGCACCCAGGATTTCTGTGAGGATTATCTCTCCAGCATTTCAGGAAGATGCAAATGTTGCTAAACATTTTTCAGCACCAGACATGTGTGGCTTATTTATGATTCCTGGTACCATTTTACATCATGTTACTTCCTCAGCCACAGACTGCAGACACTGAAGTAGGCCCACCCATAGAGCAAACAGTGTGCAAAGCAAAATGTACACTTTGCAACACAGTTTTTGAAAAATATGTAAAATGTGGGAAAGACTGAGAATAGAAACAGACAATGGGGCAGAACGGTAGGCTGTGGCTTGCTAAAGAAAATCTAGAATAACCAGTAGTTATAAGGACTATGATAACTGTTTAAATACTAATTCTAATTAAACAAGACATTTCTTGGTCGACACCTGTTGTGTATTTTGCCGTTAAAATCCTTGTTACAGAACAGCAAGATGTGCAAAAAGTCCTAAAACATTTAACTGTTGGACATGTGCATTCAAAAGGTCAGAGAAGGTGTGAAAAAGCCGGTGAGGCTCTTCACTTGTAGGATGTCGGCGACTGGAAGTTAGGGTGAAGCGGTGCAAAAAGACCTCAAAGTCCACGAACAGATATAGAAAAATATTGTGCTTTTTATTTTCAAAGAAAAATCCAGTGCAATAATGAAACCAAAGTAAATAATAATAACACAATACTTAACTCGAAACTAAACGTGTACAAAATCAAAGCAAAGAGAAATCAAACAACGCCTTTAGGCTCACTTCCTTCTCAGGTTTACAGCAGCCCTGCTACTCAGCAATTGCTCTTTCGTTTGCTCGTTCGTAACGTCTCTCGTTCTCTGTCCGTGTCGGTCGCTGTGTCTCTCCCCTTGGTGGAAACGAGGTTCTTAAATACAGAACGCAATTAAAAACCAATTGGCCCAATTACTCAGTGATTGGACCATACCATCACCACCACCAAGTGACACATTTTACTAAACAAACGACTAAAGACAAACGGTACACCCGACAGTAATATTCACATATATAAACACCGTATATCCACACACATAATACAAGACATTTAACGAATTAATAACACCATACACAAACAAACCCTATTGAACACCAACACCCCTCCACCACATCACCGATCCCAAATCCCAACGAGTTCTAAAATACTGCCATAGGTGCGCGCTTCCGCATGGCAGCAAAGTGTCCGGAGTTGAGAAAGTATGTAAGTATCGGAGTGTTTGAACCAGTAACTGTAAACAGGGGGACGTTGTAGGACATGAGTGGGTACCTCACCCATGCCATGGATGTTGATAATAAAAGGGTTAACAGTTCCAGTTGCATTGTGACAGGTTTGATGACTGTGGATGTGTGTGTGTGTGGGTGCGCAGGTGTACCGTGAAGTTCAAACGTTAAAAACGGTGAGAGGGGGAGACAGGGAAGCTCACCCTTTCACACTTCCTTCCCCCTCTCCAGTCTCACCACTCCGGTGGTGAGACAAAACGGCCAATGTCTTTAGCGGCCTGGCACTATGCTGTCCGCCAGTCGGTATGCAGTGCCAAGACCTACCGAGCATATGTCCACCAGACGATACCAGGAGTCCAAACAGTTTTTGACAACTACCCTCCGGTTTTTCAGTTGTCCTTCCAGTCCACGTCGGACCAGCAGAGCGGACTAGGAGCCTATACCAACAGCGTCTATCAGTTGCACTTGTGCCCATATCCTCTGGGCACCGGGTCCAGGGCAGCCGCTGCACTCTTCCGGACCATCGTCGGGACAACACGCTCCGGTTGTCTTCCAACACACACACTGATTCCATAGCCGCAAAAACTCCCATAGCCCTTCCTCTACTGCTGGTCTCCTTCATTCCATACCCTCCACCGTTCCTGGATCGCCCTCTTCTCAGAGTTCGTGAGCCCGACTCTCCGGTCTTCCTAGGCTCCTCTCCGAACTCTTCTTTCCAATGTTTGTCGTCGTCGACATGGCTCGGTTCCGCCAACTCGTTGTCTCTGATCGTCGGGTCCGATGCGCAACCCCGTTCTCACTATGGCCCACCCCGCTCTCACTATGGCCCACCCATAAGTTGCGTTCTAGCTCCGCCACTGGCAACGGCTACTGAGTTTCTGTCGCACAGGAGGAAATTTACCTTACTGTTTCAATAACAAGCCATACTCATAATCATGCTTGTTTACTTTTTTGTTCATGTCAGGAAAACATTTGCAGCTGTATTTGCAGTAAAATAAGCACCAGAATTGGTATTTCTTTGTAAAAGCAATTGTAATTTTTGGGTTTCATTTGCATCGAACAGTAAAATCCACAAAGACAGATGGCTGAGCTAAGCTACATACTACAGGTCAGTATGGACATGCTAACTAGCTACCACCCTTGACATAGTAACTTGCAAGACTACCTGGAAGAAAAGTTAGTAGAATACCCAAGTACAGTATTAGCTTTCCACTCCAGTATGTGATTGAAACCATAACGGTAGAAAAAGCCGCTTGTCGTCCAAAGGCTAAAACACATAGAACAGAGGGGCTAGCCACCATTAAAACTGAGACTTGAAAAATGTATTCACAAATAAATTCACAAAGTGCATTTGGTGCTCAAAAGGCCTTTGTCAGTGCAATTTGTCCAAGAAATCTGTTTCCTCTCCGGTACAATTTACATGACGAGTGACAAAGGAGTCTACAGATGCATTTCGTTATTGACGAAATCGATTTTTCCTATCACAAATCACAAAAGGTGTCTGCAGACTCACGAAAAATGAACACTCCGCATTTCGTGGCACATAAACATGAATGTCATTCATTTCGTGGACAAAATTACTTTTATTTCATCCATGAAGACAAGAAGTGAATCCAGCCTTTTGTCCACGAAAAGTTAGCAGTAAATTTCGTACAGAGCTGACTGGTTATAATCCCCAGAATACGATACATATCCCAAGCTTTATTGGCCTACTGCCTCCTCTGGTGCAATTGAGAACACAGACAGTGGAACTTACGGAACTAAAGAAAGACATGGACACTTTATAGAATAAAATCGAACGTCTGTATGAGGCAGGAAAAAAATTAAATATTGACATCTGTCAACAAACAGGTGGAATACATGCAGACTGAGACTTCCTGCAGTTTAGACTGGCGCTTACAGCATGTGCAAGATGAAGTTTTGAGGAATGTAAATGGCATGTCACCCTTGCAAGAAGCTATAGGGGCAAGTGGCAGTCACAAGCCCACTTTACCTGCTCCTACTGCTGTGAGACAGAGTAGTGTTGGTCATGTAGACCACAGTCAACATGTTGCTCCTGGTTCAGCTCCTTCTATGATGTCTTAATGTGCGGTTTGTGCCAGCGACTATCCTTTACAGTTCACAATTCAGTGAAACATACCTCACTGCTGATCTTGGTCGGCGACTAGGTGTGAAGAAGTCACTGATCCATTGCATTATCCTGGAAAATGTAATGGATTCCTTGCTGGCCATCAGGAAGAGTTACTATGGCTCCTGGTGAAACATACCTCACTGCTGATCTTGGTCAGCGACTAGGTTAGAAGAAGTCACCGATCCATTGCATTATCCTGGAAAATGTAATGAATTCCTTGCTCTTAGTGAAGAGGTGTTGGCTACATTAACTTGCATTCACATTCACATCAGGAAGAGTTACTATGGCTCCTGGTGAAACATACCTCACTGCTGATCTTGGTCGGCGACTAGGTGTGAAGAAGTCACCGATCCATTGCATTATCCTGGAAAATGTAATGAATTCCTTGCTCTTAGTGAAGAGGTGTTGGTTACATTAACTTGCATTCACATTCACATCAGGAAGAGTTACTATGGCTCCTGGTGAAACATACCTCACTGCTGATCTTAGTCGGCGACTAGGTGTGAAGAAGTCACCGATCCATTGCATTATCCTGGAAAATGTAATGAATTCCTTGCTCTTAGTGAAGAGGTGTTGGCTACATTAACTTGCATTCACTGTGCACAAAATAAGGTGGACTCTACCGCCAGTCATCCTGTCCTGTAGACTCGTCCTACGTCCTGTACCTGGCTTTGATTTCATGTTCTTCAGTGGCATGCAGATGATGTATCAAGCCTTTGTTTCTGGTTCCTCTCCTTTGACGGCAAATACAGCTTTCTGAAAGACTGGGTACATCTTATTGGGTATTCACACCCTATTCCGACATGTCATTAGTTAGACATCCCACTATTCAGACATCCCACTATTCAGACATCCCACTACTCAGACATCCCGCTATTCAGACACTTTTTAGTACCGCTATTCCGACAGTTTTTTTTTCACAGTTAATGATGGACAGCTGCTCTCACGAAGCGGAGCGGAGCCGACAGCGCTTTTAATTACGGCGATGATTGGCGGGTAGACGGTGTTTGTGAGACTCTAGGCAGAGATGGCCTCATTTTTGTTTAGTTGGCAGAGCAGCAACATGCGCATGCAAGGTGAGCATGGTGTCAATGTCTTAATGGAAAGACAGACATCCACATCCACTTGTTCATAAATAGCAATGCGTAATGCCTCCAAAAACAGGGAGATCCATGGTGATACCATAAGAAATGTTTAGAGATCTGAAGGAAACCTCTCACCTTTCAAAAAAAACAAACAAACAAACAAACAAAATAAGACTAGGGGGTGTTCACCTAGCGAACTAAATTATGCTACACTAGTATTCACTTTAAACTGGTAAACGGAAAAAAACAGAATAACGACTCGATATTTTGTTTTCTCGTTTTTGTGTATGGTCCCCAATGAAGCAGCGCACGGGGTTGCTTGATTAATTGGGTTCAGCTGGTTCAGAAAGTAGGCCTACTTAAATCCTACATTGAGTTTTGTTTAATAAGCACACTATTTATCAATATATATGCATATATTATTGTTAAACATGGCAGCGAAAAAGAAAGTCCTACGACATAACGAGCATCAACTCACTCACAAATGGTCACCTCCCGATGTGCCTTCTTTGTGAACGTGTTTTCGAATGAGGCAATGAAACACGAAACGAGCACCTGACCAAGATACACACTGCAAGGCATCAGAGGATAGCCCACGTTTTTTTTCCCCTAAGCCCTAAAGGAGCATTAGCCTATTCAAAGCGCAACATTGTTACCTTGTTTTGTCGGAAGGGAAGTCAAACACAGAGCGAGTTGGTGTTATCACGCATTTCACTTTTAATTGCGAAATCGGGATCACCGTTAATTTTTGGAGAAATACTTGTTCTTCCTGTCAATGAAGAGGTCCAGTGCTGCAGAGCAAGATCCAGCATCGGTGTTGAGGGCCATGCCACTCAGCAATGTGGCACGGAGGATCAACGAGATGGCATCGGATACTGAGGAACAGTTGTGTAAATGTCTGCGTCAGTATCCATTCAGCATACAGCTGGATGAAACGACTACTGCAGACAACAACGCTATGCTGATGTGACAGACATAGGCCCTACGAGGGGAAACGATTCTTTAATTTGAGTTTTATTGCGCGTACAGTGCATAACTCCTTGTTAATTGAGCGCACCTATCCCGTTTACTCCTGCTGCTGTACGTGTCTGTCGCTGCTGCTTATCTATACGTTGTATTGATATTAAAAGCAAAAGAAAAGAGGAAAAAAATCCCTTGCCTGCTGTCACACGGACCAGTTTTCCTTTCCCTAACTTAAATCCGAAAAACTAGTTAACAGGGACTTTGACTACAGTCGGTTTTGCCTCCAGGGCAGGCCTTGGTTTTCAGCGTCACAATAAAACTATTCATGTCGGAAAAGCGGAATGTTTCAAAAATAGCAACATGCCCCTACTCCGACAATGGAAAAAAAAATTGTCGGAATAATGATATGTTTTAAAAAAAATGATAATGTCGCTACTCCGACAATTGGACGCTAATGTCTGACTAATGACATGTCTGAATAGCGACATGTAACCATCTTATTGTAAGTCGCTTTGCATAAAAGTGTCTGCTAAGTGTAATGTAATGTAAAGATGCCACTATAATGCTCTCATAAGGAACAGCTCCTAAAACAACTGCAGATGAATTTGGATGTCTGCACTTTTTGCTTCGGGTGAACTGAGCTGTGGGGGAGTTAGAAATGTCTGCTAGCTAGCTAAATAATGCTTAGTAAGTTACCTATACAGTCTACACACTGCAACTTACTTCAACATTATACACCAAACACACAGCCAAACATAACTATAAATGGTTTACCAATTAAATCTACTCATTAGGAGATGAAACAAGAAATGTTTAGCATAGAGCATGGCAAAAAAGATTAGCATTGTTAACATTAGCAAACAAAGTTTAGCAACTCAAAATTACTCGAATCTGCCAGAAAACATTACTACAAACATCTAAACCAATACTACAACTGAAATTGGGCAAGTAACACTCACCATTCTTCATTTACACACACCACAAACGAACACAAAGGAGATAAGGCAGAGAGCATGTTTCTTCTGACCTTCTCCAAAACTTGCCGTTGAGAAATGGCTGAATAAAAGGCGGCAGTTACAAACAATTCAGACCAACATGGCAGATAATTGTGGAACCTCTAACGTTAATGTGTTTATATGATTTAAAGTCTCTGGATGACCAAAAGTAATGGTGCGTCATGGATTGTTGTTGAAATGAAACACGACTGACTTAAGACAAGTAGAGTAGTCTAGATTACCATTTAATCACTCAAAGTTTTAAGATTGAAGAGTTGGCTAACTATTAGCAAGCTGGCTAACATATACGGTCACAAGCTTGTACTAGTACACTTCTTGCATTTGTGGAACGATACTACAACACTTAAATATCATCTAGGCAACACAATGAAAGTATTTAGCCCCTGTAGTTCCTGCAGTTTGCAATTTTGAATCAGTTGTGGAATGCTGCTGTTAGATGTAGGCTAGCTTGCGTGACAACTTGTGTTGTCCAGCCACGCTGCCACGGTAGGCTGGCCAGCGACGTGATCACTCACATCGGATAAGATCCATAGGCTGTCCCGCTAGATAACCTGCTTAAACTATTGGCGACCACGCCGACAGGCATTTTGGCTGTGGAAACGAGGCGTTACTCAGTGTCACCATCCAAGTTACAAGTAATCAAAGAATGTGTTGATGACATGTTGGCGTTGACATGTAGGAGTCATTGAACCGCCATTATCATTTGTGAAGGAGTATGGGGCTCCAGGTTAATTAGGTTCTGACTGAGGTGGGAGATATTGGACTGTGCTTCCGATTTGAGAAGTCACAGACACAGATACATCAGTTGCTCTCCTTTTATTGAAGTAGTCTTGGTACAATGTGAATATGAATTTACAAGACATGAAACAAACGGCAGGACAACGTACGGGGGGATTCCAAACAGTAAAAGAAATGGACAGAGGGATGGTATTGTTTTTAATGTGACTGGATGAAGCCAGATTTTCGATTTTTCAAATTGGTCACCTGGGGCCGGATTCACAAAACTATTCTTAAGATAAATCTTAGGAAGTTTCTTAAGAAAAAAACTAAGAAGTTCCTAAGATTTACCTTAAGTGAAATTCTCCAATATTTTCTTAAGAACAATGGCATTTCTTACGAACTTCTTATTTGCATGACTTAAGAACTTCTTAAAAGAACGTTCTTTGTTGGGGGAAACGTACACGAGACTTAAACGTTTGGCATAACGTAAAAAAAGAAGATGGAGACTAAGAGGAGCAAAAACTTTACCAAGCAAGAGATGGAAGTTTTAGTCGAGGAGGTGGCTACAAGGAGGAAACTACTGCTTGGGAAGTTTGACAACGTAGGGGTGACTGCGGAAAATAAAAAGAGGGGCTGGGCGAGGGTCGCCGAATCGGTGTCGGCGGTAGGAGGGTTTTCGAGGGACGCCGAAGCTGTCAAAAAAAAGTGGGCGGACATTAAGTCCCAAGTCAAAAAGAAGGGGGCGGAAAGGGCCAGGGAAATGAGGGCAACGGGAAAGGGGGTGACTACAATACAGCTCGATGTGCTAGAAGAAAAGATATTATCTGTTATTGGGGAAAGGGCCGTGGAAGGAGAGCCGGGAGGAGTGGACACCGGCGACATCGAAAATAATGAAGGTATGCTAACTCAGCTAGCCAGTAGCCGTTTACACCCTTCTCAGTAGCCACAATGAGCCACTCACTCAGTGGATGTAACTTGGCTACGTTTTCATTCTGATGTCTTGTTACAATGTATAAAGACGTGTTGTTTCTTCACACAGTCTTAAAACACGTCTCCTGCCCAGTGCCCATACACCACAAGCACAGATGTTGTGACACATACTAGCCTACCAATCGGCTACCCAGTGATGTTTACCTTTTAATATAGTCCATGACATTGTGTATTTCATTATGTCCATGAACGAATAAGATTTGGGCAAGAACATAGTCAACTTCTCATAAAGAATTGCAGTATGCCTAGACCCATATAGGCCTAGCTTATTTTACTGCTGTATTTACATATCCTGTAATACCATATTGTAGTATTTTTGTATTTAAAATATTAGTTCTATTGCAATATGCCAAGGCTACTGCTGCAAAATTGCTTCAGGTTGCAACACATTACAACACAGTTGTTTTCACACAGGCATATCTGCCATGCTCAGTAATGTCCTTGAATCTGTTACAGATACTGCGGTCTTGACACTGTATAACGTGCCCTCTCCAGACCCAATGCCTTTAGTGTCAATGTCAACCATTCCCCAGTTACCCAGCTCTGAGGAACAAGAAGTAAGTTCACAAGTGGTGCAACAAATGCATTTCACTGATCTGTGTCATGTGTATTATTTTCTGTCACAATCATACATAACTCATAATTTTCTTTTACATGTTGTTTCAGAAGCCTGAGGATGCCCTGTCCCTTTCAGGCCTACTGGGGGACATTGGGGTTGCATTTACTGGAAGGACGGCGACAGACGAAATGGTCGCAATGCAAGGGCAGATCCTGAGGGAACTGTCTGCACTACGGAGAGTGCAGGAGAAATTGCTACAAATTGAGAGACAAAAATTAGAGATCGCAAAGGCGAAATTGGAACTAAAAAAAAGAGAATTTTAAAATAAATTAACAATGATGCACATATTGATTTGTATGTATTGGATTTATTGTGTATTTGTAGATTATAAATTAAATCTTCGTTGGATGAGATCCTGCCTAACTTGGATCCCCGACTGGCATGGGGCAGGGGCAGGGTCATTTAGGCCATCCTCTTCCTCTCTGTCATGGTCATTTGGGGGAATGTTGGGTAGTGGCACGCGGAACATCATGCATAAATTGTGTAGGATGAAGGCACATGCTATTATTTTGCATGCCCTTTCAGGGGTATATTGTAGCACTCCACCAGACCGGTCAATACATCGGAATCGCGACTTCACCACACCAATGCACCTCTCCACTACACTCCGGGTCTTGCACTGAGCATGGGTGTAGCGCCGCTCTGCCTCTGTAGCTGGGTGGATAACCGGTGTCATCAGCCATGGTCTCAGGGGGTAGCCACTGTCACCTACCGGTATGACATGAAGGCCTATTACAAAATTGCTTTTAAATAACAACACATTAAGTATATCTTGAAAATTTATCTTGTGTAATTCCATACCTAGTAACCACCCATCTTGCATCTGCCCTTCATTGAATTTGACCCCTGTTCCAGAATTCATTAACATGAATGAGTCATGGGTGCTCCCTGGCCACTTCGCCACAAGGTCGGTAACCCGCAGAGTTGCATCGCAGATGACTTGGACATTTATGGAATGCACACTTTTTCTATTCACATAAATTTCCTCATCTTCATGTGGTGCCTAGAAATATTTTGTAAATGAAAAACAATCTTAAATGTGAAATACAAGACAAGATTATACATTTTGTAAATACAAAACAAAGCAAACAGACAAAAAAAAAAACCACTTACTTTAATTGCGATGTGGGTCCCATCAACTGCCCCCAGCACATTTGGGAACCCTGCAATTTCCGCAAACTGCTGCTTGGTGGTGATGCATTGTGCAGCAGTCATGGGGAACTTAATAAACATTCCCACCCTCCTACATAAAGCAGTTGCCACACCTCTTACAACCCGACTCACTGACGACTGGCTGACTCCCAATGTACCCCCTAGCACCATTTGAAAAGTCCCCGAAGCAAAAAAACGTAGGGCCAACATTACCTGTAAGGCTACAGGCAGAGGTGCTGAACGCTTAGTGCGTCGCTCGAGATCGGGGGCCAATAGGCGAATTAGAAATATAATTGCAGGCCTAGGGAGCCTGTACTGCCTCACTAAAACATGGTCAGGCAGTCTGAGGGGATCTAATCTATCTCTGAGAGGCCTCTGTGGATGTGCCTCCCTATGCGCAATCCATAACATCTCCATCTAGAAATTAGAAGGAACAAATACAGAAATCAGTGTTCTGTACATAGGCATTAACAGTCAGTCAATGTCTGCATTAATAAATGATCCACACACATAGGCCTAGACTTTAATGAAATGAAATGACTGATCCAAACATCATAAAATTACCATGATTAAATTATTAACTTAAATACACCCTGGATTCATGAACTATTGTCTGCATATCACATTACTGTAGGGTACATTTAATGTAAGGTATAGCCTACATCAACTCAGCCTATGAGCTAAACATGGTGTGAAGGCCCATCATAAGAAGGCCTAACTTAACTGTCAGTTGGAGTCAATGTATGTAGCCTGCATAATATAACTAATAATACATGTACAAAAACATTGATGGCAAACTTAAATTACAAAAACATGTCTATTATTATTTTATTTTATTTATTTATTTAATTATTTAATATAGTTTATAATTCCGTAGACATTTGTTAAAATAAATAGAGGCTTACCTTCTCTATGTGGCTGTGGTAAGATATGGTGAAGGGTTGTCTTAAAGATAAGAAAAATACTAAGAAGAATCTTAAGAACTAAGCTTTCAAGAATATCAAATGTTCTTAACATTGTTCTTAAGATAAAAGATAAGAAGAAAGTTAAGAAAAAACTTAAGAATTTTATTGGAGAATATGGAATCTTCTTAAGTTTTATCCTAAGACAAAAGTTAAGAGAAAAGTACCACTTAAGAACTTTTTTTTTCTTAAGAAAGCTTTGTGAATCCGGCCCCAGGCTACTGCGCAAACTCGAGAGCCAGCCAGGTGACGTTGGCCAGGACTACTGTTGTACTTCGGGACTTGATTCTTATACTAACTTTGGTTCCAGGCAATCTTACAAGCCAGCATGTCAAGGGACCTAGCTAGTTAAAATGTAACATACCAGACTAGCGTGTAGCTTAGCTTAGCCAACGATCCCTTTTACAAAAAAATACTGGGAAATGTTGCTGGAATGTTTCCCTGACATGAACAGAAAACTAAACGAGCATGAGTATGACTATGGCTTGTTATTCAAACAGTACAGTAAATTTACTTCTGTGCAAAAGAAAGTCACTAGTCATCACTTAATTTGTGGCATCATTTTTAGCATAATTTCAGATAACCGCTTACAAGACAATAACATGACAGATTTCAGATTGGAACAAATATGTTTTTCTCTATTTCCTCCGATGTACAACAATGCCAAAATCAAGGTTCTGAGCTCTTCTCATGTAAAGTTATTGGGTTTCAAAGTGATGCTAAAATGAATGGAAGTGGAATGCTAAAGGCTACTGGGCCCTTTCCGGATTTTTTCTCCCCATGTGTGTTTCAACTTCCGCAGATCTTCCTGCCCCCTTGATGGGAAAACAACAAAGGGTCCATTAACGATGATGGCATGGGCCATAGGTCATTCGGTATGCCCCAGCCATATTCCAAAGATTATTAGTGTACACTGAAAGAGCTTCAAGGGAATTTGTTTTTTAAACAATGCAATTATTTACTCCTACTGTCCAGCAACATTTTCATTACCTATGGACTGTTCTCAACAGACCGAGCAATGCTGGCCTCACAGTAACTTCCTCCAGTTAAAGCTCAAATTTCTTGTACACATAATCTTTGCTAATGGGATCCAGGCAGACCCAGAAAAAAAACATGCAATCCAGAGTTTTCCCATACCAACCAATATAAAAGCCGTTCAGCATTTTTTAGGAATGGCTGGCTGGTACCACAGATTTATACTTGGTTTCTTCAAAATGGCTGAACCCCTTAACAACCTAAAGAAGACTGCGTTACTCGTTAACGTTAATCCTCGTCACCTGCTCGTCTCGTTTCTCTGTCTCCTTGATTATTCCCCGCACCTGCACTTCCTCGTTTACGCTCGTTTCGCTCCTTAGGTTCACCACTACTTAAGCCCTCACTTTTCACTCCCTCCTTGTCAGTTCATCTGCTAACCATGGTGTGTCCTTCCCAGGCCAGCGTGTAGACTCCTGACTTGTGTTTGCTTTCGTCAGTCTTGTTTTCTGTTCACCTGTCTGTCGAAGTTTGTTCCTGTTCTCCGCCCGTCTGTTCCTGTAAGTCTTGTTGCCCAGTGTTTCCTTCCCCGACTCCTCAGATCGGTCCCCTGGTGGTTCGACTCCGGCTCGCCTCTGACTACGGTTCCGCTCTCCTGCCCTGGCTGCACAACCCAACTAGTCTCTGACAGCGCTCAGCTCTCCAGTCCCGGCTGCACGACCCTGCATTCCTGTCTGTCAGCCCGGAGCTCCCGGAGGCTCTGTGCCCGCCCGCTCAGCTGAGCGCTCACCTGTATTCCGGGCTACCAGTCCGGAACCCCTCCAGGCTCCGTACCTGTGCACTCAGACGAGCGCTCACCTGGATTTCTGCCCAGTTCTGGGCCCATGACTGTCCCTGTTTCCCCTGAATCCCTCAAAGTATATTGGTTATGTTATGCATTGGGTCTGTTCCTCTCTTTTCTGGTACCGTGACATTTCATGGACGAATGCAGGTGAGGAAACTGATTTCTTGGACACATGGCACAGACAAAGGCCTTTTGAGCACTGAATGGTCTTCATGATTTTAAAAGGTACTATGAAATACATATAAGTGTGCAGATGCTTTTCAGCCACGAAATTCACTTTATGAGTTTGCAGATATGCTTTTGTCCATAAAATGGATTTTGAGAGTCTGCAGATGCTTTTCATCCATGCATTGTGTTTCACAATTTCGTTCATTTCACCTTTCGGCCAATGATTGTGATAATGAAAATGAATTTCGTGGGCAAAAGACATCTGCAGACTCATGAACTCTCGTGGACCAAATGCATTTTGTGATTTACGTAAATCACGAAATGCATTTCATGGAGGCTGTGAACTCCTTTGACTGTTAGGCTGTCACCCTGTGGTCATCAAATATTTCACGATAACAATATATATCATGATATACCACAGTTGCGTATGTCTTCAGTTATTGTCTTTATTTTCAACTGCAAAACAAAATAAATAGGGAAAGTAGGAAGTCTGTAGACAGCGAGCGCAGAGGGTCCAGTCGCTCCTAATGAAGTGCATTGTTAAGCTCATGTAAGGCTATGTAGCCCGGCTCGTCCACATGTCTGTCGTCGATGCATAATGCACAACACTGCTCATATCCCTTTCCACTTCAGCCCGGCATTTGTTATATAGTTGAGACAACTCTATTTTGCTACAGTGTTTGCGGCTAGGCATGACGTACTTCGGATCCAGTATTTTCAGGAGGTTATGGAAGCTGTCCTTTTCAACGACATAAACGGGAACCATGTCTTTACAAATGTAATTAAGTGTGCTTGCAAAAAGCACACTTAAGCCACGCTCAGACTACACGACTTTAAAATCGTATCCGATTTTGACGTCGGACTGTAGCGCACACATAAAGAGAATCGGAACCGATGATCGTAAACAGTTTGTTGGCAAGGATCCCTCTCGCGGTTGCCCGACGTTCTATTTCCAGTCGTAAATATCACTAGTCGGCGACTAGTTGAGCCGGCAAAATTCCATCTTAGAACGTCGTACACGACGGGGGAAACTTGCCCGACAATCGCTTGCGATGGTCTTGGGAGGAACATTCCACAGATTGTCGTACCGATTCTCGTAAGGGCTGTTTTCAATGGAGAATCGGGCCGATTGTCGTGTAGTCTGAGCCGGGCATTATTGTTATCCCACCGTTTATTCTTCTCCTGAACCAGATCTTTCAGACGTTACTATTCCTCAGGCTTTCGAGATAGAGACACCGTTCCAACTCTAAAACGACCGGCACGGTTTGGACAAGACCGCCCACATTTCTGTATACCGTACCTCTTGTCGTTCGTCCGTTATTGTCGTTTTTCTGCAACTTTTTGGCCCATTGAAAATGAATGGCGGAATGTTCAGGCTGATGATGTCATAGTACACTGGTCCACTGTAGCAGCCAGAGTGAGCTCTGCCCTCACTCTAACCTCCACTTCGTTTTTTAATGATTAAAACTTAACCACTTAACCTATAAACTTCATTTAGTTTGTAAGAGAGGTCTGGGATCTGACTGTGACCTGTGTAAAATTCATGTGGCAACTACTTAAACTGTTTGAGGCAGGACAGTTTAAAAATGGTGTCAGACAGTCTATGGGATTTTGCCATACATTTCATCATCTTACTGTAAACAGGTCAGGGTGCATGTCTGAAGTTTTAAATGATCAAAACTCAACCGTTTAACCTATAAACTTGATTTAAACTTTGTAAGAGAGGTCTGGGATCTGACTGTGAGCTGTGAAATTTTGATGTGGCAACTACTTAAACTTTTTGAAACAGGACAGTTTAAAAATGGTGAAAGAGAGGCAGACAATACTGTGGCAGTTGCACCTGGACCAACTGCCATTTTTTAAATGTGGAATGTTCAGGAATAGAACTCTTGAGTGATGTCATAATCCCCATGCCATGGCCTGCATAATGTTCTGCCATGGGAGTGTATTGCAGCCTATAGTAGTTATCTCTAGTAGTTATCTATGTAGTCAGTGCTGCTCTGTTAACCTAGCAAACGTTTGTTAGCCGTTATGCTAGCTATGCTAACTATGCTAAAATGCAAAATAATTAACTGGGTTAAAAGTGTTACTCGGTTGACTCAGCTTGTACTTGTTAGCAGTTATGCTAACAATGCTAATTATGCTAACTATGCTAAAATGTGAAGTAAGTAACTGTGATAACATTGTTGTGTAGCTATATTAGCTGAGGCTATTTAGCCATTATGATAACAATGCTAACTATGCTAAAATGCAAAATAATTAACTGGGTTAACAGTGTTACTTGGTTAACTCAGCTAGTATTCGTTAACAGTTGTGCTAATAACGCTAATTATGCTAACAATGTTAATTATGCTAACTATGCTAAAATGTGAAGTAATTAACTGTGCTTACAGTGTTGTGTAGCTATATTAGTTGAAGCTATTTAGCAGTTATGCTAACGTTACTGGCAATGCTAACTTTGCTAAAATGCAAGCACACTTTTTGCATTTTCTGCGGGAATGCAGTCTAGTTCAATATTGCGCCTGTGATTTCTTTGAGCCGCGGAGACGTCTTGTCATATGGCGTGCGTTCAATGTTGAGCTGGCAATACTTCTTTTCGGAACTTGCCCCCGCAGTTTCACCTCTTTGTTTAGGTCGGATTCGGATTTGTTGGAGTTTTTCGTATTCTCGATTGTGAACCTTCTTCAAATGATAGAAGAAGTTGGTTGTGTTCGTGTCTGGTGCGGGGATAGCTTTGTTGCAAAGCTTACATATAGCCTCCTTTTGCTCCGTGTCGGTGGGCTTAAATCCAAATTGCAGCCAAATCACAGAAGTGCCCCCTCTTTTCGGCTCAAGTAGCTCTTGTACCTGTGCAGGTTCCTCGATCTTTATAACAACATCTTCCTTCTCCTTCTGTGTTTCCATCGTTCATTCTTCAGCTAGAGAAACAGCTTAACTAAACATGGGCTCTCGTTGTCGCAAGTGCATGCCGCAAACCTGCGTGACGTAAAGCCGTAAAGCAGTGTTGTGTGTCGCAAACACACGTTTCTTTAAAAAGTAAATGAATCGTTTTATTTTTTTCCTTTTTTCCCCAGTTATACAAAGTTAGAGCGTGCATAATGACAATACAAAATGATATTAAAGTATATTAAATTATAAAGCACCTGTAATAACTACGTGTTATTAACTACCTGTAATAAATATGTGTGTTTTCATCTCCATATGTGTCTTCTGTTGAAAAGCTCTGTATCTGTTATCTAAAGAAAAAATCATTGTTTCCTCTTACAGGTCAAGCACCACAAGACTAGAAGGACCTATGGGGACACAAGGGTTGCCATAGACATGAATGTCTTCCACGGGCTGAATTAACTCTTAACTGACAAAAAGGTTAGGAGAGTAGACTTGATTTCTGTCTTGACCTCCATTGCTTAGACATTGTGTTGGAATTCAACTTTTCATCCAACGTGGGCCGACCTTTTGGGCTAGGGTCTCATGCCACTGGATTTTGGTACAGTAGGCCGGCCTATACGAACATGTGGTGAAGCTTTCCTCCAGTGTTATTTGGGGGCGGATTTCAAGGGGTTGACCTACTGATACAGACTCATCATTTATGTTTTGGAGAAAATTTTTACCAAAGATCCTACAGCAGACAGCGCTCTGCCTGGGCTAAACGGGAGGTACACAAAGTTGAGATCGCGGTAGATTTGACATTTCAGAACTTTGATTTAATCACACAGTAAGAAAAAAAACCATACTTAAGTAGAACTACATAGTTTCATTCCTTTACTACCGTTTGCTGAACCCTGGTAGTTAAATCCAATAGTCATTAAAAACATATCACGAAGGTAAACAAATGTCATTTATTTCTTACAAGAAACAAGACAACACAAATTCAGTGGACCTGACTAACTAACCGTACACTATGCTTCCGGGAAAAAAAAAAAAAGCTTCGCTTCACATAGCTGTTCAACATCTCAAAAACACAGCAATACTGCAGTTCAGTTAAACACACCAAATACCCCAACCCATAACTAAGTGAAACTAGGTGAAATCCTGTCGCTGACCTTTAAATGGTGCTGAATACAGATCCATTCATTAGGGTGACAAGGAAGCAGTAGTTAAACTCCTCGTCATCCGCCATTGTTTTTGTGTTCACAAAAAGGTTAAGCTCGTTAGAACAAGTGTGTGCGGTGGGAATGTGTTTGTGTTCATCATACACAAAGTAGCTTGGTTTGAGAATACCGGCAACAAAATCAGCAGCTAGGCTTTTGTCCTCTCCTGGCAAGTCAAGCAGCACACGCAAGCTGGGGTTCTCCCTCAGAAGTGGTAAAAACTGGAGGGAAATTAAACACCATATATGGAAGGCCATACAAAAGTTTATGGTTAAATATGGCATTTCGTTTTTGGTCATTTTACTATAGAATGGAACAAATACGACACAGAACTGTGAGGTACTGCAAGTCTTACTCCATAGTGGGACAAGCCATGAATGAGTTGATCCAGACAGCTCTGCCGTTGCAGAATTGTATGGTAAAGAACTGCATTTTTTACAAAGACATCCCTGTTGGCCATGCTGACGATGAGTCGAAGACCCTCAAGTTGGTATCGCCACGAATCACAAGAGCTGACTGCTTTCTCCAAATCGTCCAGCAAAGTTGCATGCTGAACCTAAATGGTAGTGATCATCTTATTTTCCTCAAATTCCATCACTGCATTTAATTACATTTACACAATTACGATGCATTATTTTACTTTATAGTTGACTACCTATGACAAACAAATTATGTATACTATATATGAAGTTATATTAGTTTTTTTTTTCGCTTTGATGCAGCAGTCACTTCAAAAAACACATTTTCATGCGATCACGAAAAACTATTTCGTAATACATTCTAAAATGAAATAAACTGTACTGCTGTGGAATGGTCAAAAAAGCAAATGCTTACTACAAGCACAATGTAGTCCACTACACTTGGGGACAGTAATGCAGGTGGTCCACCCCCTTGCACTATTATTGTAGACATCATCCTGCCAATGGTTCGATACACTCCATTTTGCAAGTGTTAAATGTTCAGCCTTGGTATGCATCCATTTGGTGTGCCTGAAAAATTAACACCACATTCTGTACCATCTACTCTGGCATTTCCAAACCAATGTTTGTGGCCAGGTAACCACAAAATTCATTATACTGTACCTTCAGAAGCTCCACTGTCCTGGAAGATAGCCCTCACCAGTAAGCGGAAGAACTCTCGTCTGGGACCCCCAAAGTCAACAGCATCTTCCTCAGCATCATGCTCATCGCTTGCAAATGTGACATAGAGCTCGTCACAGCTTTCTGCAAAACTGGGTCTCTTGAACACACGTAAGGCTGTGGCCCAAACTTTGGCTCGGCTGATATAGATCTGTCTTGTTCCCGATGTGATCACTCTCTCACTGTGAGCTTGTAGAAGGCCTGTAATCTCTTCTCCACTCAGCATTTCAGATGGTCTATATGAGAAAAAGCCATGCCAAAGACAAACAGGCATTTAAATGTTTTTTGGTTTGTTGATCATGGCGTGCTCTTAGTCCAGAATCTTTGGTTCAGGTGCTCTTTGGTCCAAGGTTAGCATGTCCAAAAAGACTAAGGCACTCTTTAATTAAAATGTCTTTAACACTGACAAGTCCTACCTTAACAGGTCAAAAACAAAGCCCACGTGTGGCAGCAAGTTGCCTTCTTCAGGGCATAGTAACACAAAAAAGCAGGAGGGCAGGTGAATTGCTAATATTAAAGGAAGGACAGGTGCTGACAATTAGTCCTGAAGCTCTCCCAGTGGCTTGATTGCTAGGGCCCGCCTCTAACACAGTTCCCCAACTTAGAAGATTGTCAATCACAAGGTACAACAATTGCAAGGACCCGCCTTCTCAATTTAATATCTAGGCTTAAATGAGTAAATAGATTACACACCTTGCTTGTTATGGTTTCATCTGTTGTAAGCGAGTACAGACCTACTTATTCTAAGTGTATGGATGTGTGTGTTACGGGTCCTACTTAATCTCTCTGCGTTGTGTTGAATGTAATGAGTAGAATGTCCACACACAGGAGCTGGACATGTGACTCAAAAGGTGATGCCATTGAGAGGGTGTGTGTGTTACTGTCAGCTTAAAACAAGCTGGCAACTACAGATATAAGAGAAGAAACTGTGGAAATGTGTGAAGTACTCAGGACTTGCTCATTCATCTCACATATAAGTCTTTTTGGTGGTTTGATGACTCTGCCTCGTTTCGTCATCTTGCCAACATCGTCATTGAAGCCCTTGGGCTGAGTGGAGACAACAGGCTCATCTAACACTGTGACATCATAGGGGATGGCCATGGACTGGAGTGGGTCATCAGACACGGGCAGGACGACCACGCATTCAGATACTGCAGTGAGGTTATCTCCATGCTCCACCCTCTCAATGTCGTCAGGACTGCTGAACACCCAGTGTGCAGTCCGATCTTCCACATCATCCACAACTGGAGGGCAGTCCTCAAGCACTTTTGGACTGGGTGGAGACCCCTGTAGGTCCGAGGACAGCTGTGGCTGGTGGTTTGTGGACTGAAGATCCTGCTCGTCGTCAAGGGGAAGGAAGTTAACAGGCAGTAGCAGATTCCTGTGGACTACTCTCACTTTATCAGTGCGAACGTCTTTGATTCGGTATACGTTGATGGCGGGGGTTCACAGCTACGACTTCATATGGAGAGGCCTCCCACTTGTCAGCTACCTTCCGCTTTCCTCTTTCTCCTCTATTTGCAACAAGAACTTGGTCTCCAATGGCGAGTGGTGAACCTTTGACTTTCCTGTTGTAGAGCTTCGCGTGTCGAGTCTGCTCCTTCTGACTGTGTCTCTGTGCGATCCACATAGCCTAGCGCATGTCTTTCTTCAGGCGGGACACAAACTCATTGTGATCCACCACCACATCGTCAGAGAGGACGCTTTGAAACAGGATGTCAACTGGGAGACGAGGGACTCGGCCAAACATGAGGTAGAACGGTGCAAAGCCAGTTGCCTCGTGCTCTACAGTTGTAGCAGAAAGTAAAGAGCCGTAACATCTGTGGCCACTTGGCTTTAGACTTGGGGGGCAACGTTCTTATCATGGACCCAAGTGTCCTGTTGAACCTCTCGACGACGCCGTTGCCCATGGGGTGATAGGGTGTGGTATGGGACTTGTTGACACCAGCCAGAGATGGCAGTTCCTTGATCAACTTGCTCTCGAAGTTCGCCCCTTGGTCTGAATGAATCCGCTTCGGAAAGCCATAGACAAGAAAGAATTCATCCCAGAGTTTTCGAGCTACTTGCTTGGCAGACTGATTCCTACAGGGAAATGTGTGGGCCATCTTGGAAAAATGGTCTGTAACAACCAGGACATCCAGGCACTTGCCCTCGCTCACCTCAGCAGACCAGAAGTCAATGCAGACCAACTCCATGGGCTCTGATGTGCGAATACTCTCCAGCAGGGCACAGGCATTCTTCCCAACAACACAGCAGCGGCAGTTTCTCACGTGTCCGTCTACGTCATGTTTCATCCCGACCCAGAAGAATCTCTGCTTCGCAAGGGACAGTGTTCGACTCTTCCCCTGGTGTCCAGCTGCATCATGGATCCCATTCAGTACTTGTGCTTTGAGGGAGTCAGGCACCACGAACAGGAAAAGACATTTGTTCATGTTGCCATCTCTCCGCTCTTTGCACAGCACGCCATCACGGATGACCAGCTTGTCCCAGTACTTCAGGAGCTGGCGTACACTGGAGGGTTCATTGTCTCTCTCCCTTTTTGAAGGTTTTCGACGTCTCTCGATGAAGTAGAGTACTCGACTGATGGTTCCATCTTGACCCTGTTGGCTCACGATGCTGCTGTGAGGGATAGGGGCATAAGCCTGCTGCAATTGAGGGACAGCCAGACCCACGCCTGTTACCTCACTCAGCCCACCAGTGGAATGTGCCTAGAAAACAGCTGAGATCTCAGGCACCTCAACTGAACCACTGTAGCTGCTGGACGAGCTGCTAGACGTGTCGTGTGGCTGCTTGCCAGACCTTAGGACCATCTGGTGGTTGTTGCTGAACTTGAATGCGTGCTGGAAAGTGTCATCACCGACACCACTGACGTTCTTCAGGAGTGTGACATAAGGCTCTGTGATGAGGCGGTGACTTATACATGACTGAACAACGGCTCTCTGCTTAAGGTGTCGGCGACAGCATTTTTAGGGCCTGGGACATACTTGAGATCGAAGCTGTTTGACGCAAGCTTGGCCACCCAGCACTGTTCGCAAGCATCCAGTCTGGGTTTTGTCAGGATATATGTCAGGGGATTGTTGTCAGTCCAAGCTGTGAAGTGGCGTCCTTTAAGCTAGTGGCTGAACTTCTCGCAAACGGCCCATTTCAACGCAAAGAACTCCAGTCTGTGCGCCGGGTAGTTCATCTGAGAACGAGAGAGTGTTCTGCTGGCGAAGGCTACTGGTCTTGCTACCTCTTCACCAGGAGGGACTTGAGAGAGCACTGCTCCAACTCCATCAAAGGATGCGTCAATGGCCAAGATGAAAGGCTGGTCAAAAGAAGGATGGGCCAAGACAGCACTCTGCAACAGCTCAGACTTTAGGATTTCAAACGCATTCTGACACGCAGGTGTCCAGTCAGTGGGAGTGAGCTTAGCGTAACACATTCTCTTTCGGGGTTTCCTCCCCTTTCTCACAGGTGTCTGCTTGCTGGATCCTGCTGTTAACCGGAAGAGTGGTTTGGCCTTAGCGGAGCAGCCCTCGATGAAGTGTTGGTAGTAGAGCACCATCCTGAGGAACGACCTTATCTTCTTCGGACATGGAGTCTGTCCGTCAGCTTCCATCAGATCGGCTTGCTGCACCTTGCAGATGGCCTCAACCTTGCTACGATCTGTCTGCACTCCGGCTTCAGAGATGACATGACTGAGGAACCACACAGACTTCCTCATGAAGTAGCACTTCTTAGGAGCCAACTTGAGGTTATGTGTCTCCAGGTGGGAGAACACCATCTCCAGGCGCTCCAGCGCCAACTCCTCTGTGGGGGCAAACACCATAAGGTCATCCAAATAGCAGAGCAAGCTGTTGAAGTTTTCATTGCCAAAGATAGAAAGCATCATACGCATGAAGGTTGCAGGGCTGTTGCACAGGCCTTGAGGCATACGGTTGTATTCATGCAGGCCGAAGGGTGAAGAGAACGCTGTGTACTTTTTGTGGTCTTCACAAAGAGGCACATTGTAAAAGCCAGACGTCAGGTCCATGGTGGAGAAGAATACATTGCCACCCAAAGCTGCAAGGACATCAGCCTGGTGCGGGAGTGGGTGAGCGTCTTTGACTGTGCGTGCATTAAGCCATCGGAAGTCAGTGCATATTCTCAAGTCGCCATTCTTCTTCCAAACTAAGACAAGGGGTGAAGCACAGTCACTGTGCGACTTGCGTATGATTCCTGTCTCCTCCATCTCATTCAGCGCCGTTCTGAGTGTAGTGTACTGGCTGGGTGGTATGCGCCTGTATGGCAAACGAAAGGGCCTGTTGTCAGTGAGATGAATGCGATGGACGAAACCTCTGGCATCACCACAGTCCATTTTGTCTCTGGAGAAGATCGACTCATGACTCTCGATGATCTGCAGCAGTCTGTCTTTCCCTTCTGGTGACACCTCACAGGCCTCTAAGTCGATGTCGGAGAGATTCATGCTGTTCAGGACATGCCTCATCTCCTCAGGCGTTCAGGGTGAAGCCGAGCTGTTCTCCGCACACTGCACATTCAACTTGAACTCTGTGGGCTGCGGCAAGTCTTCCACTGCAACACAAGGTGACACATCTGCTATTTTGGTGTTCCGTCTCAGTGTGACTCTATCACTGGTTGGATTGATTACTTTCAAGGGGATGGAACCATCTCCCCAAAGAGGTGTGACCACGGCTAGTGATTCTAGCCTTGTCACAGTCTTCCTCAGCTCTGATGTCGCTTGGGGGAGGATCAGGTCATTCTTCTGCAGGGTCAGGCTGAGTGAAGATAGCTCCTCGAACATGGCAGAATACACAAAAAAGTGCCTTCTCCATTTCTGTCTTAACCTATGTAGTAGTAAGTAGATCAATGCAAAATAAGTGTCATATTTCTAGCCACATTCTCACCTGCCACAGTTTGAAATTTTATCTGTATTGTGTAAAACTGACCTTCTTTGCTCGTCCCTGCACCTCCACTGAACCTGCAACAGCCAGGTGTTCCATGTGCTGTAGGACAACTGTGTACTGGCCATGGCCTGTGGCGAGGTCACCATCTGCCCCATGTCGAAGGAAGACTTTGAGGGCTCTGCTGACGTGGGGGATCCACCGTGTACCTTTCAACCAATCACAATATATATAGCACAATATCACAACTATACATTTGACTCACAGTGCTTTCAAATACACATGCACATTCACACACCAGGTCTGGAGGCAGCCAGGAAGGCTCCCAATGTCCAGGCTTTATGTGACACGCACACAAAATCCTATATTACAAATTTAGCAAATTTAACACTTAAGTCATACCTTTGACAGTAGATGGTGTGCAGACATCAACACCAAGCTCCTGCCCTAGCACACAGAGCTCTCTTTTTTACTTCCCACTGAAGTGGTAGGTCTTCCAAATGAGGTGCAATAGATCATAGACCTGCGACACCATTGCCTCCTTCTTTTGCAGGGTGAGAATTGCCAGCTCTAGTCTGTGACAAAACAATATAATGAAAATGTTTAAGTTACAAAAGTAGATGTAGATGTCTACTAGCACAAAATATGTTTGTCCGGTACAAACCTGTGTGGCATACAGTGGATGGGTATGATGTGCTCTCCTGCCTCTCTCTGCAGCAGAGCAATAATGCCACCCCGATGGCCCATGTTTACGGATGCCCCATCTGCCCCAAAGCTTATGAGTTTCTTTAGCCACCCACTGTCCTCAGGGCACGCCACACTGAGGGCAGCCTTGGTCGCATCCAGAACACCTAACGATGACAAAAAAAACAATATGGACATTGTACCCTTGAAATGGGCAAGGAAATGATGGATTCTTAGATTTACAAAACTTCACTAAATAGCTAGACTGACCACCTACCAATGGCATGGGAGTGCTGAAGGGGCTGCTGTCCTACGAGTAGAGTGACTGGCTTCCCACCCTCCACCAAGCGCACATAGACAATCTCGCACTCCGTGTTAGAGATGTCGGTGTCTCCATCGATCATAACGGCAAGGTGCTTTGCTGTCATCAGCTTAGCAGCTAGGCTTTCTTTCATCTGAACAGCAATTTGTGTAATCATTTCGGCGCATCTGTGTGAATGAAACACATTTTGTAAGTGGCTTATATCTCTCGCACGCACGCACGCACACACACACACACACCTCACACTCCAGATAATTCATTTTACACTCAAATTCTACATTCATTGTCTAATGGTATCAGAATTTAATGTTTTGGCTGCATTGTTATACTGACTGTCATTCCACTAACGCAACTGCTAACGCATGATCAATCACATTCTCATCTCAACATCAAAACATTAGCTCTACCTACCTTACGTGGTTATCATACGTTGGGTTGACGTCCACGCCGTTTTTTTATGGAGTAGGATTAGTGGGCCAAACTTCGTGAATGGCTCCTCTTCTTTAGCCACGAAGTAGGCTATGTTCATTTTGATCGACAATTGCCGCCTGATTTCCACTTCTGACAAGAGAGTCTGCTTTTCCAATGCTACGGCTACCGCTGGTTGCTTTCCATTCACAAATGCATCCCTGCAGATGATGTGCCGTTTGGATATGTTATGTTTCACGAGGGAATCTTTTTTGAATTGTTTATTCCCCGTAACGAATACCGAATTGCCTGCCTGCTTCTGGCCTCGGCAGTATTTGCAAAACATCTGTCCATCTTCATGAACAAGCCACGGGAAGATATTCATCCACTCGGATCGGAACTTGTGGATTTTAGAAGTAGTGGAGCTAGTTGTAGTCGTACTACTACTGCCACTGCCTGTGGCTATCACCTCATCCTCACCGTCTTCATCATATCTCCTGTTTGCCTCTCCTGGTTCTTTAGGTTTTCGTTGAAAGAAAGATTTTATCATATTTTCCTCAATAACCGTTCGTAGCAATGGATCATTGAAGCTATTTCTAAATGACGACTGAAGGAGCAAGCTAGCTAATCGCAGCGCAAGCCAAGACCGGTCCGTAGCAGCGAAACACTACTTGTGCAGAACTTTTTTCCCATATGCGTTGAGACGTCACCGCGTCATCATGACAAGAACAAAGTTCTTCCTGCTCGATCACATTTGACAAGGGAATGAGAAAAAAAATCAGGGAACATTGTAGACTCTTGTCGATTGGAATGTTTTTATTTTAATTATTATTATATATTTATTTTTAGGAGCAAAATGCGAATGAAAGGGTTGAAATACATAATCGCACAAGTGCGCCCTTTTTATTTTTCTTCCTCGCAGTCCAAAATTTAGGCGTAATATGCGACCAATACACTCACACACACGTACTGTATATGTATGTATATATGTGTGTGTTTGTTTTTGTGAAATACCAGTACATTTGTATGAATACACACCTTCAATATCAAGACGTGTATAAAAATCAGGACATTTTCGACGTCCTGATTTTTCCGTGCATGTTACAGTACTCTACAACGCTCCAACATACCCCTAAACTGAAAATCTCACTTGTCTCGAAATTTCACACAATTTTGAAAAGTGTGTGTGTTTGTGTGTGCAGCCTTTGCTCAGAGTGCTACTAGTGGCCACTTCTGGAACTGAAAAGTGTGTGTACACTTCTTGACCATGTGACCGTTATGTCCCAATATTTCACATAAAATATTGATTATATACAATCAAGGCCACAGTATCCACCCCCATTATTTAAACCAATACACATTGACATATAAATTAATTGAGATGGTCACATGTTGTGAGAAAACGCATGAAAAAAACATTTTTTTTTTTACAAAAAACAATTCAAGACAAACTCTTCATTTAAACCATTAGGCATCATAGTGTTTAGTTGATGAATCCAAAAACATTCTCTCTGGAGAAGTAACCTGTCTCTATCTCCACCCCTTCTAGGCATCGCTACTGTTTCCACCCCACAGAATTTCAGGTCACTGACGTCATGGTTAAGGTCTTTGAAGTGACGCGTGTAGTAGAAAAATCAAAGATGCATGTATGTTGGGGCGTGTTTCCATTGCAACGTGTATCCCCACCCCCAACCAGATCTCCCGAATCTCCCGCCACACCAAACAAAGGTGTTACACCTGTATATAAGGAGGGCGGTGTGCCCCATATCTTTGAGTTTGTATGGTCACAGCCTTAGGTGCACGCTGTATTAAGCTCCCGGATCCGTTACAATAAACCTCGGAGGTTTTGTCATTTACCACTACTCGGCTTGGCTTTGTCTCTACTTTGTTGATAACTAATTTTTGGACGACACGCGCAACGGATGATTTCTCATCTCCGTTTCTAATTGCGCATTTATGTTCACATATTCTGGTTTTAAGTCCCCTTTTAGTTTTACCCACATACATAAGGTTACAAGGACACCTCAAAACATACACAACAAATTGAGTTCTACAAGTGATTCTGCCCCTAACAATAAACATTCGTCCTGTCTTAGGATGGATGATAGACTTCAATTTGAGCATACTATGACACTGTACACAGTTGTGACAAGGGACATTGCCGCTCGGCATAACCGACAGAAAGTGTGTTGTACTTCTTTTAGGAAAATCAGTTTTGACTAATGAATCTCTGAGATTAGATGATCTCCTGTAGAAGTATTGCGGGCGTGTTTGAAACTCCAATGAAAGTTGCGGATCGCTCTCAAGGATGTGCCAATGTTTTTCAATAACCTGTTTAACAGACCGTGATATGGGGCTATAGGTAGAGACCAAGGCCACTCCCTCTGATTTAACTCTAGTGCCTAGGCTTAATAATTGTGTTCTAGACACTTTGCGAACTTTGTCCAATTGTTGTGCCACGCAACTACTATTATAGCCTCGGTCTCTAAACCTGTCACATAACGCCTGCGTGTGCAATTCAAAGGCTTCGTTTGAACTGCAAATGCGCTTGACGCGCAACAATTGGGTGTATGGAAGAGATCTTTTTAGTGCAGGCAAATGATAACTATTAGATTGTAAGAAAGTGTTCCTATCGGTTTCTTTTCTATACAATTCAGTACGTGCAGCATTAGTGTCACAATCCCTCTTCACCAGAACATCCAAAAAAGCAATTTCATTGTGATTAAACTCTAAAGTAAACTTAATAGTGGGGAGTCTGGTGTTCATGTAATTATAGAATTCCTTAAGTGCATCTTCAGTAACACTCCACACAAAGAAACAGTCATCTATGAACCTCCAATAATATTTGATACAATCACGAAATGGGTTATTGGCATAGAGAAAGTCCATTTTAAATTTCCCCATAAATACGTTTGCGTAATTGGGCACCACTGGGGAGCCCATTGCTGAACCTCTTAATTGTAGAAAGTATTGATCTTGAAATTTGAATTAGTTCTTTGTGAGCACTGTCTCTGTGAGTGTAATAAGGAACTCAGTGGAAGGAACAAGATCAGTTCGAGTGTCTAAATAATAGTGCAATGCCTCAAGCCCCTCCTGGTGGGGAATAGAAGGATACAAACTGGAAACGTCCATGGTACATAGAATGTCGGATTCATTCAACTGACAGTCATTCAACTTTATTAAAAAGTCTGTAGTGTCTTTGAGATGTGACGGTAAGTCATACACTAGATCCTTGATGTGCGCATCCACATACTGAGAAAGAGTCTCCGTCAGCGAGCCTATACCCGCTACAATAGGCCTCCCTGGCGTTTTTTTCGCATCCTTATGGATTTTGGGGAGCGTGTATATCAGTGGTCTTTTGGGAATCTCAACTAACAAGTATTTGTACTCCTTATCATCGATTTCCCCTTGCTCTAAAGCTTTTTTCAGAACTGACTTGATGTCAGCCTTAAACGACAAGGTGGGGAGGGCGGTAGACTGCACGGTCACTTAATTGTCTCTCCCGTTCAAGGATGTATGCTGATTTATCCTGGACCAAGATTGCACCTCCCTTATCCGCCTGGCGATCACACCATATGGCACAATCTCATTTATTTCCAGAATGTGGGGAGGACGAATTTCAGACAAAGAAATTACAGCAAACTCTGGCTTTTACAACTACATTAAACGTGGGGATCAGGTGATGGCAGATAGGGTTTTTTTTATAGGTGACAACCTGGCTTGGGGCTACATTAGTCATGCCCCCATTCCTTATGGGGAGAAAGCAGCTGCCTGGCCGTGATGTTCAGAGGGCTCGTCAACTCTCATCACTACGTATTCATGTGGAGCGAGCCATTGAAAAAGTAAAGACCTTTAAAATACTAAAAAACACATTGCCTTTGACCCTAGTTCCTCTCGCCACGGACATACTGACTGTCTGTTCTGCTCTAAGTAATCTTAGACGCAAGCTTATTACATAATTCATAATTTATAGTTACACGATTCATAGTTATTCATTGTATTCTGTCATAACGGAAATATATATGAATACAACAGTAATATTTATGAAATGAATAAATGTTCATTGTCTTTGTAAAGAAATGTATGTCTTTCTTTTCAGCACAAAGTGACCAACAACAATAGCCTATAGTTTCAATTTAAAACATTAAATGGAAGCACATTTTTTAAAAATATAATGAAGGTATTCTCAAGACATGAAAGGAAAAAAAATACTTTTAAGTATTTACATTACTTACATCAACATAATTAGGACTACAGTATTCTCATTACTGGCAGCTAGAATCACAAAGTTGCACTGGTTACAGTTTGTTACTAACATTTGTGTTTGCACTTGATCGTAATATTGGTGTGTTTTCTTCAGATTTCCATTAACAACTAAGCAAAAAGTTAAATCCCTAATCTGCAAAATTTCGATTGCGCTCAGGTCCTTATATTTGTAAGGGCATTTAATTTCTAATACTGCTTCTCCGTGACAGTCGCAAGATGACATCCCATCAGGGGAGGCTGCAATGAAAGGATACTGCTGATACACATATCCTGTCTGTTTCAAAACAAAATTTGAGTGCACAGCTTTCATGCTGACTAAATATTCCTGCCTTGCAATCTCCTCATACTCAGTACCCCATTTCACAGCAGGGATATGGGAGATGCTCTTGTTGTCATACTGCATGACGGCTATAAGAGCTGAGGCTCCATCTGCTTTGCCATGCACTACCTTGTGAATGTTGCTGGCAGTTACTCTTCCTCTTCTCTGAGCACACCACAGTTTGGACTGGGACTGAGCAACTGTTGCTCTTGAGAAATTGTCCACTTGTGCCTTGGTGGGAATGGCATCCTGCATTATTGTCTGTGGAGAACAACCGTCAACATTAGTCACTCTTACTAACCGCTGTGTTTGTTGTGGGAACTGCACAGAATCCTCAGACTCTGAGGCAGTGTCAGTATCACTGCTGTCCTTGACCAACACTGCTGCAGTAGGTAAAATATTACATAGCTCAGCTAAAGCTTGCTTACGTTCTTCGATGGTTAAACCTGGTGCTGATTTTCTTTCTCTCTTTTTTCTGGTGTTCGTCTTGCCATGCTTTGGATGTGATAGGTCAAGGTTTTCTGCTGGACAGCTGACTACATTCAATTTATTTTCAAATGGCCTCTGGTTTTTCCCACCACATTAGGCCTAAATTGTCCTGTTCTTGCTGTTCTTCTATAATATCCTTCTGATGTGTTTGGAAAATGAAAAGAATGACAGAATTGTATCATTTCATGAACAAATAATAAATAATTATTGTTTATCTATTGGGAAGAGTGTTGTTTATTTCAAAATATCCACCTTATGCGCGATATAACAATATGTGGCACCATGACGACCATTCCGGTTTCCCACTTCCGTTTTCCCTCTTCCGGTTGACTTTGTGGCGACGACTGAACTAGACTCGAGCGAGCGACATACTAGGCAACATGAGTTCAGGCTCTACTTGTTCGATTGTTGGCTGCAGTAACAGCAGCAAAAAGATCAAACACTTTATGGAAACAGAGTGTTACACACACAGAGTAACAAGGAGAGAGTGCCTTTGTCCACCACCGTACTCTTTACATTTCATGCCAGCCAGTAGGCGCCTGTAATGGCTTGCGGCGCTGAAGCTAAAACATCCCCCAAAGAAGGTGTACGTTTGTTCACATCACTTTGTAAATAAGCAACCAACGGATGAACACCCAAATCCCGAACTCTTCCTTGGTTATGAGAGACCTGTGCAGAAGAAGAGGCGGACAATTGTTCGTGTGGAAACATCAGGTGAGTGAATATCAGTAATGTCACATTAGCTAGCTAACCGGCTAGTGACAGTTTTCTGCTAACGTTATCTGCAGTGTAGCATTCTAAGTGTTTTCTACTTACAGGCTGTTGTTTAGATTTTTGAGCCTCGCTTACTTGTTACAAACATTATTGTATGGTAGTGTAGTCAAACGCATGGCCTAGTTAATAATAATATAACGTTACTGGTGTAGTGGTGGTGATGCTAGTAACGTTGGCCTACAACAGAGTAGTAACTTATGTAACGTTATTTGTATAACGTTAGATGACACAGGGTAACGTTAGTATGTGTGTCTGTATATTTGTTTGGATGTCTTCTGTTTATGTGACTTTATGAGTATGGTATTGGACAGCTTAATTTCCTTTGAGATACATAAAGTATCTCTATCTGTCCATCTAACAATGCATGGTTATTGGTTTTGAAGTAACTTACAATTGCATTAGCAATGTGTTGCATTGTTATCAACTATTTACTCTCCTCTTAAATGTCAACCTAACCATTAAACACTTTTATTGATTAACCACTTTTAAATGTCTTTTTGATAACATCTTATGCAGCTCATTTAAACTACCGTAATCTGAGAGTATTTGTTTTACAGCAGTAGCAGAGGAGGTGACCCAGGAGGATGAAGGAGTTTCTGAGGAATCTCACAGGACTGTTGCCACGCAATGGGAAGACCCTTCTCTCTGGGATCACAGTTATGCAAGAAGCCAGGGAGTGGACGCACCAATACACAGTCATGTGGTGACAGATGCAGCCACACAATCTGGAGACTTCAGCCATTTCATGCTTCAGAGTGATGCTGATTCAACACTCTTGTGTCAACATTGGAAAGGTTTGGAAATAGGACTCTGTCAGTGCGTGATCAAATTCTTATGACAATCATGAAACTGAAATTAAACCGTGTGCTGGGAGACCTCAGTAGACAGTTCCATGTGTCACAGAGTGTTGCCAGTAGAATCATCACACACTGGATTGATAAAATGGAGGAAGGCCTGCGACCCCTTAGGCCCCGTTCAGACTGGGTTTTTCAAAATACGGATACAATTTATCCTAGAACCTCTTGCGTTCATACCAGACTTTACTTAATCTGTTTTTCAAAAATCCTGTCCGGCGAATATCCGGTTAATTGGCCATGACTGTAGTTCGAATAGAAACTGCTAGATGTCGCTAAGCATTACTGCATTACTTTACCATTACCATTACTGCAATCGGCTGCTAGGTAGCGCGATCGCCCAGGATTATGTTTAAATCCTCATAAAAAGGACACGTCGCCCTGTTCCTCCCACTCCTCTGGTTATTATTGTCCTTTGCCTTCTTATATGCAGTCTTCCGATTTGTCTTGCTGTATCCATGCTCAGCTAACTTTTTGGAAATGTCCAAGTAAACATTTTTATTGCGGTACAAACCCCCCAGCTTCTTCTGCATCTTCTGCTCTCCAAAAATCGATATAAGGAGCTTGGTCTCCTCTGTCAACCAAGTAACATACTGGTCCATCGCAAATTCAATGAAAAATGGAAAAAAAACAACGTGCCAACAAACCCAAACAACGCGTGTAACAGTTTTGAAGGTCGAGACGTCGAGGTCTTGTCTCACGGGAATGACCAATGACCCTGTGATGATGACCCGGTGAACCCGGAAGTATGACGTAATTATCCGGATTAATGATCCCTTAGCGTTCAGACAAGGTTTTTCGGCCAAAGAACTCAAGATCCCCTAAAAAACCACCTCATGAGGTGATTTTTGAAAATCTGGATTAACCCCTGGAAAATCCTGATAATTTGCATTCACACTAGGATAAATTTCATCCGGATTTTGAAAAATCTGATAATCTGGATTTTGAAAAGTCTAGTGTGAACGGGGTCTTATTGTGTGGCTACCAAGAGAAACCATCAAGGCAACAATGCCGGCTTCATTTCAGAAGTCTTACCCAAATACCACCTGTGCCATTGACTGTAGTGAAAGCTTGTTGCAGAAGCCCAAAAATCTTGACTCTAGAGGTGAGTCCTACAGCCATTATTATTCCCATAACACAATCAAGTACCTTGTTGGAATTGCCCCCTCTGGATTAATCATGTTTATATCATCTGCCTATAGAGGACACGCCAGTGACAAGTAAATCACCATGAACTCTGGTATCCTGGACTACTTAAGGCCTGGAGATGAAGTCATGGCAGATCGGTGGGCCCAGAAAAAATCAGGTGGGTCTAGCCCAAGGTTGCTATTATTATTTATATATAACAGTCAATCAAACAAAAAAAACCTTTTCATTGGATGGACCTGATTAACTATGGAGGCTGAAATGTGCCACGGATAATTAATTGAATAGACCTTTAAATAATGAATTAAATGTGGCTGGCGTTTTTTATACATAGACTGTCACGTGGCTGCTGGAGCTCATCGCGGATATTGCATGCAAAGTCGTAAGACAAGCAGTGACCAATTTGTTAGCATTTCCTCAGCGAAAACACTTGTTCATTTTTTACACTGTATATAAATCACACTCACACTTATTTCCGGTTTGGTTTATTACAATTTTCTTGTTCGTTTTTTATTTCGTTTCGTTAGAATCATACTGTTAGGTAGGTTGGCGCTAGTGCTACTTAACTAGCCCACTAGCTCTCCTGAACTAGCCCGCTAGCGCATCTGCACTAGCCCGCTAGCAGAGCACTATGGCAGACCATTTTCTAGAGAAGGAACGAAGGGTAGAATTAACGTATAAGTAAATGGACAAACTTAATGATTAAGTCGGCAGTGAGCTTCCCCTCTTTGGAATACCAGCATCCGCCACTGCTATACAGATTTGATTAACATCATCTGTACCCGTCATGTTCTCTGAACATCGTCGTCAGACTGCGAAGTGAAGACCAAAGCAATTGATCACACCAGATTGGCGTTAGTTTCACCCACTGACTTTGATGGGTGGGGTTGACAGATAAAATTATTTCATGAAATGCTGCAACACATGCACTATGAAATAATTAAATTGAATTCTATAATTAATTAAATAGCGAAATAAATATATATAAACAATTACATCAAATAAATCAGAATTCCATTAATTATATACTTATTTAACATCAATTTTAATCATTAAATTAAACTTTTAATATTTAAAGGTCTATTTAATGAATTATTCGTGGCACATTTCAGCCTCCATAATTAACAAGTGGGTGGGCTGAGTCCAAGTCATCATGATAGTTTGACATGCAAGACATGAGAATATGGTTAGAAAGATAGTCAATTCTTCTCATCTGTGCTTATTTCAAGGCAGAGAGGAACTGTATACTAGCCTGGCTAACGCGACTTATCAATGCTCTGCGAACATTGGTCTGGCCAAGCTGTGTTGTAAACCCATTTCTCAGAGGGCGGGCTTAACCTGCCTCTTTCAAATGCCTCTGTTCGCTACTGGACGAAAAATTCAACCAATCACACTCATCTGTCCTCTGACGTATGTGAAATGACCACAACAGGGTTCTTGCAAAGCCCCATTGACTTGGCTACCAGCAGGGCTAACTGATAAATCAAACTTTTACCGAAGCCGGTCAGTAGCATTGCGAAAACGTCCTTTCCTGCATTAAATGATTCAAGGGCTAACCTTTGCTCTATTTCCAGAGATAACTTCCCTTTGAATTCTTCCACAACAGCAGCTACAGCTGCACTAAATCTTGCCGTTGCTCCATGTTGACAGTGACTGAGGTAGATTTCCGGTCGCTGAACCACCGTGTCATTACCTTTTTGAAATTCTAGATTTTCATTGGTCCCACTTTCTCTGTTAATGTAGAAACGGTGTAGACAGGCAGTTTGGCCAGACTGACTTTCAAGGCGAAATTGAAATGCAGCGTTAAAGGAAGTATGGGCGTGCCCAGGCTAACTGTATACAGCTTCTTAGGGAAAAACAAAATTGTCTAAAGCACATCATTTGATATCTAAATAAGAGTGCATAGGCTGTAAAAGGTGTTTACTTATGTATTACTTTTTGATCATACTATTTATACTGTTGTTGTTGTAAGAATTATTATTATATTGTTATTATTTGAATACACTTCACATTGTAATCTTATTATGCTTACATCTTGCCATGTTTGTTTTTTTTCTCTTTCTCTGGTTTTTAAAATAGCACTGACAAAAGCATATTCTATTGAAAACTTTACCTATGCTATCTAATAAGCTCTAGATCAGCCAATAGAATTCCTCACAGCATCAGCTGAGCATCAACAGTGGCTGAGAATTCTACTCTATCTGAACATTCTAGTTTGAGAGTTCTACTTTGAGCAAGAAGCAACATTAAAGGGTCACTTGAAAGTTTTTTTCTATGATGAAATTTACATTTAGAATTGGTTATAAATAAATTTAAAAAGGTCTGTGAAAAAATGGCCACGATCCACCATCCCCATCATCCGAAAAATAGATTAAAAGGTACCGTTTTGTAACAAAATTGAACTATCTCTTTCCCACGGTTGTAAGGTTCTATGACGTAGCAAGAGGGATTCGGGAATTCCTCTAGACTATATAAACTACCGCTCTTCGGAGTTCGAGTTGAGGGATATCTGCTGAGTTTTTGAATAGCGAGTTGTTGTGATATAGTTGTTGTTGCGAGTAGTGATGGTTAACTATTGTGTTTGTGGTGGGTGTACGAACACCTCTCTGTCTGGACACCGAGTCCATTTCTTCCCGAGCAGGAAGACCAAACGTTTTCGGGCTTGGGTTCGTTTTGTCCAGGTAAAGAGGGCCGAGTTTACAGCCTCGTCTGTTACCGCGAACTCTGTGATATGTGGAGCTCATTTCACCACCGATTGTTATGAATCTGGGGACCTCATGGAGTTGAGTATGGGTTTTCGGTGTAAGGATCGGGTGAGGCTGATAAAGGACGCTGTTCCTACTGTCCACACTGACTCAACTCAACGGGAGCAGAAGGCTGGAGCCAGCGGCCAGGGAAGTGATGGAGCCAACGCCGCAGGATTTGCCACTGGCCGGCAGGCATTGCATTGGAAACGCGAGCTAAGCTGAGTAAGTCCCACTTTACAGCTTTATTGTTTTAAACTCCACGCGTTCATGAGATTGACTTGGTATGTTAAACAACACAAATGAGCGGGTTGTGTTTTCGATGTCCTATCGAAGTGGTCTTAGTGAAGCTAGCTAGGCAAGCCAACCGTTCGATGCTGTCTAGTCTACCTGTTACCCTGGCCATAAATTATGTGACACTATGTTTTGTCGTCAGTAAAATGTCAAATCCTCAGTTTTCTTTTTAACCTATTAATTAGTCAACGCAACAACGCCAGTTTATGTTACCATAAACGTGAAGTGTGATGACGAGTGGATGTTATGAAATTTTAAGGAAAATGCTGAGGGCTGTGTCCCCATGTTTACTACAACTTTATTCAAAACGATTACGACGTTTGGTAGTATCTTATATACAGTCAATGTATCATATTTTAACATTTCTACTTCAGTTTTCTTTTTGGGGACTTTCGGCGGGATTTATTTACCCTGAGGCGACAGATATGCCGCATTTTCGTTCCAATTCCTCTCGCGCCTTAGAGGTCTTGCTTGTCAGGCTTGTAACTAGCTCGCGCCTACTTGTAACATTGTATTAGGTTGTAGTAGGTGTTGGACGATGTTTTTTTTGTTTTGTTCTGTTGTAACGCAAGCAAATAATTACAGATTACGTCTGACTGTATAATTTAACACATTATCAGACATTATCTCTTATGGTTAACGACAGCTGGGGTATTTCCCACACTACTGCGGAGGTAGACTACTACAATGTATTCAGTTCAAGATAATAAAAAAAACACGTTGCCAAGGCCAAGCTACCGCTAATACTGTCTTCTATCTTGTGATTTATGTGCTTTCAGGTTTTTGCTGAGTCTGCTGTTTGTAAAGAAGGATCGGAGTTTGAAGATTCTGATCTCGTGTCACTTGATGCAAGGCTGGTCGACAATGGATCCCAGTGCAACATCAGATGTCTCCAACGTTCAGCAGGTAATAGAACTTAGGTGCATGTCCTCCTGCATAAACTTTTACTCAGTTTGTCACTGCCTTTACCAGTTACTCAGCCAAACATTTCATTTTTTGAATCAAAATTGAGGTTTTAATATTATTGTGATTTTAGCTGTACAAGTAGGCCTAAAGCCGCTGATGGTGAGTGCTGAAACGCAGACTGAAGGGACTGAGCAAAGGGCATCGACACCACAGTCCACTATCCCAAGTGAAGACGAGGCGGATAACATGGACCACGACGAGTCATGGAATTCAGATGAGGAGATGAGCAGCGAGAGCTCTGAGGAGGATGACTATGAGGATGAGCCAACACTGGAATCTCCCAGTGACCAAAAGTAAAAATAAACAAAAACTGCTATTGTCTAATTCTTAACTGTGTGTTTACAAATTATTGTAGCCTGCATTAATGCGGATTTTTCTTCTCTTACTCTAGTGTGCCTGACAAAGTCATGGTTGGCCTGACCCAGCTGATGGCCCTTTTCACCATTTGCTGCTCTTGTTACGGGGAATCCAAGGGACACATTGTTTATCAAAAAGGGACATACTTAAAAATCAAGCAAGTAAGAGAACATTTCTCAACTGTAGGACTTAAGTTTAAAACATGCTTTTTCCTCCCCTCATGGTTTCATCTCAAGAGTATCGTCAGTCGAGACACATGTGAATATGCCTACTGCAGTACTTAAAGTCAGTAGTCTAATACTTTAATTTGTCTTTTAGGTCTGCACACAGTGTGATTACCAGCGTGTCTGGCAGAACCAGGACATACTCCACAGAAACATGCCAGTATTCAACCTTCTGCTCAGCAGCGCAATCCACTTCTCAGGGTGCATGATTTCGCAAACAATAAGAATGCTTAAGCTGTTTGGCATCCAATGCATAAGTACCAACACGTATTTCAGACATCAACGACTTTACACCATCCCTACAATTATCAAGGCATGGCAAAATCAACAGACGGAAATCATCACAGAGCTGAAGACGATGGATGGAGGACTCATTCTCTCTGGTGACTGCAGGTAAGAAAGCATACCACAGGAATGCAATGTAATGCAAAAACAATGTTAGTGTTATTTGTTAGTGTTGCTAGCATGGTGAGCTTCAGTAATCTATTCCAATACCATTTAATATCAGCTGTCTGTGTTATTTATAGATATTTATAGATCCGACTCCCCAGGGCATTGTGCCAAATATGGGTCATACACCCTAATTGAGGACCGCATTAACAAGGTGTTGGATCTTCAACTTGTTCAGGTAAGCCATCATGAAACACGAAGCAGGTTTGAAACTTAAATGCAGAATATATCAGACATGAAAACAGGTCAGGGTTGAAAAAGGTGAGAAATTCTCATAAATGACCCATTTTGATTTCAAAATAGCGAATTTCACCGAAAGGTGAGAGATTATCATGCCTGATATATGGATTGCCTAATCAACTGATGTTTTGTTTGACAGAGTTTAGAAGTTCCCAGCAGTAATTGGTGCGAGATAGAGGGTTTGAAGCACAGTGTTCAGTTCCTGAAGAATCAAGACCTACAGCTGTCAGCCATAATTACTGACCGAAATCGTCAGGTGAGGATGCTTGGTGTCTATGCATGAAGATATTATATATATATATATATATATATATATATATATATATATATATATATATATATATACATACACACACACACACATTTTGGATGTTAAGAAGTAAGTAAACTACTTTTATTTGTCTCAGGTTGCTAAGTGGGTCCGGCAAGAGTTATGTCCAGAAGGAACAAGCCATTTCTTCGACATCTGGCACATTGGTAAAAGTATGTGACTTGATTGCTATTTTCTAATTGGGCAATAACATAAAAAATGTGTGTTCTGATATACAATACTAGCACATGACATTACATAGCTGTTACAAAGACCTACCACAAACTTGATCCAGAGCCAGCTGATCGCAAGACAAGTACACTGGTCTACTAGTTACACATATAAGTTACCTGTGTTGGAAGGAAACGGTCTCTTTATTTTACTTTCACTTTCACTTTTGACACCTCTGGGAATAGGCGTGCAAAAAGCATTGGATACTGTCTCTAAGGAGAAGGGCTGTGAGGACCTGAAGCTGTGGAGGCCAGCCATCGTCAACCACTTGTACTGGACGGCAGCATCCACGCCTAATGGAGACCCAAACATCATGGAGGCTAAGTGGCGTAGTATGGTCAACCATATTCAAGACATACATGAGACACCTTCTCGGAACCGTTGATGATGAAGTGTCCAGCTCAGCATTGTCAAAACAAACCACTTAGCCTTACACACATAGGCTTGTTAAGTTGTGTCAAGTTTGTGAAGTTGTGTCAACCACATAGCCAAGTTAAGTATTGTCAAGTTTTTTTGTTTTAAGGCCATGTTTGAAGTATTGTCAAAGGCAGCATTCCTTCTGCACTACAGCCTTGTTAAGGCCATATCTTGAGTTTACTTTCAGGTAGCTGCATGTCAGCATACAGCCTTGTTAAGCCGTGTTTACATGAATGATTCTGCACTACAGCCTTGTTAAGGCCATATCTTAAGTTTACTTTCAGGTAGCTGCATGTCAGCATACAGTCTTGTTAAGCCGTGTTTACATTAATCAAGAGCAGTTTCTGCCTTACAGCCTTTTTCTGTTAGATTGTAACTGATGTGCTACACCAAAATAAAAATAACATTTGAGTAAACATCTGTCTTTTTTTTTTTAATTATAGGTTACGTAATGTAAAATATCGGGATACGTATCGCCTTGAAGACCATGTATCGGGATAACCCTGTATCGCAAATCGTATCGTATCGAGACCCCTGTATCGCGAATCGTATCGTATTGCAAGGTTGTTGGCAATACCCACCCCTAATCAACAGCTAATGTGTACTGGAAAACATGTTTGAAATCTAATATCTACATTAATTTACTCAGGCTTCTCTTGGCAGCGTTACATTATAACGCAAATGGTGAACGCCAGATTGCTGAAACCAGCCGTGGCGAAGCCCGCTACTCTGTGCGCTATCCCCGGTTCCGCAGAGGTGGGTGGGTGGTCCGGCCCATCATGGAGAAGCCATCCTATGGTGAGCATGTTTTAAATAATAATAATATTAATATTATTTATTATAATGGGTTTTTCCCTCATCCCTGTTATCACTGGGGTCCAAATAGAGCACTGTATGATCTCTTACCGCTGTCTTCTATCCCTCTCATATGTATATATATATGACGAGGCCTATATATATATATATATCCCTCCACTTTTAGTCTTATTGAATTGTATATAATTGTATATCTTGTATGAATTGTGCTATACAAATACAGTTATTATTATAATTCTTGTCGTTATCTATTTCATTGATTTTATTGATTTATCATTATAATTCTTGTCATCTATTTCATATGATTTCATCATGTGATTCCTGAATGTTTTGTTTTTCTCTTAAAAAGAATATGCAGCTGCCCTCATGATCTCGCTGAAAGAGAGGTATGAAACTTCTCCCAGAGCCCTTCAAGAGGAAAGTGCTACAGTGTCCGCAGCTGCACCTGGTCCCCTTACACAACACACAATTTCAAAGGAAGAGGCAATCCGCCTTCATCTTTCACGGTTTAACTCACTGTGATCTATATTATTAAAAACCTATACACCAAGATGCTGTATGATTGTGTTTATTATTTATTAATGATTTTCTTCCAAATGGGGCCATTGGAATCCTCTATATGCCTGTCCCTCTGAATATTGCTTCCTGATTGTAGCCACCACGCAAGCAGGTATCGTCTTCCTCACCTCCCTGCCTAAAATTCCATATGCCCACCTGACAACCTGCCGGTATGCTGTGTATCGGAACTGCCTAGAGTAGGACATTTTAATGGAAAAGGTCAGGTAGTATTAAGAAAGTGATTATGTTACGAAGATTGTATGTTACGAAGTAACATTCTTAATTGATGTTACACTTTGAATGGAAATTAAACTATGTGGTAAATGTTTGACTTCAAATAGCTGCTGGTGTTCATTTTGACCCACTGTAGTGTAGGCCTTTAGTACTGTATATGGGTAAATGACCGCTAATGCCACGATTATATAAATTAAATTATTGATTTGTTTTTAGTGGATTACCTACATAGTATTCATTGTAGCACACTAGTTCACAATTGCTTATTAATTTATGGGCATTAGCTGTTGTTGGACTGAAAATGACTGAACCTACTCTGGTCTGCTGGCTTGAAGTGGACCATATTCCTGCCGAAATGCAAGGTAGGCAACTTGCAGCGAGAAGGGGTTCAAGCAACAAGCATCGAAGCCGGGGTGTTGCGTCAGGCAGCTTATGTTGCTGAACGGCACTAGCTGCTGTACCAGAGACCAGTACGCCTCTAACTCCCTACAGCACATGCTCTCCTCCGCAGATGGCATAGCCTCGCAGTGTCCGCAAGAACACCTATAACGAAACGTTTGACCAATGTACACTACCATTAGTAATTGATCCATTGCATAACTATCTGCAATCACGTCGTCAGTCTGTCAAAAATAATTTTAGTAGCCACTTTTACTGTGAAGTTTTGATGGTTGGTGTATGAAAGAGTATAACTGCCCAAATTAAGCATGTTTTATAGATTAAACGTGATGAGATTCTGTCGTCTGGAAGGGCGTTAATTTAGCTAGGATGCTACAATGACGACCGTCACAGAAATAAATTGTGCCTTTTGCATTTAGTGAGACAAAATGTTGGGCCTAAAAAGGTAACGGCCTATTTACTCAAAATTAACACATAACGTACAGACCAATAAAGTGTATTTATTTTATTCATATGAAGACAAGTAGCCAGAGGTAAACAAATAGCATTAGCGACAATGCTACTACTCACCAGCTATTTTGGCCAATTCGCCACTTATTAACTAGGCTCCACAGCTCTACCTCCCTTCTTTGACCATCATTCCTGCCGCGATCACCCAGCCCATTGCCCTGTCTCCTCTCCCTCCTCTTAGGCTCATAATTATATGGCTGGGGGCCATCAAATGTTTGGTCTCCTCGCCTGTCCTCCTCCATTTTCAATAATTTGAGTTGACGGAACGCGATATTGTTTCCCTCTTCCTACGTCACACCAGACCACGCCCCGTTTTGGGCGTTGTCGTTGGTTGTTAACACTTTCACTGAAAAAACTTTTTATCGTGATGTTGAATGTCTGTATAATTTTACGATTTTGATATTTCATCATTGATATTAACAATGGTCGATAGTAGTGCTTAACTTGCAAGTGGCCCTTTAAAAAGCATATTCTTCCAGCAATTGCCATATTTAAAAAATAATTCCTTCTTCTGAATTTTCAGTTTTCAGATTTCAGGTTTCTAGCTTTGTAGTTTTGTGTCGTAAAAACATCTCCTAAGGCACAAACGTTGGTCTTGGCACTCCTGAAAATGGAGTTTGGTTGTTTGGGGTATTTTGGGAATGTGCTGAGGGATGCCTCAGGAACAGGATCCAACAGCGAGGAGTGAGGCAGAGGCGGCGGAATTACCGTATTTCTAAGATGGAGGCCATCAAGAAGCTCGGTAGGAAGAGGGGCAGAGGACGAATTGAGAACATGGATGTGGTAAAGATAGGAGCCAGGACCACCAAAAAGATCAGAAGAGCTGAACTCCAGGCCTCTGGGTGGAAGCAAAGGAGGGACGACCCTGGGGTGACTGGGAGGGAGCTCAAGGAGAAAATCAACACCATTCTCCTGGACTTCCAGAGGAGATGTAAGGCTCATAGGGTCAAGCAGAGAGCTCAGAGACCATACCCCATGGTTATCACCAGCCAAGGGGATCTTATGCCCTTCATTGAGGACCCCAGGACTGCTAACGTCCCACAGGAACCGTTTGAGGCGGACACACACTGTGGTGATGATGGGAACAGCAAGACCAATGTCCCGAGTAAGAACATGAGGAACACACTGTAGAAGGAGGCAGCATAATTCAGTGGTGAAAGAAAAGATGGCTAACCATAATTCTTTCTTCTACCCTTTCTGTAGCCTGCTGTTCCCCTCAGGGGCAAAAAGGCCCACTGTGGGAAGTGGAAGGACATGGTCCTGGAGGGCATCCCAATGATCCAGGCCAACATGGACAAGAGTAAGTGAATCTGAGCATAAAATAATAATAGAATACCACACAGAACACAGCTACTGTAGGTAATACTATTAATGCAATAACCAATAGAATACAAGCTGGTATAATGAACACATGAGTTACGAAGTGATCTGTGATTGATTTTGTGCTTGTTTCATTGTTTTTTGTAGGCAGCATACCAGTGATGGGAGGCCTTCCTGTAGCCTGCTGTCGGCTCAGGGGCAAAAAGGCCCACTGTGTGAAGTGGCAGTACATGGTCCTGGAGGGCATCCCAATGGTCCAGGCCAACATGGACAAGAGTAACTGAATCTGGGGAAAAGTTAGTAAAAAATAATATCTTGAACCCAGCTAGGTGCTATAGTCTGTGCAAAAATGTGATACTATCAATACAATATAACATAATCAACACATGGTTCAAGATGTGATCTTAGATTGTGTGAATTTTTGTAGGCTGCGTACCGGTGATAGGAACGAGGGGTCAAAAGCCTCTGAGAGAGTTACTGCGCAAGATGGAAGGGAAAGTGGAAAACTACAATCTAATATGTTGAGTAGGCCTAGTCTGTAGAAACAGAATAGAAGCAATTTTGAATACATGTTCAACAAATACATCCTTTTCTCTTCTTGCTGACTTATGTCATATGAGTTGAATGGCATACATATAACTTTAGTTAAAAAGTATATTTAATGAACATCTTGTGTATTTTACAGACAATGGCATTAACAGTCCAACTCTTCCTGGATTCGAAAATGGCGACCAAACAGGTCAAGTCATGGGAACAAGGACTTATCGTTGGAGCAAGAAGTGCCTTGCCTTTAGACCAGTAAAAGAGGACCAGGGCATAATCCAGCCCAACCAGCTGACTAATACTGGATACAACAGGACCATCTTTGTCATGTTGTTGCTTTCAGTTTTGCTCATTTGGTGAACTGAAACTAAATTTCTAATTAAAAGGTGTGTGTGTGTGTGTGGGGGGGGGGGGGGCACTTGGGACTAATTTGGGGAGTAATTGGGTTGGGTAATTCTGATCATTACGTAGTTGAATAAACTATGCTGCATATTATCATTATTATTTTATTATTAACATCTTAAATAAAGTATTTTACCCACAGTGATGTTGTTTTGCACCTTTTTTCTTCCTTCAGTCTCACGCTTACTATAGTCCATATGCAATGGCGCCAATAGGGCTATTTTAGGGGCTCAAGCCCCCCTATAATTACAGGACCATGGACACAAAATGGCAAAAGCACAATCTGTTTATACATGTATACATACATATATAGGTTACATTTATTTACACAGATATGACATAGGCTACCAAATGAAAGGGCATAATGGGAGCTTTCAGGTGGTATAAAACACTCCCTCCTACACTACAGTGATGGTGTTTTAAATGTAATTGTATGTCACTACCATAGCTTCCAAAACACTCCATTACTGTATAAAATAAATGTTTAAAGCATATTTAAAGTTTCCCAGACAACATTTGGACAAGCCATAGCATACCGTAAGCTTGTAGTCTGGTAGGATGTAGAAAACGTGTAGGAGGAGAAATAACTAGACTGTAGCATTGTTACCAATGTTAGCATAACTGCTAAATAGCTTCGGCTAATATAGCTACACAACACTGTAAGCACAGTTAATTACTTCGCATTTTTTTAGCATTGTTAGCATAACTGCGACAAAAGTTACAGAAAAACGACAATAGCGGACGAACGACAAGAGGTACGGTATACCAAAATGTAGGCAGTCTTGTCCAAACCGGACCGGTCGTTTTAGAGTTGGAATGGTGTCTCTATCTCGAAAGCCTGAGGAGTAGTAACGTCTGAAAAATCTGGGTGAAAAATTTTGTGTTGAATCAGCAGAATAAACGGGGAGATAACAATAAGTGGGCTTATTGCAAGCACACTTAATTATATATATATATATAAAATATTTGCAACAAAAAGGTTGGTAGTGTCCCTTGCATCAGTGGTGATGTCTCGAAGTGCTGACAGCACAGATGAGAGCTCTGTGGAGTCCAGTTCTGTCTCAAGTTAACCATCCATCCCTTTGTCCAGCCTGTCTGAGTCACCTAGAGAAAAACTTCCTCTTAGCCTAAGTATAGCACAGATGAAGAACTGAGTCAGTGGACATAATTTGACGGTATTGTCACTTATGGCAACTTCATTACTAGCTGACGAACCTTAGCAGGCAGCAATGTAGCTTGCGCTAGCTGTGGTAACTAAGACTGTATTGAATTTCAAAGACGGCCGAAACAAAACTCAAATCAAACTCTCCTTCAACGCTATTCTATTACGGCGGTCATTGGGGAAACTGCACGTAAAAAATAAATTATCCCAAAACACCGTCAGAAAAATCAGTATGTGTGCGAAGACAAAAGAAGGCACGAGACTCAAACGCAGTTCCAATGTTCTGGTCAATGTTTTTTTTTTTAGGCTTTAACAAAGGGTATCTAGACAAAATGTCTAGTACGGATTTCCACAAAAAAATCATATGACCAGTTCAGTCCTTCAAAAAATAAATAAGAGAGAGGCTGGGAGAGAGCTAGAGAGTGGAGGAAAGAAAGAAGTGTGGTGTTTGTGGGTGTGAAATGTTGGTGTGATGGAGTTGTGTCCAGAGCAGGTCCTAATATTCTATTGTCAAAAATGAAGCAACCGGAAGTTTACTCGCCCCCTGGTGGTGGGTTGCAGTACAACTCTTAATCCCGCCCACTCCCATGTATCTCTATGGGAAAATTGCAAATTTTCTGTGTCACTTTTAAAATTATAAAACTGTCCTTGAGTCTAACCCATAATGTTCAATAAATAGATTTTTGAGTCCTTCACATAACACAAGATTTTTTTCCCCCCAGAACCTCAGTTTTAGAATGTTATTCCAATGTTTTCAGCGTCCAATGGCCAACGTGGGTGGGTTTGATTGACACCTATGATTGACAGCTGCTAGAAAGAGGCTGCACCGGCAGCGGTGACTACATACAGTCGATGGTGACTACCTGTCACGTTAGCTGTCATCATTAGCCTGACCTTGACAGCTGCAGTGGAGTTCGTCAGGCAACTTGTCCAACTTAATTTCTTAGTTGTTTTATAATATACTGTTATGAACATACCCATACGAACAAGTTGTGCAGTTGGTTGTACTACCAGAAGACCTTCAGTTGGAAGATCCTTTGCAGTTTTGCCGGTAAGTAAACCGATTATGTAAGATAGCTAACGTTAGCTAACCGTTATCTTAGTTCACCTCAATATCTACTTAAGCCTTTTCGATATCACCGCGCAAAGATTGTCATAATATGTTAGATATTAAACCGTGGAGACACTAATAATACAGCCAGTGAGACATTTTATTTGAAGAAGACTCGAAAACACATAAGTTTGATCGTTGAAAACTTAACGTTATCGTGGGGCATAGTTAGCAAGCGATATCTAACTAATCAGTGTCTAGCCGTCGGTGCCACGTTATCTTTACATTTTACCAAGATCCAGATGAGTTGACTATAAACACGACATGATTTTTAGTGCCGGCCACATGAAGAGACAGAAAAGGACAGTACAGTTTAAGCTGGTGCTGGGTAAAGCGATTGAGAAAAACGTACGGTGATGCAAGGCTTTAGGGATGTCGCCTCGGGTTGTTTTTACTGTAGCTGTTGGTCATAAATGAGACAGACTCGTGAGGACGCTTGGTGTGTTGTTCGTTTACCATTAAGGATTTGTGGAGCTTGCAGTTTTTCAGCAAACACTCAGTTACTAAGAGTTTTTCTTTTGCGAGCACGTCGATTTGAGTTCAGATAGAGGCGAAACTCAAGCACAGATGAATAGATTACTAACTCACCGTTTGCTTTTAACTACGACTACAGGTGGGCATTCTCGTCTCGTTCTTCTTCCACAATTTCGGTATATGAATAGGTAATAGGTAAATAATGTTTGAGTGGTAATTAACATTTAACTGTCGCTTACATTTAGATTGAGATTCAAATGTTCGTTCTTGGCACAGCACTGATTATTCACAATAGCTTACAATATACAAGGCAAGCATATAAATGTGTATATATTGGGTGCGTTTACCTATAATAGCGAAATCTTTGCAGGTATGCCTAAACATTAACAATATACAACAGTATGTCTGACATTGTTTTTCACTCTGTTGTAGATTTAAGCGTCATTTTTACCATGGAGCACCGAGCTACACCAGCAGGTACTGTACCTTAGTCATGATGCTTCTACTAATATAAATGTGATTTTAAATAAAGCTTTTGAAATAATTTGATACCTTTCCTAATTGGCATGGCCAATAAGAATATCAGTTGAAAATACCTGAGAGCTGCTCCATTGTAAAGCTGGTATTCCCATGTTTTCAGCACAGTACATTAGCAAGTGGGCCTTTCAAAGGGCTGCTGTAGTTTTAACCGTGTATGTGTTGGCATGTCTACATTTGTAAGGACTGTGGGGGAAGGATATTCAGTACCACTGAATCAAGCATGGTTGACCTGGAATATTATTAGATGATGGGGCCCCATGTAACAGACAACAGGTGCTTTAAGAGAGCACTTCTAAGATTAAATATTTTAAATATTGTATTAAATGTATAAATTACTGGTTTTGTATTTACGTGGTTGTGCTGGAAATGGGGTCCTGTTCTCAATTCCCTTTCATGTACCATTACTTACAATTTCCCAGCTGAAGATCTACACTCCAGGTTACTTTCGCCACCAGCTTAACAGCTGAGGTGCTACCCTCCAGCCTGCATCATGTGCCACCACCAACTTCAGAGCTGTGAGGGTCTACTCCCTCCTAAACCATGACCATTGTCTTCACACACAGTAACTTGTCTTCACATAACTGTTACACAGCTGCCAATTATGTTGTTATGAAACAGAACCTTAATAAACTGAAAAGAATAAAAGATGGCAAAGCTCATGTTCTTTTCCTAGTTTAAAAAGTATATGCATACTGTATTATATGTATAACTGAAGTGTTATTCTAGTACAAGCATAACACATCTTAATCAGGAAGGTAAATAAATAACTGATACTACACACCAGAGTAATTAGAATGTGGTCATGTGAACATGATTATGATAACCATTTTTTATTTTAAAATTGTATTTGTTTAACATTATGGGTTAACATTATAGTGTCACACCCTTGGTTTTAATTAATGGTTAAATTGATTTTAAATACTTGCTTCAGATGAGCACTTTGCTTTAGAAGGATAAATCCATCGTTACTTTTTTCACGTTTCATGTCAACTTCAAAACGGGAAACATTTTGAACATACCAGCGAGTTGGGAGAGATATCACTTTAATCTGAATTTCAAGGGCAATGTTTCGCTTTGAATTCTGCTACAAGTACACTGAAAACGCAAAGTCTGACATATATCGTGACGATGACATTTCTGGAGTTACGTTGTGTCTGCCTTAACCGCATTCTTCACTTTTGGTTACTTTGACTGGAGGCCAGAGGACAGCAAGATGATGTCTTCAACCACAACTTCATATAGCTATTCCCCCGCAAGGTTCGTTCAGGCGGCATCTGTCGAAAATAAAAGTTTAAGTCTTGTTAGCAAATTTTTACAGTTGCCATTTGCCAAAACTTCATTCCAAGATCTATAAACATTTCCTAGCATCAACACTATTAATGTGATCTATCGTATGCATAGCAGTCTGTAAGTAAACATTCCTCACATTTTGTAAAGGCAACAATATGGTACGCCACATACGGTAAAAAAAAAAAAACCAAACAAACATAACTTTGACATGACAAAAAACACGAATCCATACTTGTTAAGTGAAGATCACATTTAATCCCCCCGTGACAGAAGATAGCGTGTTAAACGGAAGCATTGGTAAACTGCCCTGAACTGTTCCACTCTCGTACACAAAACTGTTACTGTTGTAGTACTTAGTAGACGCTTTTCTCCAAAAGCGACATAAAGAACAGCAATATGGAAATACTGCATTATTTCGCCTTTCCCGACAGGGTTGTAAATTTATCCAACACGTCTGTTATTAGGTTACCTAACTGTGTACAGTCATTTGGATTACCTGTTATACACTAGGCTAGGCTAACACATCAACTGTCTGATGCTAACGTTGGGCTATGTAGCCTACCCTAGGAGTTGTTCTCGTTTTCGCTAAGATCTAGTGTATTTTTATTAAGTTGACATTAATATTTACCAGACTTAACGATCGTTGTCTTCATTCAGAAATTGTGTTCGTATTTCTTTGGTAGGCAAGAATTTTAACAGTGACACATACCTGAGGAAAGAATCAATCCGTAGTTTTCCCCCGCTACCGTCAACCTGAGGGAGGCGTAGAGTTGTAGGCGGGACATGACATCGAGTGGACGTTTCTGATTGGGCGACTGTCCTCCTTTCTGCGCATGCTCAAGCGTTGCCAAGCAGGAAGTAAGTGGCCCTGGTTGCGAAATAGAGTGCCCCAGTGACTTCCGTTTTACTTCCGCTACACGGGACCTCGGAAGTCAGAAAAAATGAATGGGGTTCAATGAGAGCAAAAAACTATTTTCTGATCCCGTATGAATTGTACCATGAATGGGACATATGATATTTGTCAGTTTTAAATATAATTTTTCATACGAAGAAAACCACGATTCACAGCGAAGAAGTTTGATGGTGGCAGGTTTTGTGAGAGGCCGCTTTGTGAACTACAGTTCTTCGCTGCTGTCGACGCGAATGAAATACGTCATCACTGAAATTGTGCGAAACGAAAGAAGGAACAGCCATTCCTGCTGGAATGCGCACATTGAGGCACAAAACACACTGGCATCTCTGTTATAAATGTATATTTACTGCTAACATAGATCGGAGAAAGAGTAGGCTAATGATGGGACGTGACGTCAACAACGCGACGTAGTCTTTCTCAATTTTGTTTTCGCTACAGCTTTTATCTGAACAACAGCACAACAAACGGTAAAACGTTTTACGTGAAAAAACACCATTTGAATCCACAAACAACATATTTCATTTCAGGGGCATACAACGCCTTGGACCAGAAAATAGCTATTTTAGTCTCATTGAAACCCATTCATTTTTTGCGAGCTCAGAGGTCCCATGAAATCGAGCGGAAGTGGCGTCACTGGGACACTCTATTGACGGTTGCGAATGCTTCAATTTTATAGAACGGAACTGAATGGGCCCGCTTTGTCCATCTTATATACAGTCGATGGTCCAGAGTGACTGGTGAGTACAATGGTTGAGCAAGCAAACAGCCAAGTTATGTGTTCGACTCACTCTTCCTCTGCTTCACCTCATCCAGGCTTCGTTGCTAGCCATTTGGGTGCCCCATCACACCATCCCACCTCGCCCAGAATGAACAATAGTTTAGAATTTATCAATGTGATTCACTTTATTTCCGAAACAAATACACCAAACATTAAAGTAAAAAAAATACATTCTTTAAAATGGTTAATAAATAAATACCACAACCATTATTAAACAAAGATTTGTGCAATGACTGCAGACGGCTCTACATTCAGAATTGAAAGACAAAATATATAGGAATTCTACAAAAAACTGCATATATAAATTAGGTTTATGTAGGTCTACGTGTAAATCACTGGTACACTTCAACTCTCATTTCACTCTATTTTACATTTATAAAGGTTTCATATGGGAGAACAAAAACATTGTGTACAGAGTTTGAAATAAATACGAAGAGGGAAAATCTACGTAACAGTAAGATTGTTTCTTTTCATATTAGTTTCACCAGCAGATGTTGCCCTTGGCCTATGAACCTGCAAACCGACGAGAACTATGTACTTGTGACTGACATAGACTGACTGAGGGCAACCGCAGCATAGCTAGCTAGCAACCTAAGGAAGAAAGTGCTAGTCTTATCCGAACGTTAAAAACGCTGAAAACAGTCGAGTGACCATGATGAATTGCTTTCAAATATCCATATCCATATTTATATCCACAACCTAAACTAGCTAGCCAGCATCAATCATTTACAACTTTAATCATTTGCAACACTTGTTAACACAGTCTGCTAGTAGCCTGGGAGCTAACGTTACAAAGTTTGTTGACGGCAAGGAGCAAGGGCTACAAAATGAACTTTTTATGATTATGATGTATTTATTTAAAACACTGTCTTATCTGCAAGCGTGAGCTTCATCTCTCTTTCTATTCTTTTTTCCGCTCCCGACTTTAGATATCTTTTCAAGGCCCTGTCCAAACATTTGTCTGCCACACTTAAACTAAGACTGAGCAATAATCGACCAGACCACTGAAAGGTGGGGGAGGGGCACCGGGAGTAGAATGGAGAAGGAGATTTACTTTTTTCTGGATCAAATTGACCTATGTTGCTTTTGTATTGCTCAAAAATATTAACATGCTTTGCACATTTTTAAAATATCCTTACTAGCACGTACCTAGCCTATTGTGATGATTTTTTCACGAACCAATTTTTTTGGTGGTGACCCCACAAGCACTTGGTGCCCTACGCACTCTGCGTTATGTGCGTGTGCGGAGCAGTCTATGGTGCGGAGCTACGGCACTGGTTGCTATTATTATTTATATATAACAGTCAATCAAACAAAAAAAACCTTTTCATTCAAAAACCTTTTTTGGAAAGAGGGAACATACCGGGGAACATAGGGATGACCCCATCGGATGATCCCACCTAAAGTTACCAGATTATGATTAGCAGTAAGCCTTTGGTTATCATAGAACCCCAAAAATGACCATGATCCTTTGCAGACCTATGGCCACTTGCTTTATATAAATTTGCAGTAAGCATTTTGTTCATTGTACAGTAACACTGCTGTAAAACCATGGATTTTAGTTACAGTGTACAGTATCTGTACAGTGTTTACCAAAGGATTTTCCCCGGCACTAATTGAAGCTGATCTGACCAAGGGGCAGGAACAGACACAGATGTTGAAACCTCATGGGGAAATGAGTAGTCAGTAGTCTTTAGCACTCCATAGACTTCCATTCATTTTAGTATCATTTTGACATTAAAAGTTTACACAAGAAGCACAGATTACCTTGCTTTTGACATTGTTGGACACCGGAGAAACAACAGCAAAACGTGTTTGCTTTGATTGCAAATCTGTCATGTCACTGCCTTAAAGAAGCATTTATCTGAAATTGTGCTAAAAATGTCACAAGTTATGCAATGGCTAGTGAGTTTCTGTTGCGCAGGAAGACATTTACCATACTGTTTGGATAACAAGCCATACCCATGATCATACTCGTTTACTTTTCTGTTAATCTCAGGAAAACATTTCCAGCTATATGTCCTGAGAAATGATCATCAGAATTGATATTTGTTTGTAAGAGGAGTCTTTATTTTTGCTCTTCAATGTAAGTTAAACCCAAAGAAAGACTGGGGGTTTGTCAGGATCTGAAGGTGCTTTCCAATGTAGACACAATTGATTTGGCTAACAATGGCAATACAAATGAGACCAATGAAGCAGGGATTGTGTGTTATTTTCGCATTTTGAGTGTTTATTTAAATTTGATGGTGGTATGATGGTATTATGTGGGTGACGGGTGATTGTTCTTATGTTTATTATGATTTATAATTCTGTATTGAGTTTGCAAATACTATATTTAAGGTCATTACTGGTATTAAGGGTGGTAGGGTCGATTGAGCCCTGACTGGACCAATTTCAGGGTAATGGACAGCCCTATTTAAGAGCCCTCTTATTCTGCTCTGAGAGGGTGAGTGTGAAGGTAACTACACATACAGTACCTGCTGTGGTTGTGGCTGTGTAAAGTTAAGTATTGCTATATTGCTATTGTTATCGCTATCACTATTGTTATTGTTAACCAGAGTTAAGTAATTAGCATCTATTTTTTTGTGTATGCACTGCCAAGCTGCCTTCATTTTTTAATAAAGATCCAGCTGTTTTTGTACATCTGGCTGCCTGGTCTCCAGTGGTCACCTTTTTCCACCTCAACTGTCCAGTCTTGCCTCATCTGCACTCAGGGTGACCGCTCGCCACCTCACACCCTCCCTCTCATGTCTGGCAAAGCAAGGAGTTTAAAAAAATACTCCGGTGTGAAATGAAAATGGGCATGGAGTTTTATTATGGTGGCGACTAGAAACTATGGCAAGGTAATACCAGTAAAAACACTCTTTTTAGTAAATGATTTGTACACTTACAAAGTTCTCGATGCCTCATTTTAAATGTTGGGGCCCTTGCCATACTACCAAATAAGTGTAAAGCTACATCAAGCTTTTTTTGATTAAAAAGAGTTTTAAATATTTATGTTTAAAAATAGTGTTATTTTTCAGCTTCCATTGTGCCCTTCTGTGCCCTGACCTCCCCGATGCTAAACCGGACTCGCCCCAGTGCATTGTGGGCCATGCACCTAGCTCAGGCCACTATCCCAGGTCGCTACAGAATCTGTAGTCAAAGGAGCTAAGAAACGATTGGACTTCTTTTTGGAGGTGAAAGTCTGAAGTCCATTTTATCCAGGTCATGGCGGTCAAATGATCGAAGTTATAAGCTGAACTTCTAGGTCCAAAAAAAGCCCAGCTGCTTACAACTGTTAACTACTATTACCTGGATGAATTAGCCTGGCTGTTGTATCAAGCTAATAGATGGAGCTTGGTCTGGCAAACCTTTTTATTCTATTTACAGAATGAACACAACTGTATTTTATGGTTCCTCAGCCAAACTAGCCCTGCCTGTAGATTGTAGTGAGGAGGAATTAGGCTTTAGGGATGATGAAAATGAGAAGCTTGCCACCCTGCAAGGACAGCATGAGGATAGTGGAGACAGTGAGAATGCTTAAGATGAGTCAGAGAATGAAAACAGTGAGGACAGTGAGGGTGAAAGTTCAGTGACCGGTATTTCCAGTAAAATGCAGTGCTATATAACTATTTATCTTTGGTGACCTATGTTCTGTGTGATTGTCCTATGTCTGCACCCTAAAATGTTCAATCGTCTTTGATGCTGTACAAATAAATTCAAATTGAATTTTATTTTGTATTGCGTTAAATTGGTAGATTTAGAACATACTAAGGATATTTGTTTGCTTTACTAGGTCAACCTGCAACACAGGGAGCACCAAAAAAGGCAAAAGGGCTGGTGTGGAGCATTCTTCCAGTCCCTCAATGGAAACTCAGTCTACCCCAAGTCACAGGCATGAAGTCTCTCATTGAGTATTTCAAGGGCCTGCTTAGTAAGGCTTGCATTAAGAACATGGTGGAACAGTCCAACCTCTTTGCTTGCCAGCAAGACCCAGAGAAGCCACTATCTGTCACCTGTGAGAAAATGCAGTAGTTTTTAGGAATGTGCTTCTTAATGTCTATGTTTGGGCTGCCAGGATCTCGGATGTGCTGGAGAGCAGCCACAAGGGTGGAATGCGTTGCAAATACAATGACCATGCACTGCTAGGAGGCAATAAAATGTAATCTACATTTTGCAATCAACATGGAGCACACATTCCACAAGGACAGCATGGCTATAACAAGCTGTTCAAGGTATGTCCCCTACTTCGATCATTGCTTGAAAGCTTCAAAGCAATCCCAATGGATGAGAGGCTGTGCGTCAATTAAGAAGTTGTGCCATTCAAAGGAAAGAGCAGCCTCAAAAACTGTTCTCTTGATTATGTTGACTTTGTCTATTTTATGACAAAAAAAAACATTCATTTTTTTTTACCAACTGGCATCATGATGCATACATATGGATGAATGAGAATCTTCACAGATGTACAGTAAAACATAGACACATGCAGGTTAAGTCATATCCTACTGTGCAGTATGTTATTGGGTGACTTGAAATGCACATTGAGATAGTTTTAAGTATTAGTTAATGTTCAGCTAATTTTCCGTCTCTGAAAAATTATTTCAATTATAGCAGTTGGTTAACGCTAGCTAACAATCAGGGCTGGATAAAGGAAGACTGACAGGAAAAATATCAGAGGTGTCAGTCCTGGCTTCTTCTTGATTTCTCAGTCATTGCCCCTAGCACTCACAGAGTGGAGGCAGAAAGAGGACTGACGGAGCCTCCAAGCTTCACTAGGATGAGGGGGTGGTTAAAAGACAATGAAGGTCATGAAAGGTTCACGTATTTATTTTGATCACAATGAGGCTGTTAGGTCACACATACCCACACATACTATTCTATGTATTTGACGAGTGGAAAAAGTCAGAATGTGTTGTCTGGGTATGGGCACACCCACGTATCTCTCCTTACACTGTTATCAGGTGCAGTGTGGCGCTAGCATATGAAGTCGGCCCGTCTGTCTGTCTGTCTGTCACATGCCACCAGAGGACACGGCCCTGGTTTCATGGCAACACTTAAGTACTGATTCTACCTAGACATCTTGCAAAAAGGCTGGATTAAAACAGCTGCAACATAGGTAAAATCAAAAGTTGATCAAATGCAAATTAGATGCGAGTCAGTATTATGCTCCGTTACTATGATGGTACATAGTAAGCATATTCATATACATATTAAATAACGTAACCTTACTGTAATTAAATTGAACACAGTTTTTAGAATTTCCCTAAGAAATTCCCTATGCTGAAAGTAGTGTCAGCTTAAGGCATGTGTTATGTACAGGAAACAATGGCAGAGTATCTACAAGATCATGTGTGTTATCAGCACGTGACATGCCCACAAACCGTGACACAACACACAAACTGTGGTCTACATTATTAATGGGCCCCTGAGCTTCAGAAGCTACAATCCAGTGATATATATTCTGAAATATACTTGTGTAGTGGTACTCTACCTTGTATCCCACATTTTAATTTATAAACTCAATCAGTCTTGTTTTTCATTAATGACCTCGTAGTAACCTGGCCTGGGAAATGCGGAAAGAATGTCTCCCAAACTGTCTGTGTGAACGAGTAATGCAGCCAGAGAGCTAGGGGCCCAGTATGGTGTGTACTGTCCTTGACAGTTCCTTAATAAATCTGCGGGTGACTGAAGCAAACATGTGTTTGTCTTTTCTGTTTTCTGCATCAGTTTCATCCAAGTGGAGAGATACTATCTGAGGCATAAATGTTGTATAGCAAAAGGTTGTTTGGAGATCAGAGCTTCTGATTACACAAAGGTGAGGTCTGAGATTACATCTTCCTCTACACATGGGTGTCTGTAAATTTGTAAGTATCTTTTACATTGAACGCTATATATATAGTACCTCTTAATGTGTGGTTAAAAAAGGTCAAGCTAAAGAACCCTCATTGACTTATGCCCTCCAGGGCTATGTGTGCTGACTTGTAATTGTGGATTCTGTGTCAACACCATGCATAACATACATTAACATGATATACTGTACACACATTTCTACTTTAAGCTAATATAAACTAAGATAATATATTATACTCACCACAGGGCTAGGGCTTTTCAGTTCAATTATTAGAGACAAAATCTTTCAGTGTAGCAAGTTGGTGGTCTAGCCTGTGACACATTGCTGGACAGTACTCAAAACATAAATGTAATATGGATCAAGGAGCCTCTTCAGTCAACCATGTCTCCCCATACCGTAGCTCCACACTGAGTTAACTGACCAAATGAATTAGCAAGATAATGTATGCAGTCCAAGATCCACAGGTCAGAATGGGATGGCATCCTATAGTAACTAATTAACACATAATTTGATAATAACCTAAATTAGAATGCGAGTGGTTTGGTTTCTTTTGGTGATTTCAAGGAATATGACTATGAGGTGTATGTGCAAAACAAAGGGGGTCAAGGGGTCAAGGCCTATAAAACTCTGCTCTGAAAGTAGCTGGCTCTGTAAGAGGTTTGTGCTCTATACTGCCCTGCAAAGGCAAAACCCGTAATTTCAATTTTGGGCAAAAATTAGTTACTGTGGAGCAATAAACATCATAATAGTACATACATGATACAAATGAAATTAAAAAACAATGAAAACCAGGATGTTTTCATCACTTTATAAAAAACCCCAACCAGGATGGCCAGGACAGGACATACAAACAAGACATGTCCTGAGAAAAGAGGGCGTTTGGTCACCCTACCTTAATCGAAAAGACATCCTGTGACACCGTCCTTCAACACCAGCATGTGCAAAGCATAGGTGCATCTGACAAGACGTCTATTTTGGGCGATTGTGATCAGAACAACTACTTGGCCTTTTCAGGGGGCAGCATGTGATGTACAATTGTCTTCACATATGTAACAGAGCCTATCTGTTGCTATCTGATTATCAAGGTATGCATACGTGTTGTGCATTCCTCTTCTGATGAGCTATCTTAGATGCTGTTTCACTCCCTTCCTTCTTATTCCCCTCAATCATCTCTGTAGTTGAATAAGCAAAAAAATGTCACAAAATCTTTCCAAAACACAATATACCACATGACCAAGCCATGAATTAGGAAGAACAGGTTTTTCTGTTGAGTAGCTCAGTTTTACATGCTGGTGGATTCTGTTGTTTTACAGTAAGAGAAAACCCTTGGGTGTATAATTATGCTCTCTGATACCTTGTCATGTGCTCTCAATTGTTTTTGTGTTTTCTGCATCACTTTTTTTTTTAATTTAATAATAATGAGTTAAAATTGTGTAAGTGTAGCATGCTATTGGTCCAAACTTCTACTACAACTAAACTCAGTTACATTTTATCTTACTGTCTCTGTTACATCAATTAACAAATAACAATGTAACAAAGGGTGTAACAATATCTAACATTATGAACCTACAACGTACCTTAGAGTTAGGGTTAGTGTTAGGTATGTACAGTTGAAGTACATAATGTTACATATTGTTACATGTACATACACTAAAAAAGGAACCATAAAAAAAAGTTTTACCCTTAAGTGTTACCCTCTAACTCAGTGCTGGACATCTGGTCTCAGCTGCCATATATGATGTAGCAGTATATTTTGGGGTGCTGAACATTGGCTGTATTTTGAGTGCATTTGATCGTCCTTGATTTTATTTTCGCCATTAAGGTGTGGTTGAATCATAGTGATTGATAGAGAATGACTTCATTACCACATCACATTTATTCTTCATTGCTTCCTGTTTTATGACAGTGAAATGATCAAATATAGGTATCTCTATCTATTGTTACTGTGCAGTTGCTCATGCACACAGCCTGATCTTGATGCTTGGTTTGCTTTAAAATTAGAGCACCTTTTTCTTGCTCTGTTATCACAGAGGGCTAGTGTGCTGTTGTGTGATTTGTGTTAGGTAATTTGTGTAGATGATGTAATGGCTGTGAATGAAATAGCCTAAAAGTGGCACCTTTTTCCTGTTGTACTGAAGCTGTACTGAAGCTGTGCTGGAGCTGTGCTGGTCCTTCATGATGGTGTTGGTATCGCTGGTAAAAGGGCATCGGACTACCTCAGGATCTGGAGGTGTTGGTCAGGAACACGGGGGTGATGAATGGATGTGTCTCTTTGTATAACTGGCTACCTTTGAAGTAGATCTCAAAAATGTTAATCACCATTCCATATCAATGTGCTTATGAATAGTAACCATGACAACTCTTTTAGCCAAATAAACGGTTAAATGCTCTACTTTTTCTTAACGGATGCTATAAAGTAGCAAATCAACCATTTATTTTGGAATTTTCAGTTCAGTTCATTTATTATACAGGAAAATTTAAAAGGTAACAAACAGTTACAGTTTAAAGGGCCTGACTCAGCTTAAGCTGATTTTCAGCAGGTTCCTGTTTTGCAGCACATAAAACAACAAATGTACAGGACATAGATACCAGACTGATATAAGTAGACACCACAAGACCACAACAACTGCGACAGCTTAAAACAAATACAAAAATGAAGACAGGGACAACACAGTTTTACAAGACATTAAAAAAATAAATAAAATAAAAATAAAAATAAAAATTAGAAGTGTCAGTATGACCATAAGGAAATCATTTAGTGGTTACAGATATGACTGTTTAACAAGAGAGATGTATAGACTTTTTTGAAGTGGGTGATGTTTGAGATTAATCTAGTGTGGTGAGGGAGATTTTATGCATATAAAATTAGATCACAAATACAAATGGGAGTTAAAAGCAATAACAGCCCTTGAGGTCACCAGTTGCGTGGAAATAATGACTTGGCAGAAGCAACTCCTGTTATGATTTTTGGGACTTCCCTGGCCTCTAGTGGCCACTATGATTTGTTTTCGTGTTTTGTGGGTGTGTTACCATGTGTGTTGTGTTTTGTTGTGCCATGTGCTTTAGTTTCTCCGCCTTTCATTATGCGTGATCAGCCATCTTAGATTTGTTACCTAAAGTTCATCTTTGTCTGTCATGTGATTAATTAGTGTGTGTATTTAAAACTAGTTTTCTGTCACTGCTGTACTGAGTCTTTGCCAAACTGCTTTGGTGAGTTACTGCTGTGAACTTTTGTTTTGTCATTTTTGTGGTTTGCCTTTTGTGGATTTATGCTTTGGACTTTGTATTGATGAGTTTTTGTGCCTGTTAATTACTTGGATCTACTGACTATCGGATTTTGGATTTCAGTCTCTTGCCCTGCCTTACGTGAATTGTATTTTGTTTTTGACCATCTTGTCTGGATCTTCTGACCTGTTGAAACGCTTCATTAAAACTGAACTTTTTATGTTTTCTCTGCATCTGAGTCCCGTCATTAGTGTAGTGGTTAGCTAACTACCCTGGTAATCCAGCAGCCTGTGTTCAATCCCTGATCCTTGACTGTCAGTGGGGATTTGGATTTAGACAGTTGAGTTACTAAGCAAAACTCTTTAACCTGTCAGGGGAAAAGTAATACACTTCCTAGCAGGTTAAAGAGTTTTGCTTAGTAACTCAACTGTCTAAATCCAAATCCCCACTGACAGTCAATTGTTGTTAGTGTACAGCATCAACATTATTACAGCTTCAAATGTGGATAAAGTGTTTGTCATAAGATTTGCCTGTGCCCAACTTATTACAAGTAAATGGGAATAGGCATTAGACAATTGGAGCACTTAACTGAAAAAAAGAACACAAAGCATTATACAGTACAATGTTTCTGGCTCTAAGTATGTTTTGTGATTAAACAGTTACTTGTTTAGTAATTATTACCTACCTAAGTTCAAATCCTTAGCTCCATAGCAGTCAATCTGGCCAAACCTTGAGGCCTCATTTGCTCTTGGTATACTGAAATGTAATGCTTGGTAGAGTTGATAATGATGTGATATATGATGAAGTAGTAGCATAGAAGTGCCATCACTTTTTCTGTCATGCTGAGTCCTTTTATATCACTGCACTGATACTAGCAGTGATGAGTTCTTCACCTCTAATCCTGGCATGATGGGACTCATGGTATACTGTTTAGTTTTGTAAGTACACTAAACAGATTATATGTATGCGTAAAAATGTCACACACATCCTTGTCAGGTGTGTGTAAGCCAGTGCTGTCGATGCCATGCCTGGTGGACGCCCCTTGTTGTGGCTTCCTGAGGACAGCCAGGATAACACAAGGCTGCTTGCTGTCCCAGACAGTTTTATGCTGTGCCTGGGCTGCCTGGTCCCTCTGCTGTTGTCTCCTGAAACACAGGAGACGTCCAATGCCACAAACCAGAGACTGCTGTGCATGAGTAACACTTGAAAACCACCTGTCACAGAAATCTTCAATCCATCCCCCCTTTGGCCCCAGCAGTCATGCAATGGGCAAAGATCTTACTTTCATTATTATATTCTATAATTGGTGTGATTATCAATATATTATATTAATGTATTATATATATTATATCAATATATTATATTCTGTGAGCAGTAGCCTGTCTGAAGTTCATGAACGTTATCAGCATATTTGTATTTACTGCTCGACTGCCCGACAACTTGCTGTTTAATATTTAAACAAGATACCAAATCGACAGCCAACCCAGACAATAATATACCCACTATGTATCATTCTAACACACATTCTTCATAATTGATATACTGTATCTTTGGAAAATTAGGTATGGCCTGCCAGAGATATTTTTTCAGACGAAATAAGTTGCCCTTCAGGAAGGTAAGCCATGTCATCTTCTCTGGCATGTTCTCTGCCATCTTCTCCATTCCTACATTCCGCTCATTGATTCTGGTCTTGCAGGGGGTCGGTTCATCACTGAAGGTCACGACTCTATGGGCATCTTCAGCTCTCAGAGGAAGAGTGCTCCAGAGTTTGTTTGACTACACCATCCTGCCGCCCCTCTGGATGTAGCACTCAAACACACGCCTGGTCCGTTCCCTCTCCCGCATAAGAAGGTTGGCCTCCATATAGAGTCTTTCCCACCTTTTGGCCTCCTGCCTGTACCTCAGCCTCTCCTCCTCAGTCATCACCCTAGCCCACTTCCATTTACCGTCAGCTTTTGGAGCAGCACTTTTCTTGAAGAAACGGCTACACCAGCGAGTCTTTCCAGGTGTCTTCTTCCCTTGCTTGTTCTGCTCATTCTCAGAATCAGACAAACCAGGTTGGGCAGCAACCGTTCTTTTGACTGCTTTTTCGCACCAAATATCCATTGTAGCTTAGGCTACAGATAATAGCAGTAGCGGTTTTAGGCACGGGCGAACAGGGCAGCCGCACGGGGTGCCATTTCGTGGGGGGCACCATATCGCTGTTGTCGCCTGGGGGGTAAAACACTGTAGAACCGCCACTGGTTATTGGCTTAGAATGCTTAACACATCAAAACGGCTAACAAAGTTAACCATTATGCACCTGGCACTGGCATTTTTGAAAATTCCTACACTATGTTCCCTGGTTTTACTATAAAAAATAAAGCCTACCATATGTAAATCCTTATGTTCCCCGGTATATATATATATATATATATATATATATATATATATATATATAATCTTATATAAAAAGGCTAGGGAACACCAGGATACGGTAGGCTTTATATGTTTTATATCAAAACCGGGGAATATATGGATTTTCAGAAATGACCGGGGAACATAGGACTGGGGAACGTAGGTAGGCTACACTTCCTGAAATGCCTTGTTTTTAGGGAGTCCCGTTATGCTATGCACTACTGTATATGTTTCCACCAAAGCCATAAGCAAGGCAGACTTATGGAAACACAACTTTTCATGGAAAAACTAAATTGTTTGGCCTGATGGTGTGTTGCACACTTTGAGGTTAAAGAATTCAGTCAGTTCAGACACATAACATTGACAGTTGAGCTAAACGAAACTCATAAACAAAAAAGGGTCTCAAAGTTGATACTGTTATTCATCATACTGTGAAGCAAACTTGTGACAATTTTAAATTGAATGTAGGCCCAGTATGACTGTGTAGGCAATATAATGCAGGCGATTGAATCACGAGGAGGAAATTCAGAGGACAACCACAGTGGGGGAGAGGCTGCAGAGCGAAAAAAAAAGAGAGAAAAGAAGAACACAGGCAGAGATCAGGGAAGTGAAACACAGAAGTGGTTGGGCCACTTACTCCGCCGTCTAGCTGTCCCCTCAACCCCAACCCCACCACCCCTTATCAGCCTCTTGTGCTGCCAGGGTGCTGGGCAGTGGGGTCCTTGAAAACACTGTCAGTCAAGCCTCTGTTTAGTATTCTGCTGGGCCCACACTTGCTGGGTCCTGAACTTGCCATGCCATTGGCTGGAGAATTAGGGCCAGAGGGGCCTTATTAGGGCCTTATCTCCATGACTTTGTCACCAAATTCTAAACACTTATACTATTTGCTTGACTAAAAGACGGCTAAATACTGGAGCAGGCCTCATGCTGTTGAAGATGCAAAAACCTCTGTTGAAATTTCCATTTTCCCGTCACACACAGGTGTGCGCGCGCACACACACACACACACACACATACGTGGGGGTGGCTTTACAGACATTCACCTAGCCACTTTATTCAAAATTAATTTAGTAGATTTCATGAAGGACACTTATACTATGTAAAGGAGCTTAATCAAATAATGCACATTAGTAACATTCACATTCCATTCACAATGACCTCTGCTCATCCACGTTGACTATAAAAATCGTAAATTTTCTGGACTGCGAATTTCATGCTGTTACAACCACTTCAACACTGACTTCTTGGCAAGCAGCATTGCAACTAATATGATTCCCCTAGTAAGTAGCATAGCAACCACCATGACCACCCTAGTAATGCCCCAGCCAACACCACCAGGTCTTTTGTGTGTGTGTGAGTGTTGGTAAAGCACACTGTATGAAAAAGTGGACATTGTAGACTATTAAAATGATGCAACTGTGAAGCCTTAATTGATTAACTGTTTGACTTTATTCTACAGTTTTTCTTTTATTGTCAATTTGTAAGGTCACATTTTGAAACATTTGCTTTTCATGCACTATGTGATTCCTGGGAATTGCAAATTTATTTTTATTGTGTGTTCTGTAGGAAGATGCTGTAAGAAGAAATCTACTACCACAGAGACTTAAATGGCTGGCAATAAGGATTTACTTGGCTGCCGACAGGGAAGAGGGACAGAAGACACACATGTCACCAGCCTGTGTGCGTGTGTGTGTGTGTGTGTGTGTGTGTGTGTGTGTGTGTATGTGCACGCGCATGTGCATTTGCGTGTGTGTGTGTTTGTGTGTGTGTGTTCATGTGTCAGGGGATAGCCTCCCTAAGCAACAACAAGGTTGGCAAGGAATACTGCCATAGAAACCGTAGCGGTTTCAGACTTGCTCTTTAAAAATCAATTTTTGTTGTTAACTTCTTTGATGTTAATTAAACTCATGGTCCATATAGGGACCGTACATCCCTTCAAAACCTTGGGACAAATGTGGGTGAGAACTGAGAATGATTTTGTTGTCATTCCACCAAACTCAAGGGGGATGAGTACTGATCCACCTGACAAAGTGCCACTAGATGGAGCATTGAGACCATTTGCTGTTAAGACCACAAAGTAAAGCAGAAAGCGAGAGAGTGTGTGGTGGACAACTGTGAGAGAGTGTGTGTGGATGTTGGTACACTTCAACGGTAGCCAATATAACAGCTGACCCATAACATCATTGCGGTTAAGGGGGATACGACATGTCTGGAGTTATCAGACAACATAAGTAGTTCTGAGCAGGAAAGCAATCTACAGAACAGACTTATTTTCTGAAGAGCTCAAGCACTTTCTGTGCTGTTGCTTTTGCTGTTTTTTCTACATCGAACTGGGAAATTTAATATTAGAATTAAAGATTCTAGACCGGTGCGTATCCCTGTAGAATCTTTGATTATGATATAAACAAAATATTATACAGTAGAGCGTAGCGCTCACGAATCTTTAATTTAAACGTTGTGGATTTTCACCAGCTGCATCCCGTCGCCTAAACGTTGCTTCGGCACTCGACTGTCGTGCATAGGATGCGGGTACTCCTCTTTGCCTCTGCTGTGGTTTTGGTGTGTGACCTGGCCAATGCATTACCGAAAGCTAAGTGTTTATCCCGATGCGACGTGAGCAAGTGTCCCATTCTGAACTGTCCTAATGGTTATGTTCCCGATCGGTGCAACTGTTGCTTGATCTGTACCCTGGGTGAAGGTGAGGCATGCGGGCGGAGAGACGACTTGCGCTGTAGTGACGGTCTTGAATGTAAGTATCCTGCCGGCAAACGTCTCTCCAAGGGAGTATGCCAGTGCAAAACAGGACATAAGGTATGTGGCAGTGATGGAAAGACATATGGCAATGGCTGTAAGTTGACCGTCGCCAACCGCAAAGCTCTACAGCGCAGAATGACCGCCATTACCATGGCACACAAGGGACCTTGTGAATCACCCAAAGGTAAGTTGTCAGTTATTGCAAAATATAGAATAAATTTTTTATTGGCCTCCTGTTATAATAAAGTTCTTAAACTATTCTTTTTAAATATTTTGTATTTATTCTATTTGTGTACGTTGGTCAGCATTTGTTATTTGTTGTTTTTATTTATTTGTTATATGAAATGTGCTAGCCTATATAAATAAATGTAACTTTTGAACAAACTGAACAGTTTTGACTAAACTGTTAAACTAGGTTTTTCTTGAATGACATGGCATGGCTCATTTACGAAAGCAAAAAAAGTTCAGTTGAGGGGTCCTGGGGATGTATGACAAGCAGTATAATATTTAAATTGAGCTAAGATGCAGGGTTTACAATAGCTAAAATAGAAAAGGACATTGCCATTGTGGTGTTGGAAATTAATCAGTAATACCGGAGGATATGACCTGGGCCTGGCCAGGTGTCTGTGTGACTTAAGTCAGATATGTCCTCCCACTGAAGTTGCCCTCCTTACCTAATTTTCATTCTCCACACATCAGTTCCAGCAGCATATTTCACAGTTAGTTCAAAATGAGATGAGATGAGTGATTGGACTCACCAGTTAAAAGTATTGTGTTTACCCACTGTTGAGCAATCATGTCAAACTTGTTGGTAAACTTATAAATTCACTTGAACTGTGATGCAGTTACTGTTTTTACTGTTCACTTTTAAGACTTGCATTATCACAGAGTAAGACCACGACACATTATTGTGGGTGTATTGATGCAACAAATATTGGAAGTCAGTTGAAACAATTTGGTGTCTCTGCCACCATTGCCACAGGTTAATTTTTTTTTAAATGTAGACTCCCTTTGTGTTTTGTATTGTGTTGCAAGAGTGAAATTATGTCTTGTGTCATCTTATTGGACTTCAGACGCACCGTTATCAGAGTGGACCTAAAATATCAATCTCACAATCTTCCACACAGGTGTCTTTTACCCAAAATTGTGTTCTGTTACGTCATGTGTTTGTACACTACCAACTCAAAAAGGCAACTACAGTTGTCTTGTTAGCACTAATCTGATCTTGTGAGATGACATTGTTACTAACATCTGTAATTCTTTTTGCTAGTATAGGTCCTGCACACCCCAACAGTCCAAGATACAAGTTCAATTTCATAGCAGACGTGGTGGAGAAGATTGCACCAGCTGTAGTGCATGTAGAACTCTTCTTGAGGTATTAAAGCTGTTCAAGTATGTTGCAACCTATGAAGTCAATTGAATTAATGCTCACATTGACCGTTATGTTTCTCCCAAAACCCCACTGGCCATAGTACATGTAACGTGTATAAAGGCAGAGGTGTGAAACGCCTAATCCTACCATGCATTTGTTTTACCACTGGCCTTAAAACAGGTGCTTGCACTGCCTGGCTTCAGAGGTTTAATATTCTGACCAGTGAGGGGTAATTGATTTAGTAGGTTGCTAAGAAAAATGTATTTTTTAAAAATCTGGTTTACCATTACTGAAATATGGTTCCCTCATTGTTGTACACTGTTATGTTTTTATATGTGAATCAATGAGGTTCATCTGTTTACTACCTTCTCTGTTCACACCCAAAGCCACGTGCTGTTTGGTCGCCAAGTGCCACTCTCCAGTGGATCGGGTTTCATCATGACCGAATTTGGGCTAATTGTGACCAATGCCCATGTGGTGACCAGCAAAACTGTAGTGGCTGGCCAGCAGCACCTTCGGGTCCAGCTTCACAATGGGGACGTATATGAGGCCACCATCCGTGACCTGGATATAAAGTCTGACATTGCTACTATTAAAATTAACCCACTGGTAAGGATTTCATGTGTAAAGCTGTCTTCGTTGCACTTAAATATGTAGGGAAACATATAATCGACACACGCCACATGCCCATGTCAGCATTGCCGCATCTCTTACGAGATACTGTCTTTAATTTCTGTTGCCATATTTCTCTGCTGATTTGTCTTTGTTTTTTCCATTTTTTATTTATTCCCCTCTCTTTAGAAAAAGCTCCCTGTGTTGTTACTGGGCCGCTCAGCAGACTTGAGGCCTGGTGAGTTTGTGGTTGCCATTGGCAGCCCCTTTGCCCTCCAGAACACAGTCACGACTGGCATAGTCAGCACAGCACAGCGGGATGGAAAAGAGCTGGGGATCCATGACTCAGATATGGACTACGTCCAAACAGATGCCATTATTAATGTAAGACAGCAGTTGAAGCTTCTGCATGGCTCTGACAATGGGTGGCACACACGTGATGCAAATATTGTAAAACTTTTTTTTTTAACTCAATCCAGTCAAGTTTTCACAAAAAAACACAAGATCAGTCAGGAAACTGTTGATCTTCACAGCAACAACATTTTTACTCAAAAGTGGATGATCATTATTAGTTAATCAGTTATATGTATGAACACACATACCTGACTACAATACTCTATGCAAAGAAAAAACAATAAGTGATTACTTAATCAGTAAAAACAGAATCAATTTGTAAAGCTAAAGCAACAAATTCTTTCTGAATTTAGAGATTCTATGGTGTGATTAAGAAAATATACTTAATGTGAATATACTGTGTCATGCTTTCTCACCATGCATTTATTTTCGAAAACAGATTGTGGTAGTCCTGAAATATGAACACAGAATATAAGCACAATAACCATGTATGGTTCTTTCTGCCTTTTCCCCTTTTCCTTACTTCATCATTATTTTGCTAATATTATCCTGATTGGTGAAGTATGGAAATTCTGGCGGCCCACTTGTCAATCTGGTAAGCAACCATAATGTAGTCATACATTTTATTTTACTGAATGCAGGTGCTTTTGTATAAAGCTTGTGTGTAATCCCAGGATGGTGAAGTCATCGGAATTAACACCCTAAAGGTGACAGCAGGGATTTCCTTTGCGATCCCCTCTGATAGAATCAAACGCTTCCTCGACGAATCCCTGGAAAAGCAAAACAAAGGTAAACTCAATGCCACAGGAAGCTATTCTGAGACCAAAAAAAAAACCACAATTATATTATGTTGTATAGATCCCAACTTGTAATTATCTATGTCTCTCTCACATATTCATAAATGTGTATACACATATTTTTGTCACATTTAGTGACTGTACATGTGAAAGTTCCCTTATGAATATGCAGATATTATTATGCTTTGTTTATGATACATATATATGTACTGTACATGAAAGCTGTTTCTCATACTCAAACATTGTGCATACCTTTTCTCTGAACCATATGCAGTGTATCCTCTAGACAGTCCAAATTACTGGACATTTACCCACATCAATGTCATATTTCTCTAAAAGGCTCTTAAAAGCTGCATTGCAAATGTCCTACCTATACCTACCGTGTCTGAAATTGAAGAAATAATTGTGTACACTCCATCTGATTTGAATTGTAGTCATACAGAGGATACATAGGACTCACTCGCCAGGCCTGCATCTTCAGTCTGTGGTTTCTGATTCAGGTGAGAAAGCAGTGTCTGTTCCTGTCAACAGAGCTGCGTAATTGCACTATACCGTATGTCTATGTAGGAGATGTTACAATAGCTAAGGAGCACCTTCTCAAACTTCAGGTTGTTTTTTTTCCTTAAGAACACATCTGCAATATGTTTTATGAGGAGGACAATGAAAACGAAAATATCTTAGCTAGCTATTTTAAGGTTTTAACTCATTTCTCTGTCTCTGCTATTCCTACAACTAAGTGAATAATTCCATTTACTATTGCTAATACCAAAATAAAACACATTCTATGTAACTTTATGATGTTCACAGAGTTTAAAGGCACTAAAAAGAGACACATTGGCATCAGAATGGTCACTATCACAGAAAGGTACAATTTGCAACATTACATTGCAAAGCAATAGCAGTGGTAGCCTTGCTCTTTGCTGAGTCAAAGTTGGTGTGACTTGCTTAGCCAACCTGTACACAATATCCCTTTAAGAGCTTTTTTTCTAAGCATTCTTGTATCATGGTGAGCAATAAACGTGCTTGCACATGGACAGCAATGTGTAACTGTGAACTAGCATGGACCTTTGTCTACTTTGCAGTCTGGTAGAAGAGCTGAGACAGCACAATCCGCACTTTCCAGATGTCAGCAGTGGGATCCTGGTCTACGAAGTGTTGCCAGATTCCCCGGCCCACAAGTACTGTCCATCCTATTTCAGACAGCTCCCAACACATTTAGCACTTGAATGGAGACAAACATTTATCACAGTCTGTACTTTCCTAGTACATCGAGTACCTTCCCTTTGTCTACAGTCAGAGAGAATATATAAAGCAGGTAATATTAATGGGGTCATGATTTTACAAAGAAGTTAAACGTGTTGTTTTTTCCCCCTTCTATCTCTCTCTCTACATGTTTCCTAGGGGTGGCATAGCGAATGGTGACATCATAGTGAAGCTAAATGGACTGCCACTTGCCAGCACAGATGATCTTCAGCAGGCCTTGTTAGACAATGGCCCTCTCCTGTTCGAGGTGCGGCGAGGCAACGATGACCTCCTCTTTAACATAGAACCCCTATTCACCATACAGTGATGGACCTCCCTCTCTTCCCCTGACTGATTTAGCATTAATAAAAGTTAACATACACTGCTCTTAGCTCAGATATCTATTCAGTGTGTGAATGTGAAATTTGGATCACTATGACACCAAAACAACAGAGGCGTAAAACTGTTCTGACTCTTTTAACAGGATATTTAAATGGATTAAATTATGGTAAGATTTGTTTGTTGATACTAAGGTTTGATGATCAGGGTGGGGTGGAGGAATGTTGAACAACTGCTGCCATAGGGTTTGTTGTAAATTGTGGAATGGCAAATAATATCTTCTGGGTCAACATTCGGTTGTGTTTGCTGGATTGAGGGTAGGGTAGACTATTCCTAAAACTGTTTAGACTGACAGCAAAGCATTTGCAGTGGTGAACAGGTATGGTGAACAACACTATTGTAGCACTGTGTCAAGGCTTCTGGTTCAGCACCTTTTATGTTTATGTCCATGCTGTCTTCACTCTCTTAACATTTTCAATGCTGTCACATAATAGCTACTGTACAGTAGTTTATAACACAGCAGACATTTTGTGCAGTCAGAAGGAAATCACATCATTGTCATTGAATCATTCAAATCATTGAATTATGTGGGTTTACTTCATAAACAGTGACAGTATCTGATATAACCTTTCTTCATCCTGAAGCAAAAGAATGCTATTCTGAACCAACTCAAGAGAAAAGTTTAAAACAAGTCAAATATTTGACATTTTATTTTGGTAAATATAGTTTTTTATATAGCAGTAGTATAGGTATAGCACTATTTCTATAGTATACAGACACAATGCTTATATAAATACAAAGTAAAATTCGCTTTTTCGTGTTTGCAAACCATGCAGGGGAGATTTTTTCACATCGGACCAACCATGCCCATAATCAAATCATGTGACAGACTGGCTAGGTAAAGAACAAGTACAGCAGCCAAATACACTTTGGTTAAAAACACAATTGCAGCCATAACATACATTTTAGGTAGGTTGTCGTATTGTTCAAACACATTTTACATTAATGCATGGTAATGTTGAGTGTCTTCAGGTTATATTATTAGTTTGTATTATTGTACTCATAAAATTATATTTAATGCATTTGTATAAAAGATTTGAATTATGGTTTCATTATCCTGAAATTTCTATTGAATGTCTTTCAACCTACAAGGTTCATCAAAATAGTAATCAGCATGAAGGTAACACATGATAATTTAGGACTGGGGTGGTAATATGGACTGTAAATAACAGCTGCATCTCAGTGTCCTGGGTGTGATGTGGTATTGGCATAAGTATCATCCAAGCAATTGGCATAGATTTGCTGACTCCATCTTGAGTCAACACCACTGCTTGCCATGTTTTTCCTGGATCGTTTTTTAGATGTTCTTTTATTTCCTGCCCTGGTTGGAGCAAAAACAATAAATTTAAAAAGTGGAATTTTATGCATAGTTTCCCATGTGAAAGAAAGACAAGAAAAAATGACACTGTGCTTTTCACTTAAGATAATTACCTGTTATCATAGGGATGGGTGGATGCATTCTCTGATGAACTCTGATACACAGGTACTTCTCCCTATCAGACAAATCATATAGGACCATATGAAAAGGTATAGATTGATTTATCAAACATGTCCTGTCATTACTGTAAGCTTTTCAATACCCACCTCAGGTACAAGAACGTAGGTGTCATCACACGGACCTGGTTGGTCCCTGTTCACATACCTCTCACCGCTGATGTCCTGCAGTGGGCATCAAGCAACAACAAGAATTTCTGTCAACAAAGTAGGGCCTTAGTGTTCAATCATCTGTGTCGATGACGACACTGACATGCAGTCTTGATATTACATGACATTATGTTATGAGCTGTGATGTGGAGTGGCTCACTCCTTTATAAATACAATGACAGCTTTTAATTATCTGACATGAAACATAAACCTTTTTTCCACTTGGAGCAGGCCAATGACACCTAAATTAAATTACACAAATCAAACATCAAATAGTTTCTTCCATTTTTCCAGTACCCACCTCAAGTACACGAACATAGGTATCATCACATGAAGCAAATTGGGTCCTGTTTGCATAGGTGGCACAGTTCATGTCCTGCAATGGGCACAAAGCATGGGCAACACTAGGCCTTTTTTACTGGGGCATGTGATTTTAGTAACAAACTAGTTTCCTTGACAGATGAATTAAAATCATCAGTAGGCTGTAGGAAAAGATTGTATTTTTAACTTCTATCACCACCTTCTATCACCTCATAGACATTCTATCCTTAAACTGTAACGTGTGTCAAGTTTATTGCACGATACTGGAGAGATGAGGTAAGGTAGTGCAAAGTTTCTGCAACAAAAGCATACAACATTTTAACAAACCCATTATCCTACATGGACTAAAACAGTATTGAATTACTTTTCTATATGGATATCAGGAAATTCTGCCTTAGTGCATGTGCTGGTCAACTGACCAGCAGCCTTGGCTTTTAAACTGACAAACATAAACTTCTCATCAAGAGTTGGTGAGAGGAAGTCACTCATGGATTCAAGCCTGAGGTTGGATTGTCTGCAATGTGTGAGATGACAGCTTCTTTACTGTGACGATGCGTTGATGAAAAGGGGTTATCTGATGCATGTAGTCCAGCCCTGGCCAGACTCGAACTGTGATCTCACCACAACTCCAGATTACGAATTAGGCATTGTAGCAGGTCAACCAAAAAGCGAAAGGGTAATATGTAATGCAAGTGATCTGGTATTGACATGTCATCAGTGCTATTGGCATTTGATGACTGGGTACCATGCTGTATATGCCATCTAGAGTAAAAATCTACAGTACATACCATTTGTTGGCTGGAATGGCTTCCGGTATTCTTTTCCTTTTTCCTCCTGGTTAAAGCATGGGAAGCATGGAAACATTCCTATTAAGGCCATTATATAAAGCTTGTGTGGAGAAAAAAAGATAAAACAAAACGTAAAACAAATACCACTTAGCATGTGGATCTTCTTTGTTCAAGCTCTGCTGCTGTGGAATGTTCTCCTGTGAGGGAAAACACAAGGTGTATAATCACACAGTGTGCAAAATGTTGTGTTCTTGAATTAAATATTACTTTTCTACGATGCAGTGCCACTTTATAAAAAAATCATATGATACAGTCATGATGTAATACTCTAATATAATTTTGGTCATGTTTCATACCGTGTATTCACAACCATCACAGTTGTCCTGATTTCCATATAGTTCATTGGCACACATAGTTTGATTTCTATTTGCTTCATTCTAAATATTTGGTGGGGAAAAGAAGGCAGGTGGATTAATTATGTAATACTTCAATATATTTATCAAATTTGCTACCAATTTCTACCAAATACTCCTTTCCTTGAGGAGGTGTCATGCTTACCGTACTCAGGGGAATATCACTCCGGTTGGTTTGAAGCTTGCTGTAAAGACAACAATTTAATTTTGGCATCATGGCTTTTTTGCCTTTTTAGGACACACTTTTTTTGCCTTTTTAGGACACACTGTTGAGTGTCCTTTTATTCCTGACATCTGCCTATACTTAGGCTACAAACACATTTTCAGTTAATATGATCAAATTCTGATTTTTTTCTTTTTGCTTAAATATGGCACAACAGTCGGGGGTTGGGGGTGCATGGATTCAGGTCTTTTTCCAGATTGCATTACATTACATTACATTGCATTTGGCAGACGTTTTTATCCAAAGTGACTTGCAAAAAGGAGGACATAAGCTGACAGCAGTGTAAAGGAACACATAGTAAGCAGATTGGGTACAAGCCTCATATAAATGTGGTTATAAATCAGATATGAATCAGATATGTGTAAATGTGTAAATGTGACCTCCATGTAAACATGCAAAAATCTTCTGTGTTCCATACATTAAAATTGTGATGATTTGTGCATCGATGATGTTTTTTCAGAGTAGGAGTGAGAGGAAGAAGGCTAACAGCAAGCCATTTTCAAAGTCATTTAGTTTTTTTCCCCTTAGCTGTTGTGGAGAGTACAGTAAGCATCCATGACGTTTAAAGTCATAATGGGTGTGTTCAACTTTGTTGAGCTAAATGCAGTGGACTACAGCCAGTTATGCATTCTGGGTTGAAAGTAATGCATGATGGTTAGAAATCATATCAGATTTGCCTGAAAGTTGTGAGGATGTCACCAAAATGCAACCCTGATCTGGAGACAAGCAGGGCACTTGCAGGCAAATCCTACAGACCCCTGCAGTTGGTGTCACACAACTGCAAGGAGCTAACTAATGTCAGCAGTGATGCAACTTTGCCCCGGTTGGTTTAGAGTTCAAATCTTAAAAAGGGTAGCTTTAAGCCTCACTACCGCACCTTGGCCTTACAAACAGAGCTCACAAAACAAAAGCAAACTTTAATCCCTTTCATTTGAACTCCCAGTAGCTATACTTTATAAGTAAAATGGTACCCTAACTGGTACCTAAACTCCTGCTGTTCCTGAAGTGTCACCAAATAGACATACTGACCAAGTGGGCTTATAACAAATAGACAGAACAATGACACAGACCATATAAATACACAGCTGCTCTTGCCGCTATCGGGGACCAAGAGCTGCAGTGTAAATCAGGCCACATGTGCAACACAGGAAATGTGGATTGATTATCCCTGATTGGTTTTAAGTTATGACGGCTACTGTCAATGGTAGCTCTGTACAGAGGGCAAGTGCTTATGCACACAGCCTCTCTCCCTCTCTCTCTCCATTACGTTTTAGGTCCACAGATGTGGGTGCAGGCATCAGAAGGCTGAAGGTAATTCTGCCTCTCATCAGTGCATGGTCAATGTTTGATTAAAATTTGATGTCACTATTATTTAAACTAATTTGTTGACTTTTTAAATATTTATTCCCTACGCTGTATATAACTTATAATAGAGCACACAAACATACAGTTTGTAGAAGAAGAATTCCATCGTAATAATACTGATAGTTTAACATGCTTCCCTTGTAATGTCTGTTGTTATTTTTGACAGTGAGGGTTGTTGAATACCAGGGGCGATTTTAGCATCTGGTCTTTAGGGGTGCCCGGCCCCCAGTGCTTATTACACAACACTATTATTATATATAATATATTATTCATTTTGCACTGAGCCAGGGGGTGCCGAGCAGTTTCACGGGGGTGCCTTGGCACCCCTAAAAATGGTCTAGATTCGCCCCTGTTGAATACATACCTTTTCTTGGTCCTGCATATACAAGCCCACAGGAGCACTGTCAGGGCCAATATGATGATCAGAATCACAGGAAGTATAATATATAGGTACAAAGTCTTTGTGTCTGTAAACAGGAAAAAGAAAATCTGTTGGAAAACCTTACATGAAAAATATTGCTGAGTGATTTTCAATTACTTAATTGCTTTTGACAACTTTAAGCCTTACATTAAAGTAATACTATGAAACCTTTCAACCTTCAAATTATTTCTTCATGGTTACTGTGATGGTACATCAACTCACAACAGATTTAATTACACCTCACTGCTTGAGAGCATCTGAATTGCCTGCAACTTCAGGGTGGAGATAGAAACCCAGTCTCAGAAACAACTATAGAATTTAAATGCAATATGGTAAGACGTCAAATCAAGTAACCTAACTGTGCACTGAGACATTATGATGTTTTTTTGTTTGAAAGTTTCTCTGTTTTAATTATAATGTTTCATGTTTAAAGCAATGCAAATAAAACTTACCTTCACCATCAAGTATATGGATATTAACACTGCCCATCTCATTCTTGGCATGACAGAAAACTGTGCCAGTAAAATTTTTTGGAATCTGCAGTGTTCCCATGGACTCAAAACCTGTAGTTTGATTTTGTATAGACAGGACTTCCAGTGACTGTGGCAGGATCCATTCCACCTCAGCTGGTGGGTTGGCCCCTACCACACACCGACAGTGGTAATTTGATGCCTCTACATGGCAAGCAGTTTCTGTGTTGTTAACCACAGGTTGATCTATTCAGAAGAAACACAAAAAAAGGATATCAGTGCAATTCTTTTCATATTTTATATAGACACTTTTTTGATGTGCAGCAACAAAATTCTTACACTTGAGGTTGATGTCTTTTGTAGTGTGCAATTCTTCATGCCCACTGAACTTTACAAAACAGGTGAGCCGATGGTGCCTTTCAGAAGCCCCAGGCAAATAGGTCAGCTTGGATCTGTACGTGGTGATTCCCTGCCTGTCTTTGGAATCTTCAATGAATTCCGGTTGGCTTAAAGTCCCATTATGACTCCACTTCAGTGAAGGTGAATTTGCTTTGCAAAAGAGGGAGACACTACATGTAGCAGTGATATTTTCTCCAATGCCAAATGAACCCATAACCTCAATGACAGGTTCAAATGGTTTGTCTGAGGATACATTCAAGACATTTTTATGTAGATAAAAACTTATCAGTTGAAATAATGAGTTCATAAATGTATAAAGGCAAGATAAAAGGGAAGGTCTAGAAAAGGACTGAAATTTAGTTAATTTAACTTGACTCCAATTCAACGCACTCACCTTTTACCTCAATCTTGACTAAATCATGTGTGAATGAATAGTTGCAACATTTTGCTTCGATTCGAAAGTAGAATGGGCCTTTGTCTGACTCTGTAAAATTGTCAATCCTGAGGTCACAGCTCCTGTTTGCCAAATTTCCCAAAAGGTGTGTTCGCCCAACATAAGTGTTGGCCACAGTGGAGCGACTACTGTAAACAAGAGTATTCTGTTCTTTTGTCCACCACAGCGCATTAAACTGGGGTTGCTTTACAGCGTCACTACAGTGATACTCAAAGGTGCATGGAATCACCACACAGGAACCTCTCAGTGCCACCAGGGATTGGGAGATGTTTGCTTTCCATGGTGACGGCTTTAGAATATCACACTTCGCACTACACAAAGGAAGCCCTGTTGAGGGAAGTTGATTAGTATGTCTCACTGTGTAGGAGTTTTTCTATTCTACAGGATCTCAAACTGTCTTCAGAATATTGGCTACAGTTCTTGCTGTGAAAAACAAGCAAACAAATTATGAATAGTTAAACAGGAATAGCTCTGGACAATAATTGCTCAGCAATCAAAAGACATTTCTTCAGCCTTATCCAATGAGTAGGAATGCCCTACTGTAAGTCTGCACTGTAATGCTTGTATACTGAAATATGCTTGTACATCTATGATTGCCCTTTTCTTAATAGTCACATAATTGTTTGGTCTTTCAAAAAATCATGCTCACACACTTAGAGTTATCAAATGTGAAGACATTTTTACCTGAGGATATTACAAGCAGAACAAAAGCCATATTCTGAGGTTTCAGATGCATTGTCCCTGTGGATGAAAATAATAATAATAATAATAATACTTAATAATAATTAATTAATAAACATTTAATTTATACTGCACTTAAAAGTAGTAAATGACAACTGAAAATGACAACTGAAAACCAACTGTGACACACAGGTGCAAAGGGAGTGAATGCACATTTTACCAGCTGTCCAACCTTAAATAGGCAGAGGTACAAATTGAGATGTCTATGAAAAGTTGTAAAAATATTATATTTGAGATCTGCCCATCCGGCCATAGATGAAGTCGCATCCGCTCCGTTACTTGCTTAGTCTTAGATGCAATTCTTTTATATTTGGTACGGGAGAAGTTATGTCATGTAAAAAATTTGCCACTGTGTCTCATCAATTATGTGTGCAATGACCTAGGTTAGGTGAGGCACTTTTACCATCATGTGTACATAGAATCCATAGAGGTCTCCATTGCATTCTTCACTGTTTACAATCTTGCCATGATAATTATTATTATAATAGTAATAATTAGAATTAGAATTATAAATAATAATAGCAACAATATGTAAATACAGCAAAAACAATATGTAAATATGTTGTTTATGGGCTTCACAAGTAGCTTATTATTTTTTTGTGAATCTACCTGTAATCTACCTGTCATCTACCTCTACCTTAGTCAAAAGTTCAAGGTCACAGGAATCGGGACTACCCACTCAGGGTACCGGGGATATCATCGGAACGCAGCTGTTTCACATCTGACTTTCTGTTTCTTTTAGGGTGGTGTAAAATGACAAGGTCTTTTTTCAGTGGTGTGAAAAAAGGTGTGATTATTCCCACACAGTGCACACAACAAAATTCAACCTCTGCATTTAGCCCACCACACATGCTACCACACTCAGGGGATCTCAGTGCCACTTCTGAGGTGGTGGATTCCAGCCTACAACCCTCCAGTTGCAGGTCCATTTCCTTAACTGCCAGTACACCACCACCACCACCCACCATGGGTCTGTAAAAAACCCAAAAAAAGTCTGAAAAAATTGTGCATCATATATGTTGTATATTTAATTATTCCAGTCTGGTAGCACTTTATTTGAAAGTGCCTACAGTACATAAGGGTGACATGAGCCTGTCATATACATGCCATGACACATGTCATGCACACTAATGAAACTTTATTAATGTTCATGACTGTTGTCATAAACAGTAATGTAATGTCAACTTTGACTTTTTTCGGTGTCCTCATAACGACAACTTGACATTAACCAAGATGACATTGCCAGACAATGTCTTTGTCATGACAACTTGACATTAGCCAACAAAATGCAACCTGTTTATCAAATCACCTTCAAATAGAGTGTTACCTTAAGTTTTCTAATAGGGACATGGAACTAAAACTGGAGGGTTGCATGCTTAAATCCCCTAGGGTATGTAAACGGGTCTGTGACCGGAGGGTCACAGGCTCAAATCCACCTCCTGCTAGAAGTGCCACTGAGTGTGATAGCATGTGTGGTGGGCTAAATGCAGAGGTTGAATTTTGTTGTGTGCACTGTGTGGGAATAAACATCACACCAGTTTTTCACACCACTGAAAAACAGTATGTATAGTATAATAATAAATCTACACTGGCCGAATGAGGAATTGAAAGTGCGGCAAACCAAAATTAAAAAAATCGTAGTGCATAATGTTGCCTTCAAAGTATTCTCAACTGTTCTTTTTTCACAGTGTGGACACTCTTGTCTAACCTCATCTGTAAGCCTGTCCAACACACTGAAAAACAGAGGACTTGAGAATGATCCTTGATGCAGTTCCACTGTGTGTGTGTGTTTGCTTATTTGTTTAAACTTTCGCAGATGTCTTTGTATCTCAGCAGTATTTGCTTTGCAGATGGCCTGTCATACACTGGTTTGAGGTTCCTTTTTTGTCTTCACATTCCAAAATTATACTTAGACCAGAGGGCACACCATATCTACTCGACTTAACCATTGGCCTAAATTCAGTTCAGTTAAGTTCAATTCATTTCCTTCCCTTTTTGAGGTCTGTTCTACAGCCCCTGTCTTAGTGGCTCTGGCCAGGGCTTGGTTTGGGTCTCCCCATGCCAAGTCATGCAGGTAGGTGTGATAGGGAGGCAGTGGTGGAATGTGACACAAGTCTGAATGTACTGCCCCTCATGAAAATGAGCACATACTTAAGACATTCCATGATTGTAATTTGGTGTGCTTTCTTAGAAGCCATGTGTATTTTTAACCCATTTTTAGAAATTCAATATTGCTGCATTACATATTGATTTTGTTTAATTCATTCCAAGATGTTAACTTTTACATTAGTAAATGACTGGATTTCATTAAGGTCCTGTATGAGGCATGGAGATGCATTAAAGGCAACTCCTTTGCTACAGTAGGTGCTGGTTTGAGGAAGATTATTGTTCTTGCTTTGAAATGTGCACAACTGTCACAGACAGTACTGTCACAGACAGCATTTATCAATGTGGTTTACATTCTGCTCATTGGTAGGTGTGAACCTGTGAAAGACCACTTCCTAAAAACTTCTGTAGCATCCTAAGGCCACCACACAGACCAAAAGTGAAAAGGACCATAATATATAGTCTAACCAAAAATATCTGTACACTCTTTACTTTACTGAAGTTCATGTTAGCACAAAAAACACAATATTTGGTGGTGACAGGGGTAGCTAAAACGTTCTGTCTGCAGGTGACATGCATACAATTACAAGCCACAAAGTTCTGATAGATAATTAAAAAAAATATAAATAAAAAGAGCAGCATGTTTTGACATTACAAATGTATGAAAAACGGCATTTAAATTAGAAAACCACCTCTGCTCTAAAATATGGTGGCAGCATCACATATAGTTTGGATCCCGTTACTTTGATCTCTTTTCAGATGTAAGACTAAGTTAAAGTTAAAATATGTGGTTCCTTACAGTAATTTTCTACTACAACATAGTACAGTATTGTAGCTTTAACACATTCTGGGAGGCTTTCTATATATATATATATATTCTGTGATGTCAGGCAGTGACAAGTTATGAACAATATTTTCAGACTAATCAATCATAGACTAAAAAATAAGATTTGTTTCTTACCTGGGGGCTGATTTATTGAAGACGTTTGCTTTCTTACATATAGCCTTCCTCCATGTTTTAGCCTTCTGTCACAGCCAAGCCCCTGTCAAATGGGTTTTTATTGTGACTTCCTTTTGCATGCAGTTCATACTACAAAGACTTAACGTCACACAAATTCTGGGAAAATGCAGCCTGTGTGTGTGTGTGTGTGTGTGTGTGTGTGTGGGTGTGTGTGTGTGTGTGAGAGAGAGAGAGAGAGAGAGAGAGAGTGAGTATCTAACCTTGTGTGTGAAATGTTTCAGGAACTAGAGTAGACAGACACGTCATACAAAAATGTAATGATGCACAGAACACTTAACATTGTTTTTTTTAACTAAGTGTTAAAATCAGCTGTGAATGTGTGGCTGTCTAAGCACGTTCTTTAACAGCTAATGATAATTTCTCCTAAAGTAGAGAGGGAAGTGGCATTACGTAAACAGCATTAAAAATGTGTATCTGTAGCTAGCAAAACTAGTTTGTTACCTGTGGATGACTGCAGATTAACAGTAACATTAGCAGCAAGAAATACGGTCCATCAACATGCTGTGAGTCTGGCCAGATATTGTTAGGGCCTGTGCCTCAAATTTTCACACCATTTCTTGCCCCCCCCTCCTCTCCTTTCCCCTAGTATGTAAATATATCAGTAAACACTTCCTGACATCAACAGTGACAACCAGCTAACCCCCCCCCTTAATTTCTGAAGGCCTTGGTTACAGTGAAATGCCTTTAGGCAGATGAGCCAGTGCCTCTCTAGCCTTTTCTGTGTTTTGAAAAGCAATCTGACTCATTCAGTTGGCCTGGCCCTGCAAAGCATGCTCCCAGCTAAATTTGTGTGATGTTACAAAAACCTAAAATTAACCTAAAACAAAAACACAAAATTGTTCATATTTGATTGGCACTATTTATGTGAAGTGCTGAAATATATACTGCAGTTATTGCAGTAATTAACTGCAGTTATTTTTTGATACATAAGATACTTAACCCAGATCCAAAAAAAGCATTCATTTGTACACTGTGTAGGCCTATACTCTTCATTCATCTATTGTCAAAGGTGCTTAAATACATACAAATGTCACTTAGATCATCTGACACAGTGTATATTTACATTAGATATTACTGTAGTAACGTGCCATACTGTAGGACAAAGGCTCGATGTTAGTGTAAGTGATTTGTTTTACGTAAGTTGTTGGCAGTTTTCAGGTTATTGTACATTGAGTGCCATTGTAGTCTTGCTGACCGGCAGAGTGTGTTATAATTATGACAGCAGAACTATCTTTGTGTGAAGTGTGAAGAGTTTTGGTAGCTGTAATGCATTTTGCGGAGTTTTGAAAAAGTGGACATTGCGTTGAGACAAGTGTGAAAATGGCAAAAACTGTAATATCAGTGAGGCACATTATATAAGAAAAAGTATTAGTTGTATTGTGTAATCTGTACTGTGGACTATTTATTATTCTTGTTTTTGTCTTTCCTCCACTTACACACTTTCTGTGTGCTTTGTGCTCTGATGCATTTGCATGTGATTGTGTCTGTGTGTCTGTGCGCGCATGAAGGTGTGTAGGGTTCTGTGTGCATATTTGTGTTTGTGTGTGTGTTTGCACGCGCCTGTGTGTGTGTGTGTGTGTGTGTGTGAGTTTTTGCACGTGTGTGTGTGTTGGTGTGTGTGTGTGTGTTTGTGTGTGTGTGCGTTTGTGTGTGTTTACATTTGTGTGTATGTGTGTGTGTATGTGTGTGTGTGTGTGTGTGTGTGTGTGAGTGTATGCGTGCAGACTGGTGAATGGACATTTCAAGTGACCATGCAGAATGTGTTGCTGTTGCCAAAGCACATTCACATGAGTTTACACTAGTTTTTGTCAGAGAGGGCAGCCAGTTCTTTAGAGCCTGCTGCAAAATATCTTGTTTATCAGCCTTGTTTTTAAGGCACATTACCCTGGACAGTATACAGCACTGTTTTAGCCAAGTCCCATTTATTTATGCAAATGTACTTTAAACATCAGGTATGTTTCTCTTCCCCCATTAGCATTTTGGCTTTGTTCTTATCACTCTGCAAGTTTTTCAGCACAATAAATAATGTATACTAAGCATAGGTTATAACCCTGTTTAAACGAAGCACTGGTAGTTTAGTTATTTTTTTTATTATTACACAATTTTTTAGTCTGCATGATAAATAAATGAAACTCATGAATATGCTACCCCCTAGTGGTTAGTTTTTCTTAGTCTAAAGGAAAAAAACGTTCTATCACAAGATGGCGTCATTGGGTTTGACAAATGTTTTTATAAACGTGGCAAATTCCCTCCATAACTCAGCTAATGAGATTATGTCCTTGCGTTTTTCTTTATTGCATCCATCAATTTTTTAACAGCTTTAAGGAAAATAACTTTTATGACAACCAAAACTGTTGTTAAATACATCTGGCAGTGTTTTATTGGTTATACAGTTATAGCAAATTGGGTAATTTTTTAAGATGTGTAACAATAGAGTGTTCCTTTGCCTCACATATTTGACTTTTGGATACCTAGGAAAGAGTTCTTCCTGAGAGCCTGAGAGTCAGAGTAACAGTAGGCATAACAGTATTTTCTGGGAATATGCTCCACATTAGGTTAACTGTTTTGGCAGTCTGACAGTGCCCCCCTAGACAGCAGTAAAAATAGAAGAGTTAGAGGTTTTTGTTGAGCAATGGTTCGTGTCTTCATAGAGAATGAGCCTTAATACAGCAAAACTAGTGGCACACTCTCAGTATGAGTACTGTACAATGCAAGGCATGTGAAGTTGGAAATTTAAACATGTTATAATATGCAAATTGGGTTCATGAGTGCACACACACACACACACACACACACACACACACACACACACACACACACACACACACACATTCAGGACTTATACACACAGTAATAGGGCTTATACAAGCAAGCAGCTACAGCCATCCATAATCCAGTGAGGTGGGTGAAGACCACTTCATTCTCTGCACTGCTCTCCGCCTACGCTCCAGCAGCTGAAGCACCCCTGGGGCCTCAGAGCCTCCCATGTGCTTTTGCTTCCCTGTCCTCCACTGCTCTCTGCTGGGCTGCGCTGACAGTGGGGATGGGGCTAGCGATGGGCACACAGCTGAACTGCTCAGTGTCTGTGGATGAAGGTAAAGAAGATAATAAAACCCTTTCGTGCATTAATTATTCAATTACGGTCTTTGTTCAATGCTTTTAAAATCTCCAAAACAAAGCCTTAAGACATTGAATATATTTTTTTAATATGGAAACTGCCCATTGTAGTGGACACCATGCATCAATAGTATAAAAGCAATTTTGCCATTTTCTGAAATATAATGAATTTTCCACAATGCCATGTTGATGAAACTTAATTATGCCTCATAACTACGTACATATTTTATAACATATATACTATTTTATATTGATTTATGGTGTAGTATGTAATTTTAAGAAATAACAATGGTCATACAACAAAACTAAATGATTGGGAGATCCCCCCTATATTCATTTGTAGCCTATCAAATTAGTCTCTCTTTTCAATGTGAAATGTCAATTTCACTTCAAGGCACATTTTGTCAGAAAAAAAAAAAACCTAGCGAAAAAAGTAGAAATACGTGGCCGATCATTTTGTTCATCCGAGTCAAGATGACCTTCATCCTTACAGCCGATAGCTGGAGCTACAAGTGCACACTTGATCGGATAAGACAGATTGACAACAGGCACTTTTCTATTCCTGGACACTCATTTGTCTGCTCGGTTGCTTCCACTGATTCGCACTTCAATGACACATAGCCACTGGACGGTTGGTGGTGCCTGGGTAGAGCAATGGAGGTTAAACAAAGTAGCACATAGCACATTGTGCTTGGATTTTTTAAACCCACAGGGACAGTCATCCCCAAGGACATTGTATTTATCCAGGAATTTATCCAGTTTTTGAAATGGTCAACATCAGTCCCCCGTCAGCTCATCCAACCGCTTCCCACAGAATTTTGACTCCAGCCTCTAAGTGACACATCTTGGCCAAAGGTTTCTGTGTTGTTTTGGTTTTTAACCACAGTGAAAGCAGAAGAGAATGTGGAAAACATTAGAGAGAGCAACCCCCCACACCCCCTCCTGCAACCTCCCTTTAGACTGAAGGCAAAAAAGGTTTCAATGCTGCTGGGGCCAATGGCCCTTACTGATGAAATCAGCATGACTGGCATTCTCTAAAAAACAGTATTTGGAAACTCTCTCATTTACTGTAATAGTGCCTTTGTTTACTGAGCTAAGGACATGATTCATTTGGCACACTATAACAAAGCAGAGAGGAGATCAAGGGTCATATCACACTGGAGTCCTCCACAGATTTATGTTGGTTTTTTTAAGAAACAGAGCTCATTCCAAGCTTGGCTGCCAACAGTAGGAGTTGAGTAGCTGTCAGTTAAGCATGCAACTAGTCTGTATGGCTAAATACTGTAGATAAGATAAGGAGGGTTTGGGGTTCCCACATGGTGCAAGTAAACAGGCAGGGGTCAGAATATGCCCCTTTAAGAAACTATGACAACCAATGCATCATGCAACACAAGCATTTCAGTAAAGATAGACTACTCTTCAGCTCAAAAATTCAAAAACTAGATGTCTTGCATTATGATTCCCTGTTCTCTCTAGCTCCTGTTGCCTGTATGATGCACACATTCAAACTTTAGGACAATATGTCATGCAGATTTCACTGCAGCCACATACAAAAACACTAAAAACTTTGGAGCACTTACACTTACCACATTGGATACCGACAGTTAACAGCTGTGTGCTTGGCTGAGAGAAATAAGCTGTGGCTGGCTAACCAGAACAGAGACTTGAGCTAATAACGCTTTTTGATTGGTTGCAGTTGGTATTGTTAACTTGTAGACACTTCCAACAAATTTTCACTAACCACCACATGGGAATGAAGTTCCCAAAATATGTGTTACACCCATAACTTTCTGTGACACATAATTTGCAAACTGTTGGGATATACACAAACACACACACACTTTTACACACAAATACAGAGAGAGAGAATCCGGGCTATTTTTTTGCACTTGGACCAGACAGATAGACTAGGGCCAGTGTTTACTGTTTGGTTGCGCTATATGTCCAAACAAGTGAGAGCAATAATGGATTTCGTGTTATTGTTGACCTGATAAATGAGTTGAGTACAGATACTAGTTCAGTACAGATACTGAAAATCAGTGCGTAACTCCTGACAAAAGTGGAGGGATGAAATTGACTTTGGTGCCTCAGTTTGCCTCTGTCTTCTAGGCATGAGTCTGCTTCTAAATGCCCCACCACATCATGTTGCGCATCAAGTGTGTACCTTCTGTATATGTTATATGTCTAAATTCTGTATCATACACTGACTGCATATAACTGCACTGGCACTTTTTGCACTGTCTACTTTTTTTGGCACTATCTTAATGACACATTCTTGTACTTCATATTATTGCAGTGCATATTTCCATTTATGGTTCAGAGTGTCAGTTTCCTGCCTGGAATGTGAATCAGCTAGACTATCACACCACAATGGTAATTCCACCCCATTTGTACCCCATTTTTTGTCTACTCTATTCCATTCTGTTCTACTCCTTTTCATCCTTACGTTGTTGGGAGAGTTTGTACCCTTTATGTAATCTGCTATCAGATTTGTTAGTTCCCTCCAAATAGAGTATCTATCTATGTATCTATATATCTATCTATCTATCTATCTATCTATCTATCTATCTATCTATCTATCTATCTATCTATCTATCTATCTATCTATCTATCTATCTATCTATCTATCTATCTATCTTCCTGCCTGCCTGCATGCATGCCTGTCTGTCTATCTGTCTGTCTGTCTGTCTGTCTGTCTGTCCTGTGTGTCTACCTGTCCATCTACCAGTCTGTATATTCCTGCGTGGAGGGCAATGTGCTGTGCTGTTGATGCGGTTTATGTGTACATGCATATGAGGTGGACAGGCTTGCATGTTTCTGAATCTGCAGACAGGCACACTGATGTAGTGCTCTGATATGAACAGGGCACAAAGGCTATTTATAAGCTCATCCCTCCCACTCAAAAGTCACTGTCACACTCTGCAAAAGCTGACCTTGCTTAAACGCAGGCTGGCCAGGGCTGTGCACGTGCTTCCATATGTGGTCTTGTGTATCTTTGTGTATGTGCATGCGTGTATGCATGTGTGTCTGTGTTTTGCGTGTGCGCAGTTACCATGTGACATTAACTAATGAGAAGGAGACAGCGTAACATGTGAAAGCCACCTGCTTTATCTGGTCTCCAGGTAACATAATGACAGCCAGTAATGCATGCAAAAAAATGAGTGCACCACGCATAGACAGAGAAGAAATATAGCTCTGCATGATGATCCATATGGCTGCCATGATTTAAATCCGGATTTAAATACAGTTAAAAAAACATTTGTGAAATAAATAGGGCAAATGTGTTTGCGTGTGCGTAAGAAACAGCAAAGAATCATACCTTCTGTAAAGTATGCTCCATTGCTACAGCCTAAGGAACTATTGTGTGTTACAGTAATATGTGGATTTTAATATATGCATCTCTCTTTTTGGTGTGCATGTATCTTACAATATGATGTATAGTCACTGATATCAACTGACCAACATGCAATAATCTATAACTAACCTTGCCTTAATTTCTGTTTTTATTGAATTATATACAATTTATTTAAAATGTTGTCATCTCCATCAAGGAAATAAGTTCAGAACTCTTTCTAGAGCAGTGAAAGTACTGCTTCAAGTTTGAGGAAAACAAGGGATGGAAAGACTCCTGATTCTTTTATGTATTTTTGTGTATTAAAATACATAATTACCTAATAATTAAGTAATTAACTGAAAGCTCACACACACGCCTGAAAAATATCTAAAAGCTTCAGAAGCGCCAACTGCCCTCCCTGACCCCTCCAAGGCTCACACACAAACACACACACACACACACACACACACACACACACACACACACACACACACACTTCCCCCGGACACTGTTATGTAACCACACAGCATTCACCACTCTGCCCTTCTTCCTCTCCGTCTCCCCCGCACTCACCATTTTCCTCCGCTCAGGGGGAAGCCGTACCCTGGCTTTTGATGGACATCTTAAGTGCTTCTGCAATCAGCATTTTCTTGCATAACATTCTCTCGGGTCCAAGGCACCATGTGACCATTAAGAGGGTTCCCTCAGTTCTGCTGCCTGGTTCTTCATGTTCTGTTCAAAGAAGACCTCTTAGACAGGATGAAAGTGACCGAGAGAAACACTGAGGGATGTATCTTCATTCTAGTGGGATTAACAGACATGGTCTGTAATGCTGATACATGGGATGTCGGCAGAATTGCATTATGTTGCGGGACACAAATATGCCTTGGGCAAAACAATAGTTTATGAAAATAATAATATATAAAATATATTAAAAATAACAAGTTACACCATGAGCTGAATATGTATTCAGTGCAGGACTGTGGGCTGAGATTTTAAATGAATGTACCCAAAAATATATGTGTGAAGGTGTAACTATTTGATTGAATTATGTATCCTAACTGTCAACTGATATGGGGATTGTAAACAACTGCAAACAAGCCTAAATTATTCATACTAACTTTTGATGAGGAAATGGCACATGCGCGCAGGGAATTACATTATGAGACTCTGAGACTATAAATCTGCATGAGGAAAAGTAATTTACTCTGGAAAGGTAATCTGAAATTCTCTGCTCAGTGAACAACCAGTAACATACATCCAAGCATTTCCCATGTTCATCATGTCCATGTTCTATGAACGTGTAAAACGTGTGTTTTGTTGAATTAAAATATGTACAAACATGTAGAGTAGATCACCGAATTTTGAAGTTAATCCTAACGTTAATTTGCAGGCCTACATTAATGAAAGGAAATGATTCCACAGCGTTAGCACTGGGATACTGAATCAAGCTGTATTTAAAGTCAAATGTGATGAATAATAAGGCATTGGTCTACTTATATGGGGTATGTAACTCTAAATCACTTTTTACACCATTTGGTGAGAAACTACCTGGGGCTGTATTTTAGGAAATATGAGATATTGCTAAATTACTCTACTAACGAGAAGCCATTTTCATTTTTGCATCCTATGTGCGTTCTTTTATCCAGCAATTCCTCGTCTGATATGAACACATATCACATGTAGTACTCCAGCCGCACGTGAGCTCACGCGCGCCTGCCAACCCTCGTGCGCATGACCGCTTCACACGAAACTGTGGTTTCAGTCGAGAGCATCTTTTCCTTCTCTTTTAAGAAACTTACGGCGGTATGTTGAAATCTTAAATTGTAGCATCACAGGACCACCCAGTTTAGCTAATGCAAAGTTATTCATCTGGAACAAATGATCCGTTGTCCGACTGGATAGACACTTCAGGACACTGGACAGCTCTCAATCATGTGTCAACGACTCCAAAATTGACAGTCGTCGCTACGCTACCATTTCTCTCTGATAGGGGCCAGCCTTTTGGAATACAGATAATGATATGAAATGGACTCTGAACCACCTCTGGTGACTGGCTGTTGAAATGCACTTAACGGATATCATCCTGGGTGTCCTCATCTTTTTGATCACCGTTGTCTCTTTATGTTCTAACTTGCTGGTGCTTCTATGTTTCATCTATAGCGCCGAGATACGCGCACAGGTGCCGGGAGTCTTCATCCTGAATCTGTCATTTTGCAATATTGTCATCGCTATAATGAACATGCCTGCAACATTAGCTGGAGTAGTCACAAACCAGAAACCATTTGGTGATGCATTCTGCTCCGCAATTAGTTTCATGGAGACATTTCTAACAGCCAACACTACTCTCAGCATGGCTGCGCTAAGCATCGACAGGTGGATAGCGGTGGTTTTCCCGCTCAGCTACTCTAACAAAATGCGTTATAAGGACGCACTGATAATGATGGCATACGCTTGGCTCCATTCTTTTGCCTTCTCCGTCTGTGCGTTAATTCTCTCTTGGGTTGGCTACAGCCACACATACGCATCTTGCACTCTGCACTTGGTCGAGAGGGAAAAGGGAAAGTCGAAGTTCATCGCGTTCTCTATTGTGTTTCTGACCACCACCTTCTTGCTTCCTCTAATCGTTCTCTGTTTCACGTACCTTAAAGTTTTGAAAGTTGCCCGTTTTCACTGCAAAAGAATAGACGTTATAACGGTGCAAACGCTGCTTGTTTTGGTGGACATTCATCCCAGGTATGAAAGTAGTCCCAGGTTGTGTTTCTTCTGGCTCTTATTATATATATTGACACTTAACATAATTTTAGAGGCCTTTCCAAGCACTAACTGTATATTACCTTTTCAACTCTTTTAGTGTGAAACAGCGCTGTCTCTTGGAGCAAAAAAAGAGAAGACAGAGAGCAACTAAGAAAATCTGTATTTTTATTGGATCCTTTGTTCTTTGTTTCGCCCCATATGTCATAACAAGGTGAGTTTATGAGTAATCTGATCAAAAGAAAGCAAGAAAACAATTTAACATTACAGATAAAAGAAACATACACCTAATTTTTACATAACACAAGACAATGCATTAATTATACATATACACCTCCCAGCACAAACATACACACACACACACACACACACTAACAAACATAATACCAGGTGACTAGAACTACCACACTCCACTAGCACTACCACATCTCTACTGCGACACACAGGTGACGAATGTGTAAGTCGTCATCTGTGATGTGACAGTGGTCTGGTGGTCAGGATTTACAAAAACAGAAGTAACAGACAGTTGATTAGTTCCATGTAAGGATCTGCCACCATTGTGCCTCTGGGCAAGGCACTTAATTACATGTTGCTGCTTGGGGCACTGTCGTAGTAGTTAGTTCACTGTAAGCTGCTCTGTATACTGTAAGTATGTCTGATCAGTAATAAAGTAATGTAATGGCACAGGACACAGGCATGTGTTGCAACCTCATGACTTGTCACAGAAGCACTGGGTTCACATGGATACTGTGTCAACATGGCTGCTCACGCTTGTATGGAGACAGTCAAAATATTAAAACAGTGTCTCTTTCTAATACAGACGTTGAACATTTGCAGTTGAATCAGGTTCACACACAGACACACAGACACAGACACAAACACAGACACACACACACACACACACACACACACACACACACACACACACACACACACACACACACACACACACACACACACACAATCATACATATTTAGTAGAAGCCTTTAAGAATCTTTTAAGAGAAGTAGATATGTGTTTAAATGGAGTTTAGCACAGGCAGGCAGGCTTTGGCAGTAGTTCCGCACTGTATTTTGCACACCATCATTTCATGATCATAGGTTTTGGGTTCAAAAACAGTGCTGCCTTTGTTTTCATTGTTATGTTACTTTTCTCTATTTAAAGGTTTCTAATTCTGGTTTGCCACACAGAAAGATCTGTCACACAGTTTTTACTAGTAACACAAGATATTGACTAAACAACCATCATGATTTAACGTAGAACAGTTTTACTTATTCTCTATGTGTGGGATAAACACAGGCACACACATGCAAAAAATGGATGTTCACACAGGTACATATAGTTGGTGCATATATTTGTATGTGCATGTGAGAGAGGGAGGGAGGGAGAGAGAGAGAGAATATTTGGAGAGACACCGAAATTTAATGGAATAGGGCATCAGTGATTCTAACAATCACTTCTTGTTTCACTTTCACAAAGGTTAACTGAACTGGCCCCAGACATCCATATTAACCGTCACTGGGGGATTATGAGTCGATGCCTGGCATACAGCAAAGGAGCGCTTGACCCATTTGTGTACTCCCTCCTCCGCCAGCAGTACAGGAAGGCTCTGATCAGCATGGCCAACCGAGCCCTGGGACGTGACACATACCCCTCTTCCTCTGGTCACAGCAGCACTATGGACACTGACAATGATGGTGCCTTTCAGAGAGTCAGCTAGTCAATAAAGCTAAAAGCCAAGCTAACCATTAACTTATCCACGGGCTGAGAGGAGCTGACATCCTCTTAACCACCAGCGCTGCGTGTGACTGCCCCCGAGGGGAGGGAAGAAAATACTGAGTCGGCAAGTGGCTAATGGCTTTGACCACCCAGGAAGAGTGAGGTAGTCTGTTAACTTCATATACCGACACACTGCTGATGCAGTCAATAGAAATGACTGTCTATGTTCCTTGAAGCCTTGCCCCATACTAAAACAGGTGTGCACCTGTCGGAAGAGACAACACACTTCAAGGTGCAGTGTGTGATGGGAAAATTTCTGTCAGCATTATTCAAGTATGTTTGAAAGTCAGCTTGTTGGACAGTAAAAGTACTTCAAGATGTCTCAAGTAGTGTATATTAAAAAGTAAAGCAACAAAGACAGTAGGACACTCTCTTTTGTGATGTAAAGTGATACTTTAATGTTGTGGTGTAACACTGAAAACCATCCTTGTATCTATTTTTGAGGAAAAAAAATCCAGCCTCAGTCCCTGCTCTGCCAGGGGTCGGGACACGTTTTCTGTCTGGAATTGCAGTCTTTACCAGCACAGCCAATAACAGGCATTTTTGGTACTTTGCACACTTGAAATGGGTTTGTTGTAAAATACGAGTGTATGCTGAGTAATTATGCCATAGTTTTGCCACAGGTTTGTAAATACCTTTGAAACACTAAGGGCGTTTTTAAACCATGCAAACAATTGTATCATTCATTAATGTCCGACTTCAAAGAGTAAAACCACCTAATAAATGTTCACAATTACAGTCTCTTCGTCATAGTTGTATGTATTTTTGTACTTAGCCTATTTTATTTTATCTTTTTATCTGGTAAAAGGTGAACTGCACATTTATGCCAGAATGATTGCAGAAGTATTCTTCTGGAATCCCACTTCGCTGGAAACTTAAGACTAACGCCAAGAAAATAGTCGCGTTCCACGTTTTCTTTAAATCTTTTTTTTTCTTTAAACGCTGTCCTTGAGATTCCTCTTCCGTTCGGGGAACACTGCATGTTAACTTCACAGTAACTATAGGGTGGCTAACCAGTGCTTACCATAGAAAAGAAACACCTACTAGTAATTTGGACGATGTCCACGCCTCCTGGTCAGACAGCGAGCTGCTGTAATTTGATCGTTTTGGCAGAGTTGCGCGGAATATTCTTCTCGCAATAGAGAGTTTCGACGGGAGGTAATAAACTTTAAGAGAGCAGGCTACTGGGGAGGCTGCCACATCACAATGCCCAAAGAGCACACGATGCCTTCCATGTTCATACTTATAAGTATTTTGGCGACAGGCTTTGGTGTGCCACGGAGATGTGACCCCGAGGACGAGGCTTTAGGTGATGTTGACCACGATTTCATACTAAATTAATTACTGGTGATGTGTAGTCATAACAGTTCAGGTAGCCACGCGTTTGTAAGCGTGCTGTCATAGTACACAACTAGACCGTTTTGCTGATGTTTCGTGTTATTGTTTAACTACATTTGAAATGTTTGTCTGTCTACGCCGTGTTTGTTGCAATAACATGTTAATGACGTGTCATAACACCTAGAGTGTCATGATGCTTATGAACGCTGCCGTAGCTTCTCCTGTCACCTTTAACTATGACATCGTTGACTTAAATATTGCTTTTTACAGCGTGTTTCTCTGACATGAATTCTGATGGGATTCTGAAGTATAGGAAACAAATATGCAGACTAATTATACACTCTCTGATGTGCTGGGGTCATAGTGAGGAGTCTGTCTTTTTATCTATTTATACATCCCAAGAAAGTGTAGTTGGTCTGCACTTTATGGATGCTCTCTGCTACCATCTAGCGTTCAACAAGATGGCCGACTCAACTTCACCAGGTGCTTTAGCGAATGACTATCTCATGTGACGTATTTCTCCCCCAGGAGGATGCAGAATTCCAAACGAAGAAAAACGTAAGTATTTCGCAAGCGTGTTAGAAGCATCGCAATACAGTTTTTGTTAAGTGGAAAGTCCTGGAAACTAGGCTACCATTCTGATCATGGAAAATACACTTATCATGAGAATAAGTGTTGTCTATTTTTATAGTTTAAACCTCTTTCTTGAGTGAGGGATATGTATGCATCTCTCTTGACTGTGACTCAGTGGTTCAGCATAGTGAAGGTTGTGAGGTTATTCCCTGAACTTCTCTAGCAAGAAAGAAAAACATACAAATACCAACAGACATCACATGACATGACACGTTTTCACAGAAGGAGTGGGGGTGGGGGGAGTGACAGAGAGAGATAGGGAGAAGAAGAGAGGCTGAAAGACAAGGAAAAGAAAAAAAGTAGGATAAGGTAGGGGAGTTAGGTTCTTTGATCAGGCAAGACTGTATCTGAAGTCCAATGATGCCTCAGGCCTAATATCTTATTTACACACCTGTTTGACATTCTTCAGTCATCACGGTGAAGTTGACTTGATCAGTAAATCAATACAGTTCCCAGGACAACCTTTATAATCTTTTAAAAAGACATGTAGGTCTAATGTTTTACATTCCTTGTTGGACTTCCAATGAAAGAAGCTGGTGGGGTTTTGACTTAAAATCACATACTTGCACATCTAAGCATAGGAGTCTGATTATAGGTATGTTACTAATGATAGTTTTGAGCTGGCAGTGAGGTTTTATGAATAATGCCAGTGAGGTTTTATAAACAATCCTGATCCATTTTGGATACACCTGTTATTTTTATGTGGGTGTTGTGTGTGTTTGTGTGTAAGTGTGCATGGGTTGGTGTGTATGCATGTGTGTATGCTTGTGTCTGTCTGAGATAGAGATGTGTGCACAGTATATTGCTATTCCAAGTAAGCCATGAAATGCTTTCCGGCAATTTCCTTATGTGTATGTGTGTGTGTGTGTGTGTGTTAGCTGCCTGCACAGACATGGCTCTGGCCTACTGTCAGGATGTCCCCTACACCCACATCATGTTCCCCAACATCATTGGCCACCGTAACCGCTTGGAGGCCGAGCTGGGTGCGGAGTACCTGCTACTGAGTGTGCTCCACGGGCTGCTGAACGGCGAGTGCTCGGAGGAGTTGCGGCTGCTGGGATGCTCGGTGCTGGCGCCCCGGTGCCACGGCAACCGCATGCTGAAGCCTTGCCGCAGCTCCTGTGAGGCTGTGCGCAGGGGCTGCTCCCATGCCTTCGAGGGCATCGACATGGCCTGGCCCTACTTCCTGGACTGCGACCGCTTCTTCGTCAGCAACCAGGAGGGCTGCTATGACCCGCTGTCTGAGTTTAAAGGTAGGCTTCTGGAAGAAAAGGGATGTATGTGAGTGTAATGTATGCCCGCTATCCTAGAACATTCTGTTAGAAGGGTGGTAAACCTCACTCCTGACATCTCAAGAGGATATGCTACTGACATAGCTAATACCCCTTAAGTACAAATGGGAGTGTTTTTCCTCCCAATCTGGAGTTTGAGCCTAGGGCTGGACTGTGTAGAATGACCTTGGTTGCATAAGCACACGAGATATCTTCTCATTACAGTGAAATTAAATTCCTTTTAAGCTTATAGTTTACAGTCAGACTCTGCTTATAAAAGAATGTATAACTACTATGAATGGAAATATGGCAGTTCCACTATAATTTTAGCCATTGTGTAGGCTTTGGCAATGTTGATGCTCTTTGGGGAATGGAATGAACTGGAGCTATATTAAAATGCTAACCCTTTGCTTCACAATTGTTCGTTTGTTCTACATTCTCAGCAAGGCAAGAGATTGCCTTTGCCAACTTCACTGACGAACCCTCAACCATCATCCAGTTTACCTACCACACCAATGCCCAGATGTGGAGCACCCTAAAGCGAACTGCTGCAAAGTGTTCCCACATTTCTCGCACTTACAGCATTGGACGAAGTGTTGATGGTAAAGACCTGTTGGTCATCGAGTTCTCCAATAATCCAGGACAACATGAGCTATGTGAGTACAGCCAAATTAATTTAGGCCTATTTCATGCAGGTGATAATTTTAATGAATAGTAACATGGTGACTATGTAGATACATTGAACATGTAAATATCATATAGTTAAGTCATATATCATATAATTTACTCCGATACCAAAATAGATACCAAATTCCAAAAAAAGCATGAAAGGCACCTGTTCTCTTTACCCCTCCAGTGGAGCCAGAGATGAAGTATGTGGGTAACATGCATGGCAACGAGGTCTTGGGACGGCAGCTACTCATCTATTTGGCGGAGTACCTGTGTTCGGAGTACCTGCTGGGGAACGAGCGCATCCAGACGCTCATCAACACCACCCGTATCCACATTCTCCCCTCCATGAACCCAGACGGCTATGAGCTGGCCGCTTCTGAGGTAGCCGATCGCAGCGACCCTGAATTCAACCAGGAAGTAAATATCCGTCTATCGCGAAAATCCGCGGCTCGATCCCGTCCATCTTGATTGTCTCAGCCGTGCGTCCATCTGCAGACCCAGTTAGGCTGGGCCGTTTCAGCCTCCTACCACCAGGGTGTATCTGTGGCTCAGGATGGGGAATTAGTGTGTCTGAGGTCACAACAGTCATGACCACACCATTCATAAAAGGTTGTCTGGTATAGTTCACCATGAGTAAAACAATGTCAAAGGGTAGCAGATAAACAGCACACTACAGTCTTAACCATTTTAATTGTAAGATGTCAAGGATAGTGGTGAAGTTATGGTTTTGCTTCATTTTATCCATTGCTCTTGTTTTTTATTTCAACAGAATACTTAGAATATGACATTACAACATTCCAGAACATTCACTGAATAGAATCAAGACAGCTGGTTGTAGGAATGCTCATGTCCTTTAGTTCTCACTAATGATACCTTACTTACCTTACTTTCTGTTTCAACCTAGAACTAAGTATTCTCAGCAGGTGAATGGACACAACAGTACAGCAAATAGAGAAAAGATCTCATTATTTTTTAATAGCTACTATTTATGATGTCATCTGGAGCTATTCAAGAATGTCATCAAGGTTTGTTTTGACCAATGAGATCATTGCATAACAAAATGTGTCCAATCCCATACTGCACTTTTCTTTTTGCTGTATCTGTTGTGTCCATCTATCTCATGTAAATCAATCTTCAGAATAACATAGGCAAACAAAGCTAATAAAAATGTACTTCTTTACTTTACTTTACTTAAAACTCGAGCTTCATTTACTGTGAAACGGGTCAGCACGGACTAAAGCAGGGAACTGCCATACACACAACTAAAACTCAAAACACCAATAGGCCCTGAAGCAGCCCTTTACCAGGATGCTGAATACTGTCACTCAGACTTTGAGTGCTGTTCTTTTCACACACTGTGAAGGTGTGCATTCAGAGCCCAGCTTAACATCAATACATTAGAGTGTACCACACTGGGGTCCTCTACTGGTTTATATTAGACAAAGCCATGGTCTAGTCCATAAATATCACAGAAAACAAAGTCCAGAATAGAGCACCATATGAGGGAGATACTAACTGTGAATTTGAGTGCTGCAAGATGTTAGGCTAAAATCTGAATGCATAGGTTAACAGTTGTTTCCTCAGGCCAGGAGTTCAAGTGATAGCATTCAGTTTTGCTATTGGGCTGCTCAGAACATCAGTACCTACAATGTGTGTAAAATTTCACGACAAAACAAGCAAATTAAAACAACACTGCATACGCAATATGGAACAAGAAGAGACGAATCATTCATGAACATCAAGGCACTGTGCATTAAATGTCCTGGCCATCATTAAGATTGGAGCAAACTAAAACAGCTAAAACTAATACTTTAACTGACACCAAAAACTCTGCAACTTGACAGTGATCTCTTACAAATTCAAAACGGCTCTGCTGCTTCAGATATCCATAATATAAAGTATTTTTATAGTAATAGTTTTATTGCAAATTTGACTCCTTTCGCCTCAAGTTCGAGAACCGTGTTGGTCCACCAATAAATTTTCATCTTTCTCTTCAAAAATATAATCCTTTCATACTTTCATATGCTGCTAAAAAGCAACCTTTGAGTACTGCTACTCTAATTTGAATGCCTGTTACCTTACTGTGCACCTTTTACTGTAATCCTATTCTTGTACATTTAAACTTTGATAAAGGCCCTGACAATAATGTGCTATTTGTTTTCCAGTGGCTGTTTTTGAGTAAGTACTCAACATAAGACAAAAAAAAGAAAAGCAAGGATAACTCTTGTCTTTTAGTGTGACTGCGTATTTCTCTTAAAACGAATCAACATTTCCTTCTAATGACTGCTGCTGTGTGAAATATTTAGGGCCCCATCTTTAACGGCTGGACGAGTGGGCGGCGCAACGCTCAGAACATCGACCTGAACCGCAATTTCCCTGCCCTCACCAGCATCGCCTACAGCCGCCGCCGCTACAGGCGATTCAGGGTCGACCACATCCCTATCCCTGACTCCTACTGGTTCGGCAAGGTAGGGATTCCCCATTATGTCCATTGTTAGTGTGACTCTGCCATTACTGTAGGTGGTTGAACAAGGTGGATTATAACCAGACAATGTCAGATATACACACTGCTGGGCAAAACTATAATAAAAATAAATAATAATTATAATGTGAATCACAATTGCTTTTTTGAACACATAACAAATGTAGAAAGGATCAGTATAGAATAGTATTGTATGCATTGTCTAGTTCTAAGGCTATTTTTGGATGGGATGCCTTTTTTGTAAGAAAACAACCTTTTGGGCAAACTATGTTACAGCTTCTTGCAATCTGCTGGATCATTATTGTTACATTTGTATTAAACTGCTTCCCATAGCTGTTCAGTGCCTTTAAATTGCTTGCTAACAAGTATGACCTTCACATGGCCCATATATTGTCATGGTGACTGACATGGAAACCGACTGCAAAACATTGCGGTCAGTTCATGCAACTTCAACCTTCACTTTGTGTGGTGGTTCATTGTTTTGTTTTGTTACCTCCGCCAAGGAGGTTATGTTTTCACCGACATACGTTTTTGTTGTTTGTTTGTTTGTCTGGGTCACTGTCAAGTAATGAATCATGCTAGAGACATGTAACCAACACTAAATTGTAGCTGAGAGGTTGCAGATTCAGTAGAGTGTTAACGGATTTGATGTATCTTTAATAGTTACGGATCGGTATCCAGAAGAAATCCGCCATTACTGAAAAAGTGTTGTCGTTTAATAACTTTTAAACTAACAATGATAGCAACTTGATTCCAAGTCCTAAGGGTATGTGAAGGAAGCATATTATATAGGTTAAATCATTATGTGATGAATATTTTAGGGTGCAACAGCATTGGTGCTTCCTGCCTTGGCGGAGGTCTGCGCTCTCAGAGTGCTTTTCTAGTTTTGTTTTTTTATTGTTGTTTTTGTTAAAGAACAACGTGGCATAGCCTTTTATTAAATGGGAAAGCAGTCCTCTCTGCAGTATCCTCTGGTACTCCTTTGCCTTAATGGACATACCATACAAGTTCATAAACACCAGATGCAGAATACACCTCCCATGTCATTATCCCACCACTGCTATGTTAAACAGTGGTGGACAGGCATTCTGTGCATTTTGAGCATTTCTGAGTTCCTGTTCCAATTTTGTGAGAGTAAGAGTGACAACCTTCTTCCAGAACCTGCCTTTGTTGCCACAGAGACCATGGGAGCATATCAGGCCCCCACTTAATGGCAGATAAATTTAAGACCATTGATTAGTTGGGGCAATCAGACATGAATAGAACAGAACTGATGCGTCACATATTGTAAAACAGCTTGCCCAAATGGCTTAGTTTTTTTTAAAGAAAAAGCCATTCTTCATATTTGTACACTGGCTGCAGACAATGCACACAATACTACAAAACAGTAATACTTATTTTACCTATATTTGTTTGACAGAAAGACTAATAATAAAACAAATGATGAATTGCCCAGAAATGTACTAATTTACAAACTGATTCATACAAATAGAATGATTGTGTACTGTCAAAACCATGCAAGCTTATGTTATATAAGTGTGTGTAGTATATGTTTAGATGAATAGGACTAACTCCCCTCACAGAGGTCATTGGAACACACAATAGTGCCCACTGTCATATCTCATCCTGTATGCCCTTGTGCTCTAGGTGGCGCCAGAGACATACGCAGTGATGAAGTGGATCCGCTCCATCCCGTTTGTGCTCTCTGCCAGCCTGCATGGGGGTGAACTGCTGGTGTCCTACCCTTATGACTTCTCCAGACATCCCCAGGAAGAGAAGATGCTCTCGCCCACCCCAGACGAGAAGGTGAGGCTTCAGCAGTGCACAAGCTGCTGTCCATTATTCTCACACAAGCTTCCTTAGCTCAGCAAAATGCCATGGCAGGGAGTGAGGGGGGTTATACAGCATTATTTTATATTGATATTGGTGTACCTCTTTTGGCAGCATTACAACATACTGTGTATCTATAAAAATTACAGAAAATCAGAAAATATGAAAACATCAGATACCTATGAAGAAATATATTAATTAAAATATTTCTTTATTTTCTTCTTTATCTTTTCTTTCTTTAACAGATGTTCAAGCAGTTGGCCAGGATCTATGCTGATGCCCATGCTGAGATGGCCAGCAACAAAACCAACAGATGTGGTGGCTCCTTCACCAAGAAAAGGGGCATCATTAATGGTGCCGAGTGGTATAGCTTTGCAGGAGGTACTTCCCTCACACAGTCATTATAGGACAAATCACTTCCAAAACCTACATTAATTTGCCATTGTTCCACATTCCTCTTCAAAGAGAAACGTTCACATTTTACAATTATTTTCATGGGTCAACATTTCTTTGATTTTATTTGTTCCGTGTAGCTAAAAAAATGCTTTTACAATGTTACGTCCTTCTGTGCTGCACATACAGTAGTGTGATGTTTCACTTGACTGAACTACTGCTGTGCATAACCGCTGTTAACATTTTGTGTGACTTTTTTTTAAAAATGGCTCATTCTTTTTCAGGTATGGCTGACTTTAACTACCTCCACAGTAATTGTTTCGAGGTGACAGTGGAGCTGGGCTGTGACAAGTTCCCATCTGAGGAGCAGCTCTACCCAGAGTGGAAACGGAATAAAGAGTCTCTCCTCAGCTACATGGAAGCAGTAGGTTCAATAAGCCCGAATGCTGTAGAGATCTTAGCATATCCAGGTTGTACTGTGTGGGAGGCGTTGTTTAGACCCATGTTGTAGGACATTTCATTTCATGAAATTTCAATGCATGTTTGTCATGCATTTTAACACTAACAGTGTCTTAATTGTGACACATGAAACAATCTAGACCATCAAACGATTGCAATGTAGAATTGAGCACTGAACATGGTGAAGGTACTGATATCTAATCACTCACATGTAGGTACATTTAATGCAGAACTCCTGTCCATTTGATTTGTTTCAGGTGCATCGAGGCATCAAGGGCATAGTCAGGGATGAGCATGGCAACGGAATCAAAGGCGCAACCATATCAGTGAAGGGAATACGTCATGACATCACAACAGGTGAGCATCATGAAGCCATAAGGGTCTCAGTTTCTTGTCAAAACAGCTCTTCTTAAATGCATGTTTTTTTTCCTGCACATGGAAAATCATGCCTCCTGAAATCAGAAACATTCAACATCAAATATGCTCTATTGGCACCCTCAAAAATGCTTCTTGCACCTTGCTTCAATAAATGTCACTTCAGTGTCATTTTACAGTGTCATCTAGCCAAGTGACTAGATGTTGATGGGAAGACAGGTTTAATGCTTATTGAAAAAAACTGGCGGCCTGTATTGAACATCTGCACAGTACAAACTAGATCAATTTATGGCATTTATAAAAGGTCTATTATCCGTACAACCTGTCCTCTACTCTCTCTTCAACCTGTCCTCTCTCCGGTGTCCATGCACTCCTGCTGCAGCTGAGGATGGGGACTACTGGCGCCTGCTCACCCCTGGGACGCACATCCTGACAGCCACAGCATCAGGCTACTCTAAGGTAGTCAAGCGCATCAACCTGCCCCGGACTATGACACGGGCAGGCCGCGTGGACTTCCTCTTGAAGAAGGTACCCTACACGCCAGACGAGGATGACCTCTACATCCCTGGCCTTGAGACCTATGAGCGCTTTGACCCCTACAACCAGTTTGAGAGCTACACACAGAGGGAGCTGGGTGAGAATGGCGAGGAGAGGCTGGAGAAGCCCTGGTGGTGGGCATATTTCACCCAGTCGGGGAACTCTGCACCCACCTGGCTGCTCAGGAACTGAAAGGGTTCCCCACAGAGCCAGCTACCAATCACACACCACTACGGCCCACATCCCAGCCAGCATTACAGCCAGAAAAGGAGCACTCTTGACAATGACAAATGCTACAATTACCACTGTTTACACCTAAAGTACAGCATCAACGTGCCCCTGTTTCACAAGTTTACAAATGGCTTAAAGACAGAATCAGTGAGAACATATGCCCCTGTTTGTGTTGCTGACCAGTGAAAATAATGGATTTTGCCTGCGCTATCTTTCTCTCTTCTTCTGCAGAGTTGACCACTTTTATATATATTTCAGGGTAACTTCAAAACAGGTCATTAATGAACACAGATTGATGGTGTACTATTAAAGGACAAAGGAACATTTGAATCGACAAAGAGCATTAAAAGAGCTCATGGCACTTTGTACACCCACCCAACTGCATGCATTACCTTCTGAGAGCTAAACATGTGTTACCTGTATTATCACTGGTGTCTTTGGATCACAAATTATAACACAATTCCCATTATGACTACATTGTGAATTTATCATTTTTAGGCACACATATATTTTTAATTGTTCTCACTTTTTATTAAAATTCCTTGAAAAGGTTATTGTTGTTGATATCAAGGCTAGGCAACATTGAGCAGCAGGTGGCAGCAGAGTCCAGTTGTCTGACCCAAAAACCTCCCATTCTTACCCTACCTTAATATGGGATACTTTTCTGCATGGGAGATTTTTATTGCCGTTTAACTTTTAGACGCTTCTCTCAGATATATCCCTACACTTCTTTATGACTTACCTGAATTGTAAGTGGCTGGAAGGTACCCTGTCATAGATTTGTCGTATTTGTGTGTTTCAAAATTGATGTACATGTTCATGGACCACCAAAGCCAACAAAAGAGATCTTTTTCATGTGAACACTCCTTACACACTACCCAGAACTTTGTTCCTGTATATAAAAAAATTACCTGCAAATGTATCCTTTACTCTTTTGAGTTACTGAGAAAATCAGATTTACATGGGAACAAAAGAAAAGAGAGAAAAAAGAAAATTTCACCAAAAAGCAGTATGACTGAAGAATTGATAAAGGGGGTACAAAATCAATATTAGAGTCAATCAATACATAGAGTAGCATGTACTTTGTACCTTGATTCTCTACATCCCTACAATTGACTTGAAATTAAACTATTAAGATGTAGTTGAAATGTAGATGTTTGGCTTTAATTCAATGGGTTAAACAAAAATATTGTATAAAAGTGTTATGAACTTAAGACTTTTTATTTCACAATGCCTTCGAGGGCTCAAAAGTAGTTGGACAAGGTAATATAACTGAAAATAAAATGCCAATTTAGTACTTGAAAATCCTTTGCAAGCATTGACTGTAAGCCTGATGTCTTAAACCCATGGACATCACATAGTGCTGTGTTTCTTCCTCTGTCATGTTTTGCCAGGCCTTAAGTGCAGCACTTTCAGTTGTTTGTCTGCGGTTCTTTCTGTCAGAATTGTAGTCTTCAGCAAATTAAATCTATGCTCGATTGGCTTGAGGTCAAGTGACTGACTAAGCCATTGGAGAATATTCAGTTTCTTTATTTCCATAAACTCCTGGGCTGCTGTATGTTTTGGGTCATTGTCCAATCTATATAGCAAATCTGTGGCCTATAAACTTGGCTGAACTTTTACAGACAATTTGTTACTGTGCACCTCAGAATTCTGTCCTTGGTCAGCCATCTATAAAAACTGGTGATCCAGTGCCATCGGCATCAGTGCATGCCCAAGCCACCATACTGCGTCCACTGTTCACTAGCCGCTAGATTTTGCCACTCTTCATATTCTTGCACTCTCTCCTGTGTTTGTTTTTCTGTTTTTGCAGCCCAAGGGTTGCCTGGTTCCCTTGCACTTAGAGCACCTTGGACAACATGTTGTAGGTTTACAGCAAAATCTTCCCAATGCAAACACCCTTGAATCGTCACCAGACCTTTTATCTTCTTAGTCAATTGTCCACTTACTTTTGGTGCCTTTAAAAAGAAGCTGGTATATATATAAAGGAGTGGTAATTCTAAACCTCTTCTCCAATTCAGATTTGAATACCTTAAAGTTAAAAAGGAGACTCTGCCCTTCATGTCCACATGCATTATGTAACTATAATTTACTGTAGACACTATCCATTTATGGATTTTCTGAATTTGCTTGCTTAAATTTGTCAATGTCAAGGTTTACCATGCACTCGAGTCACCACATACACATACCTCCTGACACGCGCAGCACTTATGTGGCTGTTGTTGCTGTGGGGCCCCAGGGGTCCACTTTCCCTCTATCACTCTCTTTCCTGTCCTCCATCCCCCTCTATCACTGTCTTTCCTGTCCTCCATCCCCCTCTTCACTGCGGCCACACCAGGGATGGAACCAGAGGAAGGTGACAGGGCAGCACCACACCACAGAAGTGTAAATGACAATATCGCTGAAACACATGTGCAATACTCAGGGGTTTAGTGGCGTCAAGGAATTAATCACCAAGGGAAAATGTGGCCATTTACAAGTGAAGCCCTGTCTGTCTGTCCACTCATACCTTGAGTTGTGCTTACTGGTAATGTTGCCATTTCTGGACAACTGGGAAAGAAATGCTTTTTTTGGTATTGTTTAATAAGGGGTGCAGATTCTCAGATTCCTCACTTCCTCCTGAGGTTTTGCTCTCTGGGCCAGAACACTTGCTAGTGCTGAAGTCAGCCTTCCAAAATATCCAGAATCTATGAGACCAAAGTCACCGCAGATAGAAAGATGAAGAAGGATGTCCTCAATCTGCCCTTACAGCCTCTGATCAAAGAGTTCACTCAGAAGTGGACACTGAAGGCTGATCTGCACTTAGTACTCTGCTGCTATGGGTCTAAAGGAGGTTTCCCTGACGATATCCTGTCAATCAGTGCTCCATAGACAGTCACCATCACATCTGTGTTGTCTGTTTACCAACCTTGTTATACTTTTAGTTGTGATGCATTTTAAGCAGTATTTGTCATGCATTTTAAGCAGCATTTATATACATGGAAATGTCTCTATAAAGCTGGTAGGCCACAGTAGAGAACAAGAGAGAGCATGAAAGAGAAAGAGATTGTAAAAGATTGTCACATGTTACCATGTGACGTGACTGGAATCATTTGCACTGTCAAAGACCTCAGAGGGGCATAGTCATCCAGACCTGTGACTGACTCTTAAGTGTAAGGAGGTGGTGGACCCTGCAGTGGCACAGTATCTGCCTCTGCTCTAATGACTTCAGGGAATGCAGATTGCTGCGGTGCCCTGGGAAGGGTCAGCTGGTGGACTCCCTCTCCACGCTGTTGCCCCTTTACAACACATCAGGCGTGGGATGTAGAGGTTAAGACGTTTTCTAAGCATACGTGTTCTGGATGTTCTAAGCGCTGTGCAGAACGGAGATGTCTAAGTCAGGCCTTTTCGTGTGACCTTTCTGCACTGCATGCATCATTTACAGAGGATTAAAAGGGTTGGAGGAAATTTTAAAATAAAAAATCTCAGATTGCTTACTTTGGCCCCTAGAGGCAGTAGCATGGTGTACAGTCCCGAATCGCCATTCAAATTCCATATGGGATCCATAATAGAAAGGCTTAGCCATGCTTACATGACAGCACAGAACATACCATCCCTTCCCCCCTCCTCCAGTAGCCCTCTGTGGACTGTGGATCTGACCTACTAGGTTAATCCACCGCCATCCCATAATTGGGCCTTGAAGAGGGATGGGGGAATTCTCTGCCGTAGAAACTGTGTAACAATGATATAAGATTTAGTACTAGACTTACTATAGTATGTAGCATGTAATGCATCAGTTTAAACAGACCCATGGGTTGAACGTGTATGTGTGTGTATGTGTATGTATGTGTATGTGTGTGAGTAAGTGTGAATGCAAGGGAGCTCTGGGGGAGGTGGATGCAGCAATTAACCCATGATCCCAGCAATAGTGTAATCGTGACATATCCATGGCAATGAGTGGTTTTATTTGTTGGTGTTATGGGGCAAAAGTGGGCGGGGGAGTTGTGGGGAAGAGGTCATGATGCCGTGCATTAAATGGGTTACAGGGATCTGTGGTGCTCAGCCATGGTTGTAGCTAATGTGCTGCAGGCTTTGCATTACACCCACTGAGTCCATCTGGAAGCACACAGTAGCTGTTTGCATGTGTATTTTGTCCCTGTGTGTGTGTGTGTGCGTGTGTGTGTGTGTGTGTGTGTGTGTGTGTGTGTGTGTGTGTGGGTGTGTGTGTGTGGGTGTGCGCGTATGTGTGTGTGGGTGTGCGCGTATGTGTGTGTGTGTGTGTGTATGTGTATGTGTGTGAGTGTGTGTGTGTGTGTGTGTGTGTGTGTGTGTGTGTGTGTGTGTGTGTGTGTCTATATAAGAGTCTGTGTGTGATTTTGGGGTTGCGATTTGTATATTTGCTGTAACATACAAAAAGAAGCTGTTTTCTTATATATTTAGACTTGGCTTAAATCACATCTCAAGTAATCAACCTCAGAGGTACCCCACTGAGCCTTGCAAAAACAGAGTGTAAAACCCAACATGTGTGTTAATCCGAGAAGGGGAAAAATGTGCCTGTGTGGTAGAATATAGCTTCATGTCACTGTCAATTAGACACATTTATTGCAATTTCATGTTTGGAGCACCACAATAGAAATTCAAAACAGGTATGGGTTTTCCATACGCCGCGTCTAAGGCCTGCAGTTGTGAGCACAGGAGAGAGGAGCTGGGGCGCTGCGTTCTGTGGCTTGGATGCTGAGTGGTGGATTCCTGAAGGGAGCCAACTGAGGCAGCCTGTGGCCTCCGCCGGAACCATGTAGTCACTTTCAATCTGAGAGCATTGCCTTGGACTACGGAACACTTTTCAGCACTCTGCATTTTGCATATATAATGTAAATGCTGCCACTTTAAGGTTCCCCCCTCTCTCTCTCGCTCTCGTTCTCTCTCTTTCTCTCTCTCTCTCTCTCTCTCTCTCCCACCCTCTGTTTCTCTGCTTTCCTCAAGAACATTTCTGTAGTAGCCTTTGCATACTTCATTTGACTCCCAAATAACTTCTTACACTTTTTCCTACTATACACCTATTTAGAATAATTTCTCTAATTTGCCCTTGTCTCCATAGTTCTGCACCCATGCTGTCCCCTGCTTGCTGTGCCTAGTCTGTAGAGATCTGTGAGCTCACACAGCCAGACATGATGAAACCTTTCTCCCTCCTGTTCCCGCTCTCTTTACACTCCCCCTCCTATGGTCTTTACATTCTTATGCCTTCTGCTCAGGACATACAGTTCTGTAATCATCAGAACACAGATGCCACTATGAGGAGATTATACATAAAGCCTCTCTCTCTCTCTCTCTCTCTCTGTCTCTCCATCTCTCTCTCTCTCTCTGTCTCTCTCTCTCTCTCTCTCTGTCTCCCTCTCTCTCTTTCTATCTCTCTGTCTCCCTCTCTCTCTCTCTTGCTCTCCCCCTCTCTCTCTCTCTGTCTGTCTCCCTCTCTCTCTCTCTCTCTCTCTCTTGCTCTCCCCCCCCTCTCTCTCTCTGTCTGTCTCTCTCTCTCTGCTTCTCCTGTGCATGCACTCATGTGCAATACCATGCCCCGCCATCATGGCGTCTCCCCGGGGTGAGTGGTGTTCAATGTGGCAGAGATAATTTGTTTGCTTTGCAATTATTTTCTGTCAGTGGAGACAAATTGATTCATATGGAAAAAAGAAGACAGAAAAAAACAGGAGAGAGCAGAGGCCACCGGCTTCCTCAAGAGCAGAGAAGCCAGACAGATGATGACTAATATGATTGTTAGTGAAGACTAAAACTGCATATTTATTTATTCATTTACTTCAGCTTCTTCTAGTGGTGAAGCCTGCGACCAGTATGATTAGATATGAAGCATCATTCCATGAGAATCTATGCCTATCTTCCCCACTGATATGCAATTAAATAAGGCATCACCAAGCTGTGTGGAAATTGTAGTGTTTTTTGCAGAATTCTGCTTACAAAGAAATGGACAAACCTTACACAAATTTTTAGCGCTGCTAAAACTAAGAAGTACTTTTTTAGTGAATTTGACATTTCTCAAGAGTGCTCTATAAAGTAATATAATTTATATCAGACAGCTGCACAAGGCACATGATGTTTATAACACGTTTATAAATATCATGTTTACCTCTGTCTTTGCCTAAGGTAAAAGTAGTGGTTCAAACCAAGATTAACACATACATACTCGAGGTTTGCTGTATCGTCTTCATGGCCCAGTTGAGCTACCCCACACTAACCCTTCCCTGCCTGTCCTCCTCACTCCGTTCTGTCGCCCTCTGCTCCCCCATGTGAGTCAGGTTCAGAGGTCACCAATTACTTGGGGAGGGCGAGAGAGTTGCGGCAGCCTGCCCATGGCTGCCACGATGCATTAGCGTCAGACTGCTCACAGGTAGGAGAGCGTGAGGCGGGCAGCGGCTCAGTTCCCTCGCTCGGCCGTGTGTCTGGCCTCAGAGTTGGGCTTCACAGCAGATCATGGGAAACATTTTGGGTCACCCCTGGAAAGGCTTATAAGGCACACGAAAAACATGAAAGTCATGAAAGACATGAAAGGAAATAGTTCTGTGCTGTGTTCTTAAGGGCCCCATTGTGTCTCCATATGACCACTATAAAATGATAAGTACAACTTTTGCATGGCTACGACACAGTTTCATCAAGAATTTATTGTTTACTATATAAATGTTTTTTTTTACATTACTGCCAGATATTTTAATATAACATAATATATGAAATATGATATTATGTTATATAATTACATTTAATATTGTCATTTGTACTGCTTATATTTTTTTTCTCCAGATATTGCAGAGCTCTTTGCACAAGACATATTTACATTAATCTTTCTGAATATAACACTTCATTGTGGTAATATGTTCAACTAATTGCACAATAAGTCTGTGCACCTTAAATTCAATCAATATATCAAAAATGTGGTGATGGACATTTAAACTATTGCAGCAACACACACACACACACACACACACACACACACACACACACACACACACACTTAATCGTGATTTCTTGTCATACAGCTGATGGATTTTACTATTATAAAAAAGAATGGTGTTGTTGTTGACATGTCGTGACAGATAGTAATGTAGATTACAGTCATGCTGACTGATTATTTAACAATGTATATGTCGATGGCAAACATCTCACCATATATGCATGCAGTCCTGTTATTTAGCTCAATAGAGGACAGGTATAGTTCTTTATAATTATTATTGAGGTATTTAAATCTGCGCCATGATCTTCTTTTATCCCCCTTGTGTACATACAAGCTTGTAGATGATTAATGTCGCTACAATCTACCTTAAATAAATACCAGCAATGAGTTAAAAATGAGGACAGAAAACCCCCTCAAAAAGTGTCATTGTTCATATCCACATTTGCAGAGCTGGAGAATCCAGTGCACCCTGATTCGAATTAACTTTCAATGACATTCAGTGGGGTGATTCACTGTGCTCAGCCAAACCAATATAATTTGCAAAACATCACTTGATTGGTTTGGTGTCATCTTCAATCCGGCACTCCTGCTCAGTGGCAGCAATTACTGCACTGTACAGGGGCCGGCTGTTTCCACTGGGAGCCATAATCACCAGTTCCCCTTTTGTCGGGCACACCGCGAACAAACTTTGAGCAGCTCCCTGAAGCAGAGCTAATGCTGGCTGCCCATGCATGGCTCCCCCAACGCACACACACAAACACACACACACACACACACACACACACACACACACACACACACACACATGCGTGCGCATGCACACACACACAAATGTACACACACAGACACAAATGTACACACACACAGACACGCGCGCACACACACTTACACACACACAAATGTACACATACACACACACAAAAACACATATGTGTACAGTTCCTACACATGCATCAGCAATGATGAACACAATGCCAACCTGCACGTCTCTGAACAGAGAACCAAATGTGTCTGGGCCATTAAATGACTAGAGCAGAGAAAGACTGGGTGTATCTCTAAGCACTTCCGTCAGAAACACCCCAGTGGAGGTCACACATCCCTACCCCACAATGGCCGTCAGGAGGGCTTACACAAATCTCCCTGATTTTTCTCTCATTACGTGGGTATTGTTTTATTTGATTTTCGCTCCAGAGGCGTGACAATCTGGGGTCACCGCCACACAAAGGACAGTACTTAAGCCTCTGACCCCGAAACTAATTTGACGGCTTAAGGCCTTTCACAACAGACGTCTCTACCGGCCAAAGTTTGTTTACACTTTCCTTTTCTCTCCCACTATTTGTTATGATTTCTTTTTAAATGCTCTCCTTTCTTCTGTACTTTAGGAGTTGTTGGGGGAGAAAAAAAATGTGTTGCCAGTTCCAGGAATTTTACAGAACATTTGTTTGAGGCCCTAAGCTGACATTTGGGTGACAGTTTCCCAAGTGAAGCCTTTTTGCTTGAGTGCAACTGGGAACTGCAGATGCCTTAGTATACACTGGGTGCGTTTGTGCTTATTTTAGTGACTGAATTTGAGGCATAGCGCTATTACTATTTAAAATAAATAAATTTAAAATTAACTGCAATTATTTATTGTTCTGCAATGACTCTTCACAATCTGTATCAGAAATAGAGGTGCATATATGGTTACACTACCAAGATGCTATACATGGCTCTATTTGCAAGTGATATTATTGAAATATGAAGAATTTAATTGATTTTTCTTAAAGGGTACTTACACTCAGTTTCATACCCATCTTTCTGTCCCAGCACACCCACATACACATACACACACACGCACACACACAGACACACACGCACACACGCACACACACACTCTCTCACACACACACACACACACACACACACACACGCACACACAGGCACACACACACACACACACACACACACACACACACACACACACACACACACACCACATGAAACACCCCAGTGGAAATCCATATTGTCATAGAGGTCGATGGTCATGATAGAGTAGCCCAGAGCCAACGCCGTTCGTTTGAAACGTGACACAGGATCCTGCCATTTGTGAGTAATTATGTTGCTCTCTATGCTTGACTCCTTTTAACACCTCCCTGTTGCAGGTAGACGATAGGCCGAATATTTAACTTGACTCTTGCCCTCTAATCTATTTAGCAGGGAATGTCATCCATTAGTGTCTGTCACGGCCATGCTGGGACTGCTTGCCATCTCTACTCCCCAGACACTTCAGAGCAAATGGAACTTTGACAGTTTCATGTAATGAATAGAGTACTATGATGTTGAAACCCTGTAGCAAATAGCATTAGGTGATCTAATCTAATGTGATAATGAACTAGTGAGACACATTACTAACATGACTGTGTGGTATGTGGTATCATGTTTGACAATCAATTGAGGTCAATACTAAACTATTTCATTTGTGGTGTTTTACTGTTGTTGAAAGACTGGAGCAGGGGGTTACACAAAGTCATTATAATCTTCAGGGCAGGCCTGATTTTGCATTCCTGCTCATGCTGAATATGCTATATGCTGGGGACTGCTACAGAAATGTACATACACACAGAGTGGTCAGGGGGTTGTGCTTGCAATGACCCATGTATAATTCCTCAGCCGGTATACCCCCCTGGACATGACGTACTGACAGGTGTGTGTGCGTGTGTGTGGGAGTCCAGGTTTGGGGTTTGGACATCTTTGATATGGCTCATGATGCACATCACACTCAGTACAGTCCACTGCCCACCGAAATGCCCCAAAGCCAAGATTTAGCCAAACAGATGCAAAGGCCAGTTCTGCGTAAAAATTTCAGATTCTGGCAAACGACTTTCTAGGGGTGGACAAGCATGGAGCTAATGAATACTCATGATGACAGTGTAGACCTGATTTGATTACGTGCTCGAATGAAAGTTTATTTGCATGGCCAGTGTTGCAATAGAAAGTAGAGTATCCTTGCAAAACAGGTGAAATTTGAATTTCATTTTGCTCTGGAATCTCATCAAGCAAGAGTGGTTCTTGAAAAAAAACACTTACTGAAGATGGCTGCCTTCCTTTGCATGTGCACTTTGCATGCCCAACTGTTACTCACTTTAGACAATAATTGTTTACCGACGCCAATCCATTTCAATCTTGCATAGTCTTCAGCGAAATATTTGACTTAATCTAAAAGTATGAATGTTTAAAATGAAGGCTTTTCACATGGAAAATATACAGCCAGTGCAAGCCCATAATTTGGACAATACTAATATTGAGGATTATTGCCATCTGAATCAAGCAGTCTCGCTGGGGTTTGTTTTTATCAGTAAATCCCGCTCCTCTGGGAGGGGAGGCGTTCTTGCACTTCTGTATCGCAACATGCCTCGCTGTTCCTGATCAATCCTCTTTTTCGAACTGCTGGCTGTCAAACTCTGTGGACCTGCACCTACTATTGTTGTGACAGTAAAGGCCACCTAAACCATCAAGTGTGTTTATTTATTAACTCATAACTACCATGAGTGGAATGTCTCCTAATGTCATATAGGGTGATTTTAAGGTACACTTAGATAATTCTTCCAATATCTATGCAAAAGTCTTTTTGGACATGCTTGATTGCATTGGATCACACACTATGCTGATTTTCTCACTTAAAACAAAGGACATACTCTAGACCTGGTCTGCTGCTCTGGTATTACAGTAGCTCAGTACTGCTGAGCTACCCATCTCAGATCACAAAGTCATATAGAAATGTCAAAAAGATCAAAGCTGAAGAATGTTCTGTTATTTCCTCCTATCCATGCTTCATCGAAGGATTTATTTGGCTTCTACAAGAATTACATGTTTATAGCACTTACAGTAAAGTCTTGCCCCCTTGAAAATTCGGACTGTCTCATTTACACACTCCTCACCCTGGTTTACCCCTGAAGGGAGCGCCTATCAAAAAGACTGTTGTGCATAAAGAGATGTGGGAAAAATAAGTTTTGCTATGCATATAAAGATATACTCTGAACATATACTATGCAAAGATCATCAATGAAGGAGAAAGACACACCAGGGTTCTCTTTTCTACTGTCAATGGACAGTGACAATGAAATGTACAACAGCAGTGATGGAATATTGTGCAATCTCTAGTATAGACAACAGCATTGTCTGTGCATCCTCATGCTTCTTCTTGGTCTTGTGGAAATCCCTTTGGTCTAATCAGAGCCCCACTTTGGTCATTTTGTATGAGCAGGTATACTGCTGCTGTGGCCTTTATGTATAAACCATCATGAGACAACATCCTTAGGAGAGCACATGGGGGAGGGTGGGGGGATCCAGGGTTTAGTGCAGGGACTTGATCCTGCACTATTCAGCTCAAACGCCTTTTTATTTATTTCACTTCACAGCATACAATCCTTTTAGTGGGAGCACAGTGTGGCCGAGTAAATGCGATTCAATTAGATGTTACCCCGAGGCTTATGGTGTTCTTGTCCCATCGCGCCCACAGCAGCCTTGTACCTCTACTTACGTAATGCATGGGAAGTGCGTCCATCCATTATTCCGCACACTGACGATTTTTAAGTGGCCTCAAGTTTATAAATAAAATGGAAAATGCGTGTGTGTAAGAGAGAGAGAGAGAGAGAGAGAGAGTGAGAGAGAGAGAGAGAGAGAGAGAGAGAGAGAGAGAGAGAGAGAGAAACTGAAGTACAGAGAGAGGCTGACAATTTTTACCTTGAAATACCTAATGATGATATTCATCTGGAGTGTAGATTTGTCATCATAGACTTAATATCAATAATTACTCGTGCAAAAGAGCTTTTGATTGACAGATTTATTCAACACCACAACCAAGAGGCTTATGTTTCTATTCATCAGGTTTGAAAGTACCTCTTTTAATTTTGTCCATTCTGCGAACTTGTTCTGTGAGAACATATGCCGTCTTGTTGCTGAAACTCAATTTCCCCTCTGTTCCTCCAAGGTGAGACACAATACCATCCTTTCTGTGCGTCCAGACAAGAGAAAACAGCCAGGTATGTCTTCAGGGGTATTCTGTTACGCTAGATAGCTCCAGGGGGAAGTCCAGCAGGTGCTGGAATGTGTGTGCCTTAATTGAACTGGTCTTGGCCTTGTCCACCTTCATGAGGAGTCAAACTTGTGAGCAAAAAAGCAATTTGGACAATTACCTTTCCTTCAGGGCATATCCAAGCCCCCAAACATATCTGAACGTATGCATATTGTGCCCCCTATCTACTCTGTTCCAAAGTTTGAAAAACAGTTAAACTGTTCCACTTCTACTGTCAGACTTTGCCATTTCACCTAATAATCATTTGAAGTTTTCGTTTGTTTGTTTGTTTGTTTTGTGGGTCCTGTCTCGTGTGCATTTCAGGAACATCTTCTTGTCTGTGTATCTCTATGTGTCTAGACTGATGAAAGGGAGGAGAGGGGAACGCTGCACTGGGACATGCTGTGGAGCTTGAGCTAAGTGGCTCTGTCTTAAACCATGTTCTCTTGAGTGAGTCTTTGATTAAATGAGAGTGGGACTCTTTCAGAGGGTGAGAGAGACAGAGGGAGAGAAAGACAGAGAGAGAGAGAGAGAGGGAGAGGGAGAGAGAGAGAGAGAGAGAGAGAGAGGGATGGGGAGAGAGAGAGAAACACTTTAAAACTAGATGTGGCAAGGAGGAGAGTGAAGCCCCTCAGGGCATGTAGCTGGGTACATCACCACACTACTTAAACTGTCATGCCAGCAGACACTCCGGTACACCATGTGATGCGCTTCCTTGGCTGCTGCTGACTTTCCCTTTGTCTGAATGAATAAACCGGGACTCACATAAGCAGGGTACAGCTGAACTTGGGACAGAGCGAAAGAGAAGACAGACAGAGTAGGAGAGACAGAGAGATGGAGGGATGAGACATATATAGAGATTTAGATATGTAGAGGTTTGTGCAGATACTACAAACACACACACACACACATACATGTGCACACACATACAAACACACACACACACACACACACACACACACACACACACACACACACACACACCACTGAGCCCCGGGCAAAGGGCAAAGAGGCTGTTTACAGCTCTGAAACTACAAACATGAGACAAGTCTCCTCATGACACTGGTCTTTGATGGGGACCTATAAACTTAATGGCTTTAATGTCAGAAAAGGGACGGACATTAATGTTACCAACGACTTTATAACCAGCAAATGAGGACATGCATCAATTCCACCTCTGCAGAAGCAAGTCAACCAGAATATGCAGGGTTGAATGAAAGGAGACTGATTGCAGAGCCCAATGCAAAGTGAGACTTGCAGAGCCCAGCAGGGATGAATCTGACTCGAATAGGTGAATTTGCATGCCGGTCGAGTGGTGCTATGAGAGATGGGATTGGCTCTGATTGAGGATATGCATGGTGTCTGAACACATCACTCTGCTTGAATAGCTGTATCGCCTCACTAATACTAGTGGTGCAACAGGCCCAGTGCAGCCAGTGGCACTTGGACTGATGATGTCTCAATGACGGGGCTGCCACAATGAATTTGCTTTATTCTGATGTTCAACCAGGGTTTGCATGCTCTTCGGTTATCAAGTGAACCAGTTTGTTGTGTCTCTGCTTTGTCTCTCTTCCCCACAATAGTGTTGTATTAGTCCTTAAATGATGCTTCTGTGTGAGTGTTACACAATGTCCATTTCACAAGACAATGTTACAATTGAACTCTAAGGAGGGCAGAGTGCAGAGAAATTAACATCTCCTCCTTTGGTAATAACGAATCACGGCCAAACCTTTATTCCCTCTCCCCTTTAGCGATTCCCGGCCAGGGCCCAGTTGCAACAAGTGGAGCCCAAATCCACTGCATGTGACCTTTAAGCTTGCATTACCACACTAAAGTGGTCTGGCTGGCTCGGCTAGCAATGGAGCTAATAACCCGGCGATAAACCCCATGCGGGGCTAAGTCCCTCCGACACTGAGTGGCTGGAGGTAGCTGCGAGGGCAACTGCAGTGAGTGGAGAGCGTGGGGGCACAGGCTTTAGTCCGGCACCATGGCTGTCAGCCCCCATCAGCACACGCTTCCCAGGGCACCTTTACCATCGTAATCCCGCCGTGCTCTGCGCCATGACCTCATGAACTGGCCTCCGCACTTGTTTTTCTTGTTCTCGTGTGTGTGTGTGTTTTACCCTCCCTCCCATGTTTCTCTCTCTCTTTCTATCTCTCTCTGTGTCTCTCGCTGTCTCTCTGTCTCTTTCTCTCTCACACTTTTTCTCTTTCACTCATCCTTGTTCAGAGTTTGAGTGTCACAGCTCTGGATCTTACAGGGTCAGTAAAAAGTTAATTACACTAGAGACATAAAGAGAAGACGTGCTGTTTTCCGTTATGTATGGCTGTTGTTAGAAAATCACCTGCCTCTGGTTTTGTGTGAGTGTGTTTTATAGACATGCAACAAACAACCAATTCGGTGACTACTAAATTCAATGAATAGTTTTAATTTCTATTGCTGCTTTTATCTGTTTCACTAAGTGCTGTTATTGTATTAAGTCCGTTTTTTAGTTTGGCTCAGTCACCCTGGCTGAGGGCTTGACTAGATCTAAGTCTGATCAGTTCAGCCCAGTGAGACTACTTATTACTTGCATCTGCGGGGACTTTTGCACCCCAACGCTGAGCAACACTGACCACATAAACACTCACAACATCCACAAGCATGCCACCTAAAAAGGGCAACATAGAAGGTGTCTGTCAACTACAACACTACAACAAAGTCACGGAGTGGCAAGACAGCACAAGACTACCATAGGAATTGTTCTCTCTTTCTATGGCCTGGCCTAATGTAGCCACTATCAGTCACCCACAGACTGTTTAGTGTAGAACAGTTATAAAACCTGCAGCGTGGTTCTAATATAACCCAGTAGAGAATGTGGGAGCATATTTAAATATGGGTACAGAGGGATCAGGCCTGATCATAACGGTAATGTTCATTTCCGTTTAGTGCCAATGCACTGAAACGTATACTAAAAAACAGTTGGTTAGGAAAGCCACACACATACACACACACACCCACACACAAACACAAACACACACACACACACACACACACACACACACACACACACACACACACACACTAACATGCCAGTGGAGTGTATACACATGCACACAAACACACACACACACACACACACACACACACACACACACACACACACACATTAACACGCCAGGGGAGTGTGTGGTGAGTGCAGTGAGCAGGCATGGGGCTCCAGGAGCAGGGGACAGGCACTAGTGGCTCCAGTCTTATCCTCAGAGGTCCCCACGTGAGAGTGGGAGGGAGCCCAGCAAAGTTTAGCTGGGGCAAGGACAGAGAATGTGACCCCCGTTAGTCTTGCGCCCAGCTCTCTGGTGCCGGATACATGGGAAAAGAACACAGAGGGGGCTTTGAGCTTCTCCAAGCTGCAAAAGGTCACCCATATGCAAGCCTATAAGTGGTCCGACACACTTGCCATATCGAAGGCTTATGTGTAAAGCACATAAACAAGTCGAGTCACTCGTGAGATTAGCTAAACAGCACTTTAAGATTCTCACAACTGCCTTTCCTTTCTGACAGTGCAAAAAGATGCCTCGCTGCAAAAAAAGGTTCAACCACAAAACCACTCTTCCATTTCCCAACTCTATCCTGTGTCTCTGCTGACTGTGTGCGCTGTGCATCTGCGCTGGCTCTTCCATCAGTTTCTGATCTCCTCGAGCCCCGCCATGCATCCCGCCTCCTCGCCAAGCATGGAGCAGGAGGCCCGAGCGCTCGCTGTCTCACCGCTATGCCTCAGGTGCCCACTGTGGGAGCCCAGGTGCTGCATGGGTCTGTGCTTATGCTCAGCGCCCGGCACACCACCCAGGCACCCCCACCCTCCACCCTCCACCCTCTCCTCCCCTCCCCTCCACCCCAGTCCCCCTGCCCCCTGCCCTGCATAGTTTCTATGAGAAAGAGCCCAGGTCCCTTCCGGCTGATTTCACATATCCAATTTAGCGCTAATCTTGTTTTACTTTACCTAAAATAACAAGCCATAATCCAGGAATTGCTGTAGCCAACCATGAGCGTGTGCTCTTGTCAGTGGAGCAGTGAAGCTGTCATGGTGTTGAAACGGGGCCTCTGTGTGTTTCTCCATGCCTCAGCATGGCTTCCTGCAAGTGGAGGACTTCTTACAGCACACTTCGCAGTTTCCTGTGTAAAATCAGAAATATAAATCACAACAAATACATCCAAAAACAGCCTAAGTGGGATGTAGATATCACACATCACATATCGTTGCATGCATTAGTTGCACGGCAAGCAGTAATTTTTCAAAGTTCAGCTATTCGTAATTGTTGTGCTTGAGAGAGATCGGAGGGAGGTGGCACTGCCAGAGTGCTAATGAATAAAAGAGGAGAGAAGGAGTCGAGGTTATCAGGAGTGCTGAGACGACTCAGCTCCCTCTCACTCTGTGGAGAGCACCGCCTCACTAAGTGCTCCCCTGCTCAGGACCAGCGCATTGAGGAGGCACAGCCATTAAATATGTAAAATTAACATTTTAACCAGAACACATTTTTCTGTCTCGCCCCGAGTCCCCCTAGCCGCCCACCTCCCCACCCCCCCCAAAATGCTCAGGCATGCATATGATATGCATTTGGTCATCCCCATAGCAACCACGGATTGGATAGAAAGGTGTAGTCGCTGAAAGCGTATCAGATCGAGTTGATTTTTTATTTAGCGAGTTTATTCAGGGAGTAACTCACACCGAACGGCAAGCCGATGTGGAAACCTAAAAATAAGCAGGCATGCTGTGGAGGTCTTGGTGGGGAAATGTCTACCAGATGGAAAAGCAAGCAGAATGGCTGTGAGGTGAAATGTGTGTTAATGGAGATGGTGAAGTGCTGATATATTTGGTCAGTTTTCACATGAATTCAGTGAGTGAAATGTACTGTAGGTGTTGCACACTGAGCTAATGAAGGGGATGCACTTGGCTGGAAGTGACAGGAATCACCCTGTGAGAATAGATTATGGCTTTCATTCCAGAGCGTGTACATGATAAAAATCAGTCTACCCTAGTGCACACACACACACACACACACACACACACACACACACACACACACACACACACACACACAGATTGAGTCCAGCAGGCATTCAGTTGTTTTGGCCAATGCTGATGTTTTTGTTTTCTTCCCATACACAAATACAAAAGGCAAGCACTGGCATGTTTAGGCTTGCATAGGGTTTTCCAGCTGAAATAGTGCTGTTTCACACTCTATTTACTGTAAATTTACTGAAATTGTTTAGAAGGTCAGACCATTTGGGTCATTATATTCATGTAATTTGACATAGAACTTTAGTATGTTATGAATATGTTTTCATTTGGTAAGAGCTGTTTTTTTCCTGGACATTTTCACTCCATTAAATACACCCATATTGGTGTACCAAAACTGTATGGGATCTCATTGGCCCATGATGTTTAGCAGTAACATAGTAATTCTTACTGAAAAAAGACTTGATGGTACCATTGCTACTTAAGGGGATCTCTCCATGTGACTTTGTTGTGCATCTTACATTAGGATTTGCAGCTACAGCATTTCTGTTCTACTAAAATGATGGCCTTTAAAGCACAACTGTAATATATTATTATTATTTGTATTGTTATTGTTATTTTTATTTTTATTTTATTATTATTATTATTATTATTATTATTATTATTATTATTATTATTATTATTATTATTGTTATTATTATTATTATTATTATTGGTAGTAGCCTAGCAGTAGCAGCAGTAGTAGATTTTTTTAGTTTTATTTTTGGTACTGAGAACAAAGGTGTACATGTAATCTGCGGTACAGTTGACAATCCACAATAATTTTAAACACATAGACATTCAACTATTGTACGTGACTATGATTTCATGTATGTTTTTGTTTTTGTTGATAGAGCTTCCCCCCCTTTCAAACCGATAGTCACTTATAAGTAATTCCAGCAGAATCAGTAACTTAGCTTGCTCATGATGTCAACCCAAGTGTGCCAGAAAGGAACAACAAAAGAACACTCCCCCCTCCAACACGCTCACAAAAAAGTGGAAAAGTGTCAGTGATATTCCAAGTGCTTTGAAACTCTAACATGGGCCCATGTGGTTTTGTTTTAAAGACTGGGAACTCGGGGCTCGATGCGCGCGGACGCTGAGAACCTCTCCCGGTCATTACTCACCTATTCATTAACCTGATCATTTAACATCGGATCTGCCCTTTGTCCTCCTCCTCAGAGGCCTGCGGCGACTGGTCGGGCATCTGGACACCCCTCCTCCTGCACCTCCTCCACCTCCTCCACCTCCTTCTCCTTCTCCCTTGGCTTGGCTTTGAACATGGAGTGCAGAGGCATCTGTTTCGATGGAAGTTAAACATCACAGTTGACTTCATTAGCTTTTTTTTTCCTTCATTTTTTTCATTCCTGGGGTAGGAGAGGAAGAGAAATATTAAGGGATAGACGAGTGAATGTTCGCTTCCTCGCCAAAGTCAATTTGATGACGGCCTTTCCCTTCCTGGCTGCTGCATAATCAATCATAACTGATTACAAATTCATCACCTTGAATCAATTTTGTGCTGTTAAGATCAAACAGCAGTGTTTGTGGGAAGCTTTTTTTTTTACTTTTTTCCCCCTTAGCTAATTTATTTAATGTGGGGCAAATTTACCCCCAACTACGACAATGTTTTTTATCACACATAGTCACAGGTGACCTGTGAATAGGCCTTTTCCCTTTTCAGACTTCCACACAATTATGTTCCAATTTGCACCACACTCCATCTAAATACTTTAAATACATTCTACTTCAAGTGATTTACTTGTGTATAAAAATGCACCATACTTTTCTCATTACACAACATATTCACAAACAAAGTCTTTTTTTTTCAACACTGACCATTTTCCCTCTTTTTTTCCTCAACATATTTAATCATGCGCCTCTCGTGTCCAGAGAGCCAACTCTGCTTTGTAAACATTAATGCATCCTCAATTGCTAACGACAACTTAAAGGAACTCTTGCATCCATCACTGCCAAGAGCCCTGGGAGAACCTCGGAGTCTTCAAAGCACCCCTCACCCCCCAGCCCCACAATTAGGGGCTAATAGGCACTGCAGGCGAGAGTCTGCACCCCTCTGCCTCCTCGCTGGGGGTGGCCACAACCACGGGGGAATGTGTAGGAAGTGGTAGCGCTTTGAAGGGCACCATCCAGGGCCCTAGGTGCCGCTTGTGGTCACTTTAGTTCAGTGGGTTTGCGTGGAAGGTGAGTGAGAAACTTCCAGAACAATATCTCGTCATAACCTTTGGCCACAGGGATCGAGGGAAAAAGAGGTTGTTGCCGATTATTTTAATCGTGTGATGTTTTGTATGTGTTTATAAGCTTCATAGTGTTTGCTTGTGTGTGTGTGCATGCACATGGGTGGAATTGTTTGTGGTTGTATGTGTGTGTGTGCACATGCGTGCACATGACTGTGTGTGTGCGTGCACATGACTGTGTGTGTGTGTGTGTGTGTGTGTGTGTGTGTGTGTGTGTGTTTGTGTGTGTGGCTATGCACGTGTGTGAGTTATTGTGTGTGTGTGTGTGTGAGTCAAGGGAAAAAATTAATTTACACGTGATTTTGTTTCTCCTATGCTATCAAGAAATAATTTAAACTTAACTTAGGACCTTTTCCAAGTAGTTCAGTAGTAATCAGAACCTTTTTTTGACCTGAAAAAAAAAACAAAAAACATTTTGAAGCCCTGCAATAACACTTTTTTTTCTGACTGAATACATAAATTTAAAATCTTAGAATTTAATCCAGTCAAACCAGATCTTTCTTAGAAATTAAATATTTCTATTTTAGAACTCAAATAATAGTATAATAAACATAAATGCTGGACTCACTGGTCTCACGATGAGAAGACGATCCTCCAACACCACTCTCTGTAGTCAACACTTATTTACACTTAAATTACAGCTCTTTGTGTGCTTTGGCTATGGAGCCATCCACTGCAGTGCAATCAGAAAACGTGTCAATGAAGTTTAATATCATAATGCTTTTCATAGTTGGTAGCATTGGTGCTTTGGTCACATTGGTTCATCATATCGTTATACACCACTTGGTTCTGTAACCGATTTTCTAGAATAAAACGCCCTTACCCCACATTTATCATCATGCTGCCAGCTTCATCCACTTTGCGAACAGGGATGAATGGATTCAGCAGTCCTCAGTTTTATAACGAGAGAGATGAGAGAAAAGAGTCACCCTGTGCCATGCTGGCTGTGTCAGAGCGGGGCTCAGCATTGGATCAACAACCGTTTTTGCTGAGCCGTAGAAGAGGTCACACCAGAGTCTTGGCCCAGGCGAGCCATCGCTCCAGTCTCCCGTACCTCTGTGTCACGCACAATCTGCTTGTGGGCTCCCCAGCCTGCCGGTGTGGGTTACAGTCGAGTGGCAACTGAGGTGTCACTTCAAACTAACTGTGATTGGCGCCGCTTTCCCAGCCGGCTCCCAGCCTCACGAGGGCTACTCAAGCCTCAACACAGCACTTCTTTCTCTCTCTGGCTCTCTCTCTCTTTCTCTCTCTCTCTCTCCTCTTTCTATTTCTCTCGCTCTCTCACTTTCTCGTTCTCTCTCTCACACACACAGACACCTTTCCTATATGCTTCTCTCTCTTACTTTCCTGTATCCCTCATTTTCCAACTCTTCCACCTCACCCCCAACCCCCCATTTTCTCTTTGCTCCCTCTTTGCCAGATCCCATTTCGCTTTGCCCGTAGCTTCGGGGCCAGTCGGGCACTAGATACATCAGACATTTCTAAAATCAGTCACAGATTGGCATGAGGAAGAGCAGAGGTGCGGCTTTTGGCAGTCAGAAACCAGTAGGGAACAGGAAAGAGAGAAAGAGAGAGAGAAAGAGAGAGAAGGAGAGAGAAAAGGAGAGAGAGAGAAAGGAGAGAGAGAGAAAGAGAGAGAGAGAGAGAGAGAGAGAGAGAGAGAGAGAGAGAGAGAAGGAAACTTCCTAATGAATAACATTTGAGGGTCCGGGCTGCGGCTGTCTAGACTTGCCACCCTGGCCCTCGGTGCCCTGTCCACACCCCCACTCCAGTCCCGGCACACCCCAGGGCTTTGATCACGCGCTCAATTTGTAAATGTTCCCACTGACCTTTATACATCCCATTCTTTCTCCCCTTTTCTCTCGCTTTCCCACTTTTCCTTTGCTTGCCTGGTCCTTGCATTCGCTGTCGCCTGGCCTGTGGGCATCGATTGGGTTTCAAAGTCTTGATACTCATCTGAAATCTATTGCACTCATGAATCAGAGGGAATTGGTATCGTTCACTGAGATGTGATACCCCTGGTTTAGGGAATACAGGGGCGTTGTGTTTCACAGAGTGAGAAAGGGCCGTTCTTATGGTGGGGAACGTAAATACTCAAAGAGCAATGAGGAAGGGGGTTAATATACACAGGCCATACGCCATGGAAAAACAATACTTGTTTGTGGAAAATAACACTCTGTTTGTGCCATGCATTGATCCATGACATGCAGTAGTAGTTATAATTGTAGACAAAGATAGTTATCACATTTTAAAAGAAATACTTTCTTAGTGGTTTAGGCTCCTTTTTTAAATAAAAAAAATAATGGTCATCCAGAAGTGCATGAAAAAAAGTAGAGATCCGGGCTTATTTTTGAGGGGGTAATTTTAACTGTCAAGCCTTGTCTGTCGTGGTTTGGGGCTTGTTATCCAGATTAGTGTAATTTCTGCTCCTGCAGAGCGGTGGGGATGTTTAGTGTCATTCTGCTGGTTTGGGCCTGAGTCTGATCACAACAGCCCGATAACATGAATATTGGTGTCGTCTCTCATCACCTCCGATGGGAAAATTCCTGAGTAATTGTTTGAATTCCCTGCAGTAGTTTTTTTTAAACCTACCCTTTTCTGCTAGTTCCTACCTAAACAGTATAAACAACAGTGAAACATGTAACTAGTGGAAAGACTTTTTGAGTGCCTCCACCCCTCCGTTTATTTTCTTTTTTTCAAATTTCTTTGAAAATGTCTAGTTCAGAAATTGTTTTTTTTTCATTTACAATAATTCCTCGAACTTTTCTTTACTTGATTTGGTGTAATATATATTTAAAGTTAATTAATATTATAAAACAAGTCTCTGTCAAGTACAACCACTGCTCTTTCCTTCAGTGATCTTGTGGGTGGACAAAGGCCTGTGGCAGCTGTTGTTGTTAACAGAATTTAATCATAAGCCAATCAAAAGCGATTTTGTTTGCCGTGGTGTAGTGGGCATGTCAGTGATGTAGGGGCCGACACAGGGATCCCTGTCTCTGCATGTTGACAGAGCTCTAAATGGAGCTTTTTGTTCGGCCTTTATCAAAATCTTACCTCCTTGCCATGTTACTTTGTAGTAAATGAGAGAGTAATTTTGCTCTTGAGTCTGTCCACACACAGTAAGACCAGCTCAAGAAGTTTCAAAACAATATGCTCATTATTTCACTGCATTTTAGTTGCAATATGAAGAGGGTATGGGGAAACATGCTTAATATGCTGTTTTGTAATCACAACTGGCAGATGTATAATGTGTATATCTGTGAGTACATGTGCAGTGTATGCATGTGTCCATGTGTGTGTGTGTGTGTGTGTGTGTGTGTGTGTGTGTGTCTGTGTGTGTGTGTGTGTGTGTGTGTGTGTGTGTGTGTGTGTGTGTGTGTGTGTGTGTGCATGTTTGTGTGTGTGCGTGTGTGTGTGTGTGTGTGTGTGTGTGTGTGTGTGTGTGTGTGTGTGTGTGTGTTGGTGTTTGTGTGTGTCTGCATATGTGTGCATGTGTGTCTTTTTTGCAATAGTGGACAAGTGCACAAAGATCATAATGTTTCACAATAAATGGCCAGTTCTCGATATACAGTGGATCAATATCCACTGTAGCTTCGGTGATGTCATTTCTCACATAAAAGCAACGATGTTAACATCACTCATTTCTTGCTTTCACAAACATGTGTAATTAATAACACGTCCTATGTGTTATTGATACTCTTGCTTATTAGTTTGCCATGTGGAGCCATCATCTGGTGTAGTCTCTCTGTAGTTTCACAGGGGATCGCTATCCATCTCTCTAGCCATGTCCCACCAGTACAGAACCATCAATCACAGGACGGAAATGCTAAGAGAGAAAATTATGTTGGGTAGAACATATGTGTTAAAAACACACTCACACATACACACTTTGTTTTTCTCTTTGGGTGCTGATACTGACACACATACACACACAAACTCTCTCTCTCTCTCTCTCTCTCTCTCTCTCTCTCTCTCTCTCTCTCTCTCTCTCAAACACACACACACACTCACACACACAGACACGGACCATGGGATTGAGGAGGGGCAAGTGACCAGATGAGATCACTCCAGAAAGTAACCTGATCGGATAAAATCATGCAGATTGAGATTTCTCAGGTGTTTCCACTGACAGTGAGTTATTGTAAGTGTGTGTGTGCGTGCGTATGCATGCACGTGTGTGTGTGTGTGTGCGTGTGAATTATGTGGCGAGAGGGTACATTAAAAAAAAAAAAAAACAGGAAGAAGGCTATCTTTCACAGGAGTGTATTCAATAAAAGATAAAAGTATACCTTAGATCTTCCAGTCAACACAGGACTGTGAAGATGCAGCTCCTTAGAAGATTGGTTAACCTTTCATATATCTTTAGTTAAGCATATGTCTCTTTTACAGTCTGGCGGTGTTTAAATTGCCTTAACAACACAAGAAGCAGAATCACTGTGTGGAAAAAATTTGAATCCTGGGGGATGCAGTGCTGAAGTTGGTTAATGCGTTCATACCATAAATCTGTGGACTCAGGTTCAAGTTTGACCCATGGTCATTTCCTGATCCTGTGTCTCTCCCACTCATTTCCTGGCACTCTCTAACTGTCCTATCCAATTTAAGGTGAAAATGCCTGAAAAAAAAAACTTTAAAAAGTCAAAATTTCAATTGTATTAAATAAACCTACTGAAATAGATTACAACGAACACTAAAACTGAGATTTATTTGTATTTTTTCTAATATTGTTATGTTATCTACGTTAACATTATCTTGGTAGTTATACAGCACAAAATAATTATTACACTGCGTTTTTCAAGTCTTTCTCTTTTCATGATATGCACCATTATAAGCCTCATACATTACTGGTCATTATGCATTTACCTATGCAAAGTTTGTCATCACAGTACTTGTCAAGAATCTCTGTTGATAGATTTGGCTTGGATAACACAAATTCACCAACTCACTCTCCGTAAAATATGCCATGTCACTTTTTCCCCGTGGACTTAGCAGAATTCTGGCTCTGTGCTTGGCGCATGAGTTTGTAACTGCAAAAAGCTTTTTTCACTGATCCCTTCCTTCTGCTGGTGTGCTGGTAGTGTTTGTTGTCAATGTACTGCTGTTATGCATCTGCTCCTACCATGTGCTTCACGCCGTAAAATTAGCATTAAATGTCCCTGCATTACAGTGAAATTGTGGTGGGACAAAAGAATTCAGACAACTTGAGCAACTGGCCTGCAGGAGTAACTGGTTGTAATATGGAATTTGTTAGCGGTGCGGAGACTCTGAAGACCACAGATGTAGGGATTGCCCAGTAACAGAGAAGCATCCTAATGCATTTGCGATCGTAAACCACATGAAAGCTCAGAGTGTTTTGTGAAAGTTGGGGTTCTACAAAAACTAACGCCATTCTTGATTTTTTTCTTATCTGATCTCAACTTATGTGGGACAAATTACTTTGTCACTGTGCGGTGTGAGGACTGTATAGGCCGGGAGGCATTAACTACTTTCTTTAAGATGAAAGGCAGCCATTTGGTCCTTTTCATCTAAAAAAAAGGATTAAGAGTAGTGTTGATTTTGGTTTTTCATGTACTCTGTGACAACCGCGCACATACGTGCACAGCAACACATACTCTTACACACACTTGCACAGCAACACACACACACATGCACGCACCCACACACATACTCACGCATGCGTGCGCACACGCGTACACGCGCACATACACATACACACACGTAAACACACACACAGGCACGTATGTACACATTCGCTGTGTGCCTTATGCAAAAACAGCACACATGCACTCACTCCGTCTCTCTCTTCCTCTTCCTTTCCTCTCGTCTCGTCTCCCCCTCGGTCTCTCACTAGACACTAAAGTGTGTTCAGAGACCCCCATTGCCTCCCTCTGCCTTGGGGATCACACAACGCTGAGCCCATCAATAAGGGCATTCAGAGGCATTAATGTGCTTTTCACGTCTGCAATATTGATCAGGCAGGAAAGAGGCGGTACACCACTTTGAAAGCTTTTACAATGTCGGGGTCAGGAAACACCTTGTGGGCCCCTTTAGGTGAAACGCAGGCGGTAATTTTTAAACGCCCCAAACCCCCTAAACTCCCATTCAGCCGCCACTCCTGGGTGCCCAAACCCCACAAGCCATGCCCAGACACTCTTAACAAGCAACACTACAAGATCCGGACAATTAAAGCTCAACATCCAATATTTATTCCCTCCCAACTTGCCACCCCAAGAGCACACCAAAACAAAGTGCCAGCGGTTCAGGATGGAGGAAAAGCCCTATTACAGACATGGATGGCTAGTCAGTCATGGCACAGTGAGGAAGACATTGATTTGTACTTCAAACCTTTCAATCACAACAGGTGGCGGTGATATGATGGAGAAGTGGAGTAAATATATACACTGTTCAGGGTGTGACACTTTGCTTGATCTTACACTTCAGGTTTATGTTGAAAAGGACAGTAAGACATCAGCAGGGTAGAAAAATGTAGTGCGCAAAAGAAATATGGGTAACACTTTCTATGAAACTTGTATTCATAGCACATCTATAACCACATTATTTAAGGCTTATAATACATTCATTAAATATGTAAAGCGTTCATAACTATTTATACATACTCATGACTGTCCTCATATAATGGTATGTCATAAGCCCTAATCCAGCTAGCGACATAGTGCATTCTTGATTATAAAGCTTCACTTGCTTACAAGTGTAGTTATTTGTATTTATAAATAGTTATGAATAATAATTTCAACCAGTATAAAGCTGTATGAAGGCATTATATCCCTTTATGAATGTGTTTATAGAGTCTTATAAATACAGGCTTTATAAAAAATGTTACCGAAATCTGCTGAAGAAAAGAGTAGATAAGCATAGACAACAGTAGAAAGTTTCTGTATAAATGCAGTTCACTTTCATGTACAAAAAAAGTATTAGGGGTGCAATATTCCAGCTGGACGACATGCACACACAACTGATACTACGCTGTTGATTTTTCTGCCAAAGTATTTGATTGATGGGTAAAATAAACATGAGAAATAGATTTTTGGCTAGTTTTAAAGATACTTTACACTTACTTCCTCGGGGTGCAATGCGTAGGTCTTATTACTGACTTGTCATGATCAGCCAGTCAAAGCAGTGAATGATGTTTGACTATCTTGTCAAACATCTTATCACTGCCTTTTGGATTGTCATTCCTCTTGATAGACCCTAAGTGATATTTTTTATCAGTGTTTCGTCATTTCAGCATGTTTCCCAAGCTGCTTACAACTAGACCTTCGCAATTGGTACCTCAAAAGTAATGAAGTCTCAGTGAAGGCACATAAAGCTCATGAATGATTGACCACTACCGTGATTATATAATTTATTGAATATGCTCTAAAATTACTTTCAAGTGCCTGTGGTAGCATGTCACTTTTATTACTTCGCATTTGAACGTCATTAAAAGGAAGTAGCTCATAATGCCACAAAAATGGTAATAAAAAAATCCAATTTATCACTCTTACGTTAAAACATTTACAGTGTGCATTTGTCCCGATAATGTAAGACCTAGCACGTAAATATTTTACCAAATCATGTATGATGCAGAAGGTCAAACGTGCATGAGCAGTGGTACAGTGAGACCCAGAGGAGCTGAGCTACACAGACTTAATCTGTGCACCTCAATATGGTCTTCCTATGGAGAGACCTGCACAGATGGGGCTGCACGGGCAGTCTCAGTTGCTCAAGCAGAGATGTGGAACACAGAAATCTAGTGGGGACGGTGAGAGTGTAACCTGCTGTTCCTCACGGGAGCAGGAGGGAGCACAAGCAGACCTGATTTCCTGTCCTTTGGTGGGATTATGTCGGGATGCCAAAGATCAAGCACACAAACACAAGAGAAGATGATTCACATGCACAGAGAGAGAGAGAGATTTTGTGTGAATTATCACAGGATATAACTTTATACACATAATAATCCCTCTCACACAAATGAAAATATTAATATTAAAGAAAGTGAAATGAAAACTTCAACATTATGATTCAGATGTAGAACGACAGAGATATGGAGATCCTGTATAAAAATATGAAGTCAATCAGATCAGTGTTTTTTTGCTTTATGTGTATGAATGTATGTGTCACATGTATGCAAAGACATACCTGATTACCGTATTACATTACCACTAATTCACTGTCATTAACAAGAACAAACTCAGACTCAGGAATGTTCTTAATGTTTGTAAGTGTGCTAGTATACACACACGCAGACACACACACACACACACACACACACACACACACACACACGCACACACACACACACCACACACACACACACACACACACACACACACACACACACACACACACTCACACACACACACACACACTCGTGAACGGCAGCAATGGTGCAGTCCAGTGCTGTTCCAGTTAACAGCAATGATGAAAGCAGAGTAGACAGGCAAACGCAGCAAGTCCCTGACTCATGCAAAATGCAAAAGAAATACTACTTTATTAAAACCTTCCAATGGCAATGAACACACATACCCATGTGTACATGTGCACACACACACACACACACACACACACACACACACACACACACACACACACACACACACAATTAATAAATATAGCATAGGAATTATGGATACCACAATGCTTAAATATTGCTTGGGTGCATTTGAGTTGTAATATATTGTAATATATAGATAGAGTATAGAGTATAATATAGAGTCAAATATAGAGTATTTTTGTTAAACATCCTGGGTATTTGCTGTAGTGAAAGGGGGATATTGTAACTTTTAATTATGAATGTATCTATTTTTTCATAACAGCTGGATTCAGAGAATATACCCTTCAGTGGGAATCTGTGATGTTATCCCTTTACTCGGTTTGATCTAAATGAATTCTAACACTACTTGTAAATGACAACAACTTGTTAAACAACTTAAACTTGTTAGAGGTCAGTTCTTGAACCCTGAAACTGGAGTTATGCGTGTCTTGCATGTCGCTCATTAGCTTAGAGACAGATGCAGGTCAACAAAAAAACGATAAGCCTTCAATTAAAGACAACACTATGGTGGCAGCTTGGTATTTTACGAAAACACCTGCAAGAAAAAAAAACAATTAACACACAATCTGACAGATAACAGAATGTTTTATTTCCTCTTTCCACTTCTATGCCCACATGTTAACAAACACACATTACAAACACACACACACACATGCACAACAAGTGTGTGTGTATGTGTGTGTGTGTGTGTGTGTGTGTGTGTGTCCGCATGTAAAAGAGAGTGTGTGAAGGACAGAAGCAAAAGCTGTTTTATACATGGAAATGTTAGAAGTACAGTACATGCACGGTAGTCTGTAATCTCTATTGTGGATTTTAGTCAAATGTTTGTGTTAAATAATACATAGCTAAAAGCCTCTTGATTCCCCAATGAAACACTTTGTTTTCATCCAGAAACACTATAAACCCATGCTCTCTATCAGCGCACACTCTTGTACACCTACAAATATAAGCGAGAGAGAAAGAAAGACAGAGAGAGAGGGAAAGAGAGAGACAGGGACCGAGACAGACAGACAGACAGACAAAAAGAGATACATATGACAATACGTGTGCCAAAAATACACATGCTTCCTCATTGCTGTGACACTTCAAATGTGGTTTCACACACTCACTCAGAGCCACATTGCTAATATACTGACTTCTTTTCTCTTTTTTAAAATGTTTGTCTCAAACTCATTCACAGAAAAACATATGTTCTCACAAAATAAACATACCAAAGGCAGTTCCTCTCCCTTTGTTTATCCTATAGGAGGCTTAATAAAGTAGTAAATGCACGTCTCTGGCACATACTCTTCCATTGCCTGTGCTCACTGTGTGTTTATTAGGCTCTATGCTAAATGCTCCTCCTAACAAAGATGTTGCAGCAGCAAAGTTATAGGTTGGTCCAAACTCAAATAACTGTTCAGCTGGCCAATGCTGGTAGCTTTGAAACAGTATCAAAAATCAGGGTTAGGGTATTGAGTAAGGGATAGCACTGTTGGCAAAGAAGAGGGTATGCCAAAGGTTAGCAAAATGTATTTTTCTTATAAATTATTTTTGCGGGGGCCTTTTCTCTTATTTCATTGAGCATGTATAAACATACACTCACTTACACACACACACACACACACACACACACACACACACACACACACACACACACACACACACACACAGCTATATGTAGCCTTACCAGAGATGTTTTCCATCTCACAGACACATCTTCTCAGATATTAGTTGAAAGTTTGTTCAACCACTGACACTGTGGCTATGAGGAAGTGATTTTCTGTCTCTTTCAAAACCTCACTCACAGAAGTAGCATTTAACTGACCATTTTTCCTCACAACCATAAATATTTCACCCAGCAATCTATATTCGTTTTACTGTATAAAACACACAGACAGCCCCCCCTCCCCCCAATAGCATTGTGCTATATTCAGCATGTTCTCAAGGTCTTTTATTTATTTATCTTATTTATTTATTTCCCACTCCGCCAGCCGGCCACCCAGAAGCCGTGCATCCATTCTCTGATTATTGCCAGCTATTAGAGGGCACTTAAAAGAGCCTTTCCTGGACAGGGCCGGCGGCAGTATGGCTGCGAGAGCGGGAGGCGCTCGGGGCCAGGAGGCGACGACGCTGATGCGAAGTGACAGGGAGAAGTGTGCTCTGGGTAATGAAAATGTGGGTGAGGGAGGACAAACACTGAGCAATCCTCTCTCAGCGGCCCGCCCGTCTGTCCGTTCATTCGTTCGTCCACACGTCACTGCGGATGCTTTGAGAAAGAGATGAGAGGTTTAGATACATACTGAAGACAGGACATAGTCTAATGGAAATGTTTTTTTTTCTTTGCTATTTCCTTTTTTTTCTCTCCAATGAGGTTATACTGATCTTGCGTATTTGCTAGTATGCATACTCACAGTTGAACCAATCAGCACATGACATGACATGCTCGGAGCTTAAATATCATCCTTGACATGATGACTGTAATCCAATTGGCCTTTTGATCTGCATCTGTAAGTGAGACAACTGGCGGTGGATCAGTTTGAGTGTGAGTGGTAACACAGAAAAAGTTGCACCTGTTCTCCCTCACGGTGCAAGTACAGCAACAGACATTGTGCAGCTGCGTGCCGGTCTGGGCTGTGGTTGTGTCAGAGATCACAGATGCAGCATTCAGGTCACTTTGCTGTGTTTGCTTTCCCTATCAGTTCTGCATCAACACTCCGCTGAGGTACAAGCTGCAGTGGCAGGCAGCTCCCCACTCAGGGAACCGCTCCTGCTAATACGTGCTTGTCTGTGGGTCTGCCTACGAACACGTACTGGTCTGTGGGTCTGTGTGTGTGTGTGTGTCTGTGTGTGTGTGTCTGTGCGTGTGTGTGTGGGTGTGTGTGTGTGTCTGTGCGTGTGTGTCTGTGTGTTTGTGTGTGTGTGTGTGTGGGTGGGTGTGTGGGTGTGTGTGTGTGGGTGGGTGTGTGGGTGTGTGTCTGTGCGTGTTTGTGTGTATGTGTGTGTATATGTGGGTGTGTGCATGTGTGTGTGTGTGTGTGTGTGTGCGAACGCGCGTGTGTGTGTATTTGTTGATGTTTTGGCTGTGTGTGATTGCCGGTGCGTCTCCACTTTCTGTTCAGTATGCCAAAGTGTCCATGTTCCAGTTCCTGTATTTATGAGCTTGTGTGTGTAAAAAGTCAAGTGTTCATTTAGCTGAAATTGACTACAGCAATCCTTACCACGGCATTCATTCTGTATAGCTGCTGAGCTGCTGTAGCATCAAATAACAATCAATGTCCAAGCATTATGTCTGTAATTTAGCAGGGAACATGAGATGAAACTGAGAAAACCTCCCAAATGATTCGCCCTGCCATCAGCAAAACCATTTCATCCCTCCAGGCTGAATTTAGAAAAATAAAGCATTCAGATTGGCATAATGCTTATTTGTGAAACAGCCATAATAAGCACCAGACACATCACTTAATTACTAGGCTTTTAGAATTAGCACTGGTCTGACATCAGCACTACAGGCAGGGATTGTTTGGGTCATTTTCTTGTTGCTCATCTAACTAATATCTCCCTACTATTACTGCAACAGCAGCTTGGCCTTGGTCCATAACATGCAAGTATAGCCTATCCAAGATCTATAAGATTGATATAGGTAATATTTAATGTTTGTGACAATTTAAGTAATTGAAATATTTAATACTTGTAAGCATTCTAAGTAAGAAGTCATAAGTGTGGAGAAGCAGATATAACTAAACTCTTCTTGAGAGGGCAAAAAATCATTTGAAATCTATATAGACTAATAATTAAAATGAATTTAAGTTAAACTCAGAATGAAAAACTTGTTATTATGTCAAATAAATACATAATGTGATATGAGGCCTGGAATAATTTTGCATAGCAGTCAATAACCATACGATACCATACGTTCAACAAATTTCTCACTCTTCTATTGCTGTGTGTGTGTGTGTGCATGCGTGTGTGCATGCGTGTGTGCATGCGTGCATGCGTGTGTGTGTGTGTGTTTGAGAAGGGGTGCTGGCGGTGTCCGTGTGTGTGTGTTTGTGTGTATGTGTGTGTGTGTGTGTATGTGTGTGTGTGCGTGTGTGTCTCTTCTAAGCGTCGATGTGGGCGATCAAGCCTGTATTTGGCTCCTATGCGTGTGGACGTATCACTTTACCTTCCTCTTTCCAGGTCAATCAATACTATGTTTTTAGAACATCATTAATGGCACATTAACATGGCCCGTGTGTGCGCGTGTGGTGCGGAGCGGACGAGGGGGACCTGGGTAGGGGCTCGTTAATTGATTAACGGTTATGCAGCTATGAAGCGCCGTACGAGGCAACAGAGGCGCCTGTCTAACCGGACCTTTATTGGCACCTCAAGGGCCTCCCTCATCCAACATTCATTTGAAGCAAACCAGAAGACTTTGACATACACAAATACATACACACACATACGCACACACACACACACACACACACACACACACACACACACACACACACACACACACACACACACACTCACACACTCACAGACTTGGTGTTGCATGTTATTTGTCACATTTTCTCTATTGAGGACTTTAGTGCTGGCAGAATCCAGTACAGTTGAAATATTTTGGGTTGAGGCATTTAACATTATGACTGGATCAAGCTGTATGACAGTGTGAAAAATCTGTTAGTCAGTTGTTCCAAATGCAGGTCATCCTAACTTCAACAAATACGCACACCAACTGTAACCAAATTGAACACACACCCAGACAAACAGAACAGAAATTATTCAGGGATTTTTCATGTGTGCAGATGTACAAGTATATGTGTGTGTGTGTGTGTGTGTGTGTGTGTGTGTGTGTGTGTGTGTGTGTGTGGTGGAGACTGAAGAGTGTAATATTCACCCCCTCTTACTGCTCCTGTGTTTTCTTCCTCTGCTTTCCTAAAGTTCCTAAAATAGGTTTTGTGCCCTTTAAATGTTCTCTAATCACTCTCCCATGTATTTACTGTCACTTTTGTTCTTAGATCTGACTTTACATTTTAATCTCCATTCCACCTCCTTAGTTTTCTTTTTTTTCTAAACATTCTCTGGTCCATTAGGATCACATTTCCACATACTTACTGTTCTGTGGCAGTGTCATTGATTTTTGCCTTTTTGAATCGGTTTGCCACATTTGGGCATACGCCTTCAGGCACTTTTGACATCAGGCAAAGTGTTTGGGCTTGTGTTAGATTGAGTGTTGGCCTGGTGTGAGGGTGACAGAGGAAATTGAATGGTATTGGTATTGAATACACTCTGCATGGGCATGGGAGACAACAGCAGACAGTGGGACGAAGAAGGGAGATAGATAGATAGATAGATAGATAGATAGATAGAAAGAAAGAAAGAAAGAAAGAAAGAAAGAAAGAAAGAAAGAAAGAAAGAAAAAGAAAGAAAGAAAGAAAGAAAGAAAGGAAAGAAAGAAAGAAGCAGGGAAAGAGGGAAAAGAGAGAAAGAACAAGACAGCTTAACAAGAAAGAAAAAATTAACTGTATTTCCTATATTATAATAAATAATACACTTTGATGGCCATCCCAAACAATACATATATTTTACAACATAAAAAATAGCCTGTGAAATTACAGATGCAATCGAAGACATACACATGCATCAGTTTCTAGCTCTTACTATTGTCAACACCAGACCATTGAGGCTCTGAACTCCCTTGTCCCATATCCAGATGCTCACATCCTTTGCGCTCACACCCCTCCGTGCTGTCATTCTCTCTTTCAGACTTTTTTTCTTTTTTTTTGTCTAAAGGTCATCAACCTTGTCCCAGATCCCCCATTCAATTTCCTTAAGCACCATGCATTACCAATAGCCACAGAAGTCTACTAAATTAGCAGATCAATACACCATCTGAAACTCTTTTGGGGGTTTTGAAAGAGCCTGTAGCCCTCTCTGGTTCAGTCCTCCTAACAAATAGGATGTTGTTTGTGTTGTAATGTGCTGTGTCATGGAGTTCGTGTTACAGACATCTCAGGGGAACTAGGGTCACTTTGAAAGGTGGAGAATACGCGCCTTTGAGCAAAAGAACATGTGCAAGCACGCACACACACACACACACACACACACACACACACACACACACACACACACACACACAAACTCACACATATTTCACACATAGACACAAATACATACACACACTTAATTAACAAATAATTGAGCATAAATGTCATTAAAGGGGAAATCAGCTGTTGATACTGTATGCATGGCTAAATTAGTTCTCATTCCTGAAACTGATCTTAAAGGAGCTTTGAGTTCTGTCTGCTGAAATCATGCACAACATGCTCATTGTGCTATTTTACAAAGTGCTTGTATGGGTACTGAATGAAACGGAGGACAGGCCATCAACCTAACACCCATGACTTATGTAAGACCATTCCTGTATTTCCACTGCCATGTACACACACTGAGAAATTAGTGTAAATAATGTTTCAGCCTGTTTAATCTGCAACAATCAAAACTTCCCCAACCTGTACCTCTGATTGCCATACATCTATCTACCCATCTATCCATCCATCCAACCGCCCACCAACCCCAAACCCCAGTACCCCCGGCAGAGCTGTCCTGAATGACATCTGGGCCCCTTTGCCTCAGTCATTACTGCTCTCGCCCTGAGGGTAAAAGGGGCAAATACTGCCCCCCCCCCCCCACCCCCCCCCCCCCCCCCCCGCTCATTCCCCCGCCACCCCTACCTACCCTCCCCATACATATATCCAGACACCCGTCCCACTCAGCACGACGCAGCACCAAGCTCTGTCTCACCTCCTGCCCACCACCCTTGTGGAGCCAGAGGCCGCCGTCTATTGTCTCAGGAATGAGTGTCCGTGTGGCCCCCTTGGCAATCTGTCTGGTCTGTAACTGCTCATCCATGACCACCACACATGCCTTCAAAGCAAGTCCTTGCATTTTGCTGTGGGAGCAGGCACAGGAACAGCCATGCACCCACACATCTGTGATAGGCAAAGCAAGCAAAACACTTGAGGAAGAAACACTCAAAGCAACAACCTTTAAAGTCTGCTTTGCCCTGAGTGGAGATGGGCATCCCTCACACCTGATCAAACACATCCAGTGACGCAGTGTTCTCTGCAAGTGTGTCTGGCCACTCACTCAATTTGAGCTGTCAGTTTCCCCAGCCCTAACATGCACCATTATGAGCAAAATGTGGAGCTTGACCCGGGGTCAGCCACTATGGCCACGGTATGTCCATTTCACTCTCATCAGCCCTGCTGGAGCTCAGCAGACGGCTGCTGATTGGCTGGTTTTGAGGAAGAGGATCCATGTATGTGTTCCTATGGTCGATGCACTTTTGTCCATATTGCCATGCTGTGCAGAGGGGGTGGGGGCCCTGGTATGGCTGCCGCAGGGGACAATGGAACACCGCAGCTCATTTGGTTAATTGCTGTGACGTGATGTGCTCTGACATGTTTGCTTTCTATGACGAGACGTTTTTGAATGTCTTTATGCAGATGGTTATGGCTCAAGTGGGTTAATGACTTAAGTCTTTGACGGTGTTCATAATGTCTGTTATTCTGTGTGTTCTACCCAAGCTCCAGTGACGTCCTAACCAGTTTATTCGACATGTAAAAAAGATGTGAACCTCAGTACAGCAACGTCTCTATGCACCCCCAAACTTACACAGACAAAAGACACTAATGTCATGTGCATGTGCATGTGCACATGTGGGCACACACACACGCACACACACACACACACACACACACACACACACACACACACACACACACACACACACACACACACACGTCAAGAGTAATGATGTTATGATAGTATGGGTAAGATATGGATTGCCATATAACACTTATATTGTCATAGTGGCAGAAATATTATATTATAAGGTTCAATATGCACTCTGTGATGGTACATACTATTATAGATGTTTAGTCTTGATCAGGATTTCATGAATTTCTAAACGGCAGGAATGATTTACAGTAGGTGCCAAAACATTTTTAGCACTTTTTATTTCAATGCACTTTACTGAACTCTTCTCAACGTAGAATCTAAACAGTGGTTTCCCCATGGAACTATTCTGTCTGTATTAAAATTCCTCTCAGAACTGTTAGAAGCTGCTGAGGTGTCACCTGGCCTGGCCTCTGTCAGAGAACTGAGAAAGGTCAAGAGGGTCAAACTAACAGAGGAGAGGCCAGCCACGGGGCCTTCGGCCTTCTTCATTCATGAAGAAAAAACACTCATACACACACACATGCGCACACGCGCGCACACACACACACACACACACACAAAGACGCACACACAAAG